>JAEIGP010000676.1:3570833-4181666 GCA_018904095.1 Zaprionus ghesquierei
TTGTTAACTGTGACGTCATCCAAACGGCAACACGTCACACTTGTTGCAGTTAGCGATGGGAAACCAACTGACATTGGATGACTGAATATAGAAATGATGCCAAGCAATTCCTATGAGGCTCCGTCATCGTTATGGTCAATATATACAATAAAATTATATACGCTAAAGTCGTAACAATTGTGATAAGATTAAGCGCGATTTGCACTCTCCTTTGTGCTTTGTTATCTCCATGGAATCTCTGACAATTCTCAGTCGTTTATTCAAATTAGCAACTTTGTCCGTCAGCGATCATTAGAGACGGAGACCGGAGAGCGTAGACCCGGTTCAATTAACCCCAAAACAAGTGCACGACGACAATGAAGAATCACACACACACACACACACACACACAGACACTCTGTGTGTCTTGGGAGAAATTCCATAATGAGAAAAGTGGGGCACAAGGCGAAAACTTTATGCCGCAGCCCACGCTGCAAACTGCCCAAATTGCCACGTGAAGAAGCTTGACAGGCTCAACTTTCTAAGCAATGCCAACGATTCCGTGTCAATGGAGTCGCGCTGACACCGCTTGAGCTCCGGCTGCTCTGCCAGCCCTGCCTCTAATTTAATTAGCGACGCGCGGCGTAGCTTCTCGAGCAGCGCTAAGCCGATCTGCGTCTGCGTCTCGGCATGATTAGGCCAGGTCGTGTGGAAATTCGAAACTGGTTTCCCAGGCTGCCGTTGGAAAAATGTTGGAAAATCACAGAGTTCTCGCTTTCTCTCTCTCACTCGCACGCTTGTTCTGTCTCTGTCTGCGGCTCTGGTATGCGCGTGCCTCTCAAGAACATGTCTGACGACTGTGACCTAGCCGGTTGGCAATGGCCTCGCCACAGCCACAGCCGCAGACCGAGTCGAGTCGAGACGAGGCGCAGTGTTGGCAATTTAGCCGCTGTCTTGTTGTTTATCTGTGAATTAAGTAGTTTTCTTTTAGTCGCGCTTAACAACATAATTCTGCCACGTCATCATGGCATGTGGCAGTGCAACAGCCTCAACCTCGACTGAGTGCGACAATTCGCTGTCAAATTTGCTAGATGGATTAGCCAAAACAACAACATCTGCTCTGCTGCACTAATGCATATGCAAGTGGCCTCTGCTGCGCTGCAGCTCCTCTCCTGCTCCTACTCCTCCTTCTCGCGCTGTTAAGTGAGGTGTCTATCCGCTGCCTGGCATTTATTAGCATATTTCTGCATAGTTTACAGACATTCTCGCGCGACCGCAGCGGATGCGTCTCTGGCTAGACCAGGCGAAGATCACAGTTACGGCAGATGGCAGATGGCAGATGGCATGCCAACCCAGCTGGTGGCTAATTAGCCAAATCATCATCGCTTGTTGTTATATTCGCAATGCTCCGTTTTAATTGCGGCTTTCTTTCGACTGTCGCTCGCAGCTGAGAGTGGAGCGTGGAGTGGAGTCGCCTCTCGCGGAATATGTGTCAATGCTGCGCATTGCCAAAGTGACGGTGGCTAATACATTTGTCTGAAATGTTCAACATTTTAAATGGCCATCGAGATGTGCGTTAAAATGGCCACGGGCTGACAATTTGACGCCGCTGCCCCGTTTTGCCAGGCATGCCACATCGGAGCCCGTCCAGCCAGATATACGTAGCCAGCCAACCGGTCAGCCAGCAGTTTCTTCTATTCACTCGCCATACACTCCACTGTCCACAAGTGGCTCCAATGTAAACAATGGCAAATTGCAAATTTAGCAAATGTCGACAGTCGCCGCCGGGCCATAAAGAGACATGCCACTGCATACTACAGACTGTATGTAGTGTATATAGCACTATATAGATTTGTATTACAGAGCTGTATCAGCAAATGGTTTAACGGCTCGTTGGGCAGTCAAGGCAGCGGCAAAAGCGGCGTTCTGCCAGAAAGCACCCACAGGTCTATAGAAAACAAGTAAGGAAAGCTACAGTCGAGCACACCCGACAGTAAGATACCATTCGCCCATTGTTAAAATTAGATCTATCTTTGAATAGCGCCATTTACATGTGAAAAAGTCATAGCAATCAGACTTACACACGCTAACTTCTGTGTTTATTTTATCGTCCGATTGGATTGTAATTTGGGAAATAGATTTATATTGCAATTATTTATGTTCATACCAAAGCAGAAAGCTGTAACTTCAATACTTCTCCCAATATCGTAAATAAGTAATTTGTGTGGGCGGTGGGCGTGTCTTCAAAAATTGTAAATAAACTCTATCTACCTATGGAACCTTCATGTGAAATATGGTGTCTCTAGTTTTTGTAATAGCAGAGATCTAGACGTTCAAACGGACAGACAGACGGACATGGCTCAATCGACTCAGCTAGTGATCCCGAGTCAGAATATATATATATATATACTTTGTGGGGTCTGCCACGCCTCTTTCTGCCTGTTACATACATTTGCACAAACTTAGTATACCATTTTTGACCATTTTCAATGGTCGAATGGTATAAACAGACAATCGAGTGTATACCCTGCAAACAGAGCACTGAGCATAAAAAGTCTCAGGTACTGGAACGGTTATATTTATACCATTGCATTGTATATTTATACCAAGCATCAATAGGGTAGTCGAACTAGCCATCTCCGTCTGTCCGTCCGTCCGTCCGACTGTTGGAATGCAAACTAGTCGCTCAGTTTTAGAGCTATCTTGATGAAACTTGGTATACATCTTATTGCTGCACGCTGTAAGTAAGTCGGAACAAGCCGAATCGGACCGATTTATCGTATAGCTGCCATAGAACCTATCGGCCGATTTAATATTTGGAGTAACTGCAAGGGTATGAAATCTTCGGAGTGCCGAATGTAGTCTTTCTATTTTGTCTTTGAATAGTATCAAAGGCATACAGGGTATCTGCTTAGCACAGGAAGACCGGCTTTGACGCCGACGACAGGCACTTAGAATATAACTGCATAGCGTATTTGGTTTCTCCATTGCTGACCAGGCCAAGTGTCGCCTCAACTTTCACTGCCATCAAATGCGTTGCACATCTGTTTTTAACAATTTCAGTTCGTGGTTCAAGCAGTTCCAACTGGCCAGTTGATAAGCTATCGTCGCCTCGCCTTTCGTAGAACCTTTCACTTTGTACAAAGGCCGTTAGAATGCTTATCAATTTGGTCATAAAGACGCGTTTATCGTGGTTCAATAAACCCACAAAGCAAATGGCTTAAACACTTCGCATTGATTAACATAACAAAAGAGACAAATCTTTGGCTATTTCTATGTTGGACCACAGCTCTCTGAGGTCGTGAAACCGGCCCGACAAGTTGGTCGCGTGCAGCCGTGCAGCCGGCAACGCAGCAGGCCAAGCAGGCAGCCCTGAACTTGACCAGGCCAAAGCGAGACATCGTTGTTGTATGGCTCGGCGTGCAGCAAGTTGTTGTAACAGTTAGCAAATATTTTGCACATAATTGGTAGCTTGTCCGGGCAACAAGTTTGCTGTTGCAATCGTGGCAACAAGGCGGCAATCGGGTGTTGCCATTGACTGTTGCGATGGATGCTGCCTGCCGGCCCAGATGCAACTGTGTTAGCGGCTTTTGCTGCAAATGGTCACTGCAATTAATAGATATATTAACTTTATGACGGTTTCGAGTGCTGCTAACGGTGCGTCTCGTTCCCGGTTTGACAACAATCGCACTAACTCCCTCCCCCCTCTTTATCTTGCAGACTCTACGGACATTGTCGACTGCAAGCTGAAGCTGATCTTGGGCCTCATATGGACGCTTATTCTGCACTACTCGATATCGGTGCCCATGTGGGATGGCGAAGATGAAAAGCAATTAAATGGCTCGGGCACAACGCCCAAGCAGCGGTACGTACATAGTGATCCAGGTTGGGATTCCCTCTGATTTATTTCTGTTCTGTTTTCTTGCAGCCTGTTGAATTGGATACACACCAGGATACCTGATATGCCCATTAATAACTTCACCAATGACTGGACTACGGGTAAGGCCGTGGGCGCTTTGGTGGATGCCTGTGCACCCGGCCTATGTCCCGACTGGGAGATGTGGGATCCCAAGGATGCTGTGCAGAATGCCTCCGAGGCCATGGGCCTGGCGGATGACTGGCTGAATGTGCGTCAGCTGATCAAGCCAGAGGAACTGGTCAATCCGAATGTGGATGAGCAGTCCATGATGACATACTTGTCGCAATACCCCAACTCCAAGCTCAAGAGCGGCGCTCCATTGCGACCCAAAACGAACCCGAACAGGTGAGCGAATATCATCAATTTTAATAACTTACTGAGACCAGGCACGTAATCCTCCAATTCTATGTCGTAAAAGTTCTTAATCTAGGCCGATTTAGTTGTATAGTTTATCTTTGCAAATCTCTACCGTAAGGCATTGATTACACCCTCCACCTGATGTTCTAATCTCGTCTCAATGTCTCTCTCTCTCTCTCTTTCTTTCTTTCTTTCTTTTTCTTCTTTCCTTCTCTCCTTTTATACATATATGTATATATACTGTATGCATATCTGGGCAAACATATTAATTTATTGGATATTGTTTTTGTTTACTCCACCCCGCTCCAATAAAATTGTATATATATATTCAATATATGCTCTACTACCTGCCAACCTACCTACCGACCTACCTACCGATCTACCCTCTACCTCTCTCCACCGATATGCCGAATGTCTGAAATGCAAAACTCAGCATTCCTCCGCCGCGGTAAGTTCGGCATGCTTTTCTTCTCTCTCTTACGGCCGTTGTTTCTTCTTCTTGTGTTTTTGATATGTATTCGCTACTTTATGGCTAAGTTTATTTTTCTTCTTTTGCCGCTGCCTGCCAGCTTCAGCTCCAGCTTCAGCTTCTGATGATTTAAATGTTCTACCAGTTTTGTGTGTTTCTTGTTATTTTGTTATCTGCGGCTTTACCTTGTTGCTGGCTAGCCTTGAGCGCACGTATCTAATGAATACTTCAACACGCTGGCTTCCAGCTGCCTGCTGCTTTGGTCTTTGATCTCGCCAGATTGTATATACATATATATGTAATTTTGCCAGTTCTTGCGCACGCTTTGTGCGGCTTCATTAGCGCATTTTGTTACCAGTTATTTGTACTAACTTAATTTGAAACTACACGCTCGATGAATTCGACGTGGGTTTATAATTATTGTATCCATCTTTATTTTAACTTTTGCAATTTCTGCTGTAACTTTTCAATTGTTTTTAATGTTTATTTAAAGTTTTATCTATTTGAAATATTTCTTCTATTTCTAATGAAGATTTAATTCTGTTTAGAGAATTTTGTTTGTTTTGACGCGCAGAAGTATGCAATAATTTAGTTGCAGCTGCTTGCAAAGTGTAGCATACTTTTAGTTGCTTGTTAAAAATACTGTGCCTGCCAAAAGTGCTGCATACTTATAGGCGCTCTGTTGTTATTTTCCAATTAAATACTCGTAGATTTTAAATTATTGAAATTTGTTTTATCAAATAAGCTAAATACTTATTGAATTTCCATCTTTTCATCACAGAGTACGTGCCTATGGTCCTGGTATCGAACCCATCGGTCCTGTGGTTGGTGCTCCAGCCAATTTCACCGTTGAAACATTCTCTGCTGGCAAGGGTGTGGTCGATGTGGAAATCGAAGGACCCAATGGGGAGCTGGAAAAGGCCGATGTGCGTTTCAATAACGACAAGAATCTCACGTACACAATTTCGTATATACCCAAGGCCGAGGGTGTGCACAAGGTGACCGTGAAGTACTCAGGCCGTGATATTCCCAAGTCACCGTTCCCTGTTAAGGTTGAGGGTCACGCCGGTGATGCCTTAAAGGTTAAGGTAACCGGACCGGGTATACAAGCCAATGGAGTGACCATTAAGAAGCCCACTTTCTTCGATATACTCGCCAAGGATGCGGGTCGCGGAGTACCGGAGGTGATCATTATTGATCCAGCCAATCACAAGACTTCGGTAGCGGCCAAGGTTCGCCAGTTGGAGGACGATACTTGGCGTTGCGAATATGTCACCGCACTGCAGGGTTTGCATTCGGTCAATGTGTTCTATGCCGGCACACCCATTCCGAACAGTCCGTTCCCTGTGAAGGTGGCTCCACTCTCGGATGCGCGCAAGGTGCGTGTTTCCGGACGTGGCCTGCAGGCAACTGGCATTCGTGTGGGTGACGATGCTGACTTTAAAATCCATACCGAGGGTGCCGGCGAGGGTGTGCCCGAAGTGCGCGTCATTGGACCCGGTGGCATGAACCAGAATGTAATGCAGTCCAAGGTGGATGGCAATACCTACGAGTGCCACTACTACCCCGCCAAGGAGGGTCGCTATGTGGTCATGGTGACCTTCAGTGGCCAGGAGGTGCCAAAATCGCCGTTCGAAGTGAAGGTCGGTCCCAAGAAGGAATCCTCCATAGTTGCCTATGGTCCTGGTCTGAGCAGTGGTGTCATTGGTTACCCAGCCGCATTTGTGGTAGAGACCAATGGTGAAACTGGGGCATTGGGCTTCACTGTGGCCGGTCCCTCGCAGGCCGAGATCGAGTGCCATGACAATGGTGATGGCTCCGCTCTGGTCAAGTATCATCCAACTGCCGTCGGAGAGTATGCGGTGCATATTCTCTGCGACAACGAGGACATTCCCAAGTCGCCGTTCATTGCACAGATATTGCCACGCACAGATTTCCATCCCGAGTTGGTCAAGGCCAGTGGTCCGGGTCTGGAGAAGAACGGAGTAACCATTAACCAACCCACCAGCTTCGATGTGGACACCAGCAAAGCTGGCAATGCGCCACTCGATGTTGTTGTTCAGGATGTCTACGGCAGCAAGCTGCCTGTGCAGATCAAGAACAATCCCGATGGCACCAAGAAGGTCGCCTATACGCCCGCCTCCGGTGTGCCACACACTGTGGAAGGTAACTATCAATGGAAACCCCTTACTCTTGTCCTATTTCACATTCGAATTTTGCAGTCAACTATGGTGGGGTGTCCACGCCCAACTCCCCTCACCGCATCTACGTGGGTGTGCCTGTAGATGCCAACAAGGTGCAAGCCTTTGGACCTTGGCTGCAGCCTGGAGTGCGTCCCAATGTGGCCACTCATTTCAATGTGGATGCTCGCGATGCTGGCGATGCGGAATTGAAGGTGAAGATCGTGCACGAGGACACCAAGATCGAGGTGCCGTGCCGCATCATCGACAACGAGGACAGCACCTACTCTGTCGAAGTCATTCCACCTATGAAGGGAGCCTACACCACGACCATGACATATGGCGGACAACGCGTGCCACTGGGCCAAAAGGTGGTGGTGGAGCAGACGGTGGATGTGTCCAAGATCAAGGTGGACGGTCTTGAGCCAAGTAAGTAACCTATGTAATTCCTAAGTCCAACCGAGTCTAGTCCATTGATACACATAGAAGCATAGTCTAAGTAAGTCTGTGGTCTCATGGTCTAAGTTCAAGTCATTTCATTCATCCATAAGCCGCGCCCCTGAACAGTTTGCAACAGTTTCGCATTATCACACACGGCTTGCCCAAGGCGGATCTGGCTGTGACCATAACCAGTCCCTCGGGCAATCGTATTAAGGCCCACATCATACCGACAGCTGAGGGATTTCTGGTGAACTTTACGCCCACACAGCTGGGCGAGTATCTGTTGAGCATTTGCTTTGGCGGCACACCCATTACGCCACGTCCCTTCCGGCTGCAGTGCCTCACGGGCAGTGATTCGAATAAGGTACACGCCTTTGGGCCGGGCTTGGAACGTGGCATAGTTGGACAGCCTGCAGAGTTTATGATCGACACAAGGGGCGCCGGTCAAGGCGGTCTGGGCGTCACCGTCGAGGGGCCCTGCGAGGCGGCCATCAATTGTCGCGACAACGGCGACGGCACATGTAATGTGGCCTATCTGCCCACCGAGGCCGGGGACTACAGCGTAAACATAACCTTTAATGAGCGACATATCAATGGATCCCCCTTCCAGCCACTCATTGTGCCAGTGCCGAATCTGAAGAATACGCGCGTCAGTGGCATTGGTATCCAGCCGCATGGTAGGCTATGTCAAGGAGTTGCTCATGCCAGTTGCCACTTACCACCAAAGTTAACCGCTCCGAGTTCTGTGTTTCAGTGCTGCCGCTGCCGCCGACTAATCCGCCTGAGCTACTCACCAAACTTGTGACACCTAAGCTAAAAGGCTTTAATCTCTGACTGCCTCCTTACGTTGTTGTTGTTATATTGATATTGATACACTAATCGCATCTCTATGTTGTTTTTGTCCGTTGAAGTTGTTTTCCCTACGAATTTCCCTCTCTAATCCTTGATTCACTCGCTGCAGGTGTCATTGTGAATGCGGCTACAGATTTCATGGTGGATATGAGCAAAGTCGGCAGCAACATTGACTCTGGCAAGCTGTCGTGCGCTATTTTTGACCCCATGGGTCATGTGCTGCCCAGCAAGATTATCCAGGGACCCACGGATGACATTTTCCGCATCATGTACTCGCCTTTCGAGGCGGGTCGTCACACCATTGAGCTGATGTACGATAATATTCCCGTGCCGGGTTCTCCTTTCGTTGTCAATGTAAAGAGTGGCTGCGATCCATCGCGTTGCAAGGCCTATGGACCTGGTTTGGAGAAGGGCTTGACCAACCAGAAGAACAAGTTCACGGTGGAGACCAAGGGTGCTGGAAACGGCGGCCTGTCGCTGGCCATTGAGGGACCCTCGGAGGCGAAAATGACCTGTACGGATAATCGTGATGGTAGCTGCGATGTGGATTATCTCGCCACAGATCCGGGAGAGTATGATATTACCATACGCTTTGCCGACAAGCACATACCCGGTTCGCCTTTCCGTGTGCTCGTTGAGGAGACAGTGGACCCCAGCAAGGTGAAGGTTTATGGGCCAGGCATCGAGCATGGCCAGGTCCGTGAGAGTGTGCCGACTGTTTTCAACGTGGATGTGGGCGAGGCTGGTCCTGGTCGCATTGCCGTCAAGCTGACCAACACCGAGGGTATACCCGTCGACAACCTGAGCGTGGAAGACAAGGGTAATTGCATTTACGCGGTGCACTATGTGCCGCCCAAGGCTGGCTCCGTGCTGACCTGCCAGGTGAAGTTCGCCGATGTCGAGGTGCCATGCAGGTAAGTTGCTCTACCAACAGCTGAGCCGGGGGTCAACTTATCATCTTCGTTTGGCTTGCAGTCCATTTGTGATGACCGTTTTCCCCAAATCGGAGGCAACCAAAGTGCGTGTAAAGGGTGTCAACGAGAAGAAGAAGACTCCAGCTTCGCTGCCCGCCGAATTCGAGATCAATACCCAACAGGCAGGTCAGGCTGACATCAATGTGGCCATTAAGAATCCCAAGGGTAAGCCAATGCAACCGCGCCTCGAGGAAGTTGCCAACGGCACCTACGTAGTAACCTTTGTGCCGGACGAATGCGGCACCTACCAGTGCACCGTGAAGTATGGCGACAAGGAGATTGACGGATCGCCCTTCAAGCTCGAAGCATTCCCCACCGGCGAGGCCAAGAAATGCAAGTTGGTGGAGCAGGCGCCCAAAATTCAGACATCTGGCAGTCAGTCGCATCTGAAGGTCGATGCCCGCGAGGCCGGCGATGGTGCCGTCACCTGCAAAATCACCAACAAGGAAGGCAGGTGGGTAGACAGGCTGGCCATCCCTAAGCTTAGGGAGCAGTTTTTGAATCAATCCTTTTCTTTCTTTCTCTTCTGCAGCGAAATCGTCGACATCGATATTATCGAGAAGGACGGTTTCTTTGACATCCTTTATGCCCTTAATGATCCCGGTGACTACGACATCAATGTGAAGTTCGGTGGCAAGGACATACCGAATGGTAGCTTCTCCATTAAGGTAGCCTGAATGAACACATTTACTAAGAAGGGCAGCAACAGTCAAGTCTAGTCACGAAGTGAAAACACGTTGAGAATTAGCAATTATCTTACGATACCATCTTAACTTATTCTTTATCTAGTCACTTAAGCAGCGGAGAGAATCGATACCACGATCAACTACACCTACGCCCTATTGTACCGATAGTTAAAGTTCTAGTCAGATCGTCCCGTCAAATCATCTGGTGTTTGTGTCTTGTCTCGTGTGCGTCCCTTTCAAAGTGATCTAAGTCCCAAATCGAAAATCATTTCGAAACAATACAAAAACACGCAAACAATTTAGCATATGTATAAAGATATATACACTATATATAACTGTATATATATGTAGCGTAAAAGCGATGAAGACTCACACACATATATACACTCACACACAGAGAGAGAGAAAGAGCAATAAAACAATAGAAAAGGAATACAATATAAGTGCAACATTGTAAAACATGACAACAAAATAAAAGAGAAGGAAAACATGAAAACCAGAAAACTCGAAAACAAACAGAGAAAACCAAAAAAAAGAAGACTCAAATTTAATTGCATGCACATTTTAACGTTTTCGAAATTATATTTGAACCAAACAAATGCTCCGCTACGCTAAATTACAATGCGCTTTGTTTTACATTATGCACATAATGCACAATTATTCAATTGTTTTAATGCTTTTGTTTTTAGTTAGTTACCCTACTACATATACCATATATACCATATACCATATGCGTAAGTTGTTTGTGTGTGTTTGTATTATTTTTGATTGTATTTCGATTGTAGTGCACCTAACCCCACTGTACTTTCTTTCTTGTACGTTATCTCTTCGAACCAATGCAATACTTGATCTGGTCGATGGATCGATGCTTAAGCTCAGCTCCGCTGTCAAATAATTTACGATAATTGCTAATTTAACAACAGTTTCCTAACCCCCCTACGTATCCGTATCCGTATACTTTGCACCCCACTTGACTCTATTTCAGCCCCGATACCGAGTGTGTTGTAAGTATGTTATAATTGCTGACAGCCTGACTAATGGCGCGTCAAAGACACGTTGACGAAATTAATTTACCTGACGGCAGAAGACCCGAGGATGCAGGTACATCGTGCACACATCACTCAGGCCCATCGTCAAAACAATTCAAATTAAAAACCTGAGAAATGTACACGGGCAGAATGCCCGACAAATACTGAAAGTCTGAAAGTGTACTAAGCCCCAGCAAGATTGATTATACCTAATCCCAACATACTTGTATAATTTGCCGGCTCTCTAGTGTCGCCCCCATGGCAAGGGCAATTTCAGTGTGTCATACGCGCGTCTATTTTGGACATGGGATCACAAACTCTACACATCGACTACGTGACACGCCGCACATTGGCCCCGTTTTCCATAAGATTTTTCTGTTCTGGAAAAGTGGCCATAAACTTTTTATTGTATATACTTAGTGATCTTATACAGAATAGGGAAAAAATTTTTTTTTTGAGGAGAAATAATAATAGTTCAGGCTACTTTAAAGTTTATATACCCTTCTATAAATATTCCACGCGCTGCTTTCACATATAATTATCTTAATCCTTTATAGTTATCTTATATATTCTTATAATGTATGATTTATAAGATTGTCAAGAGATAAACAAAATGTTATTCAGCTTTGTTTCAAACAAAGTTAAGGAAGATCATAGGGTGTTCCATGTCTGAATCTTTTAGTAGGTTTCTTCAACACTTTATTGACGCATGTTTATATATTGCGACTTTTACTTATTTGAAATGTAGGATTAGTAAAAATGTTTAGTAAACAATATTCCGTAAATATCACTTGATCTTTAACAAAGTTGTTGTGGGTGAAACATGATATTAGAAGACCTGTAAAGGATTTTAACTATGCGATAACTTATTGTCAAGAATTTCGAGACTTCTTTCATTTATCAACTACTTAGTATTTTCTATACAAATATGTTTGGTGCCAATTTTAAGAAATTTCGTCGAATAGTTACCAAAATATATAGGTAAACATTTCGCCATTTTTGCCAGTGAACATAGATTAACACATTGTTTGCAGGCCAAATTAATTAAATTATTATTTGAATAATCAACAGCTCTAAGAATGCCCAACACATGTGTGTACTACACACACACACACACACACACACACCCACATGTGTATAAACTGCAGACCGCGTTGCATCGCAGCAAAAATTTAAATATGAAAATTTCGAAATTTTATTAGTGCGGCATACAACAAAATTAGAAACGTAACTAAAGAAACCGCCGTAATAAAATGCATACACACTCATCTACACATATAAAACACGCATACACATACACACAGCTGTATGTATATTTATATTTGCTGATACTTATGTAGAGAGACATGTAAATGGTGTTAAGAGCATGGCTGAGAAGCTGCTGATTCACAGTTGTTGTCGCCTTTTCCGTGAGCAGCACACACATATCACGTATACGCCTAGTATACATATGAAATTCATTTTCTGCAAGCAACTAAAATTCACAAGTAATTAAAATAAGAAAATAAAATTACACATGTGTGTCTCCCTCTCTATCACGATCTGCCTCTCACTTACACTTTGTATGTGTGTTCTGGTTGTGGAAACTATTAAGATTGGCAAGAGGAAGAGACAACTGTGCGGCATCTACTACGACTAGTTGCCCCGTCTAGTCGCACACCGATTCTTAGTCAGAGTTTGTCCCCGTGGCTGTCATCGTCATCGTTCCGAAATCCGAATACGTCGAGTCGCAACTATCGAGAACTGGAAGTAGAAGGTGCTGGCATACCTATACTATACTAATAACAATTTGGTTTTTTCTTCGATTTTATGACGTTTACGCTCAACGCATGTCAATGTCAATTGTCGATCTCTCTTGGCTGGCGAAAAAATTGCATTTCTATTTTCCCCCCTATTGATATTCGCGTACTTCTCTTATTAATAGCTCAAATATTTTATTGAGATTTGTATCTTTGACTTTTCGATTTGGCCACGGATATGGCACGAAATAATTTCGATATTTTTTTGCACTCATTATATTTGTGTACTTATATAACCAAATCGTTGATCGTCGATCGTTGTGTGGAAATTCTTTGCACATGACCAAGAAAAAAACACTACGAATACGTGTACAACGCGTCAATCAATGCCACTTCCTTCTATAGCATGCGTTCGTGTGTGTGTGTGTGTCCATCATATGTCTATTCATATTTCCCATACTAGTACATAAGTTGTGCGCCCTTTTTGCTTCTTTTGTAGTTTCACACTTTCAAGTTTTTTCATATCAATCAATGCATCGACTCTTAATAATAAGCAGACGCCATAGTTGTAAAATATTTGTGCGAATTTCATCATAAGTGCAAAGTATACGGATCGGATCTACCAGAGCTG
The DNA here is from genome assembly GCA_018904095.1 of Zaprionus ghesquierei. NCBI lineage: Eukaryota > Metazoa > Arthropoda > Insecta > Diptera > Drosophilidae > Zaprionus > Zaprionus ghesquierei. Next base: position 3,584,089 of record JAEIGP010000676.1, read on the forward strand.
TGTGTGTGTTAATTTCAAAATCACTGCTTGATTGCTGTTATTTGAATTTCTACAACAATATTTTTGTGCATTTTCCAATTTTCCATTTTCAATTTTAATTCCATTTTCATTGACCTCTTAGGCTGTCGAAAGCATCGAACAATACTCGCATAGTGAATACGTCGAGGAGCATACGAGCAAAGTGCTTAAGCAGACAACAACGCAGGTGAGTGAGGAGAAGAAAGTGAAAATAACGAAGACAAAAGTGAGAAACATAAAGAAGATTATGAAATTATTCCTATTATCCTATAAATCTTTCCAAAAATCAATGTGTCCTTAGAGTTGCTGACAGTAAAGTTGAAAATCATACCAAAAATTATTAAAGAATGCAAATAATTATATTTGTTTAATCCCAACTAAGCTTTTAATTGTTTATCAAATATTCTGAATCTTTCATATTGTTGCAAATGTTTTTTATTTCCTTCTCTAAATATTCTAAAAAAAAATGTTTTTCTTTTACACATAGAGCGAACTTGTTAACGGAAAATCCGAAGTTACATATCGAAGTGTTGCCTTTGAGAAGTTGCCTCTACCCACAACAGGCGGAAACGTTACAGGTGAGTGAAACCTTCGATATATTTTCATTACTTATATGTTTGTTATGTTATCTTATGTTTGTTATGCTTAGTCATCTTTATTTTTTCAAAAGTAATAACGATCAAGAGTTTTGACCGATAATAACTCTTGTGGTCTCTGGTCAAAACATCAGCAACGTCAGAGCAATTTGAAAATGAAAACAAAAATGTTGATTTGTTTAATCTAAATAATATTTATGCGCTATTTAAGCGGTGTCTCGCTTGCTATCTGCAATTTAGTGCAGCGCCTTGCGGCCATTGTGAAAATGTTGGCAAAAACAAAAATAGCCAGCGACACAGTCGTAAATTTTTAGATATTTCTATGACAGCGTATATACATACATGAGTATGTATTTATGTTTGTATGTATGAGTTGTGCATGCTGAGAAACATGAAAAACAACGCCGCGAAACCATGGACAAGTGGCAGAGGCAGCAACGCACCCAAGCGAGATGCAAATTGAGACATGCAGATGGAAACAGACTGCCCCGACAGACTGTGTCACAGTGACACATGTAGTACGTGTGACGGCTTATCTGACCAATTGCCGACAGCCTGACAAGTTAATTGGACTGTACGAAAAGGACGGGACAATGAGCGAGTGTCTTCACCTCTGCATCTCGTTGACTTTCTTTTGTTTTGCGGTTCGTTGACTGCAGCAACGCGTGAAAGTAATTAGCTAGGCAATACTTTTTTTAATGTATTCTTAATTATTTAAATTAATGTGAATTTGCGCTGTTTACGAGCTGTAAAACGTTTGCCTACACAATTTCATTCAATTCTCAACATGATTGATGAGCTCTCTTGGCTACTGCACACGAATCAATAATGAATATTTTCACTTGATTCGACCTATGCAAATATTTTTGTTCGATTTTTCACGCTTCCATGCAATTTTCAAACATTTTACATAGCCACGAAAAACTGGGTCTGGGCTCCTCATTAAGATCACAGAGCGCGCCACGTTCCATTTGGTCTGCTGCTGCGGTGACTCTTCGCAAGTGGCAGCGCATCGAGTACAAATCGAACACTGTCATTCCCATGTGTCTCCTCCCTTTTTTGCAGCCAAAGCAGCACCAGTGGCAACCGATTGGCGGCGGCTTTCGTGGCGCGCTCCATTTGCTTTGAAGATGGTTTGTTGTAAATGATTCGTTTTGGCCAAATGACATTTTTTGTCGCGCATTTGTTGCACTGATTTTTCATTGCTCATCAGACACGATTGTGGGACGTCCGGTTAAACTGATGAACGGACAAATAAGTCTAACTGTTTTATAAAGGATAATAGGAATAAGAACTATAGTTAGTCCGAAATCCTACATTCGAGTGTACTCGCTATTGCATACCCGTTTCTGTGTTTAATCGTTCTGTGTCGAATCGTATCGAAATTTTTATGGATTGTTTGGCTGGTGGTAGTTAAAATTGCGCTTGCAATTCGACTTACGGGAGCGAAAGGGGCGTGGTCAAAATCTAGTACAACAAACTTAATCAGTGTGCAAATATTGTCATCAAATTTGGTAGTCCTAGCTTTAATAATAGGTGAGATCTAGATTTTCACATAGACGGACAAACGGACATGGCTATATCGACTCGGCTATTGATCCTTATATAACCTGTATGAGTTTGGAGATGCCTCCGAAATGAAATTATATTAAGATTTATCATTGAGGCATATTTCCTATATCAAAGTGTTTAATTGCCAGGCCACTTAGTACACTCATTTCATATGATTCGATTTTTGATTTTCCAATTGCTCGTTGCCAATAGATGAATTCGAATTATATAAGAAACTACAAAAATATCGGAATACATGTGTACATTCAGTTTAATTCTGCCTAATGCCAACAGTTTGACAAAATTTTTAACGCATTTTCGAAATTCCATAGATTTTTATTGAATTTTATAGCTTAGACATTTGCGTCTCCAAAGCTATACAATTTATTTTTAAGCATTTTGCGCCTTTTTTAATGGGCGAATATTAATAAATTTCATGTCGTCGTTGTTGCAATAAGTAATAAATTTTATTTCCTTTGCCATACATATTGAAAAACATATAGTATTGTATTCTATACAGATGCGAATATGCTATATGTTTGTAGGTGTGCATGACCTGAGATCAAAAACGCAGAATTAATTTTATATTTGCACCTTTCGAGCTCGAAATTCGAAATGACAACTGTTTGACCAATACTTATTGCCCATAAAATACACATACTTATGTAGCTAGGTATGCGAATATGCGAATATATATAGAGATGGGTCTGCGCGGTATCAAACACACTCGCATATGTCATATGAAATATTTCCAATTTTTCTATATATTTTATCTTTTTTATATATCGTTCATTGGCTCTGCTGCTGCTGCTGCTGCTGCGGCTGCGAATGCTGCTGCCTACTTTATAGCACAGGCCGCAACATGGGCAGCCATATTTTCGAATATCCATACCACTGCGATTCCCTCAGAGTGTGTGTGTATTTCTTTATTTGTGTGTGTGTGTGTGTGTGTGTGTGTGTGTGCTATGCTGGCAACAGCTCTGCTGCTGCTGCTGGCGATAGAGACGCATCTTTGTGGTAGGAACTGGCGTGCTTTTATATATTGGCCTTAATTTCGATTTGGAACTGTCGATGTTCACTTGAAATCGGGACGTGGAGACGCGTGGACCTGCAGAACGTCGCTGGCAATTAAAATCGTGCGCAAACAAATGACACATACATTAACCAAGCAAATCATTTAATTTGCAAATTTTTACCTGCGTGTGTGTCTGCGTGCGTGTCTTACAGTGTGTGTGTGTGTGTGTTTACAGGACCAACAAAATAAAAGACAAATTAGGAAACTCTTTTGTAATCATAAATTATATAACGCGCAATTATTTATTCGATTTTCTTGTCTCTTCCTCCCCCATTCAAAAAGTGTGAGTGTCATTTTGAAACTCGTTCCTATTCAAAAATGTCCTGTGCTGTAGTAGCTCAGCAAGGATATGTGCTAGCTAAGTTGTGCGTATGAACTGTCAAGACCTCGAATTAGCACATATCCTTACTGACTGAACAGATTTGGATATCTGAAAACCTGAACGAGTAGAAAAAGCAATTTGCATTGTATTGTATTAAATTGTTCTAAATTTTAAGTGTCTTTATTTCAATATCCAACCGGGCCGTTAAACTGTACGTTCAAATCGAATTCAAATCAAAATCAAAAATCGAAATACACGAAAATGCACTTTAGTTGGTTATCTGAGAAACCGCCAACGCCGGCAGCAACCTGGGCCGATCATTCGTATTACTTTCGACCCTATTACTACAAGGTGACCGTGTCGGAACGCGATCACGTCGAGCGCACACAGGTCTACTTCAATGAGACCATCATACCCGAGAATCAAGGATTAAATGGTTCTGATTTTTTGCCATTAAATTTTAAATCATCGTTTTCAATTGTAACGCATCAAGGTAAATCTCCCGATCCTGTACAATATCGAAAGTATCGCAGTGTATGTGTGCGTGTGTGTGTTTTGATTAATGCAATTATTTTGGAGTTTAGAATTCTTTCGCATTTCGAATTTGACATTTTGCCAGACAATCGCGACAATCGTGACGTTCACAAGCGATGTCGTCAATTCATTCCCATTCCAATTTCAAATCTGAATGTGAATCGCATTGCCGCTGACTAAACCCACAGAAATGTGGCTCATTTGTGTTAATGGCCAAAATCACACCAGGCAACGGTGGCGGCGCTACAAGCCACAAAGACCACGAATGAAACGACAAGCTGATGCAGTTTTGAATTATTACCAAAAAGTCTTTTAGATGTGTCTTCTTCTGCCTGCGCCAGCGACACATTTGTCAGTTGCAGACATAATATGCCGTAGCCCAGTGTGAGTTGCAAATTAAATTCTATGATTTATTATCAGAGTTTGCAACAAAGCATAAAATTCGTTTGGCCGATGGTCGCTCGTATCGCATCTGTGAGGGACGCCAATAGTTTACACTGGCCAACAAGAGATGTGCCACGAAAAACACACAAGCTTTTTACCTATGTATTTGTAGAAAAATTGAGAGTTTATTTTTTTAGTTTTTAATGTAATAGATTTTAACAAAAAATACATGATATATCGTGTAACCTTATATATTACAATCAATATTAAAAGCCGAGCCTGTCTGTATAAGCGCCTAGATCTCGAAGATTAAAAGAGCTACAGCCACCAAATTTTTTGGTAAGACTCATGTAAATTGCACTTTCGCCAATTTTTGTTTAATTTGAGCCACGCCCCTTAAAGCTGACTGGAAGCGTTTTCCTTTGTTTCGAATTATTCAGGTCTTCATTTTCTATATAGTTTCTATCTTGGAGTTAATTTAGAGAATACTCAACTAGATAACTTAAAAAACTGATACTAAAACGACATAATTTACGATAACAACATAGCAAGTATTACAATTTTAATCAGTATTTCTACAAAAATCGTAGAAAAATCGTTTGCCTTGCTTGTTTTCAAGTGTTCTCGATTCCTTGCTATGCGCAAATGGCGCATACTTTTGCTGATATATCGAAAACATATATATGCGATCATTGCGCTGACTAGAACAGCTTGAGAGTCATTAAATCTTTCATTTGTATTGCCAGCGTCCATTAGAAGCTGCCAAAAGATGGCAGTCGCAGCAGCAGCAGCAGCGGCAGCGACGGAGGCATCCCATGCTTCAATGGGCAGCGGTGGCAGGTGGATTAGGCACAGGGCAGCTGGGTGGGTAGGGGGTAACGGGGGGCACACACTACGACGGACAGCAACAAATGTTCAGACATAAATAATCATAATTTTTCGCAAGATTCTATAGAGTTGTCTTGCCAGCAGCCGTTTTTTTATACGTTCAATTTCTTTGCGCTTTCATTTGCCGCAGTTTCCCTCCCCCTTTTCAGCCTTTTTCTTTTCAATGCACGCACTCAGCGCCACAATTTGATCGTTAATTTGCAAAGTTCTTTGAAAAATATTTCGGATTTTTTGAATTTTACATGTCATTTGGTTTATGAAATCGAACAGCTGGCAAAATCTACAATCTACTACATAAAGAATAATGCTCATGTTTCATTATAAATTGCAATGTGCGAATTTGAAAATTAATGCCACTTTAATTGTTCCACATCAACAGAGGAGAGCGTGAACCAATAAATTGTTTCAATTGCATCCCCCAACCCGCAAAGCGTTCTACTTGGCACCAGACACTCGGCCAGACGATCTCTCGCCCCTCCGAGATTTTCTGTTGTGATTTCCATTGTTTTTCTCGTACATTTTCTAAACATCGGACAGGCACGCGACACGCTCTTCTGATTTATGTCTGCTTTGTGCGCCGTGTGAGGTTGGTTCAGGCCTCCTCAGATTCTTTTGACTTGCCAACTGGCGGACGCATCTGTTTGGCAAACCCAAAACAAAGCGATCATGCTAAGCATATCAAAGTGATGTGATAAGTCATGGAAAACAGATCCTGAAATTTATGATATGTTTTACAAAATATACGTATATTTTTTAGCTTGACGTTATTTTGTATAAATCATAAATTTATGATAATGGTCTGGCGACACAAGTGCGAACTAAAAGCATCTGATATTTATTTATTCCATATTATTAATGATAAACAGCTAAAAATAACTTGATCTGACTCATTTTTATTAGCTATACGAATACCTTGTAGTTATCTTATAGGGTGGCAACCGTTTGATTAACATGTTCAATTGGAATCAGAAAAGATTGGTTCCTATCGACAAATACTTTCTATCCATATCTCTTCTTGAATAAAGGGTATCTCTTAGTTAGGAACTCACCAGGGAAACACTCTTGTTTTCTAATGGAGACTCTGATTCATTTTGATTGCCTTAGATATTTTTGATACAATTTTCTTATTTACTGCTTAACGCCCACTAAATTCCATGCAGGTGACTTTCTATCAACAACATCGACTCTTTTGTGTCTCTTCTCGCCTATGTGGAGACCACTTAAAATTAATGATCCCTCGTGGCGCTGTTATATGTATGTACCTAGTATATAGAACGGAATGATATATCAGAGTAAATACGATGGTCTCTTAATTTTTGAAATGTTTTTTCGGGAATATTGTGTATAACATACGTATGCTTATATGATATTCCTATATGCTTCATTGCTCTACACACATATTCACTTATAGTATATAAATTCCCGATTATAAATATACCACAATTTTAATATAAATATAGGCACGTGCCGATGTTTGTCCACGAAGAAGAAGCTTCTCCAGCAATCGGGAAATATAAATATAACACTTTACATATAGTTTCTGGATATATTTATGTTATGTGTATATACTATACATAGGTGGAAAATATAATAAAAAAAAGATTGTCCTATATTCGACCTCAAAGACATCCGGGACCGAGACGAGCGTGGGAAAGTATAAAACTAATTGTAGGCGTTGAGGGAAATTTCTTCAGAAAGTCGAGAGCTTACTTTGGCCTCAGTTCGTGCAGAGCATTCATTGGGTTGAGAAGTGGATTCAAGAAATCGCGAAGGATTATCAAAAGGATACAAGAACAAATATTAAGATATATTGTGAATAAAGAAGTGCGTACAACTTGATAACAAAACGAATTGAAAAATGTTCGTAGTATAAATTTCCAAATCGAATTCTATTTAGAACTGGTTATCCTGTCGGATATTATAAGAAATTCTATTTGAAAATCCAGTTCCGAGTGCAAAAATAACGAGCAAAACATTTGGTGCCATTAATTTACTTTGCTTGTCATAAATTTACAATCCACACAAGTTTAAAATATTTCATGCTCCGCGAAACGAAAATAGAATTTTTAATAAAAATTGTCACGCAAGTTCGAACATAAAAACAAAATTATAGGATGATATATGTATATATGTTAAGAGTATTGAGTGAAAATATTTTAAAGCCCACACAATTCGTTTGATTTTTCCACAACACACTTATCTGGATGTGGTCACGCCTCTTTTTCTGTGTTTATAGGTTATGTTAAGTGCTTAGGTTGATCTATTTAGAACTAACAATTTCCCCTTGCTTGCAGCTGAAGTCAAAATGCCAAGTGGTAAGATAGACAAACCTGTTATTCAGGACAATCGCGATGGTACCGTCTCCGTGAAGTACGATCCCCGCGAGGAGGGCTCCCACGAGTTGGTTGTGAAATACAACGGTGAACCCGTTCAAGGTGAGCAGGTAACTCTAGGTGAATTGAAAGTACCTTAGCTAATCGATCACCATTACACCCATTACAGGATCTCCGTTCAAATTCCACGTGGACTCCATTACATCCGGCTATGTGACCGCCTATGGACCTGGTCTGACGCACGGCGTTACTGGCGAACCGGCCAACTTCACCATCTCAACCAAGGGAGCCAGCGCCGGTGGTCTAACAATGGCCGTCGAAGGTCCCAGCAAGGCAGACGTAAGTGACAACCATATATCCTTATCCGGTGACTTATTTAATATATGTATGCTCATTGCAGATTAACTACCACGACAACAAAGACGGCACTGTCTCGGTGCAGTACCTGCCTACTGCCCCCGGTGAATACCAGGTGTCGGTGCGCTTCGGCGATAAACACATTAAGGGCTCGCCCTATTTCGCCAAGATCACCGGAGAGGGTCGCAAGCGCAACCAGATTTCTGTTGGCTCCTGCTCTGAGGTTACAATGCCTGGCGATATCACGGACGACGATCTGCGCGCCCTCAATGCCTCCATTCAGGCGCCCAGTGGCCTGGAGGAGCCATGCTTCCTGAAGCGCATGCCCACCGGCAACATTGGCATTTCGTTCACGCCACGTGAGATTGGCGAGCATTTGGTGTCGGTCAAGCGTCTGGGCAAGCACATCAACAACTCGCCCTTCAAGGTAACCGTCTGCGAGCGCGAGGTGGGTGATGCCAAGAAGGTGAAGGTTAGCGGCAACGGCCTCAAGGAGGGACAAACCCACAGCGATAACATCTTTTCTGTGGACACACGCAACGCTGGCTTCGGTGGTCTTTCCGTGTCCATTGAGGGCCCCAGCAAAGCTGAGATCCAGTGCACTGATAAGGATGATGGCACACTTAACATCTCTTACAAGCCCACCGAACCAGGCTACTACATTGTCAATCTGAAGTTTGCCGATCATCACGTGGAGGGTTCTCCATTCACCGTCAAGGTGGCCGGTGAGGGTAGCAACCGCAAGCGCGAGAAGATTCAGCGTGAGCGCGATGCAGTGCCCATCACTGAAATAGGCAGCCAGTGCAAGCTGACCTTTAAGATGCCTGGTATTACGTCTTTCGATTTGGCTGCTTGTGTTACCTCACCCAGCAACGTTACCGAGGACGCCGAGATCCAGGAAGTCGAGGACGGTTTGTACTCCGTGCACTTTGTGCCCAAAGAACTGGGTGTGCACACGGTTTCGGTGCGCTACTCGGAGATGCACATACCCGGCTCGCCTTTCCAATTCACAGTGGGTCCCCTGCGCGATTCGGGCAGCCACTTGGTTAAGGCTGGCGGTTCGGGTCTCGAACGCGGTGTTGTCGGTGAGGCAGCCGAATTTAATGTGTGGACTCGTGAAGCTGGCGGCGGCTCGCTAGCCATTTCGGTGGAGGGCCCCAGCAAGGCCGACATTGAGTTCAAGGATCGCAAGGACGGCAGCTGTGATGTCTCCTACAAGGTGACAGAGCCAGGAGAGTACCGCGTCGGTCTCAAGTTCAACGACCGCCATATCCCAGACTCGCCCTTCAAGGTTTACGTTTCGCCCGATGCCGGTGATGCCCACAAGCTGGAGGTTCAGCAGTTTCCTCAGGGTAACATCCAGGCCGATGCGCCCTATCAGTTCATGGTTCGCAAAAACGGCGCCAAGGGTGAGCTGGATGCTAAGATCGTGGCACCATCTGGCACCGATGATGATTGCTTCATCCAGGTGATTGACGGTGAAATGTATTCGGTACGCTTTTATCCACGCGAGAACGGCATCCATGCTATTCATGTCAAGTTCAACGGTGTGCACATACCCGATTCGCCATTCAGAATCAAGGTCGGCAAGGATGTGGCTGATCCGGCTGCAGTACATGCCAGCGGCAGTGGCTTGGATGATGTGAAGACTGGACACAAGGCCGACTTCATTATCAACACCTGCAACGCAGGCGTTGGCACACTCGCCGTGTCAATCGATGGGCCCTCAAAGGTGGCCATGGATTGCACTGAAGTCGAGGAGGGCTACAAGGTGCGCTACACACCGCTTCTGCCCGGTGAGCACTACATCACGGTCAAATACAACAATATGCACATCGTGGGATCACCATTCAGGGTACACGCCAGCGGCGACAAACTTGCCGATGAAGGCGCACAAGAGACCTCCACTGTAATTGTGGAGACGGTCCAGAAGATCGCCAAGGGCGGCAAAAACACTGGCGTCCATCTGCCCAACTTCAAGTCCGACGCCAGTAAGGTTGTCTCCAAGGGCATGGGCCTGAAGAAGGCCTACATTGGCAAACAGAACCAGTTCAGCATCAGTGCAACAGATGCGGGTGAGTAAAGACGATTTTAAAAATTCGGTGGTAACTTTATATATAACATATATATCAACATATTTTTAGGTAACAACATCCTCTACGTGGGCATGTACGGACCAAAGGGACCCTGTGAGGAGTTCCATGTCAAGCATGCTGGGCACAACAACTACAATGTGCAGTACCTGGTCCGCGATCGCGGCCAGTACGTGCTCCTAATCAAATGGGGCGAAGAGCATATACCCGGCTCCCCATTCCAGATCGATGTTTAGGCTAATGCCGCACAATCATATTTATTCACATACATATTCCCCGAATATGGGCGCCTTATTGTGAACCAACCGTATGTTCCAGGGTCAAATTTGTGTGTTTTGCTTCATGATTGTCTTTGTTTAATTTTAATTTTATCATTATTATAAGTGACTATTATTTTTTGTTATTTGTACATAAAAAACATAAAAAACACAGTGTTTTCGACTTGAAAAAGTTTGTGCGCCATTTCACATATTTAATTCATTTGTTTTTGTGTGAATACTTAAACTAAAAAAAAATTTGATTTTCATAATCGTCGAGATAAAAGTAAATTAAACAAAAGAAATGTCAGAAAGTTACGAAAAAAATCTCTTAAATAATTATTTAATACTTAAGCCAACATTTATGAAGATGATTATTATGACTATAACGTATTATGTTTTTTATTATCACTATCGATATGTAATTTACGTAAACTCAAATAAACAAATAAAAACAAGTAAAGCTACAGTCGAGCGCGCCCAGTAAGACAGTAAGATACCATTCGCCCAGTTTCGAAACAAGTTTATCCGCCACCTATTGTTTAAATTAGATCTATCTTTGAATAGCGCCATCTACATGTGAAAACATCATAGCAATCAGCTGTACATACGCTATGGCTGAAACGAAGCATCGTGACGATGACGTCACGACGCGCAGCACAGGCAGCAAGCAGTGGAGTACGAAAAACGGAAACATGGGTAACTGCTGTGTTTATCATCCGATTGGATTGTAATTTGGGGAATAGATTTATATTGCAATTATTTATGTTCATACCAAAGCAAAAAGCTGTAACTTCAATACTTATCCTGATTATCGATTTGAGTGGGCGGTGGGCTTGGCATCAAATATTTAAAATAAACTCGATCTACCTATGGTATACAGGAACCTTCATGTGAAATATGGTGTCTCTAGCTTTTGTAATAGCTGAGATCTAGACGTTCAAACGGACATGGCTCAATCGACTCAGCTAATGATCCTGAGTCAGTATATATTTACTTTTTGGGGTCTGCCACGCCTCCTTCTGCCTGTTACTAAATATACCCTGATTAAACTTAAGCATTAAGGCGATTCTTCCATATATTATACGAAAGACAGTTCACGATCAATGTAGAACTATTTTTGGCTGTATTAGTATATCTAAACTAGTTATGCATTGTGAAACTTTAATTGTTTCTCTTGCATTGTGCATATCAAATTTTCCTCTTTGCCTCTATAAGCAGATCATTGTTCAACATATTCAACTCTTTCGAAATGAAATAACCAAATTGTTCAGCTAGCTCAAATTTTGATGAAGTTTGCATTGAAGCATGCCTGGATAGCTCTTTGTGTTCCTGATCATTATTATGCTTGTCGAATAAGTCGTTATTTGAAATCATTGAAATTTTAGGCTCCTGAGAATTTTTGATGTCTGCCAATTGATTAACATGTGACCCATCTGAAGGTGATGAGTGAGGGGACCCCTCATCAAAATTTATATACTTTGTAGAATCTTCATATACGTCAACTAAATTGCAGGAATTCAAATATGCTTTAATCGGATTCCTTATGATTGCTACCACTTACTTGAATTATCTTCTGATTGATGTGTAAAATGTGTTTTGTTGCCATGTTCCATAATAGCGACCATTTTTTCAAAGTTAGCCCATTTAATAGGGTACTGGTTTTCCTTTCGAATGCTAGGAAAATACAAAGGATTATTTTTTTTAAATAAACATCTTTCCTCACCTACTTAAAATATTTTCTTTTTAATGATTCCATTTTAGCCTTAATATGCGCAGGTGAGATGACAAATCCCTGAATGAGTAATTCAATTTCCAAGTGACGGTAAAATTCCGATCGTGTTTGGCCGGAGTCGAAGGCTCCTAAGTTACTGTACCAGGTTCGAAGAAATATGTTCTCGTCTAACGCTGACCAGGACCTTCGTTTGTTGCTCACTGAATTGGGGAAAGTTATATTTGCAGCGGAAGACAACTTAAACATGCACTTACTTTTCAAATGAAAACAACCGAGTGCTTAAAGCTTATTGAATTCTAATATGTATACCGCGAAATATCATTGCAGCTAGAGCTGAAATCAACATAGACTTAACATCGATAAGTCGGCGCAGGGAACCATCGATATTTTTCGCTACAATGATGACATATATATTTAGTAAAATCGCAGCGAATAACATTTAATCACAGGACTTTAACTAAGCGAGTCTTTATTAATATTATAGTTACTTTTTTATTTCCTAAAAAAGTGAATAAAAAAAACAATTTGAATGTGGTAAAGGAAAAAATACTGCAAGAAAGTTATGTGGCGTTGCCACCTTGTACGACAAATAATTTTTTAAGGCCTTGTAAAAAGTGGTGCCAATTTTTGAGAACAAAAAAAGCTGTTTTGTGGAAAAAAATCCAAAAAGCCTAAAGTACTGTTAAGGATACTGTTATAATGATAAATGGGAAACAGCATTTTTACTTGATATAATGGCGGTTTATATAGCCTTGTGGTGGGTGTATTCATTTTGGCCTAATGTTTGCAACGCACCTTAGGGAACATATCCGACCGATTCTTAATCATCAGCAATAGAGCACTAACCTATCCGTCTGTTTGTATGTTTCTTTGTGCAGAAGCGCTTGCCAGAAAATATTTAAACAAATACGGTTATTATTCCATTTATTCAAAAATATTTATTAAATTCGCAATTTAATTTTTTCTTTTTTACGTATTTTATGTAGGCAAATAATAAGTTTTACACATCTGTATGCAAATCCTAGGATTTATTAAGGTTGTTTCTTAGCTTGAGTATGTCATAATATATAAATAATACCGTTTCTGGAAATAAGAAATCTTTGATATTGTCGGTATCACAAATTATGAATATGATTTATTTTTCAACTTTTTCAGGAAATCTCTTGCTTGCTTATCACCTTGCCGAAACTCCAGGGCTCTTAAAGCTGAAGAATCTGAAAAGTGCATACGTATGTGTAATTGTTCGTTATTTATGCATTTCAACTGCAACTTTTACCTGTATATTCCGGTCTTGATAGATTCATTATCACTTGCTCGCCTTCAGAAGCTTGAAGATCTGCGAACGTAATATAACATTCCGCAATGTATTGACTTGTCATTCCGAATAAATCTTTGTCCTTAACACTGAATAAAATCAGACTATCGTCCTTTGCTCGTTGGTCAACAGTTAGATTACTAAAATTTAAACATTTTGAAATATGAAAATAACATGTTTTTTTTCATGTAGATATGGTAGGTTAACATAAGATTACAATACTTACAACGAAAACTGCTCATCGTAAAGCGGAAACGAGTTTTTATTATGAACTGCTGTCTTTACAGGAGTGAACCCATTGAATCGGCTTGTAGGCATCATGTAAACTTTAACAAATGAATCGCAGGATCCATTCGAGTCCATAGGAACTAAATTACGACCATTTAATATTTTAAGCTAAATACAAGAAGAAGAATAATAAGTAAGATATTGAAACTGTGTAATAATTTTAGTTCTTACCAATAACTTAGATTCTGTAAATTGAGCACTTATGGTCAACTGTCCGTAATTTGCTTGACATTGTTCCTTTTGATATTGCAATCTTTCGAGGTAAAATTGGTGAATAAGCTCAGCGGTTTCAAGGCCATGAAGATCTAATTTCCTTTCTATTTCTGCTATAATTTTATTATCCGATGTAACTTCTTCGCCCATTTTAAAACAGGATATAAGAGTGTGGAGGGTATCTCTTAAGTTTTTAAAGAATTCTGGTGGCCGTCGTTTCTAGAAATTATAAGCGTTTTTAAAACTGACAAAATGTAATGTCCAAGTTGTACATACCTCTAGATTTGATTGAACAAGATCATAAATAATTACAGATAGCTCCTCCCAAATGCCGTCCAAAATTCTACCGAAATTGACCTCGTTTAAAGATTCATATAAAGTTGCCAATGATCGCTCTAAATAAATCATAAGCCTCTCCATTGAATTTGAGTCCTTGTGAAGAACTTCAGCGCCTTCGGTTAGAAAGCGTCGAATTGATGGCGACATTTTGCGAGCAACATGCTCTATTAACTCGACAATTTGATTGCGTTGTGTATCAAGAGCATTTTCAATGACGGCCTTAATAGTATTTGCGCACCGTTCAGCCTCAAGATTTGTTCTATATTCTCCCAAACGTCCTATAACGTCGTCAGTGCCGAGCTCCTAAAAACATCAGAATAGTGATATTAAAAAATTATAAAATGTTTGAATTGTTTCTAAAAACCTTTATAAAGGAAGGCAAGCTTTGACGAATGTAGTCCATGTTATTGATAGCCAAGCACCATTCTTCTGATAGAACTGCACAATAAATCAAATATTGTTGTAATAGAATTTGATTAATACGTTACTATACTGACCAAACATCTCGTCATCCTTGCTAAGTTTTGTAAAGCTCTCCACACGTCGAGACATGCGTTGAGCATAAAAAACGCAACACCGGCAAATATCCTGTTTGAATATAGCATTAAGTACAATTTTTAAAGAGATATACACCTTCTCTTACATTGACAATCTTAGCTACAAATGTGTATGATCCTTCTATTTCCGGCCAGTCCAATTGTTGCCAAAATATTTTGATCTGGTAAAAAATGGCCAACGTGTCCACTGCGGAAGAGCTATACTTGACCGTTTCATCTACTGCCTTGAGTTGATCCAAATCGATGGCTTTTTGAATTCGATTGAGAGCTTTTATTACTGAAATATCTAACCAATGTGTGACACCTTTCTCAAACCATTGATAGAATTCGTTCATGCGTAACTTGCTGTTGGGACACAGAGAACGGCCTGAAAGTTAAGATATTGTTTTGTTATATTATGTATTTAAGCTTATTATTTTGCAAATACTTTTACCTAGAGTATTATATCGTTTAATAACCAGATAAGCTTCGAATAACGTAGTTCCCATGTTGACATTATCAATATTGGGTATATATTCAAACTGATCATCGGGCACATCGAGCATTTTAATATTAGAACACACGCCTTTTACGATTCCCTGAGATATTTCCATCAGACTTGAATCGTAGAATTGAAACAGCGCGGTTGAGTAATTGAAGCGAATTTTGCTAAAAGAAAAATTAAAATAATAATTTAAATATAAATACAATAGTAAGTTTTTAAATACTTACTGATAGAATAGCTTATCGAAATATTCCATCGCACGTTGTAAATCCGATCGAACCATTTGTATTATCATTATAACATACTGCAGTTTATCTTCATCGGTCTCTTGATTTTTGGGCTGTTTACTTCCCTCGATGACGTACTCGAACCATTCTTTCGCTCCCGTATTAATAGCTTGCACAATTACCGTATCAACATTGAGTGGTTCCGATTCCGAATGGCTGTTTTCTATCCACCCATAGACGCTTGCAGGAAAAAGTTCAACTGTCTCGGGAACTTCCAAAGTTTTTAGTTTTGCCAGAATATCCAATACTTCACTGAGACTCTTGAGAATTTTATTGTCGCTAACATTTTTGGAACGCAGGTTCCGTAATAGCGAAAAACAAGATGGCAACAAGCGCTTTGTACCATCCCAAAATGTTTTCACTTCCTCTGAATCATTTTGTAGACAGTTTATTGTCGGTACCAGTGCATCAACAATGGAATTAAAAAGCGCAAAACTAAGTTTGTGCGTCTCGTGCACCGTGCAATACGCATGCCACTGACTTAGGGCACAATCAAAGTTCGAAAGTCCACTTTGTACTGCATGTTGAGTTCGAATAGTCTCAGCAAGTGCGCTAAATTTTCCATTCCACCAGAACTGGGCAACATTCGAGGTCTCCAATTCATGGAGGAGCAACATTTTCAGCAGATGCTTGTGTTCTTGTCCGGCAACAATTTTGTTCTTCTCAGCACTTAGGGAAATGCTTACTAGCACAGAACCACGACTCTTAGTTTTACTTCCCTTTTCCAGATTATACCAATTCATAAGTCCTGCAGCTGGAATAGACTATTCAAATATTTAATGGCGTCACAGAATTTAGTTTTGCATATGTGTATTTTCTAAAAAGCTAATTCAATTTTTATGTAGTTCAAATATATTTAAGATACTAAAGCAACTCAATTTTCGACAGATTGCATACGCTACCGCAAAAATGGCATAATGTTCCGATTTAAGAATTGTTTACTGGTTGTTAGATAAACAAACAACTTACTTCGTGAAATACTTAAACAAATTTCGTACAAAAAAATATACAATTTTTTGTGCTTTTCAGCACCTAACCTATAAAGAAACTGTTCGTTGACTTACCTTTAGGATTATCATAGTTCGTCCAATTAGTTCGTTGTCATGTTTTCCCGATGAGGCAGTAACAGCAATTTCTTTCATAAGTTTACTAAGACCTTTTACTCCTTTAATATCCAGAAATTTGTTGACCTTTTCTTTGATAGTCTCTGCTGGATCGAAATCCCTAAAAGAGACAAATTTATAAGATAAACATTATTAAAACAATGTCTATGCCGTTTATGCACAACTACTAGTAACTTACCAAACTTCAATAATTAAAACTTCCTCACGAGGACCTTCAGTTATTGGTCTGTTAAGAATAGAAAATTAATGAAGGTTTAACCTTCTACAATTTTTAGTTGAGTCAAAACTTACAATGAGAAGTGCTCCTCCCAAATGGGATTCAAAGTAGAAGGTTTTACAGAAGAGTTATAACGATGAGAGCTGTTCGATTCCATGTAAAGTGTAACAAATGGATCAGACAAGCCGTTGGAGTCCTTGGAACATAAGTTTTCTGCCTTTAATATTTCAACATTTAATCTTAGCTTAGGTGGCTCCTTCTTCTTGGCTACTTCGGAAATTTCCTCATGTGTTGAGTTTGATACTTTGAATACTTCTTTAACAAAATCAACCAGACTGCTTGTACAGACGTCATTGCTCTCGCAACCAATATTGTTGTAGATTTCAAAAAGAATTTCTTCATATAAGTCTTCAGTCTGCAAAAATCAAGAAACAGAACGATGGCATTAAAAAAAATGCTCGCATATCTTGGGAAGATATAATAGATGGCTGCAGAGTAAACAAATATTACACCGCTTAATACATTCCGACTGAATTGAAAACTAGCTACAGACATATATATTTTGCAACTGCATGCTTTTTCCTATTTAACATACTCACAGTCATTGATTGGCACACAGTCTTGGCGTGAAAATCTAATAAATGCCTGTGAACACCACGAAAATGCTGGCTGGATATATTTCCATTTTTGTTAAGAATTCGATTACGTCTATCCGCCGTTTCGTTAAGCGAAAGCGTGGAAAACACCTTTTTCATACGACATGCATCCGAACCAGTGCGATTTAAACTTAAAGATTTCACTTTCTTATCCGACGAATTACGCGAATTAAAATTTGAAAGCACGCGAGGCAACGACAAATAACTCATTTTCACTAAACTGAATTGAAAAACCCTAAACTTAAAACAAAAAAAAGAGTAATTGCCGTGGTTTAAAATTTATTATTTACATACGGCAAAATCTTTATTTAAATTATAAAATTGGTATATAGTATAGAAAATTTACATATAAAATGCGAATATGCAACGCTAGAAGAACTGCCCCTAACAATGTCAATGCTGAGCACTTCAAAACTAAACAAAATACACGACGTCTATAAGTATTCCGTTGGCCGTGAGGTGATTTGGGTTGTGTATGAACACAATTCGCTTTCGATACTTTTTCTTGGGCGTTTTTAACATCTCACTAGATAAAGAGCAAAGCGTTTTTCATGCAGAGTTTCGCTCTGAGTAAATAATCTATTTTTGGAAAAGCTCAATGATAATGTAAAAATTCGTACTATAAAGTACTGAAAAAAGCTATTTCGAATAAGCAAAATAAGTGCTTTCTGCGTCTACAATATGTATCAGAAGCATACAAAACTACGTAAGTATGTACCGTATTCATTTAGATTCTCAAACAATTGTTTAGACTAGATCAAGAAGCTTGTATATCCAATTTGTTTGTTCTCTTTGCGTTCTAATTGCTTTTTATTTGATCTTAAAACAAGAAGGTGTACGTTCAACAAAGTCTACGCTATCATTGGTATACGATAGTTCCCGGAACGTACTTGCAAAACATTGAAGAAACTTTGTACGATATTGAAATTTAAAAATGTAGTTCTATTAGATTATCTGTAGTTTACTTACGTTTAAACAAGTTGTGTGTGTTTCAAAAACGGTCTCTTTTATGTTATCAAAGATTGGAACACTCTGTAAGCTGGTCTCTTCAATTTCAACACAACTCTCATCTGATTTGGAACCGATCTCCAATCCACTATCTGTGCAAGATCCGTTTTCATTTTTTTCCAATGTATTTTCCTCAAGCTGTGATTTTTGTTGCAACAAAGTTCCGAATTTCTCGATAAAACTATTTGGGCCGGATCCACTCTCATTATTTTCAATTGTATTTTCCTTCTCCTCTTCCTCTTCATTGAATGGAGCCAAAGAGGTTTTAAAAACGTTTTCATCAAGCTGTGATTTTTGTCGCAACAAAGATCCGAACTTCTCGAAGAAACCATCGTCTACATCCTGAAGCCTGAGAAAAATGAAAGGTTATTAATAAGGAAATTCATAATTATTTTCATGGTTTAGTTGCTGAATAATATTAGTTATTGTATGAAATCACGGAAAAAAAGAAAACTTATAAACTTCACAGTCTGAAGCAATAATCAATTCAATATTTGGTTGTATTATTTTATAATAAACATAAGCATTAAGGTCTTTACTGATATTAATTAAAATATAATTTCCAAAAACATTCACAGCTTATATACCGTTGATGCGTAACGCATGTATAACTGTATTTACCTGCTTCCTCCACAAAGTGTTAAGTGCACACACTGTTGTCTTATAATTTTGATTCTATCGGAAAATTTCATTTGGTATAAGTGTATTATACAACTTCAAATGTTAATGCAAAACTTCATTTATACACAAATTATTATATAGATTTCTTTACAATAAATGCGTTGTTCAATCGATTTCTTAAATAAAAATACATTTTCCGATTTGAAGAGGAAAAACTAACAACTCTTAAAGCGGCTATCGTGAACTGTTTCATTGTGGAACTTCTTTCGTTGGCAATCAAATATATGAGGGTGTGTGCATGTGTGTGTTACCAAATGCCTGTGCTTGTGTTACCAACTACGAGTGTATGTATGCGTGTATGTGTGTTTGTGAATGCACCTTTTTATGTATACTGACTTCACGCTTCCGTGACTTTGAATATGTACACAGAACTTAAAATTGACCCCAACATACACACACATGGACAAACATATGTGTGAATCAACTTATTTTTGTAGCTGCATGTCTTGTAAACGCGTGTATCCACATACAAACATACATGCAAACATGCATGCAAACATGTATGTATGTAGTCCAAATGTATAACAGTTAAGCGCTCAATTGGTATAAAGCTTAATAAAACACTCATCTTATTGAATTTAAAAGGTCGATTTTACAAAATACCTAGTTTTCTATGTAAAAATAAAATATTTAAATAGCTCAATGAATTGCGGAAATGTATCTTTATAATTTATATAACCAGCTATATTTTTTAAAACAAAACTTAAGCATTTTTTATTTGCAATCTTATTAGCCGTTAATTCTTAAGCTTGATGTCACGTGTATATACATATTTAATACATATATAATACAGGATACCTACATATTCACAACCATTATTAATGTAGGCGCAAATATATTAAAGTAAATAATATATTAAAATTTATAATTAATAGAAAGTCATTTATTGAAACATTTTTTAAATATTTACCATATAATTCAGTTAAGTCTTGATAAATTATAACGCAAACATAACTGTACCAATATTGCCCGAAACATTCCAATAAAATGCGGGAACTTTTTTTATTATTTTTGATTATTATTCGCAGTGACCGCTCTAACGATGGTAGATTGTAATCAGCATGAACATTATCATTTTTGTTTAATTTTGATAAGCTTTCTTTACTTTTGCAAAATATGTACCTATATATATACGAAACTTTAGTTATATGAACAACTCAACAGAAAAATTTACAAAGTTTTTACATCAAAAAATTGATTGTGTAAACAATAAAGCACTTTGTTAAGTCGTGCACACCTATCGGTACTTTAATGATTCATCAGCTGTTTCTTACATCCCTAGTAAATCCATGTGTATGTTT
This sequence comes from Zaprionus ghesquierei, assembly GCA_018904095.1. Lineage (NCBI taxonomy): Eukaryota > Metazoa > Arthropoda > Insecta > Diptera > Drosophilidae > Zaprionus > Zaprionus ghesquierei. The sequence goes on from JAEIGP010000676.1 coordinate 3,604,702, forward strand.
GTACATACACACGCTCTGGGAATACCGCCGTAAACAAATGTGTGCAGCCTAACACCTATCGTTGTTGTGTAGAAACTGATTTCACATCAAAATAAATATATTGTGTATATATAAGTTTAAACATAAGTTTATATTCCCTCATTAATACATCTACGCACTCATGTTTTTATGTAGTATATGCGTGCAGAGAAAAATGTGTCATCGTCTGATGAAGAGTTAAAAAAGTTTCACGATAGCTTTATGTACACAGTTTACACATCTTGAGTAGGTTTGAATACATTCGTTTTAAACGTGAGTCACATGTATGTACATCCGTAAATGTATTTGATATATATAAAGATCTTGTTTGCAATGAGCTTAATGTGTTAATTGTGATGCATATATGGATGCTACTGTATGAACAACTTACTGTTGCTCATGCTCTGTTTGCGGGTTCATTTTGATATCTTGAAGCTTATCAAAGAAGCCTTTCCACATTTGTTCCTCATCCATTTTGAAGTTGGAGTTGATAACCGGTGCGAAAATGAAATTTAACAAACACCTAATCGCAAACGCAGCTGAGAATGAACTGAAATGAAATCTCCGGCGATCAAAATCAAATGGGAAATGTATGACGCTGCTGCTATACACTTATTTTTACCCTCAGAATTCGTAAGGGTAAACTAAGCTTCACAACAGTATGACACACGCTCAGACGTTGGCATCCACATTTGTCATCTTTGGCAATGAAAACAACTCAAAGCTTAAAACCGATATGCTGAACCATTTGAAAGTGTGTTTCTATTGACATAAGAGAAATCGCACAACTATTCTGCTAGAGATCTGAGTCGGCTAGCTTATGTTTATTAATGAAAGTGAGAAATCGCTCTCCATTGGAAATATATACTAATAATATTAGTAGAAATACCTTCTTCTCCAGCTAAAATTATATAAATAAATACATACTTAATATAATACAAGTATATGTTGTTTTTTTGCAGGTTAAAGAAGTTTGCTATGTTTTTATTTGTTGTTTGTTTAACGTGATGTGTTATATTCTTAAAACACGGTAATCTAAATTTTAAAAAATTTGTATTTAAAAAGAAATTCTTAATAGTTCTTATTATCAATCACAACATCATGCCATTTTATTGAAATTAATTTATGGATTTAAAATTATATTATTATTAAAAAAATTATATTATTAAAACTGTTGCTATAAACTACTCAAATTTAGTACATTAGATGGTATTTAACAGCATTTTTCCACTTTGAACACCCTGTGAATAAAAATGTAAACAAACGAGTTACATGATGACACAATTACCGAAACTGTCTTTGGTAAAACTAACAAACAAGTTTGTTTAAAGACAGCACTTTATTTCTCCGCAGAAAAAATTTCTGTGAAGTAAATACACAAGTAAATCCAAAAGCACGGAAGCAATGCTTTGTATAAAAAACTCCCATCTACGTTTTAAGCTCACAATTTAATAGAGAATGTTAAGGTTTCAGGTTGGTCAGAAAGTTTTTTATAGGCCGTACAGGCTGTTGGTTAGTTCGAGATAGTTTTTGTAAGAGTCTTTCACCTGTGATTGATGATAGAGAATGAATAAAAGAGACATCCAACAGTAAAACAACAGATTCTCTTGTTAGCAGTCCAACAGAAACACTTTGTAAATAAGAATAAGTAATAACACAATATTTGTTAAGTTTTTTTAATTTATTTTGCTCCTACAAACGTATGTACATCGTTTCATCCCGACAGGCCGAACTCAAATTAAGTTTTGTATTTTTTGCGACAAAGAAGGCCGGCAAAATGTATGTAAATTGTGAAAAGATTTCATTTTAAAATTATAAACCACTTTGCCGTAGGCAGTAATACTTACTTACCATTCTTACCGCTCCCTGCATCTATTACCTATTTGATGTTTTGGTGATCAATAATAAAGTGACTTGGAAAATATATAAGTAATCTAGAATTGGCGCCGTGGGTATACTTTTTAAAAAAGGTATGTTGCTAAATAATAGGTGTTGTGTGTATGATCAATTCAAAAAATCTTACAATTTTACAAAAACATGTTCATTAAATATGCATGTATGATTGTTTAGGCTTTACTTATAAACACTGATATTTTCAATTAGTTTGCTTTTGCAAAATTAAGAACAGTGGTTAATTTAATGTAAGATGACAATCTACCACTTTTTATTTAGATGCAGATGCGTTCATAAATTTATATCAGTGCTTTTAAGATTGAGGCAACAATAATGGGTATAATGAAACTGGCAACTTTAATTATTTCACATTCTATGTTTACACTTTTAAATTTTAATATTAACAGTGCAGCTACAAGGAATGAATAAAGTAAGCCCTTGATCTAAAATTGTGTACAAATCGATCCAATAATAGAATGAGCTGTTCAATCGTCAATCGATTTATAATATAAATATAATAAATTACATTAAAATTTTATTATATTATTGTAGTTTATCCTAATAACCGGTTGTTGGCTTTTTATTTTCAGCTTAATCCTACTTCTCTAATTTACTGCATTAACACACAATAGCTTAGAAAATCTTAATTAGCGATTCTTACGTGCACTCAGGCGTGAGGATTGTATGTGACGTCAATATACTTATAACGTCGTTAAGTTACTTATTTTTACCGCGGCTCAGTCACAAATAGTCATTGTTTCGCATTCTTTCTTTTTCTGTGGTCTGCAACACAAAACGAGTTGTTAATCAGATAACGTCATTTCAAGGGTTAATGCATACTTTTGGCAAATCCTTCGATGTTGACAATCCTGTTCGAAAACGCCCATCGGTTTTTATTTGTTCTGTACTGAAGTCCCGTTTATTCAACCTTGGCTTGGTTGAGGAGTTGTGAGGGTGGTCATCCTTTCGATTGTTGTAGCTATGACGGGTTCCAAAATGATTCTCTCTATCACTTTGTAGATTTTCTCTATCACTGCAAATTGCTCGCTGCTGACCATCGAATCCCCGTCGATATTCACCATGATAGTTTCCACCTGCACCTAAACCGCTTTTATGGACTGCAGAATTGCGTTCACGGAAATTATTTCCACCGCCAAAGAAATTCTTTTGAGGCATACTGTTCAAACTAGATCTGTCACGCAAATCTCGGTCTCTGTCGTCGTTTTGACGTATAAAATGTCTGTTATTGTTGGATAGCTGCGTTTGGCTTGCGCTATCAGCGGCAGCGTGAATCGTTGGTCGCTTCGACGATACCTCCTCTTCTTGTTTCTTTTCATAATGGGAAAAGTCATCGAAAATGGATGTTGAATGCTCGTAGGTGTGCAATATTTGTAATACTTCGATGCCTTTTGTGTTCGGTATTTCCTGTGTATCTCTTGAATTTGTCACTGATTTATTGTCATTATTTTCAAGCCGGATGTGTCGAAGCTTGCCATTAGGCACATCTTTAACATATATCCATTTTACTTTGAACTTTCCCTTCCATTTGTCTTGTGACCAAACGCTAGATATTGAATTATAATCCACACATGTCATCATTTGCGCCATGCCACAGAAATGGCCTGAACCATTGACCGAAAAGAAAAGCAAAATGTTACCGCCTTCTTTGTATCGCTCCTTAAAAGCATCATCCAAGCGTTTATTTCCGTGATCTGTTGAGCACCAGATCTCATATTTGATGCTTCGATGAATGTCGTCTTCAGAATACGATTTTATAACAAAAAACCTAAAAGTTCATTCAATTTAATAAAAAACACAGTCTATAAAAATTAGTCGATAAGCTACCGTGCATTTGCCGCTTTCTCCAAATCAATTTCTGAGGGATTGTAATTGTTCTTGTCCTTTAACTCATCTAATAATAATTGGGGATCAGCAGTCAATTCTTCAGTTGTAGAAGTGTTATTCGAAACTCGAATATTATTTTCATCTCGACAGTCATGCTTAGTATTTTTATCAAAGTCGTTGCGTGGTCCAGTGTAATTTACCCTTCGATCGTTGTACCGGATCGGAGTACTATTGGGTATAACTCTTCGGATGGGCTGCACAGGAGGTCCGCTTGGCTGGCGTGTCTCTTGATGATGAACTACTGGCGGCGGTTGCTGTTGCTGCTGCTGCTGATGCTGGTGCTGCTGCTGTACACCCCAATTTTGACGAGGTTGATTATTTGGAGATGGCTTTGAGTTATTCAAATTGTTATTTTTGTTAGCTAATCCTTGACCATCATCCTTTTCAATTCGTTTCCCTTGGGATGGACATGGTTCGTTACTTGTCGTTGCACTAAAAAACGGTTCCGTACAGGCCAAATCAATTGGTAAAGGCGGGGATGGTACAAGCGGTGGATTACTATTGGGCAAGTCCCATACATTTACATCTAAATTATGTTTACCCGGCACCATTGGTGGCGGGGGCATACCGGGTCCTTTTTTCTTATGGCTGGAAGTTGTAAATGTTGTCTGTATAAAAAATATATAGATTTGAAATATGGATTATAAAATTGTCTCAAAATAATGTCCAACGTTTGAAGACGTACTTTTGAAGTCAGTTTAGCGGGTTGAGAAGCAATTGAGGCCCATGTCGTCTTTTTAGGTGCAACGCTTGCTGCATTTGTCTTAATTTCATTCATAGGTTCACTTGTGCGTTTGTCCAATTTAGATGAATGCCCATCCGCATTTTGATTTATCTTTAAATAGATTCCAATAAATGAAGTAGAATATCGTATCGTTAGAGAGTGACTTGTCCATCGAGTAATTTTATTGTTAAGTGCATACTGATAAATAAATGTAAATATGAAAAAAGAACACAAAACATACCCTAATTGATGGCGATGAACTTTCAGCAAAAGGTCGTCTTGTGATCCATGCATTTATGTGGTGGTCTTCTCGCTTTGGATTGTTGTAAGAGCTTGTACTTCCATGTTTTTTCTTTGAATCTAGAAGACAAAAGTAGGTTAGTTTTACATAGTTTCAGTAATGCTTAATTAAATAAACATTTATGTGAGTATAAGTTTGTAACTTATTTAAAGACAGACTCTTTTTAAACATGCCCACAAACAAGTGCAAAAGCTAAACTCAAAATTGAAGGATATTTGAAAATCAGAAAGAAGGAATAGCACAACTCATCTTCTTTCCACAATATATACATACATATAAACAAAAAAAAAATCGTTTTCGGACATGGCCCTCAATATGTAACATCGACTTTATTTGCGGTGATACATAGAAATTTTCATGCCAAATAATAAACACACAAATAATGTTTTTTTATATTGTACTAATAATATATGCTTTATGATAATTGTCAATTTGTTTAGAATTTTAATCAAGAAAGCTCCACAAATTTTCGGTTTATTAAAATTTACTTTTTGGAAATTTTCAAAATTTGTGTTTCAAAATGGAGGAAGAAGAGATGACTGGTGAAATCGATAATGTTAAAATAGGTATCATTGGTGAATGTGGCCTAGACACACCCATAACATTAACGGAAAGACAAGAATGCGTTGTGTGTACGCCTTTTGGAAAACCATCGGACACACTCATAGAAGGATACATTGAGGACGTTAGCTGTGTTCTGCTTTCACGAAATGGACGACTTCATGATATAATGCCCTCTAATATTAATTATAGAGCTAACATTTGGGCTATGCGTAAGTTAGGATGTACTCATATAATAAGTACGATTACAGTCAGTTCATTGCGGGATAATTTAAATTCGGGTGATATTGTTGTACCACATGACATGATTGATAACACTACGAAACGAGCTCAAACATTTTACGACGGTGCTGTAGGAAGTCCATTTGGTGTGTGCCATTTACCTATGTATCCTTTATTTTGCGAAAGAACACGATCAATTTTAGTAAAAGCGGCTAATGAACTAGAGTATCCAGTGCACTCTAAAGGCACTGTAATAACGTTAGAAGGTCCGCGGTATTCTACTGCTGCTGAAAATAATTTGTATCGTCGTTGGGGAGCTGACTTAATCAGCATGACTCTATGTCCCGAGGTAGTGTTGGCTAAGGAATCGGGAATTTTGTGTGCATCCTTGGGCTTCGTGACAAATAAAGAGTGTTGGTGTGCGAATCAGCCCATTGCAACAACTCACGAAATAATATACACATACAAGAAGCAAGTTGAAAAAGTCCAAAAGGTAATAATCAATGCCGTTCAACGTATATCCAAAGAGGAATGGGATGAAGATATATTGAAATCTAAGGTTTGAAAACTTAAACTAACAATGCTTTTACATCGACTTATTAAACTTATATTTTAGATTCTGGTTTGCAGTAATTTCTCCAACCGTATTGAATGAACAATCTGTCTAATATTGAATTTGTTTGTATATATCTATAAATATATCTTATTCAACTAATTGTTGCTATATTTTAGTTAGATGACAATAACAACTTATATTAAATGTATGTATAAACACAAAAAGTAATGACAATAAAAGGCTGTCAGAATTTTTCCACGCACCTCGTATTCTAACATGAATTTTTGATATTCGGATTTACGAAGATGATTTGTTGCCTATGTATGTATATGAGACTCGAAAATATAACGACGTCGTAGTTATATTTTTATAAATTCTTTGTCTTTAAAAACCTGCGTCTTTAACTTTATTCTTGCTATATTTTCTTTAATATTAATTTCAGTTTTCGAATAGTTCTAGCATTTCCCTGATGTTTTATTAAAATCGGAGTACTAGCTCTTGCATCTGTCTTTAGATCGTTCAAAAGAACATTAGTAACTATATTTTATATATACATACCATTGTTGTGAGCTGTTTTGCGTCCTTTCCCTGTTATATTTAAAGATGAATTATTATTTTCTTTTATATAGAACGGCGGAAATTGGAATTGCATTGAGCTTTGAGTACCTGCTAGAAAATTATTTGAATGTATCGGATCGTTCGGGGTCAAATTCTTAAATTTAACACTACCAGAATTATCATCAACGGCTGGAGAACATAAGTTTTCATATGAGGCCTCATCAACTTGTTGGCTCCATGGTATATTACGCTCCTCAACTGATTTGACTATTGAAATGGTTTTAAAAGCAAGTAATATTTAATATAAATAACCAAACGTAATAAAATACATATGCATATGTATGTAAGTATATTGATATAATTTTTCCGGCAAGAATCATGGTAAATGCAAGCAGTAATCAAAATAAACATTAATTAAACATCTACTTACACACACTTTGTTTTACTATATTGTTTTTATAAGTATATACACATATTAACCACTTCTATACAGTTATAATGGAGTGTACAAGCATAGAGGCGCATACATATGTACATATATTTAGGTATCTATGTATATTGATTACCACACATATATATATATGTATGTGAATTTAAGATTCTTACAAGACGCAGACAATAAAATTATACATGTACCTGCAGTTCCTGGTGCCTTCTGAAAATAACAAAAAGTAATAATTATTATTTAATATTTATGCAAGAAATTCGCAATAAGTATACACAAGTAAAGTGTGTATATCTTTTTAAAATGCAATTAAACACATGTGTGCACAGAATTTGCACATATAAATGGTTATTTGCTTATGCATATCTTCAATTAATAATGTAAGTATATACATACATATGTATACAAAAATGCATTTACCTGATCCACGCCTGACATTTGCTGTGTAATTCAGCTAACTTTGTGCTCTAGCAACAGAAATGAATTTTTAAGTCAGCTGTTTGTTGGAAAATGAAAATATACCTTACCAAAAAAATAATAAATTAACACAACGGATGTAAAATTTGCAGTTAAAAACGTTTTAGCTTATAGTATGTATTATCGACATATAGACCTACACTCTTTACACATGAACATGTAAAACACACACACACACATATTTAAATATATCGGCAAGTATTTAAGCGTCCGAAGCCGGTATTTTTAACAGCGCCGTAATAATGTATGCCGAATAAGGGTTGTCTAACCGACAACCTCGCAATCTCGGAAAGTTCCTTTGTAAAAAACTGGTTCATTTTAATAATGATGATTTAATACTAAATAAAATAATAATTTAATAATTGAAGTTTAGAAAAAATAATTTTTGAACATTTACCGACTTATTCGTCTATTTACCTACTCTTCAACATGCTTATAAGTTATGAATTAAATAAACAACTTATGTGTAAAACTGGGCGATACTTTGCATAACTTTCATAATTAATTATATCAAATAAATGCTACAGCGTTTAAAAAAAAGTGGGATTGATTCATAATTTGTCTGCAATTGCGTTCATCATACATTCACTATTTTGAACAAATAATCCTATCTTAATGTCTATTTACGCTTGGATTGCCCGATTTTTTATGGTTAAATAAATATATTTTATATAAATATATTTTATATTATATTAATAAATATGTTTTATAGATGAATATAAAAACAATAATTAAATACGGTGAGTGGCCCAATTTTCAACGTTTCACTTTGACGCTTGTGTTTGATTTTGTACTCAATCAAAGTGTCTGAAATATCGATAATAGATATATCGAAAATGTTTGAATATCGGAGTCAGTTTGCGGCTTTTTAGCAAATGACGCCAAGCTTTGGTTAGTTTGTGTCCTTTGGTTAGTTTGTGTCTTGAAATAGAAATATTAAATAATGGACGCATTAGATGTGGAATTGCCTTATGCGGCTGAGTACGCGAAAAGTGGAAGAGCATCTTGTAAAGGATGTAAGTCAGCAATTCCTAAAGACTCGTTACGATTGGCTGCAATGGTTCAGGTATGTAAAGATGCCTACAAAAAGGATTTCGCGTTGCTTAAACATGTATAAATATGTGATTCAATAACGCCCCACTTAAATTGGTGCGAAATCGATGTTAGTTGTAAGCGTAAGTATAATTTCGTCATTAGGCGTAACAGTGTGCATGCAGCAAACATACATATGTGCGCAGTATACAATTTGAACTGGTAACTCAAAGCAAAGCCTTGTTGCCAATTATAGTAGCAGAAAATTGCAGACTTATCCTGTTACCATTTTCTTAATAAGTAAATAAAAAAGCTAGAAATATGATAAGTCTTTAAAGCCGAACAAGTCTAAAATAACAGTTTATGTTTATATCTTCTAGTCTCCGTTTCATGATGGTAAAGTGCCCAACTGGTTTCACAAGAGCTGTTTTTTTAAGAAACAAAAGCCTGCATCTGTAGGAGATATTAAAAACTATGAAAACCTAAGGTTCGCTGATCAAACTGAATTGTCTGATCTTATTGGTAAGTATTTTTTGATGTTTTAATAGAAAAATGGTTGTCAATTTGGTTTATTATAGCAACAGTTAAAGTTACTGTGGAGGCTAAGACAGGGAAAAAACGTTCAAAGGGAGACCTGGATGCAGTTAAAGATTTCGGAATTGAATATGCAAAATCAGGCCGTGCAGCCTGCCGTGGATGTGAACTAAAGATAAATAAAGATGAGGTTCGGGTATGTAAAACCGTTTACGATACCGAAGTTGGTATGAAGTATGGTGGTCAAAAATTGTGGCATCATTTGGAGTGTTTTGCCCAAATGCGAAATGATCTTGGGTGGCTTGACATCGGTGAAAACTTACCTGGATTTAAGCAGTTAAAAGCTGAGGAAAAAGATAAAGTTAAACAATTGCTCCCGTAAGTAATTAAAATGTATAACCAGAACATTAAAGTGTAGTGACTTTAATAATTTATTAAATTCATATTGTTACTTGTTTATTTCAGTGCTATCAAGTCCGAAGATGTTCCAGATGCTAAGAAACCAAAATTAGAGCCGGATGATGAAGAGAGCAAGAAATTGGCAAAGACTCTTAAATCGCAGAATGATAAATTGTTCAAATATCGAGATAATTTAAAGGAAGAAATGAAAAAACCAGATATTGAAAAGCTTTTGAGATATAACAAGCAAGAACCGATTTCTGGCGATTCAGAAAAACTTTTAGACCAGGCTGCAGATTTACTAACGTTTGGTGCCATTGAATCCTGCCCAGAATGCAAGAGTAGCCAGTTTATTTTTAATAAATCCGGATATTTTTGTAATGGCAGCATATCGGAGTGGACTAAATGTACAAAAGTATTAACAGAACCCAAACGTTCCACTTGCAAAATTCCAAGTGAATTGCAGGCATCGTATCAGTTTTTAAGCAAGTATAAAAAGAAACCTGAAACGCGAGCGATTCAGTATATACCGCCTAGCATGTCAACTATTGCTAAGGACATTGCTATCAAGAAGAATCCCGATGAGCTTGATGGGTTAGTAACCTTAAATTTTAAAAGTTTTAAAATATTCCTTGAATTTTTTCATATGTATTCCATTTTGAAATTCCCCCCATTTCAGTCCCAAAGTAAAACGAGAACGCCCATCACTGTACAACTTTAAATTTTCTTCAATTGGCGTTAAAGAAAATGAAGAGGACATAAAGAAACGTATTGCAAAATTAGGTGGCAAATATGATTCTAAGATAACCGATAATACTATTGCCATAATATCAACAAAAAAGGAAGTTAAGAAACTTAGTTCTCGCATGTTAAAAGCAAAGGAACTTGGCATACATATTGTCCCAATAGAGTATCTAGATAGTGTTGAGGCTGATGGCTCTGGTGGTCTCAGTTACATAAGTAGCCTTACTCTTTGTGACTGGGGCACAGACCCATCAACGCGAATTCCTCAGGAAGAAACCAAAAGCTTAAAGTCCAAAAGCATATACACTAAGTCTGTACCTAGCTCAATGACGCTCAAACTAAAAAATGGACTTGCCGTTGATCCAGACAGTGGCTTGGAGGATATAGCACATGTATATGTTAAAAACAAAACTATATATAATAGTGTTCTTGGCTTAACAGATATACAACGCAACAAAAATTCATACTATAAGTTACAGCTATTGGAGGCTGATAATAAAAATAAGTACGTATATCAAAGTATGACAATATTATGTAGTTCCATATCGTAAGAACTATTTTCTTTTTCGCCTTATCATTTAGATATTGGATTTTTCGATCTTGGGGTCGTATTGGCACTACTATTGGAGGTTCGAAGGTTGAAGATTTTAGAACTGTTATAGATGCCATCGATTGTTTTAAATCTGTATATGCAGAAAAAACTGGAAATGAATTCGACAGTGGCCATGAATTCGTTAAAATGTCAGGCCGCATGTACCCAATCGACGTTCAATATGAAGATGAAAATAAATCAGATGTTGCTCGCGATGATGTGATTCCTTCTAAACTAGAGCCATCTGTTCAGAGCCTAATAAAACTTATATTCGATGTAGATACAATGAAGAAAGCCATGATAGAATTCAATATAGATATGGAAAAAATGCCTTTGGGTAAGCTAAGCTTAAAACAACTTCAGGCGGCGTACCTTGTTGTTACTGAAATCTATGAGTTGATTCAGAACAACGCTTCGAATACACGATTTATCGATGCCAGTAATCGATTCTACACTTTAATTCCGCATAGCTTCGGAATACATGCTCCACCATTGATAACTACAAGTGAGCAAGTTGAAAATTTGCGCCAAATGCTGGACTCATTATCCGAAATCGAAATTGCTTATAACTTGATAAAGAATGAGGATAAGCTTGAAAACACTAATCCGTTGGATAAACATTATGAGCAACTAAAGACAAGCCTAACACCTCTTGATAAAAATAGTGAAGAATTTGAACTTCTTAGCAAGTATGTGCAGAACACACATGCATCTACGCATAGTTCCTATGAGCTTGAGATCATCGACGTTTTTAAGGTATCGCGTCAAGGAGAAGCTCGTCGCTATAAGCCATTTAAGAAGCTGCATAATCGTAAATTGCTATGGCACGGTTCGCGTCTGACCAATTTTGTTGGAATATTATCGCATGGTTTGAAAATTGCACCACCAGAAGCTCCACCCACCGGTTATATGTTCGGCAAGGGTATTTATTTTGCCGATATGGTTTCCAAATCGGCAAATTATTGTTGCACTAGTATGCAAAATTCTACTGGTCTAATGCTGTTGTCTGAAGTGGCTTTAGGCGACATGATGGAGTGCACTGCTGCTAAATATGTTGAAAAATTACCAAAAGGTAAACACAGTTGTTATGGCCGAGGTCGTACTATGCCAGATCCTAAAGAGTCCTTCCTACGAGATGATGGCGTTGAAATACCTCTTGGAAAGCCTATTACCAATGAAAAGCTTAAGTCATCTTTGTTGTATAATGAGTTTATTGTTTATGATATTGCTCAGGTAAATGTTCAATATATGTTCCGTTTAGAGTTCAAGTATAAGTATTAATGCGGCCTGTTAAAAAAAAGTGTCAAAATATAAATGTTAAACATAAACAGTCTTTAACAAATAAAAGAGAGTAAATAAACACATTTTTTTGTAACTACATACTCACAAGAATTTTAATTTATTATATTTTAATTTATTAAAATAAAAAGTAAACAATAAATAATACTTTAATAAAAACGTATAAATATAACAACATTAATTTAACTTTTTGTAACCATTTTCATTCTTCATCATATGCTTGTATCGAGTTCATTATAAAATCATAAATTTCATTTAAATGCTTCTCAAGATTATCTGGAAACAAAAAATAGTCTAAGTTGGTTTGATATTTTCGTAGATGTACTAATCTTACCCTTTTCGTTGTCCACAATTTTGCTGCTCATTCCTTCGTCTTCCATGCTCATGTTGTTGTCGTTGAATAAGTTCTTAATCTTGGGCAATACCATCAACAAACAAATTATTCCAATAAATTTAACTACTTTCTTAAATATTAAAAGTTTCAAAAGTAGTTTGCCTATTGTGAAAAGACTTATTTTAGATTTCAGTTTCTCCCAGAAGAAATCGTGTGAGTGATATGGGAGTGGAGGAGCCGGTTTATAGAAAGTCGGTGGTGGGGCGCCATATATTGGTGTCTGGGGAGGACCGTACACAGGAACTGGTGGGGAAGTCGCAGGTGGTAGATAGCCTGTATCTTTTGGTGGATTATATTGGTAGCCTCCATCACTGGCACCTGGATTAAATTGATAGCCTCCTTCACTGGCAGCTGATCAAAGAAATTTATATATTGTATAAACAGGTTATTCCATATTTAAGCACTCCAATAAATATAACATTTTTAGACTATGGATTTTAAAAAAATACATGGTCTATTGTGTTTGTCGAAATGTGTGTACCAGGTAGAAGGAGGCATCTGCGACCCCAAAAAGTATATATATTCTTGCTCAGGATCACTAGCCGAATCGATTAAGCCATGTCTGTCTGTCCGTCTGTATGAACGCCTATATCTCAGAAACTAAAAAAGCTAGAGCCACCAAATTTGGTGACAACACTTATGTGAATCATACGCTGTAAAATTTTTGTTAAAATTTGGGACACACCTACTTCCGCCCCTGCAAATCGATAAACCGTGCAGCAGGCGGAATAATCAAGCTTGAATATTCAGTTTTGGTGTGAATGATAACTATCACCACCTAAACGATCGCTGATCATATAGATTTACACTGCGCCCACTGCAAGCAAGCAGGCAGTGTTTTTTCCAAGCAGTGTTTTTATTTTTAAACTGCTTGGCGTCTAACTGAAAATTATATGTGTTGTTTATTATTTTTCTTTAAAAAACCCGTTTACCAATAACAGTTTTCTAAATATGATTTTTTTCAAAACCTTGAAAAATCCATGGTCTTATACAGTCATCACTTGACTGTAGCCGTTCTTACTTGTTTGTTTTGTCTTTAAATTTTTATAAGTTAAAGTGAACTATATTCTTAGATCCTTTGGAAATTTTAAAATTCAATATAATTTAAATGTCGACATAGAAAATTAGAAAAGCGGAACACTTTCTTGTATTTACGCACCAAATTCATTATTGTGAGAGCTTTGTAAAGCATCCAAGTAGGTATCCTGTGCATCGGTGCACAATACCATATAGCCCGCACACATAAGTACAATAACAATATTAGGATTCATTTTCCAATATTTCCGTCGGAAAGCGCACTGTGTGTTCAATTGAAACTGCTAAGCTACTGAAACTGAAATGACTTTTAGCGACAGAAACGAATGTATTGAAGTCTGGATAGCGAGAGTTTAGTACGGTAAAAAATACGCATTTACATATACCTCAATATACTTAAAAAAAAGAATATTTGTGCTTGGGTTAGCGAAGTTTATATACCCTTGCATAATATTTATTAATGTACCTTATTATTGTTCTAGACTGGCAGCTATGTACATGTTATAGATTTAGATTTTCGTGATACAAATGATATGAAAATTAAATTTCCACACAAAATGTAATAAGAGGAAATTTAATACAAAATACGTTACAATCTTTTTGAAGAAATTGAAGTACCCTCAACAGGTGTCTTGCAGGTGTTATGCTTACGTACATACATATATACTTACTGCCACTGTTCGAATTAAATTATGTATTCAAAAGAGTGTTGCTGCCCTCAGACGTGTTGCCCAAAAACGTGTGCTACGTGCAGTAACACATACACATACACATGTACGTACTTTTCTCAACTTGTGGAGGAGACTTAACTTTCCCTGCCAATTTACAACCATATACTCATTAAAATTCACCTTACATACTAATTAACTACTTAAGCGCTTACGGGACTGGGACAATATTTAGCGTCTCCGCATACCCTAAATATTGCTAATAGGTTGCATACGTAAAGCCGGAAAAGCTGATCCAATTTTTAAATTAAATTAACATGCTATTGATGTCGTGATAAGCGGGATATGAACCCTACATCTTGTGTACTTTATATATTGTGATATTTATTGGTAGCCAAAGAGATGTAAATCAATTTGGGAAAGCTATCGGCTAATCGGCCGTATTCTACACACATCACAAAAATTCCATTCAATGTGCAAGCACTTAACATATACTCACGTTTGCATTTTAGACAAACATACACACATGCAAGGGATTCCTTTGCGAATGATATACAATAGACTTTATATGGGCTAAGTATACTTTTTGATAAATGCATTAATTCTTTATTCGATAATGAAACAGGATTTTATTCTATGATTTCTCTAAAAGTTAGCATTGGCTGGTTGTGCGAATATTTGATTTGAACCACATTTAAGATAAGTTGTTAACCTTTTCCATAGCAATGTCAGAGTATTCCTTTATAAGCGTTGCTATCTGGAAAGCCTGCAAAGAGATGTAAATGAATTTAGGAATACAGTATTGATTTGTAATTGTTACTTTATCAGTTTCAGTTAGCATATAATTACCTGGGATGTACTTAATATAACTTTAGATTGTTTTTTCTCCGTGCCGGTAAATATCATAAGGGAGTTCATATTTGGCGAAAATGATATTAATGACTCATACTCATGCGAACATAAAATATTTCGCGAGCGATGCTCCAAAAGGTGTATACCTCTTTGATTAACAGCTAACCACAACATTCTTGGCCAATTAGATGTAAATGTTTGCTAAAAAATAAAAAAACCAACAGTTTTAATTTAGATATATAAATAAGAGAGAGAGAGAGAGAGAGAGAATAAGAGAATACAATATTTGAACTAACCATAACATCAAATATTGTTGCACGATGAAGAGGCCAGCTCTGTATTAAGTTAAGGAATGACTTCTTTGCTTCTATGGCTAGCATTCCCTTAAGACTTTGATGATGCATAGCAATAGCTTCGTGAGGAATATTGGGTACAAAGCGCGGTGGCAAACAATGACTAGCAACAGCTTCATAATCTTTAATACTCTTGGAATAATCCCCCAGTTCCAATTGCCCTTGAAGAGCAGTTATCATAATTGCTTCCATTTCAGTAATAGGATAGCGTTCGCTTCTCAGGTTATGTAATGTTTGATGGTAAAGTAACTCCTTTTCAATTTCATCGCTTAGATTAATGTAGGAATCACAGAACAAATGCTTTTTAAATAAGAAAATATGATTCTGCTGTCTTGCTAGATTTGCCTGCAAGGAAAAATAAGAACGTTTGTACACAGTATAAAAATATAATCGATTATTATCAATGTCTTACCTGATTTTGGTATTCTTTTTTGGAAACAGTTCGATAGCGCTCCCATTTTGCCATTACATCGCAAACTTTCTCTTCTGTCGATAAACTTCTTTCAGTATTAGCCAGCACTTCGTAGAGTGCATATCCTCGAGATTTCTCTTGAAGCCCTATAGTCTTCTTTATTATCTCAATGACGTCATTGGCAGTTGAATTTGGCTGGAACTCAAATGAATAATATTGACCATCCATAAAATAGATCTTCGAATAA
The DNA here is from genome assembly GCA_018904095.1 of Zaprionus ghesquierei. Classification (NCBI taxonomy): domain Eukaryota; kingdom Metazoa; phylum Arthropoda; class Insecta; order Diptera; family Drosophilidae; genus Zaprionus; species Zaprionus ghesquierei. Next base: position 3,620,923 of record JAEIGP010000676.1, read on the forward strand.
CATGGTCTACGGTTGGTTGTACAGAGTATTTCCTCGCAACTCGGAGTCCATTGGCGACGTCTAGTTCCTTGCGTTCTAAAGAAACACTATTCACAGGAGAAGCCATACAATAGTTCATATCAAATAGTTCTTTATAGTACTTACCTTTTCAGCAAACCGAGCATATTTCCCCTCTTCAGTTATATAATCACTAGCACATCTCTTCAAATGGGCTAACAAATATTTTCTAATCGCCTTCGTCGTTGGCAATATGACGCTACAGGCCACTGACAACAAGGCCCAATGTCTTATATTCACTCTTGAGTTAGCATCTGGATGGTCTGTAGTTTGCTTTATTAATTGCAGATAGAGCTCATTAAGCAAAGAGTCCTTTCTCATGCATTTCTCCATTATACACTGAACAATTCGGATATGCTCATCTTCTGCTCGTTTGATTGCTTCGCCTGTAATAAGATTGACAACATTTGAATCATAGTTTTATAGTTTGTATATTATGTATTACGTACCAGCAATTCCTAGCCCGGAAAATTGTAGAATGGAGTCAAAAATTTGCGTCATTATAGCTTCATCCTGGTCGGGTAAAGAACTTAAGCAAAATGGAATCTGTTGCTTACTAAATGCCCAAAACGAATGCGAAAATCCTTTGTAGGTTTCTCCATGATCTTGTGGACTACTCCTTTGTTCTGCTCGTAACTTTTCGATTCGATGCCGTGATAGACGTCTCAAAGTATTCCTTAGAAAACCACCAGGTTCATGGGGCTTTCGAACAACATTCAAGTCAACTAATTGTCTTCGACATAAAATAACGTTTTGATAAAGTCTTGTTCGATCTTCAGTCGTTATTCCTTTTCCGCTCTTTGGACAATCAAAGTTATTTAGCACCCAGCTCGATAGTAACGGATAATAAGAAATTATTAAGGATCCAATTTCATTTTTTTGTTCCGTTTCAAACACAAAACACTTTTGTAAATCTAATAAATGGCCTTCTCTTAAAGCTTTAGGCATTTGATGAGAATTTCGATTAAGCGATAGTGTAATAAAACTATCGCTTGGATGTATCATAATTGATTCTATATCTACAAACTTAAATTGATAAATGATTAGCTTGTCTTCCGGTTGAATAAATAGAATTCCATCACAATTAATGCCCAAAATAATGTTATTAACATAATTCCAGTACCCCTTGTAAATAACGTTAAACATTGTCGTTCCATATAGAGGGTATTGCATCACACAACTTAGGTATAGGACTTTGGCAGTTAATTCATTTCTCGACGATCCATACTGTCGATGCGCTTGCGCAAGTATTGGGATCCAAAACTGTTGCTCTCGGGTCTTAGAAATACGATTTGGTAAAAAGCTACTTATGTCACAATAGTATTCAGGCTTAGGTTGATTAGAAGGATCTCCCAGTGCCACTTGAGCTTGTAGGCCGGCGAGTTGAAGCGCAACTTTTTCGCTGACAGGAAATTCATCGCACTAAAAGGGTATATAAACATATGTCTTAATATTCTTCTCTTTTAGGTTTTAAATATTATTTCGTACCTTCACAACGCTATAAACGGCTTGAGCATATAACATTCCTACTTCAACAGGGTCCTGAGATAACTCTCTTGTTGGCTTGAAGAGTCGTTTTTTGAACACAAATCGGTTTTCCCCATATGTCGAACCATTCGAAACACGTTTATAGCTAAAACATGAGGTTTGCTTACACTCCCACGCAGAAATAACATCATAAAGGTATTCAAATGCCTTGATATGCTCTTCCCCATCGGGACGTGATTGAAAAATCGCCCAACCCTCGGTGGAAGCCAAATTCAGTTTGTCCGCTAGTTTTTGTACAGCGTCGGTAGCTGTATCGGTCGGATGCACATCGATTGCTTTCGTACGAGAATCTAAAAAAAAAAATCTACAAACAATGGTGCCAAGACGACGCATTGCCTGAAGGAAATGGCAAAGTTAGTATTACAACTATAGATATATTTCAAATAAAAGTATCTATTGTAATCAGTCAATAAGAGAATCCACAAATCAATAGCAACAAGTGCGCAAAAAAGATATATAAAAAATATTGCATGAACAAGTGTAAATAACTTTAATTAGACGAAACTTATATTTTCCTATACTCACAGCAACTTCCACACTTGATGGCGGCTGTAGTCTCGTTGACACGTTGGTACATTTACAATTATCGAAACACCACTGAGCATATTGTCTCAGTTTTCCCTCAAGGCAGTCCAGATTTGTTTTTAAGAATGATACATAAAACCTATAATAATATAACAATATATATTATTATACAATACACATACGCATAATATACAGGTGGATAGTTATATTTACCTGAACAACAGTTTGCTCGGTTGAAATGCGACAATAATGAGGCACATTAGTAGCCACAATCGGTCAATCCATTCTGGATTCGGATTGTTTGTCATTTGTCTTACACATTGAATAAATATTTCGTCACGTAACTCTTCTCTTTCAATACCCAGGCCAATAATATATTGAATACTTTGAAGTTCACGCTCGGCGTTATGGTCTCCGCGCATGTATTTACAGAGCTCCTATAAAATAAAAAATGTTAATTAATTTATGATGATAATTATTTGGTAAAACAACGTTTAACGTACTCTAAATATATTGCAAGATAGCGCAATATTTTCAGGATCATACATATGAATGTGAGAGGTTGGAATTTTCTCCGATTTTGTAAAAACGATCATTTCATGTTTTGGCGTAATATCAACGACTTTCTTCCCCTTTCTTGTTATTGTAGACATAAGGGTGCCATCCGCCAAACGCTCATGTGAATTGAAAAAGTTCTCTGCAAAATCTAAAATATTGTATGATGAATCATTATTTGTTTCGACTTTGTTCATTTCCAAGAGCTTCTTTTCCACTCTAAATTTGCGTCTTTGTTCTCGATCGTTGTGTAAAACAGTTGCAGTTACAGCTGGAGCATTTTCCTTTCTATCTTTCTCAATGTTTGTTTGTTTTTCACATTTTGTTTCGTCGGGTTTCTCGATTATGTGATGTGTTAGTGCTTCGTATATAGGCTCTGGATGAGCTTTTTGTTTGGCTTCTTTATTGACTATTGTTGATGACGGTGAAATGGCTGGGAGTTCTGGTGATGTACTTTCTGCAAGAGGTTGCTTATCCTGATCAGAGACAACGGGCTGGGGTTCCTTTTGCGAATAAATCTCTATCTAAAATACATAAATGCAGTTAAGATAATACATAGACATGCCTAATTGTCATAGATAAATTGTAGCTTACTTCGTTATCTATATCCAGAACCAAATCTCTCATTTTATCATTAATATCATCAAACATTGCATTATGTGTTGTATTTGCTGAGTCTGTTAAGAATGCAAACAAGTTGTCCAAATCAACTGATTCTATGTTTTGCATATTCTTGTCTTCCGGTGAAAGCGGCTCGGAGACATTCGCTCGCACAACTGTTTTGCTCATTGATGTATTGAGATGTTCCGCCATATGCGAGAGAGCCGTAATTTCCTGCTGTACCAATCTGGAAGCATAAGTAAACATGAGCTTTGCATTCAAGCCAGTACAGAAAAACAGAAAATTCAACTTACAGCTCAACGTCCTCAATAGATGGACAATCTTCTTTTGAACTTTCAATCATACTCTTTTCTCGTCTCTTCATTTCTTCGTCCACTCGGCGCATCTCACGCAAGGCAGCAGCCACCTAAAGTTTAAAGATAGGAACACACATTTACATTTATGTGCAAACATATAAATAATAATTGCTTACCTCTCTTGCAAACACACCACGCAGTTGACTTTGAATAATAATAACGCTTCGACGTACTTTCAAGAAGTGAATTCTTAGCTTCCATCCTCTATATGCATGCTGTATGACTAATATGGATTTTCTGATTCGCTTATAATTTTTGGTGCTTGAATATCGCCTCCAGTTTTTCTGTATAATTATTGAGCTCATATTGGTTTTGTGTTTTCGTACATCCTCTAATGGTTCGTGTGCAGAGCTTCGCAGGAAAATGATTGATTTTCCAACTTGCCATTCCGTTTCAATAACTTTGAGTTCCTTAAGTATAAGCATAATATCATTTCGTGAACTTGAGTATGATTTATTATCAACTAAGCACTTGTATCTCAGCAAAAACTCGTCAAAGCTTAAATGTATTGGAAAGCCTTCTCGTCGTATTCTTATTATATCTAATATTCCAAGATATTGCAGTTGATCAAGCACGCATGCATCATTATAATCGTTGGCTTGCTTGAGATAATTCGGCTTAATACATCGCACATACCTGTCGGGATTTAATGTAGAGTATAATAATTAGACTTTAAAGAATTCTTCTAAGTATTTTATTAAACTTACCAAAGCTTTGTATTTTGAAGTACATCGATAAGAGATTGCAATTGCTGTCGGAAGAGATCGCTGACTGTTGATTTGGTTTTGCTCGTTCCACGTTGCACGGTTGACACATTTTGAATAAGATTGGATGACATTGTGTCCTGTAAGTGAAATTTGAAACTACCAATTTTGAAACTAACGGAAATAGTAAACGTACCTGGTGCTTAAAGAGATCGCCTAAAAATGCATGTTCACTTCGGCTCAATAAATCAAATAGTACGTCTTGCTGAACATCACGATTCTTGTCAACAAATCCATCTACTGCATAAATAACCTTTCCTGCATAGTGTCTGATACCGAATTCCGTTTCCCAATGGCGTCGATCCGCACCTTTAATGTACGTTGGGTTGAATTCGAATTCTGCATGCAGATTAGTTAAGTACGCGGAATCTGATCCTTTGGGCATATGACATTGTTCCGTGAGGAGCTTAAATATACATCTAGGTGGTTTTTCAATCAATTCCAGACACAAAGAATTATCTGTAAACTCGACGTGGGTATAATTTATTTCTTCTTGCTTGTACTGGGTTAAAAGAAGAAAAAAAGTTATTACATGAAAAGAATATTATAAACATATACTTACAATAGATTGTTCTAACGAAAAGACATAATGATTGAAAAATTTGTGCAACTTTTCGTTTGTATAATTTATGCAAAGTTGCTCAAAAGAGTTTTTCGCAAAGTTTTCGAATCCGAAAATATCAAGGACGCCTAGAAATGTTTTATTATCGTTTCCTGGATTTGTGCAGCTGTTTATTTTGTTTACGAGCCATGTAAAAGTCTTGGCATATAAAGCTTTTGCCATCGCATGTCGGTTTTCCCTAGCCTAAACGCAAAATAACAACACAGAAAAATTAAAATAAAATATAACATCATTATACAAATTTTTTCTTTGTTTTTTAATATTAGAGTTACTTACCTCATGCAATTTTAATGGTATTTCCGTTATATTTCCTCGGACGTTTATTTGTCGATGTAAAAGAATCTTAACTAGTTCAGATGTTGTCAGACCCAAAAGATTTGATAATATATCAACTATTTCATTATCAGAATTTGATAAATTGCACCCTTCTCCGTCGATATCCATAAATTCAATATTTCCAATCCATAAAATGGAACTTAAGACTCTAAAAATGTTATCGATATCTGATTGCGGGATTTGTAATACTGTAAAAGCCATAGTCAGTTCGTTAAATTTGTTTGATTCAAAAGTGGAGTCCCTTACGACATCGCCAGCACTATTTAAATATTTATAAAACTCAGGCGGACGCAAGTATAGTGTTTCAGCAAACTCCTTGTTCATTTGCCCTTGCGCTACCAACTGATAAAACACATGATAGTTTCGTTCTCCTGGACTTTGAAATGTTATACGAGACCGTTCAAGTAGATAATCTTGAATTACACAACCCTTAATGCATTGTTTGTCATCAAAGCAAATTTGCATGAATTTGCCAAACCGCGAACTGTTATCGTTTCGAATTGTTTTGGCATTTCCTAGAATAAAATAAAATTAGTAAATATAAATTTAAAATAAAGTTAAATTATAAATAATATTATTTACCGAAAGCCTCCAAAATTGTATGCGCCTCCAAAATCTGTTCTTGAATCCATGTAGAGACATCGGATGTCACAGCGCACAGGTATTGTAAAATAAACTTGGTGGACTCTGTTTTTCCAGCCCCAGATTCTCCAGATATTAAGCATGACTAGGAGTTAGTGTATTAAAACATGTCTCTGCTAAATCCGTATTTATCTTTAATCTGCATACCTGATTTATTTTATCGTCCACAATGCTCCTAAATGCAGCTTCAGCTAATGCAAATACATGGGGACTCAATAATCCCAATTTCGCTTTATGATACATTTGAACATGCTCCTAAAAAATAAAAGAAATCCATTAAAAGTCATTCCTTTATCATTTTAAGATTGGAACATCATTTTTGAATGGATAGTTAACTTACCTTATTAAATATATTAATCAATTTATATGGATTAACAGCTATCAATATAGATCCGCAGTATGTCTATATTATTTATTATAGGAAATTACCAATTTTTTTAAATCAAATATAACATATCCTGTGGTCGCATTAAATACCACTTGTAATAAAATGGATAGTATTTTGTCACCTTCACGAAATTCCAGATCATGCTTCTTCTACGAATATAACATCCTTAGCAAAACATTAAGGAAAACTTTAGAACAGCCAATAGCATTCTAACTTCATTTTTCGAACGATCCGCAGATTATGAGCTATAAACATTAGCCAGAAAGAAAGAATGTCTGGTATTTGATAAAGCGTATTCCCAGTTGATGCCCTCAAAATTCAGGCCAAAATAAATATACCCTCGGCAAGGACAGAAATTATCAGACAGCCAAAAAATAAAAAGTCAGAATGTTTGTTCCGGTTATGGCTAATTGTCAGAGACTTTAATTTTTTATTTAAAAACGATAAATAAAAATTCAAACTTAGCCAAACAGATTTGAAAAGAAAAAAATTAACGATTATTCAGCTGCCCCCAGGAAAGAAGATGAGTCTTGACAGTTTCATAGCCAACGTTATCTTTTCGGGACAACCTTTAAAGATAAAGATTTACTAAAAAAGTTCAATTTCAACTCCAACTTATTGTTCACATATAAAACATATTATGTGCAAATTTCATATAATAAATGAGAGTGGCTGTCGAAGTTAATGTAAATATTCAATATAGACAGGATAATTTGATGAAAGTGTGAAGGTAATAATACTTCTAGATATCGATAAGAACCGATCTTGGATTTTTTTTGTAAGCTGTAGCGTGGTAATGGATGCATAATCGAACCTAAAACAATTTTATAACAGAGAGAAATAGATTAACTTAGCTAAAGGTTTTAAAGGATACGTATATTATGTCATTCGAATATCTAAGTTTCAGGTTGCAATTTATTCCATTTTCGTCTATTTCTGGAATAGATGTCATATCCGCGACGCCAATAGCTGATGTATTCGCCATGGTTTCTAAAATGAAAGAAAAAACATTTAAATAAACGAAATTTACTTACAACAAAGCATTAAGGTGCCCTATCAATTTTTACTTGAATTTGCTTGTATGTGCATGTCCGTTCACAGACAAACAAACGAGAAATCACATCTCTTTGTTGAAATAAATCTGTTTCCTCTTTAAGTACATTCATCGAATTTGAATACAAGTTGAGTCATATGAAACTACCATAAAATATTCATTCGTATAAGCATTTCCTGCTGATTCATTTTCATAAACTTCAGAACAAGTTGGGACTGTGCTATGACGTCTTAAGAGTTTTAATTGAAAACATACTTGGGTTGGCCAAGTTGGTTTTAAATTAAATACAGACCACTGATTCATATACAATATGGTTATAATCTCATTGTTGTTGTTGTAACTAAACATTGTAGCCTCATTTTCAAAATGAGGATATAAAATAGGTCAAAAAAGGGTGTGTCAAATAATTTTCGAAACAAACTTGGGCCTCCAAAGCTAGACACTTTTAGCTCTTTTAAATACTTATTTTCGTTGCGTTGATTAGACAAATCCATGCACAAGTCTAAATTCACTTGGTTGAAACAGATAAGAAAGATACATATACAAATATATTTACACACATACATATGTACATATGCTCTTCCACACTTTCCTCTGTTACATACATTTGCACAACTTCTTTCGCCCTTTGCGAGTGGGTGTAGGGTGTTTTTGTGAATACACAGAGTTATAGCCTCTGCTTTTCGGCCCATTTTTAGGTCATTTGTGAACCAACCTTTTACCAACGGACAAGAATACCCACTCATTTTGCAGATACGATACTGAACATTTAAAAAACACAATATTTAAGATAAAGTAGCCATTAACAAATTATCCAGAGTAATATTCATTGAATTGTTATTAGTTATTATTGTAGTGAAGTTAAGTTAAAAATAAAACTTGTATTAACCAGCCTTACTCGTCGACCTACATTATTTTATACAATAAATTAGTTAGTACACTATTAACTTATTTCTTTGTGTTTGATTTAACTTAGTCAACATGGTTAAAAGGTGTGGTTTTCGCGGTGGCTAGTATTTTATCAACATACATTGTTTTTATTTACGATTCCACACACAGAAGAGTTTTAAATTATTTGAGAAAATGTTTTTTTCTGTATACAATGCGTTTAAAAAAATAACACAGCGCGCGCATTCTTTTTCTATTTAGCATACGTATGTGCATATGCTTGAACTCATTTGTATATAAATTTGTATATGTATTTTTGTATACATATATGTATACATACTTTGATTTGATTTTATAAACACTTTATTAACAAATAAACCTCAGACTAACTAAAAATAGTAACTTCACAACACAGTTAATAAACAGTAGATACAAAGCATTTTAATTAATAATTCTACTGAATGTTGTTTTCTCGCGTTCAGAAATTTAAATATTGTCACTTTTAGCTAGAGATGAACTGCATGTAATGAGATCTTTTTCAACACGGCCTTATGTAGGAAAAAAAGTCACAGATATTTACGTGACTTGTTCACGGTCACTAAATTTAACGTTGTGCAATTAAAATTTCAGATTGTGGAATACCATTTTTTATATTAAACTAATAGTAACTAAACTGTATGCAAAATTAAACTAATAGTATTTAAAACGGTATGCACAAAATAAAATAACTTTGAAGAAGGGCCGAAATTATAAAAAGTTAGCATAAACCAAACTAAACGATTAATTAAAAAAATATAAAAATTAAATGATGGACTTCAAGTATACAAATATCATTAATTGTACCCTTAAATATATTTGATTTGTTTCAATTATTTTTTAATTTATATTCTTTAATCACCGTTACTTACAATCGATATTTCTTACCAATAGTTTCTTGTTATGAAATCACCGTTACTTATATTCGATTTCTTCTGACCGATGACATACTGCCTGAAAATATCACCTCTAATAGAAGGAAAACAATAACAAAGGCTTAAATGTGGAAGACTTAAATTTTCGCTGCTAAAAATATATTACAATTTTTAAGATGTCTTGGTTCAATCTCTGGGACGGATTAAAAACAAAGACGTGCAGATATCTTTTACAAAGATATCTGGGACAGTTCTTTGAAAACAATCTTAACTTGGAGCAACTGAAGGTTGATCTGTATAATGGCAAAGCTGTTGTTGAAGATATTTCACTCAAAGTTAATGTAAGTGATATTCAAATACCAATGATAAATTGTTAGGACAAAGTTCAAAACTAGACAGTAAAGTCATATAAAATGTTTTCCATAATCGTAAAAGCATTAATGCAAACGTCGCAGTATATACTTAGTACAAAAGAAAATATACACATACATGCACATATGTATATGCATAGAAATGAATGCATATGTATACATATAAACAAATATAGTAAAATCATTGAAGTAGAAAGATTGGATCATATCAGTTTATTTGATCCTTTACGAAACTAAATCCATACAAATATAAGTCTGCCTGATTAAATAGAAAATATTGTAGTATAATTGTTGTTATCTAGCCTTTATATTATTATACTATACTATAAATTTAGCCTTCACTTTTGTAGTAAATGCGTAGTAAATAAAAGTTAAAGATTTGCATTCAATGAAAGATAACACGAAATTAAATGAATCACTTAATCTTTGACTGTTTATATATTTTTAATACCGTAGGGCAATGTAATCTTAGACTAAATTTATGTATACTAATTCATTTTTGTTGTTACAGGCTATTAATGAATTGTTTGAGGATCAAGGCTGGGCCTTCGAAGTCATTTCGGGCCATATCGGATGCTTGACAGCAATGGTACCATGGAATGCTCTTATGACAAACGATAGCTCCTTAAGTATATCAGACATGACAATTACACTTAGGCCAGTCACACGTTGTCAAAGTGGAACAACTATGCTGGAATCTATGTGGTCTTCTGTGAGCAGCTCCATGCAAATGGCAGAAGAATGTATGAAGCAAATTGATGATGATGTACCATTCTTAAACCATAACAATACCCTAATCGGACTTGAAAAATTTGCGGAAACAATTGATAATGGTAAACTAGAACAATATTCTTTATTAAATTGCTAACAATTTATTTATAACTTGTTACTATTTACTTATTTTATTAACAATTATAAAACACTTTTTACATTAAAGTAATCCCTCTTTTTATTCACAGTTTTAAATAGAATACACGCAACATTAACAAACACAACAATAAATATTGAATATACGTTGCCAAAGTCTTTAAGGAAGCTTGTTATATCTATTAAAGCCAATCATGTGGATTATAAAAATCAAACTGGAACTGAAAAGTCTTCCACATCATATGAAGAAAGTAACACCGGTAGTGGTAAACTACCCCCTACACTAACGTCCTTACCTATGATTGCCAAACATAATTTAGTAACTAATGGATTAACAATATATACAGCTGAAATTGATGGCAAGGATGGCCACAGCATGCATATTGAGACTATTGAACAACTGTGCAAGATTGTGCAATTTAAAGGATGTCAAAATTTTAACATTTGCGTCAAACAAACAGAAAATATAGTTGGGCCGAAAGTCAATTTAGAAATGATAATAGATGATATTTATTTAATGCTCACTCCACGCCAAATACAACTACTTACTCGAATTTCAAAAGGATTTAACAAAACGAGTCCTCAAGATAAATTATTGAAACAATATGCAGATATAAAATCTGAGGTTCACAGCACACTACATCCTTCGAAAATGACCGGTGTAGTAGACCGCGATGGAGAATGGTGTTCTGAAGTGGGAGGCTTACAGAAACCGATGTATATATATTCAGATAGTAAAAATCAAAACTGCGAATCGGTTTTATCTTTAACGTCGACGAATAGTATGACAACATCGTATAGCATGGCCCAGAAAAATATAGGGCCTGCCGAAAAATCTGGTGAAATATTAAAATTTAAAATACAAATATTTAAAATTGTTGGTGCTTTTCTACAGAACGATGTACTACTAGAGAACAAAACCAAATCGCAATACATGTTTAACAACGAGAGCTTTTCAAATTATTTACAAATTGCAAACACCTTTTTTCTAAGCACAAATGAAGATGAGAGTTCACATAACTCCTCAATACGAATAAAAAACAGAAACTATCTTTCGTTCATGGTGTCTTGTTTAATAGTCAATGGCAATCAACAACGATTTTGCAATGAGTTGACTATGAAAACTTCAATATCAGCAACCACAGTTGACTTAAGTGAGATCCTTGAGAGCGTTGAGTATCCTCTTATTACGTTTGACAGAAACAAGGTGAGTATCAAGATATACAAAATATTAAGTAGGAAGTTAAGAACAGCTGAATAAACAGAAATCAATATATGCCTCTTTTTTATTTTTCAGAATTGTCACGATGGATATCACACTCGACCTGAAGTCAGCTTAACTCACACATCTTCATATTTTTATAAACAAAATTGCAACAGAGGCAGCAACAAAATTGAGTGTACTCTTGACGATTGCACAGTTGATTTTGATATTTCAATTTATGATCGTTTGAGTGCATTGTTTGGAAAGTCCGCATTCGCAGAAGAGTACGATTATACAGAAATAGCAATAGCTTCTTCAAATCCATTAGATATTCAAGTAAAATGTAGTCTGATTAAGCTACTTCTAAGGTGAGTTAATATATATTCAATAGCAAGATGCGCAAAAGCACATCCAGTTAATAATATTTAATTTAATATATAAATACTTATATACATGTAAATATCTTATTCAGATTCCCCATAGTTGATGGACGATTGCCTCTTGATCCAATGAAAGTATCCTGCTGGAAGAAAAACATACGCAATGACTATCTTTCCTTACATTTTCAAAATATATTAATCATGTGGAAATCAAGTATAAATTTTATTATTGATGAGCTTGATGGATTTTATTGTGTAAGTATTTTATGAACACTTGATATATAACTTTATTTTGTTGTCGAAGTTGTAAGCAAGCTGTTAAATAGATTATTAAACAAGTTTAAATACAACATTTTACAGGATGAAACTGTTAATCATATTATAAACTGTTCCAGTCGAAAAGATTATGAAAAATTACCTACCGATAAAGACAAGTAAGTGATAAAAATAATATTATTATTAGGTTAGCACAAAATATTTTATAAATAAATACCATTTCCAGAATCACAATTAAAATCAAAATTATGAGTGAGGAGGAAAAATGTTTGATTTCCAAAAACAACGTGAAGCCAAATCGAAAATCCCCTTTTAGTTCAAAATGCTTATATGGTTATTCCTCAAACGTCGAAGGACTTAATGATAATACAGGTAAAGTTTATTAATGCATTTAAGAAACATATGAATTTGTATTTGTATATATTTACAACTTTTTATTCTTTTTTTGCAGACAAAACGGATATATTTTTACCGGGTGAGACCGAAGAGATAAACGAGTTCTGTACAAGCTCAAAAAATTCATCAGACATTCAAATTTGCGTTTCTGTTCCAATAGTTAAAATTGTTTTGGAGTAAGTAAAGATATGACTAACATACAATACAAATTTAAAACATAAAGCTTGGGCTGTACATGTGCACAATTGAAATTTAAATGAATACAAAATTATTAATTATATATTTTCAGATGCAAAGATTTGTACGAAAAAATATATAACCGGATAAATGGCGATTTGTTAATGTGGGAACCAAGATCGCCCGTTCTTTATGAAGATGAAATAGAAAATCAAAATAAACATCATCATAGATTTCCGGAACTTAAAAATCCAATTCCTTATGATAATTCGATATTTAATCTATGCGCCTTTGAATTATGTTTTGAAGATGGAACCCTTGTTATGTATACAGATGTTCAAGATATAGAAAAAGGAGTCCCTCAAAGTAATCACTCAATACTTCAACTAGATTTTAAAGAATTTCGCTTATTTTCGGTGACTGGATTCAATAATGATAAAAATCTGAGCTATTGTTGTTTGCAATTGAGTGAAATGGAAGTTTTTCACAGTGGTAAGTATACTATAATAAAACATAATATAATGATGTCACTATATTTTATATTTCGTTTTTTAGGGGAAATGCTTGTGAATTTGACTGATGCTTGGAATGATACAGAAAGCCCGAATCTTATTCGTATCATAAATAGTTTTCCCCTTAAGCAAAGAATGCTTAATAATCGTCACGAAATGATATCTCTTGTAACTGAATTAAGAAAGCAACATGATAGACGACTCAAGGTATTATCTATTCACGATTATCTATTCTATGATAATTATTAATTACTCGTTTAATAGAGAATCAAACTTGCGTTTGGAATAAATGGGGCGATTTTATTACATAAACCATCATATGCCGCAAATAATTGGATATATCAACTAATAGATTTTTTTAACATAACAGTAAGTTAATGTAAAACTGTTTCGTAATAACATGATCTAAACTTATAAATCATTTTATTTGAAATAATATTAATGAAACCAATTCTTTTAATCTAGGAATACCCTATTGAAGCTTATGAGCCGTACGCACTGGTTTCAGAAATTCAGGGCCATATGTGGAATTCAGCAGTTCAATATAAGTAAGTATACAGTGTTTTGTCATGATACTCATTCTTTTCACTTTCGTTACTAAAAAACCTTAATTTACATTTAAAGGCCCAAGTATCTTCCATATCGCGCGCTTGTGGATATTGGAACTTGCTCATTTAGTAGTAACATAATATATCCAATGACAGGATGTACTCTGCGCCTGATGACAGAAGATTGTATTATATCTATTGGTCAAACCGTAAGCATTTAGGTTCAGAAAATTCTAGTTCACCTGAATATTTGGATATAAAATTCAATGATATTTTTTTTTGTAGGATAAGGATTACGATGAATCTAGTACAAGCATTAGCTACACAGGCTTAATACCGGTTTTGAATATTGGACTACTAAATATTTCGATACGTCTTGATGAAAATAGTAAGCAGTCTCCCAGCATTGATCTGCGTTCTTCAATGCATGAAGTACATTTAAAAACCTGCTATGATTCTGCGGATGCATTAGCTCAGCTTATAGCATACATAGCTAATGATAGGGACCTAATGCCAATAGATAAAAATGTCTGCGATAAAACTATTTCAAGCTCTGTATCAAAATCAGATCAAAGTAGTGATGAAACATTAGATATAATTAACAAACTTATGGCAGATGCCGTAAAAGATGTGGAGACAACCGTTTTATCAAGTTCATCAAACGAACAAAAAAAATGTGAAAGTCTAGCGTCAGAAACCCCATCCTCTTCGTATTGTGACACTCTGGAAGTCAACAATATGTACGAATTTGAATCAAATATAATGCTACAATCATATTATCACACAAACTCTGAAAATTCTCTGCCTCAAATACAAGCTGATCTGGCAGCTACCTTAATAACAAATGCTTCGGCAGCAGAGGAGAGAGACTTTCACGTTATTCAAGAGAATGAGATTTGTTTTATGGTAAGAATCGTCGCTTTATTATATGAATCTAGCAATAATATAAGTATTTCTAATTCTAGGACAATTTTGGTGTTGAACAAATATACGTATCGGAAGATCCGCTTCAAATAGTTGATAATCATTTCTGCTTACCAAGTGAAAAAACTGACCTCTTAAGGCCACCAGGAAATTTCCCAACGTCTGAACAAAGTTACACCTTGTGTGAAATGACGTTTACGTGGCATTTATATGGTGGAAAAGATTTTCCAGATAATCCAGAATGTTTAAACTTAAGTGGAAATTCACACAGGTATTTTCCAATCAAATGTTCTACTTATATTTTATTTTTGACATTAATTAAATTTTTAATTTAAATTTTTTTAGGGGTTCAACAAGAGTTGGGATGTCTGAGACCTATAAACATGGTGTATCACAAGTTGCAAAGGACAGTAAACACAAAATAAAAAATCCCGCCTTCGATAGACCAAGTGTATCTGATCGAAACTTGAACGTACTAGTAGAAATACAATTTTCAAAAATCCGTTTCTCATATGACATTTATCCCGTGAGCTCAATGTATTCTTCCCGTCAAGTGCTAATTATTTCGGATATAGAAGTAAGAGATCGCTTACTCATGTCAGATATAAACAAGCTTCTTTATCATCCTTATAAAAATAGCAAACCTCAAAAAACTGATGAACACATGATTAATATCAAAGCCCTGAGTGTTCGATCAAATCTTAAAAATAGAGCCGAAGAATGTTCCTTAAAAGTTTCAGTTTTGCCCATAAAACTCAATATTGACCAAGGTACATTAATGTTTTTAGAAGAATTTTTCTCAGCTCTTATTGAGAGATCCACTAGCCCAACTCACAATAAAGATGTCGAAAAAAATATGCCAATACGAGATGAACCCGTATTACATGATTTGAAACACAAAGAAGAAGGGGATCAAAATCCAGTTGATCCATTAAAGGAAAATACCGCAAACACAACTGAGATTGAAGAATCTTCTTCTAATGATCCAATCTACTTCAAAGAATTTATATTCAGCCCTTCATTACCGATATGTTTTGACTATCACGGTCGAAGGATTGAATTATCTCGCGGCCCAATAACTGGTTTATTAATGGGACTTGCACAGTTACAAGGTTCTGAAATACGCCTTCGTGAGGTTATAAATAGGTAAGATCACGCACTGCATTTGATCTCAGTGTCCATTTATTTTAATTTTATATGTATTTTTAAATTCACAGACGTGGTCTTTTGGGCTGGAATAAACTGTTTGAGTTTTTGTGCAAAGAGTGGCTCAAAGACATTAAGAGAAACCAACTTCCTAACATTTTGAGTGGCATCGGACCAACGAACGCTGTACTCCAACTTTGTAAGTATTCTTTAATGTTTCTATTTATCTTTTAAGTTACCAATACTTTGTTGTGGTACAAGGTACAATTTATTTGAGAAATTTCTAACTAAAATTTCTATTCTCTTAGTTCAAGGATTTTTCGACTTATTTAGACTTCCCTTACAACAATATAACAAAGATGGCAGAATTATGCGCGGTTTTCAACTGGGTGCACAAAGTTTCAGTGCCCGAACAGCATTGGCGGCACTTGAGATTACTTCAAGAATTATTCACTTACTTCAGGTAAATAATAACTTTATTAAAATTAAGTTCATTTAATAAATCTTTTAGGAATATATATAGACATGCACACTATCCTTAGCTCAGTTTCATCGCTTCCAAATTTAAAATTCGTATGTTTATTAACTGATGTTTTTAATCTATTTAGTTTACAGCGGAAACCACATTTGATATTTTGTCTGTAGGACCATCCTTAAACAGAAGAAGGAAAACGAAACCAGGGAAAAAACGACAGGATCGTCCAAAGGATATACGTGAAGGAGTCGCCAACGCTTATACTATAGTAAAGGAGGTAAGCTATTCTTGCAAAACACTTTCTCGTTCCTGAATTTAATTAATCAACACTTATTACATTTTATTAAGGGAATAAACGAGTCCGCAAATACTCTTTTGGAAGCAGCAGTTGTAGAACACGATCAAAAAGGGTATAGTGGAGCGGTTGGAGCAGTCGTTAGACAGCTTCCTCAGTTGGTTGTGTGCCCCGCGGTATTGGCAACTCAAGCAACCACAAACATTTTAGGAGGAGCTAAAAGTTCTCTAGTTCCGGAAGCTAAACGTGAAGCTAGGGACAAATGGAAACATACTAGCAATTAAGATAAATCTAATATTATAACAGGGTGCAATTTTATATTTTCTTAAATAAATGAATTAATTAATTTACTTGCAGTGGTTTTACCAAATATTATGGAAATATAACAAATTATCATATTTTTGTATCATGTGACAGCTTTAATTGCACACATACTGGGCTAATGCCAACTTGCAAAGAAAGGAGACTCTGATTTTCTGGTTTTCGAAGAATGCATTAATTTTGCCATTTCTAAACCATTCATATATTGTTTCAATTTAGTCCGTTAGCTCGTTCACAGTTTTGTTCTTTTGCGTCTGGTTCGTCGGTCCAATCAATGTATTCAAAAAAAGGAACGATTCGATGGAACGCCAACCAGGGACTCATTTCGTTTGTTCCCTTTGCAGAGTAGTTCAAACGAACTAAATCTAAATTGAGCGACACAACTCTATAATTCAGTCAAAATGGTTAGCTTAATGTGTAAACAATTTTTGTCGCCGATTTGGAAGTCACCCGCGTTGCGTATTCACAATTACCTAAATGTTTTGGGTCCATCGACAAGTTTAATACCTACGCGCAACACAAGTTTTTTCAACAAGTGTATGTAAATCTATTATGGCCGGTGTTTTGTTTTGTTATATAAGCACAAAAAAAAACTAAATTGTGATGTTATACATCGTTCTTGTCAGTTTAAAGTGAAATATCAACCAGGATTTATTGTTTTTCGTTAACCTGTATTGCAATTTAATTTAATTTAACTAATACAAATATCTCACGTTTTTATACATATGTGAATACGTTTGTAGTCGCCAAAATCACGTTGCCTTTGACGAACAGAATCAGCTGATCATAACAAACGAAAAGAAGGAATTAAAAATAAAGTTTTAAGGGCGTATTAGAGACTTAATAAAGAGTGAATTCACGAAACTTTTCGATTTGCATATAAAAAGTATGAAAGTAATGACAAAAGATACTTTTAACTGTTGTTGTTGTAACTCAAAAACAGACACCGCATTATTCCTCGATTCTTGAAATCATTTGAATAATATTGTTATATTTTTAATATTTTTGCAGTACCTGCTGAGGATATATGGCGAGGAGTAACGGCTGTCAGTAATGCAGGAAAAAAACGAGGTCGTGGTAAGGGCGCTGGAAAGAAGATAGCAAAAGATCTGAACAGAGGACAAACGATTGGACTTGGTAAAAAAAGTGTTGTTTGGCCTGGATTAAATGCCCCCATTCTACGAGGAAATGAACTTATACATCAACAAAAGCAGCCGGAAAATGCTGATAGGGAAAATAACATAAATAAATTGCGAGATTCCATGGGCGGTTTTAAACAAATGCAAATAAGTCCAATAGATCGCGGTTGGTCTGGATCAAAAATGCCCGGTCGCAGCATTGGCCCTCCAGACGCTGTAGGCGAGGATGACTTTCAATCATTTGATACCTTCGTATTGGAAAACAAGATTGTTTTTATTATGAAGGGTAATATGGGAAGGAAGCGGAGATATTCTGTCATGTCCGTGACTGGAAATAAAAATGGCCTGGCTGGATTTTCTACTTCAAAGGCTCCTGAAGTGCGCACTGCTCTCCGAAAATCAAAAAATCGTGCCGGACAGAAGTTAATAAGCATTGATTTATACGAGAACCGGACAGTTAATCATGATTTCTATACTGCTTTTGGAAAAACGAAAATATTTGTTTTTAAGAAACCTGAGGGATATGGCTTAGTTTGCCATCGAGCCATACAAACTATATGTAAGGCAATAGGAATAAAGGACTTATATGCGAAAATTGAGGGCTCGACAAATCTTCAACATGTAGTAAAGGCATTCTTTATTGGTCTTATGCGTCAGAAGACATACCAGGAGATTGCCAATGAATCAACCTTACACATAGTAGAGCGTCAAGCGGCTAAAAACGGATTTGCTGAAATCAAATCAAGTCCTCAGGTTGAATCGAAAATAAAGGAAAACGAACCAATTATAGATTTCATGCAGTTTACTTTGGGTAACAAAATTGTATTGAAAAAGAAAAGACCTGCGCCCTTTTATGTAGGAACGAAAGGCCATAATCTGTATGAAATTAAAAAAGAGCGCTTTAGAAATCAAGCAAATGTACGCTTACACAAATTAGTTGTATCATAAGGCATATATGTTAAAAATAAATGCTTTACAAAAACAAAATCTTAATAAACATTAAAATTTCAAACTAAAAAGGCGTTTGTTTTAAGATTGCACACATGTTATTACTACACAAGCGGCGTAAAAATAATTAAATAAAGCCTTAAAATATCGACTCTCCTAATAACCTAGTCAATTTTGTTTGCCAGAAGGTCATAAAACATTACAGTGGTGTCGTAATGTGCCGGCTGCCAAACCTTCGGCCTAGCTTAGCGGTGAAACTAAAACCCGTCATCCTAGTTGTCGCACCCATACTTACGTACGCTTGTTTACACTTGACGCCCGTCTATTGAAAATTTTACAATACTATGTCAAGTAACATATTTGTACATGGGCTAGCTGGCAGAGTATAGCACTGTCGAGTAATCTGTAAAAGACCCTTATTATTAGAAACCGCGTCACAAACACAATAAACTTGCAAATTTTGAAGCGGACACTGATTAACTAACAGTTAATGTTTACTCATTTATTTAGATAACATTCAGTTTAACTTAATGCCTTTACAGTACATTATTCTTCGTATTTAGGAGCGGGGCTCTGTGTCTTGGAATAATCCCTAATGGGCGAGTAAAACTAAATAAAGAAAGTTGTATATTAGATAATGAAGTCATTAAATCGTAGGTAACGTACCTTATATTGCTTGTCCTTATATTCTTGCCATGGCTCAGGGTTAGAAGAACGATTCCATGTGACATCAGGATTTCTAGTAGCCAGGCGAGTCATGTAGTAAACTGCGCCGATAGCTCCTGCGGCCACGCAAACATAGAGTGGAATCAACTAAGATATAGACAAACACATATAAATTTTGCACAGAACTGATTGCATAACAAACCATATGTAATATGGTAAAAACATACCGCAGGATTCTTCTTTATACTCTGTAATCCAAGCCCTTGCATTCTGAAATATTATAAAATTAAAATTACTTTAATATAAGTTATATTAGCATATTATACAAACGTACTTTAGAAATTATATTATTCACAGCAAAGATACTCAGTTAATAGAAACGCACTAAATGTCAGAGATGGGAGAATATCGATGACCCAATAATCGGATCTCATCTATTAACGATATATTGTACATTTCTGAACCAGAAAGACCTTAAAATGCAAGTTAAACAAAATAGGGATGAGGGTATTTTCACTAATTATTTAAACACATATAAGTTTTATTATTTGCTATTTTATCCCTTGAGACTTTAATGGTGGCTATTAAATGTTGTTATCGAAAGCTTTATATGTCATTAGAGAGCAATGCGCGCGCATAAGCTTCCAAACTATTGTATGTTTTCAAAATAGGAATACCGTATTAATACCCTTTACATCAGCACTACAAAATAATATTTAAGTATTATATTGTTCTTTATATATATATAACAAAAGCTTAATTATTACCCTATAAGCCGATAAGTCAGCTCGAATTTATAATATAACTTTAATTTCAATTAGCTTACCCTAACATTTTTTGCAAAGTATAATTCTTCCAAGTGAAAGCGCACATGCTAACTAGGAATATACCTCTTAGTTTATGGTACAGAGTATATGTATGCAATCGAAGCAGATACGATTAAAGCCTTGTTATAAGTTTAAAGTGAGCGGACCTTATATCGTACAAAGTCTTCTAACAAGAATCATTCTTTAAAAAATTAAATAAAAATTGTTTTTAAAAAAAATTATTAAATAAAAAGAAAAGTAAACAACCAAGTATGTATTCCTTACATCACACATCTATAGCACTATAAAACCTATATATTTTTATTTATTTATAAAAATAATGTTCCTTTCTTACTCTATATAAAATTAGTTATTAATTTTTTCTAAATAGAGATTAACAGACCTGCACAGTTGTTGTACTTTCTGTGATAAAATGATAGTTATAATATAAAATTTCGTGGAAAGTACAGTTTGTGCCTATTGATTTTTACAAGCGCGGGACAAAGTGCGCAGAATCCAAAATTAAATAAAATAAATTATGTCACTATAATGAATTAATTAAACATTATTTGAATAAAACCTTCAATTACAAAGACTAACTAAAATATTCATTAAAATGTATGATTTTACATTACCAATTATGACCTGCATTATATTGTGTTGCCCAAGAATTTTCTTTAAACTATAAAGTCCTTGATAAAAAGAAGAGTTAAAAATTGTGAATAAACTTTAATGATTTATTACCAATTGTTGTTTTAAGTACTTTAACGTACTTTATAAATAAAAAAGTAATTTAAAATTTGCTTAAGCAAATTTCTATATACTTATGTATGTGTAACCGGGCTTTGGTTTTATTTATTGTATTTTTTAATAACAAAGTGGAAAGGCTAGTGGCTTTCGAAATGAATATTTAAAAATATCATGTGTTTTCAGCATGCCTGCTGATCCTGCTGAAGAGGCACCTGGCCCCCAGGTTCCAAAAACAGAGTTGGAGGAGTTGCAGATCAAGGCTCAGGGCGTGGCAGATGAGGTAAATAACTTTTTTAATCATTTATAAAGAAGTCACAACTAACTGTATCCTAACTTTTACTTGCAGTCCTTGGAAAGCACTCGACGAATGCTTGCTCTCTGCGAAGAGGTGAGATAATGATTTTTTTTATTTATTTTAGGTCTACAATTGTATTATATAGTAATGTTATTCTAACCTTTTTAATAGCTGTAACGGAGTTTAAAAAATCGTGAGCTGTTTTAGAAATGTCTGTCTGTATTATTGCCATAAGTCTGTCTGCTCTATAGCTAAAAGTTTGGTAAAGTTAAGTGAACTTCATAATAGAGGAAAATATATATCTTTTTGACAAATTGTAATTAGAAAAGGCTTTTAAAAGTACTTTTTATTTTACAATATGATATGGAAAGAAAACCAAGGTGCTCAACTGAAAAAGCGAAGAGATGCGCAAAGGAAAAGCAATGGCGCATTCCAGACAGCTAGATACATTCTTTATACCATGTTGTCGCTATTATAAGTTATCTAAGCTAAAGGGGTTCTTTTTGATAAGTAATTTAAAATCTTTTTTAGATCTGGGCGGTATTTAAGAACAATAACTTAATATTTTTCATAATTTATTAATTATTTAGAGAATGTTAAACGAAATTTGATATTTATCAGTTAGCCAAATCAAAAAGCAAAAAGCAACTTAAAGAGCTTTTTAAACTTTTTTTTAAGGTGGATAGAAAAACCAGATGATAAATTCATATATATATTTTATAAGTGATATAGCATTCATATTTTGTCTTGGTAAGGAGACAGATCATTGCTTACGCTATATCATATTGTTTATTTATTCATGACAGTTGGGTGGATTCGTTATCTGTTTGATGGTCTGCTTATAAGAAAATGGTAATTTCAGAATAGCGGAATAGCCTTGATAAGTTTATAGCACTAATTAAAATCGGCTGCTAAGCATATTTTGTATCCGATCGTTTTAATCTTTTAATGTTTTAAAAGATAAAAGAGGAATTAATATCAAGCCATATATTGGTGAATTAAGCTGTAATCATTTCCGAGTTTTGGGGTTCTGCAAACTTGATAAAAATGTTGGCACACATTTTACAACCGTCCACATTTCACAAGCAATACGAAGATAAAAGAATGCACATAAGTTAGAATATAAAATATTTTATATAAAATCTAGATTCAACAAAACGACATGCATAGGAAATACCTTTTTCAGTATATATCATTTTTTGTTCAATTTACCTTTTCTGTTTTACGAATTTTTGACTTATCTCTTTTTTTTTTAAACATTCTGCCTTATTTTTCAAAAACTATTAATCTGAAATAAATATACTGACTTCAACATACAAATAAAATTTTAAATATATATACTTCTACAATATTAACACTTATCTATACACTTTTACAAAATATTTACATTCCAATTCGCTGCACAACAGAGCAAGGAGGCAGGAATACGTACACTTGTAGCCCTTGATGATCAAGGAGGTGAGTCCACTGCTAACACAAATATACTATATCAAAACAATTATACGACATATATAACATAAAATTGTATACCAAATTCATATGTATAATTAAGGTCAGTAGGTGAACGGATATTGGTGTACTTATAATTAATATTCTAAAAGCTGTAAACTATTGAAAATATTAAAACGTTACCCAGCCTTATAGGCATATATTTTGTCTTATTCAAATTTTCATATTCCAATATGCCATTTTTAAATTTAACAGGAATTTAACTGGAGTTCACTGTTTCCCCAAAGATTAGATTTATTTCATATTTATTTATTTCATATTTTGGTGGCTCAAAAACTTAGTAACATACAAAAACCAAATGAAATTAACTTAAGTTGTATCAGACCTTTGCTAAAAAACATTAAGCTCTAAGCAAAAATAAATTAAATTCTTGATACCTATTATCACTTATTTCAGCAGTTATGTCATTGATTCCATCTATTGAAACAACTTACGGCCCACTGAAATAAATTTAAATTTAATTTAAATATGTAGACATTTTAGGGAAAATTTCCGCTAAATAAATTTTGAAAAATGAGCCTTAATAACTTTTTGCAAGCTTCATTCACAAACTAAACGTTCAAAAAAGATGGCATTAGAAATTCTAGGTGTAAAAGTAGGCGTAACAATAATTTTAATAGCAAAATAGCTACTGTTTTACAGTTCCATACCTAGTACTCAGTCTTAAAATGCACTTTCAATTACATACATTTAATACGTTAACACACGCACAAACATATACGCGATAAAACGCATTTTATCGAGTCGCGCGACATCATTACGAATGCGCACGGCCAAGGCCAATACAAATTTACATAACCTTTATTATTAAATGATATGGTTTTTATTATAAAAAAGACGATACCATCACATACATATAACATATAAACAATGGTATTATATCTTAAATTTAATATGATTTTTACAAGTTTACGGTTTTTCAGAAAACAGAAATGGGAAACTGTCTTTGGCTTGAGAAGACCACAAGTTTGATTTATTTTGCGATATATATATATATTTTGTTAGTTCAATCCTGCCCTACAACACAACTCACAACAGATTTGAAAACATTGTTTTTAACATTTGTCTTAAATCTAGTTTTTAACAATATTTATACTGAAATTTGGGTGTATTTAGCGTGTTTTTATATATGTATGTATGTGTGCATATGGCTGTACACAAATTGAAAAATTAATTTGAATATAGGGACTTTCCTGGCTGTTTTTGGGGTTCACAATAACAAATTTATACACAAACTACTTCTATTCGGTTAACTTTTGTAATCGGAGAAACAAAAGCAAGTGTGCAGAACCAACGACATTACTTAAATATCGCGCTTTATTCGCTTAATTCTTAAAACATATATAGGTGTAGATAAATGTTTATCATATTTTCGAACTAGAAATTCTCCTTTGATGGTACTAATTTTGAAATAAACGTATATTTTCATTTAGAGCGCGGAAGTTGGGATGCGAAGCATTGTTATGTTGGACGAGCAAGGAGGTAAGACATTTATAGTAAAGGACGTAGAAAATATCTAACCGAAAATGCTACGAAGAAGATAATGCTTTTTAAATGATGTAAAAATCACAATAAACAACATTACGTTGACTTTATATTGATTACCGGTAGACATACATACATACATACATACAAATGTATATGAAAGCACACTAACTGTAAATATAAAATATAAAAGTTACCTATTACACTTAGGTATTACAATAAGAGTGTTCCCTTTTGGATTCTACATTTCGTAGCTTTAAAAATTGGATACGATTTTAAAACCCTAATAGCTTTTGCTACTATAGCGGATTGCTTCAATTATTTGTTAGCGAATCTGGGAATTTTCGAATACGTGCCCTAAAATGCCTAATACTTTTATTCCCTAGTATCGAGTGCTTTAAGTAAGGTTAAAGACACACGGGGTAGTATTTCCAACTCTAAAATTGATATATATTTATGATCAGCATTAAAAGGCAAGCCGAAATAGCTACGTCTGCATATTTCAACAATAATTAAATAATTCATAAAAAATAGATTTTACATTTCTCAACAAATTTGTCGGGCTCTCTTAAACAGATAAATACTTGTTAGTATTTTTGAGCAGCGAAAAACAAAGTTATGAGACAATGCACTGAAAGAAACCTTGCATCTGTATAGCAGCCCTGCTGCTGTGAAGTCCAATCATCAACTGCGTCGCTCAAGCAGACGCAGAAATGCTGTCGCTCTTTCTTTTTACACTCTCGTTTATGAATTCAGCTCTTTTTTCCCACGCTCGGTTAACACACGAGTGCGTTTCTGACTCGTTTTTGCATGATTGGGCAACACCCGAACACGCTAACGCTGTGCGTGTGCGTGTGCGGACAGCGCTTCGATAGAATTTTATAACTATAGGGTATGAAAAATGGGAGAGCAAGCTATGTAAAATGGAAGAGCTTTAAAAGTGCAATTGCGAATTGCTTGGTATTTTTGCCACGTATTTCCTTACGTCAACTCCGATCAATGCGTAAAACCCTTTTTCTCCTCGCCTCCTTGCTACGATCTTGTTCTTCCCCTTGACGCTAGCTTCCAATTAATATAATTAACTTCGTCTACCAAATGAATGAGGTATTTTTTATTGGTTTATTTATGGTAGCAGCGCAAAATAGTTTGTCGCTTCAGAAGCACGTGTACATTTGACACACGTAAAAATTAATTTATAATACCAATAGCTAGACAAGGGTATAAGATCTTCGTCCTGCTTATTATTTTATTTTAATATATTTTCTTTTATCTGAACAAAAAAACGTTTATGTTTATTATCAGGCTTCAGCTATATTAATATAACTTACACCCAGAAGTAAGATACCCTTCGCTTCATTTAAAAAAAAACAAACAAAAGGGTTACTTATCTCTTACAACATGGTTGCTGATTCCAATTTTCTCACTCTCACCTAAACTCATACGAATAACACATAATCAAGCAATGAAACGTGAACCGTGTAAAAATAAGGCATGAAAATGATTTTAATATTAAAAAGTACAAATTTCTTAATTTAATATTATTTTAGAGCAACTTGATCGGATTGAGGAAGGAATGGATCAGATTAATGCCGATATGAGAGAAGCAGAAAAAAATTTAAGTGGCATGGAAAAATGTTGTGGAATTTGTGTTCTACCCTGCAATAAGTATGTTTAGACTGGTTAATTTAAAATAACTTGATATAATCTATTAAGTGTTTGCAGAAGAAAACATAATTATAAAATTAATACTATTTTACTACATTCCTGTTCTTAACAGGAGCCAGTCTTTTAAGGAGGACGATGGAACATGGAAAGGTAATGATGACGGGAAAGTTGTTAATAATCAACCCCAAAGGGTAATGGATGATCGAAATGGAATGATGGCGCAAGCTGGTTATATTGGCAGGTAATTATAAAAATTTGTATTCCTTTAAAAACATAATAAGTTTTAAATTTTTGTATTATTTGTTATTAAACTTATAAAAATTCCTCTTCTTTTAGAATCACAAATGACGCCAGGGAGGATGAAATGGAAGAAAATATGGGACAAGTTAATACTATGATAGGAAATTTACGAAACATGGCTTTAGATATGGGCTCAGAACTTGAAAATCAAAACCGTCAAATAGACAGAATAAATCGAAAGGTAATATAGTCTTAACAAATGATATTCATTTAACACCCAAATGTTAATTTCTCATGTTTGATCTAATTTCAGGGAGAGTCGAATGAAGCAAGAATAGCTGTAGCAAATCAAAGGGCCCACCAGCTTTTAAAATAAAGCGACCACTAGACGAAAAGGAAATGTACATACATGCTGTCATACTTACTATACATAAAAATCGAAATACTTGTAAATGGCCGATCGTTTTTTTTTTTGAGAATTTTATAATTGCGTGTAATTGTTTTGTGCTCCAACAATAGTACATATAAATAATTAAGCAGCTTAATTTTAATATAGTTGTTTTAATACGCATAAACAGTTGTTTTAACATTTAAATGATATAATGCTCACGCTTAAAGCACTAATCCATAAAGCAATAATACTAAAATAAGAATTGTATTTAATCAAATTGGGATGTGTTTGATTTAGAGAAATATAATAACTTATAACCTTGTTATCTGCCAAAAATATTAGTATCAAAAACAAAAATTTATTGTATTGCCTTCCTTCATATCACTTCAAAATATTTAAAGCCTTATCATAAATATATCGAATTAACAAATAATTGTCGAATCGATTTAAAAAATAGATGGTTAACCCCAATCTATGTGCCATTACTTGGATCTCGTTTAATACACTTTCTTACACATACGAAATCATTATATTATATTGGAAAACATGATGCTTCCATGCAAATTAAAATATTGACATTTTTAACCATTGTAGCCATTAGAACTACACATTTAATATGTTGACAAGTGAAAATTTCAATTTGTTTCATTAAAAAATGGATAAAAGCAACATAAACACAGCTGTAAATAGTGATAATAATTAATAATTTGTATTATTACTCCATATTATTGTTACAAAATAATTGTTGTTGATTCCAATACACCAGAACCGAATATTTTTCCTTATAACACTCTTCTATGTGAATCTCATTGCTATTTGATTTAGCCTGGATCTATCTATTTTGAGGTAAACCCCATTTACTGCATATTAAAAATAATTACATAATAAAACTGTTATGAAAGTGAAACAGCAATTAAATAAGTTGAAAACCAAGAACTTATTAAGTAAATAGAATGTATCTGTAAGGATATAAAAAGGCTGTAATGCATGAGAAAAGTTTACTTAATTTATTTATATTATTAATATGAATAAAATTTATGAAATTTACAGTTTTTCCATTTATATTACTGAAATAAGAAAATAATTATTTATAATGAACTCTTTTGTAATGTAAATCAAATTTAAATGTAAATAATTTTCCATTCCCATTCCACGATGATTTTTGTAACATTTTTTGCTCACTCTAAAATGTTATTAAAATCATCTTGTGTATAAATAAAAAAGTTATGTAAACATTTTAATTAATAAATTCAAATAAATTATCGTTCCAACAATTAAAGCTTATTATTATTGAATATGTTTTTTGAAAGTTTTACAGAATGTGGGATTTAAAAATGATCTCTAAATATGTAAAAAGTTTATCATCAAGAAAGGAAATAAAGTTTAATTACTTATTATTTAAGTTCTTGGGTCTTAAGATCCTATCCGGTGACGGATAGAAAGGTAAAGGTATACTTTTATTGGGATATTTAAAAAATAAATATGAAACTTTATTAAATAAAATAGAATTTTTTTGGCAATGGTAATTGATATTCTATTCATCGTGCTATTGTTGTAAATAGTTAAGTGAGAACAGGCGTCAATTGCACTAGTCTTAAATACACGATATCTCAGTAAAAATTTAAGTGTAATATCGATAAGAAATATCGTATACATTCTTACATCACCAATAATTATGTATCGGTGTTTCTCACGTCTCTGGTCAAATTTACAGTCCAACATAATATAAGTATTTATAAATATTTAAAAATGGAAGACGTCCTAACATCTGTTGGCGATTTGGAAAAAAAACTCACTTCTGCTAGACAATCGTTAATCAGTCTAAATGATAATATTCGCCGCTTTGTTGGTCGCGGTCTCAAGGACTCAAGGTTTCTATTGATATAATTAACGCAAAAAAAACATACATATTTGCTTCTTTCTAGAGTGGAGAAATATAGCCCAGATGGCGGTGCTAAAAGAAATGAGCAGAACTTTGAACGAAACAATCTACGCCACGATTATTTAAAACAAAAGCGTCGTGTCTATGATTCAAAAATAGTATTAAACAGACTGTCAAAGGAAGAGGAGGATGCGTTATGGTTGCCAACCCCTCGAATTAATTCACGAGTAATACGCGAAATGCCTTCTAGGGAAGAAATTGTTGAGGCTCAAGGAATGGATTCGGAGTCCAGAGCCAGAAACCGGCGCATGTTTGGATCCCTTTTGGGAACATTGCAAAAATTTTGCCAAGAAGAATCGCGGTTAAGAAAAAATGAAAATAAAAAAGCTCTAATAGAGAAGAAATTGGAAGAACAAGAACTACAAGAAAAATCGCTAATTCAGAAAGAGCGTGAGACATTGTTTTTAGATAGAAAGCGAAAACAAACAGAAATCAGAAATTTAGAAAGAAAAGTTGCACGACTCAAAGACTTTAAAACTTGGGAACAATCTCTGATTTGCCATCAACATCAAATTCGGACAAGAACTAAGCCTCATATTTTTTTCCAACCCCGGTTGCACTCAGCACAGACAGAAAAACTTGTTATTGAAAGTAAGACAGAATTAGATTGTATGTTAAAGCAACGTCGGGAAGATCTACAAGCTGAACTCAGAGAAATTGAGTGTAGCGTGGATGAGGACTGCGGAATGGACGACAGTATCGCCTTTGACAACAGTTCTTGCAAAGAATTTCATAAAGAAACTCAATTGCCTGAGATATGTAAGTCGACTCAAATATGATTACTGTTGATTATAGTCTATAAGATAGTAAATAGATTTATGAAGAGCACGTTTTGTTCTGAGAGGGCGTAGGCTTTAAAATTAGTATACTTGCTTAGTTGTTAATTGATCTTCATAGAGTACATAAAATATGTTCTAAACTTTGCGATTTGATGTCGATCCACACATACAGTTTTTTATGTGTTAGCTCTTTGCAAAACCACAGCCGATAGTCCCAAAACTCTGGTGTACTTTATTAAAGTGTTAATCAACAACTTATATTCGTATTTTGTTTAAGCAAATAAACATTATAAGTATATTCTTATGTCCAAAGACAGTCTTATTTGCAAATAATCTTTTTTTTTTTTTGTAGGTGACAATGGTGAAAAGGACAACTTTCGCAATCTACCAAAAAAAGGTAGCCCGTTAAATAGAAAGGAATCAACATGAAAACGTCAGCCTGTATTCAATTTTTGGTTTCATCATATATATAAAATTATATAAATTAACTTGTTTAAAGGAGTTCCATTTTAAAATGTTTTTATTCAATTCCGTTTAACTCATCAGGCACAGAAAAGTGTATCGAAGGGCTTCGAATGTGGTTACTGATCCCTGCCTAAGTTTGTAAAATGGAAACAATATTGAATTGTATGAAACATCTCGATATGATACACCAGTAAGAATCTGTTATGGGATTTAAAAGTTAAAAGTTGACAGATAAACTTGTTGGGAAATAAAAACTATAACTTGCGATATTACGGAATTTGTAGAAAAACGATTGTTCTGAGAGTTGAACATCCTGCATCAGTTTGATCAGTAATCAACACCATTGTAAAACGAATGCACTCTTTAGTCATGAATAAAATTTTTTTTTTGTGACAAACAGGACTCGAAGTTAAGTTAAGAGCCCTGGCCAAAATAAAAATCATAACAATTTCAAGTGTGTGTCATTTTTAATGCATATATTTTCAGTCTTCTAACAACTTTTACATATTTTATCAAGTTTTAAAAGTATTGATATACAGTATATATGAACAATTGATTCATTTACAATTTACTATCTTATATCTTCAAATTACGAAGTAAATGAGCATTAAAACTACATATTTTTGTTATTTAAATAATTTTTAAGTTATTGTGCAACCCTTTAGTCTAGATATACAAATTGGTGAGATTTCAATAATGTATAAAATAAGCGTAAAAGGAAGAAGGAAAAATCCTCGCACAAGTTATTCAATTTATATTGCCCATCTAAATTCGCATATTTTAATTAAAACTGAATAATATGACTATCAATAATATGAATAAATAGGTTAATATAAGTAAATAGCAACCACTTATGTATTTATGTATAATTTAGAAAATTCCCCACGATTTATCAAGTGATCCGCGGTGTGAGCACTAAGGGAAAGGTGACTGCGGGTAAAGCTACACTGGCTGATGTAGTTTGAATGTTTGAAAGATCATTACTATTTATATTGTAATTGTGTAGAATATTCGCCAACATAACAAAGCCAAATCCACGCACCAAATTTTGTCCAATACAAGTACGTTTTCCAATACTGAATGGCAAAAAATGGGGTATATTCTTTCTCAATTGAAAACCGAGAAGCTTATAATCTCCTTTTATGTTTTTTTCAAAAGCTTTTGATTCGATAAAGGATTTGTCAACCGAAACTCCGATATGGCTTTCCCCATCCTTATCAAACTCAACACCAGAATCAGATTCTTCAGAGCATCTCCGACTATCATGAAATTTAGACGGTATTGAAACAGTATTCGATTTTTCTTCTAGAAATCGTTCGGGGCAAAATATGTCTGGATTATTCCAGTATTTTGGGCTCATGTTAAGAATATAGTTATTAATAAAAACAATGCTACCGTTAGTAACGCCATATCCTGCTATTTGTGTATCTTCGGTAGCGACGTGTGGCACAATTGGCGACGACGAGTAACGCAATACCTCAAAAATCGTTGCCATTGTATAAGGCATTGCCTCCATATCGTGTAATGAGATTTTCCGTTCACCATTTCTAGATACATAGTCTACCTCAGTCTGTATAGTTTTACCAATAACTGGATCCCTAGCAATGTAAGCTAGAGATAGCATCACTAAATTTCCAACAGCCGAATGCCCTCCAATAAAGTCCTCAAGCATAAAAATAATCGTATTACGGGATACAGAATTGTTTTCGACCAGGCTTTTTAGCAAAGCATCTGTAAAATCGTTGTCAGGTTCGTCTAAGTCAATATTTAGCTCACGTTGGTTTATAACTCTATCTAATATAAATTTACGGATTGTTGTCGACCAATGGCAAATCTTTTTCGTGTGTTTTCCATAAAATGGCGAAAGCCATGGCAAAAAGTCGAGTGGATATCCTTGATTGATTTCCCAAAATATTTCATCAAAATACTGAACTATAAGTTGAAACTCTGGGTCCTCATAATCGAACCTCAGCGAACACATATACTGGCTGAACATGTTTGCACATGCTCTAAGTATAAAAGGCTTTACATCCAACGGTGTGCCAGGCGTTATCACCTGTTTTAGCTTAAGCATTAAATGATCGATTTCATCGCATCCTATATTGGACATTTTTGAAAAATATGATGATGATTCACGCGGAGAGCAGTGACGTCGAGCCAAATTGCGGCGCTTTTGCTGCAATAAGGACCAATCGCATAGAGCAAGAGCTGTGAAAAGATAAAAAATGACAAAGAAATTCTAGTTAGATTTGATATATAATATGTATAAGTATACAGTAAATATCTTTATAAATTATATTGTAAACAATGACTTAAAATAAATAAGGAGTTTATTTAAAAGTCGTAAGTTTCTTATACGTTTAGTATTTAAGATGCACTTACAGTTATTTCGATCTCCTCCAAAAAGCTTATGATAACGTAGAAAATCTGGTCTTCCGCCAAAAAATTTGCCATTTTTATTAAGGACCTCTCTTATCAGCTCCAAATTGTTGACTATAAGACATCGTGTGTGACCAAGTGTTAAGGAATATATATCGCCATAGTGCTTGGTCAATGCACCAAATCCTTCAAAGGGATTATTGAATCGGCCAACGAGATCTAGGTTTCCGATTACTGGCCAAGGATGAGGTCCTGGGGGTTGCGCAAATTGTCGATCTTCTTTCTCGCAATTTGGTTGTCCGATCTTAACAACAGCTTTTTGTTCACATTTAAAAATAATCAAAATATATGATGCGGCCATTAAAACTAGAGCCAGTCCGGCAATAAAAAATAATATCACCAAGAACATTTTTTTTTTGTTTTAATGGAAATTTGATCGACACAAATGAGTTAAAACGTATTTTACTATTTTATTGACTGAAAACTGCGAGCGTATATCGATATTGCTGCTCCAATGGACGCGATAATCGTCAAACAATGTTTGTTCCGGTCTCTGCGAGATTGCTCGATTTTAAAAGAACTTTCTTCAGCTTCGTTTTATTTAAATGCAGAACTCAATATGCGCGCAGTTATATTAACGAAGCGAATACACGTTAGCATGTATGGTAATGGGACACAAATCTTCTGAAATACACACTGGTACAAACATCTTTTGTTTGGTAAGCAAAAAAATAAAAATGAAGTTGGTGTATTGTTTATGTCTCTGGGTATTTTAAGCTTTTTTATGTTTTTTTTTTTATATATAACTGTATTATACTTTACATTTGTTCATGATCAAAACATATATTTTTCTTGCATATGTATTAAGATTAGACCGTTACAGTTTAGCTTAACTTAAAAACAATAAATAAGATTAACAAAAA
This sequence comes from Zaprionus ghesquierei, assembly GCA_018904095.1. Lineage (NCBI taxonomy): Eukaryota > Metazoa > Arthropoda > Insecta > Diptera > Drosophilidae > Zaprionus > Zaprionus ghesquierei. Next base: position 3,654,464 of record JAEIGP010000676.1, read on the forward strand.
TAGAATTTTTCCATGTTTCGATTTCCTTAAAAGAAAATTCCACTCACATCGTTTATATCCGCAGAATTTTGACAATTGAATAAAAGTCATTCCTGGTAAGAATATTTAAAAAAAAAAAAACAATAATTTGGCATTATTTCCGACGTGAGGACCAATGTGCACAGTATGTGTATTTTTCTGTATTTCACATGCACATGTCCGCAAAACAGCAAGTAAGAAAATCTGGAGTAGGAGAGTGTAGTCGACTTTAATATACTCTGCTATTTGTTTCAAATACTTAATAAGACTTAAAGATGTATGAAATTTTAAAAATATGATGATAACGTAACTGAGTAGCCTTGTGCTTGTTATTTTAATGCGCACAAGGATACAGAAACTAATAGATTAACATTTATTACGCATATTAACATCTGTGGAGGAATCTCAATGTGTATATGAACACATCCATCCATATAGGGACATGGACTTGATTGTATATTGTTTTTTTTGTTGTTGTATTTTTTTGAATAAACTTGTATATTATTGCTTTCGATGCAAGTATACTGAACTATTTAATTCTCGTTCTCGAATATTAACGGCAAAATTTGAAAAAACCCTCAAGAAATACACATGCAAACGCACAAATTTATACATATGTATGTACTTTAGCATATCCAGACATGTGTGTAAATGGGTGTGTATTCTCGAATTGGACACATGCAAGTTGTTTTCGCATGTGTGAACAGTTATACACGCATACATATCAGTGTGCATACATATGCATATAAACACATGTTTACATTGTAGCCAAGCCACTGGACAAGAAAACCTTTTAATTTAGGCTGGTGCCAAAAACCCAAATAGGCTGAAATAAATACATTGCTGCTTAAACATTCATAAAAAAACACATATGTACATATATGCAAAATCACTTAATATCAGCCGGTGAATTAAGGATGTAATTCTAATAAATCTCTTAAATGTATAAAATTCAACATTTCACTGATCATTATTAATAATTTTGAACTTTTATTAACTGAAAGGGTTGCCAGGTCAATGTTTTTTGATGAATCACTATTCCTATACTAGTTTGTTTCGCAGAACATATTTGAAACACCACCTTATCGCGCAGGTGGTGTAGTTCTACAGATCATTTTTTTCGATAAGATAAAAAAAACTAAATCTATTAAACTTTATATACCCGCTACCTATAGAATAAATGGGCATTATGAATCTGTGACAACTGCAAATTTTTGAAACATGTATAAGGAGGCATATATTCGTGATCAGCGCCAAATCGATATAGCCTTGCTCCTTGCGTCCGGTTGTATGATATCCATTTTAGAGACAATTAAAGGGTTACAATATATTTTTAAATTCATCAAGTCCCCATGCCTATACAAAAATGATTTGCAAGATTATTGAAAAAGGTATTTAGGTCGTTATATTTTCAAATATACAATGTATATTTTTAGGCAAATAATTTGGATGTTTAGTGGGTGGAATTTGAAGAGATCGACTGCAGCTTTCTAACTTGCTTTTATCTTGTTTTGAGTGTTTTTTCCTATTTTCTATTTACCCCAAAGGTCTTGGCTTAATGTCGCAAATAAACATATGTTTGCCGACGAAAACTTCTTAAAAATGGGTATTCTTGGCCATCAAGTTGCTGATATTAGGCTTAGCAACATTATGGCATGATGTCCTTCTTATTTCAATCTTTAATATTGTTAAATTTATTAAAATATTGTTTCTTTTTTTAGCAACATACAAAAAAAAAAAACAATAACCTTAAGGAGTATTATAATAATTTTTTTTATTAAAAGCTTAAGTAAAATATTAAAAAAAATTATGAATCTTTTAACCAGTTTTTTTTACGATACTTAAGTAGTTGAAGTTAATTTAAACTTTAACAAGTTTTTATTAAAATCGTTATAGTGAAAAACGGGAATAAGGAAGCTAACTTTGTCAAGCTCGTTACATTTTTTAAAACATTTCAAATCGTTTAGATTTCCCGAAAAATTATAAACGATTGATCCAAGTTGCTATGCGTTTAAAGGGATTAGTAAAATATTTAAATTTGTCTCTTAAATGTAGAAATAGTAAGACATCTAGTATATTTATGATTGTTTGTAAGCCAATTTAAATAAATTATATGATTTATTATTAAATAAAATGTATCTAGTAGAATAATTATCTTAAATTCAGTGCTTTTGCACTTTAATTACACGTTTCCCACGGACAAGTGACCTAAAGAAAGATAACCGCCTTTTTTAACTGATAATGAACTTATTAGCCTTTATCTTGCTTATTAGTCATAGATTGTCACAAATTCAATATGCCCCCTTTCACCTAGCTTCAAGAGAATCAAAGTGTAATCAATAAATTTAGCGAATAGACTCTTCGCGGTAATCATACAGCGATAATGCACCTGTTCGAAAACGCTATGTTTGCGAAAAGATTACAAATGCCTTTGCCGATATAAGTGAGCATGAATTATAAATGTAGAAAACAGTCACAAGGAACTCTTCCAAGTTGTATGTACACAAAAAAACTATAAATTAAAAAAAAATATATTTATTAAGAGCGAAAAATAAAATCAAATAACAGTTTTTGTTTTTGAAGTTGTGAAGCCCAAAGTTACAGAGAATTTGCCCGTCGAGTGATTGATTTAAATTTAATGCTCTTTTTGTCAGTCTTACGTGTTCTGTATAGATGTGCATACATATGTAATTTTGATCAACACCCGTTTCAATCGCATATACGGTAGGATTTGCTTGCTTCAGCTCTTTTTTTTATTTATATATTCAATTTGGATTGTTTCGCTTGTTGAAATCACTTCAAATTAGACTTTCAGATGATCCATTCAAAGTCTATGGTTTTATTTCCAATACATATGTTTGATTTATGATTCTCTATTTTCGTATAAAAACAGATAGAGCAGTCCTGTATTGGTTTCGAATAACTTACAAAGCCAATGGAAAGCAATCTTTAAAAACAACATCTCGGATAAAACGATCGTATATTCTTATAACAGATTAAAAAATTTATAAAAATAGAAATGGATATTCCAGAGAATATTTGTGCGTTTCTCTTTGACAACCTAAAATATGATCAATGTCTGGCGATGATTTCAAAATTCCAAGTCAATAGTTTAATAATTTTAATAATAGTATGTATACTGGCAGTTAGTATTTATTACTTATTTGCGGTACCTCTTGATTGGACAATGGTATGTACGCACACATACATAGATGATATAATATAATATAGCATAAACTTTGCAATCTTCTAAAGCCTTTGGATAACGTACATGATATAGAGGTTCAAAATGCACAGCTTAACCTTCGATGCAAAGATAAGCGAGTTGCGATAAATCGGTTAAGAAAGAACCGAACACCTGGTACAAAGGACCTACCGCCGCCATACCCAAATGGCTGGTATGGAATTCTGGAATCAGAGAAACTTAAGCCCGGTGAATCAAAATATCTTTCCTGTTTGGGACAGCATTTTGTTGTCTATCGCACCGAAAACCATAAGGTATTTGTTTTGGATGCATATTGTCCGCATCTGGGAGCCAACTTGGGCATGGGGGGTCGCGTTGTTGGCGATAATATTGAATGCCCCTTTCATCTTTGGAGTTTTCGGGGCACCGATGGCAAGTGTACAAACATTCCATACAGCACGTGTGGTGAGTAACAAGTTATTTAATCTACCTAGATCAAATTTTAACATTGAATTTCCTCTTAACAGCTCTTCCCTCAGTAAAAGTAAAGAAGTGGATTTCTAGTGAGGTTACTGGAATAATTTTTATTTGGTACAGTGAGGAGGAATCAGAAGAACCATGGCCCTTATTAAAATCTCCTCGGGTAGAGAGCAATCAATTAGTTTACCATGGCCGCAATGAATTCTATGTTAGTTGCCATATTCAAGAGATACCAGAAAACGGCGCTGATTTAGCTCACTTTACCGCCATACATAATGAAAGCTTTGTTGCTGGAACATCAAAATTTAAAAGCAGACTCTTTGAATTTCTCGGCTCTCATCAATGGCAGGCATGGTAAGAAAAAAACTCAATAAAATTAAGCTAAAAATATTAAATTATTCTTGAATTATAGTTGGAATCCATCCGAAAGAAAACATGTGGCTGAGATTCAACTAACTCATAAATTTAAATTATTTAACAAATTCGACTGTTTTAAAGTGGATGTAACCGCCGAACAGGTATTTATCATCTATTCTTTGAAATTAAAGTTACTAGATACATTACAACATTGTTTATTAAATATTTACAGCTTGGACCCTCCTACGTACATCTTCGTCTGCATTCTCCCACATTTGGAGAATTGCAAATATTTCAAACAATTACACCAGTAGAACCCTTATTGCAGAAAGTCGTTCACAGATTTTATGCATCTCGATTCTTGGGACCTATAATGAAGGTGATGATATACGCGGAAAGTGTTATGGTATGTTGTGTTCTCTTTTCCTATTACTTCAACCCTAATTCATAATCTATTTAGTTTGAACGTGATGTAAATGTTTGGAATCATAAAACATATCGGGGCAATCCTATGCTAGTGGCAGAAGAGACGCCGCTTAAAAGGTTTCGGAAATGGTATTCACAGTTTTATACCGCCAATAGTATCGCATTTAATCAGGCTCGCGATATGAGTTGGTAGTAGGAAATTGTGCATATAAATCATTTTGTAAGCGTTCATATTGATTTTATTTACAAATTAGTTGAACAAGGCGTTACAGACCAAAGAGAATAAATCTATAAGCAAATGTGTAAATATTTATAACAATAGAAGTTCTTTAAAGACCGTCGTTAGGACTATAAAAATTTTACTTACGAAAATATGAAGCGTTATCTACTTCTAGTTACACAAATAAAATAGTTGGACAATTTTAGAGCATATTTTTATTGAGTTTTAATTATATTTTGAGTTAAATACGATAAGTGTGGTGTACCTATTATTTTGACAATATGTTTTATAGTAAAATTAAAAATTCGAAATAATTTGATATCTCATACAGATAAAAAACTCAAAAAGCAAATTAAAATCAAGTTTTTTTTGTCATAAATATGTTAATTTTTAAAAGCGTCCGCTAATAACGACAGCTTAGTTTTAATTTGACATAAATAAAGATACATGTTTTTAGCATTTGTTTAGCAAAACCGATCAAATTGTTCATTTAATAGGTATATAATACTTAAAATTATTATTCAAAGTTACATTTCTTATACAGCATCGGCAGGACTTTGGAACTCAGACAACGCATGTATTGGGTTTTGAACTTTTTTCTGAGAACCTTTTCGTACCTTAGCGCGAACTTCTTCCGGTTTCTCTGGTCGCACTAATGGTTTTTTCTCTGGTGCTTTCATTTTCCATACAACAATAGGAGACTATTAAATAAAATTATTAAAAAGAATGTTACAACTTAAAACTTTTTTTTAAATTTAAAGCAAAACTTACAGTAACGGTGCCCTGTCTTGTATACTTCGTCGAAGCAACGTAGGAGTACTTAACAGTAAGTACGACTGCATTCATTAGATTCTTAGCTGCTTGTATCAAGGATGTTGCGCTGTCAAGCTAAAAAGAATAACAACATAATTATTACAGACTCCATACAGTAAATAGAACACTAAACTTACTCCTGAAACTATCAATTCGCCGCTAATGTTCTGTACATCTGCCTTGACTTTAGAAGTGATTTGAATTTGGTGACAGTAGAGCGCAATTCGTTGCAAATATGCTAACAAGTCCTTCTTAGTGCTGCTTTCAGGACACTGTTCAGCAATCTCCCGAGTTAGCTTATCAAGTTTAGTTCCAGCTTCCGATATTTTTTTAGCAGCATTGATAACATCCATTGTGGTTTTTAATGGTCCGCGACCTCTGAAAATGTCAAGATAATTGAATCGGTTAGAAAGCTATTTCAAATTTGAAAAGAAATAACCACTCACCTTGTAAAATCCGTCATCTCCATCATAATCATGCACATATGTTTGGCCAAGAAAATAATATCATTGCCAGTATCGTCCCATTTTGCAACCTCAGAGTCAAACGTAAGTTTCTCACGTCGGAAAAGCTCAACTTGTTGAGCAATCTTTTGCTTATCCTCCTCTGTCATTTTACGCATTGCTTCCTAGAGTTTTAGTGTAATTAAAAATTTATACAATATACAAATGCAAAAATGCAAAAAATACATACCCTGGCTGTACATATACCACTAATGTCAGGATACTCATCCACGGTCTGATCACCAGTATGTGCGCTTGCTGTAAAGACATAAAGTAAATTAAAAATGCATCCACTTCGTGCTAAAGTGAATCAAAGTAACAGCAACTTACATCGGCTTCGTGTTTCCAATGTTAAGTCTTCGACTGGTTCAAATTCTGTATCGGTGTCCAAGTCTTCCGAGCTCTTAAATGATTAAAAATATATTAAGAATAAGTTATATATTTGTAAGGTGTAAGTTGGTAATACTTACTCTGTTCATCAATACAGCACGGCGAATTTCACGTACACCGTCGTAAACCAAACGTGATGCATCAATAAAATCATTTTCGTCCACATCTTTATTTGTGTTGGATGATAGTGCATCAACTGCTGCATCAACACGCTGCTCAAATTTGATCATTACTAAAACATAAACGTATAATTAAAAAATAATTTTGTTTTATGTCGACTTAATTCTAACCTTGCTCTCGAAGAACTTTAACAGCTTCCAATACTCGTTTCGTGTAAATGCATGGCTCATAGTTATCCATCTCAGCTTCAACAACATTACAAACACGAGACGATCGTCCTTGAATGGAACCAGCAGTTCCCCGCAAATCCTTAGCATCGCCCACTTGCAATGCCATCACACATTTGTTGACATCCTCAAGAATGTGATTTTCAGACACCGCGAGGAAGTCGTCAATAGTCGTAATGTCGTCGACAGCTTCTGTCAATATCCGAACTTGAACTTCCCAGGCTTGACGATAAGCAGCCATGTTTTCTTGGGCAACTTTTGAGTTGGGCCTCACCGTAAGTATGGATGCAGCGTTTATTACTTGAGGGCATAAACTTTCGATTTGAGCGGCAGCATATCGAACCATCTTGACGCCATCCTCATTATTCGACATACTACACACTAGATTGGCAACTTCCACTAGCTTTTCAGCATGCTTTGTAAATATGTCTGCCTTCTCGCGAACTCTCTTTTCATTTCCAGATTTTGCTGCTTCAATAAGATCAATCAAAGGTGTTGTTGTTTCCAAAAACGAATCGGACACATGATCAACAACAGCCTTTCGAAGCTGACGACGAAGATCTCTTGTCTTGCGACACATTTGATCAATTGCACGATCAAGTCCGGGACTGTTGTCCTTTTGACCCATCTGTAAAGGTTGCTTTATAATTATGTTCATTTAGTATATATAAAAAGTTCACTTACATTTGACATATATTCAGATAAAAGGTCTTGTAAAGCTTGACGCACAGCATTGCATTCAGCAACGATTCTCTCCCGACGCTCATCTCTTGTACAGTCCGCATCAGCCATTAGCGCCGCAGCGCTTATAATACTTTCAAGACGTTCTTCCAGCAACTGGCGTGATCGTTTTTCACTGTATGACATGGGATCGATTACAATTCCTTCCTGAAAGATGCGGGGTTAAATGGCTTATTAAAAACAATTTAGTAATATTTTTTATGAAAATATTTACGTCAAAATCATCCAAAGCTGCAGCTAGTTCTCCGGCACCACTGTAAACATCAGTGGGCTGTGACGATTTGCCCTGGGCAACATCACTAATCGTGTTAACGGCATCACACACTTGTTTTAAAATAAAATCTCGATTAACTTTTGCCAGATCTAACTCTGGATGACGCACATAGACTTTAGATGCAGTCAAAAGCATTGTGGAATGTTTCTTTAGCATTGCACGAGCGGCAGCCAAATCATCTCTCAATTGCGGATCCTTAAGTTCTTGCTGACGTTTTGCAGCTTGCTTAATAAGTTCTCCAGCATTTCGACCAAATTGCTAAAGATAATTTAAATCAAATTTAATATAGAATAACTAAATGAGTAACTATATAATTTTTTACACTTACCCGCATGTTATTCATAAGTTCATCCTGGCTTGATGCATTTTTCAATTTATTCAAATCACCTTCAACAATATGAAGAGACTTAAGCAATAAATGAACATCTACCATGTCAGCTAAAATGAGTAAACGCGTAACAGCAGAGAGTAGATTTCTGGCTGCTCGCACCATATTTCCACGCTTTAATGAACTACATGGATCCTCGGAAAATTCTCTAGCTGCAATACTCATGGAGTCTCCAGTTTTTTTTACTTCATCAACGGCAGACAACATTTCCTGGGTAATATCCGGATTTTCATATGCAATCTGCTCTCCTTTTTGAATAAAATTCTCTGTTGCTTTTTCTACAGCTGCAACCAATGCACTGGCTCGCTTGGATTTTCCTTTAATGAAAAATAAAAATATATATCTCTTAAAGCAATCAATCTAAAATTATTAATACAAAAAATTGATCCTTAAAAGCAAAAGAGGGAGCAAGCAACTTTAATTAATTAGAAGAAATGAATTTACTTTCATGAATTTAACAATAAAAAAATTCAGGAAAGATGTCGTCCAATTAAGTCGTCGGTTTTTTCTTTTTGATTTAATTAATCTTTTTAATTAATCGATTTAACAGTATATATGTATTCACAAGCCCTTGATGTTTGCGAACTTTGTTTTATGTTTAAGAATAAAAATAAATCAATAATAGCACAATTTCTTAAGTAACTTTAAAATTGTATAATGCAATTTTAATTAAGATTTTTTGAGTATTGCAGAGCCGAGTATATTATTGAGGCATGAGCAAATTAATCAATCAAAATATCTTTTGCATATTCAAAATTTAAGAACAGTGAAACAAAATTATTGAATACTAAATAGCTGGACCGAAACTACACTTTTTCACTTTACACATTGTATCTTACAGTCGAGAAAGTAATTGTAATCCATTTTCTATGTCATGTACACAAACACAAATACAATTGCGTTCGTATGAATGGAAATGCACTCACTGCCTACAACATACTTACATCTTGTAGGTATGTATACTTTTTTCTGCCAATGCGAGCTTTGTATGCATAAATTTAACCTTATTAATTTAACACGCTTACAAACACTTGAATACGCAAGCATATTTTCTATTTATTACAACTTTTATAATTTTGGTTTATTTCAATACATGTATTGTCATGTAAAGAAATGTTTTCCAAAATCAATCAACCATACCTTTTTTCTTTTTGCTTGGGCCTTTGGTGTTGACCAAAGTGGTCACCTGCAGTACCAATGGCTCCAATGTTTTTTCTACAGACATTGTGCGTATTTCTAAATTCTTTGGATCCCATTTTAAGGCTATTTGCCCAAAATCCGAAAGAGTACCCATCGTAAAACAAAATCTTCTTTAACAATCAATCTACCAATAGACTTTCCCGACTTTAGAGACGACGCCTAATATAGATATGAACAAGCCCCGATGTTTGGTTCCAAAAAGCATTATCGATATGCTATGTTGGGAAAATATAATCGATTACATTATATGGAACTTATAAACAGCTTCTTTCCCTTGGACTAATTGAAAAACATTAATTTTTTAAGGCAACACTTTACTTAAACCAAAGATAAAAAAATATATAATATAAACTTGTGCACACAAAATTAATAGCTTGAAGCTCGAATAGAGTTATGGAAAAATAATAAATATCAAAAACAAATAAATATCCATATTTAATTTGTTTATAGTATTTAATTATCAGATTCATTTGAAATAACAACTTATTCCAAAAAGCAAAGGATTTGTTTCAATATTAACAAAGATTTTTAATTTTGTCGAGATATTCGTTCCTTTTTATTTTGTTTCTCTATGTTTTCTATGTTATCGGCATTAACGTGTCGTAGCTATGTTGACTCCCATGCATTTAAATTTTATCGATAGCAAACGGCGCAATCCCAAACATTCACAGTGTTTAAATAATTGTTTGCCTTTAAGTTGGAATGTAAAATCTTAACTTTAAAAGTGTTTGAGGAAATGTCTGCTTCAAATATTCTTTCTGCTTTAGTTTTAAATGACTTAAAAGAAATGGGTATAAAACATAAGGACAAAAAAGCAAAAATCATTAAGGTATGGTTCTACGACACAAACTTAATGTAAACATTTAACTGATGGTAGTTTGTACATAGAGTTCACTTGGCCAGCGGCTGTTTAGCCAGGATTTGCATTATTTAAAATTGACAGACGCATTTCTGTCGGATGGTTCTTTGGTTCAAGTGCCACAATTTGTTGCAGAGGCATGCAGCTACATTCTAGAGCATTGTGAAACGGAAGGCTTGTTTCGAAAAGCAGGTTCTGTTGCAAAGCAGCGCGAGATTCGGGTAAGTAGTACAATGAATTCAGTAGTTGCTGTATTTGCTGAACATAATGTTCTTTATTTTAGAAATGCCTTGAAGATGGTCAACCCCTGGGAAAAACTCACCGCGCAATCGATATAGCAAATATACTTAGTTATTTTTTCCGAGAGTTGCCTGAACCGCTTATTCCATCGAACTTGCACGATACGCTTGTTAGGTGTTTGTTAGCAGTCGAACCCCTTCGAATTCGTTGCATCCAATTGGCATGTTTGTTAACGCCACAGCTAAATATTAATACTTTGGCATACTTTCTGCAATTCCTTAACACAATAACTAGGCAAGCAAAATACAATAAAATGTGCGCCGAAAATCTAGCAATTGTAATTGCACCAAGTGTTATGCCGTATCGTGACATTAACAGTATACGATTTAAGAACCACATTAAAATAGTGGAATTACTTATTCAAAACGCCAACATAATTGGTACAGTACCTGCAAATATACGAGAAAAACTTTTGTTTTCACAAGCCCAGGCTTCATCATCAAGTTCCATTCAGACACGAAGTATACGGAACAACAACGAACCGGCACAGGGCTCGGCTATTATCTCTAAAAACCGGCGCAGTCGTGAGTTGTTTTTAAAATATTAATTTTATATAATTTAACTCTTTTGTTAATAAATATTTTCAGATATTTTCAGTGCCATAAAAACAAAAATAGGGCTATCCAATGTTAGCACAGAACGTCTCGATTGTTATGAAAGTGAAAGTCAAAGCACTTTAAAGACTCCACAAAACCAAAACAAAATTTTACCGAAGAACTCCAATTATCGTTCTAAAACAACTGTAAAAGCTTGCAAATTTGCTGAGCCCATCAATACATTTTGTGCTAAGAAAAGTGATAGTAAAAGCTTAGCCAATAACGCGTGTGCCGCGCGGGAGACAAAAGGGATTGTTGACACCAATAATCATCCAACAACTACCAGGGAACGAAGATGGAGTCTTGTTTCTACTGGTTGGGCAAAGTATAAAAAGAAAGAACAAATACTACATAATCGTAGTATTTCAACTTCGAATATAGTAGATGATGATAACAATTGCATATATCCCCCAAATAAATTTCTATCAAATAATACAGAAGAAACCCATGACAATCAACCCATACCCTTCGAAAAAAAGTGCTTGTCAGCTACCAATAGCTATGATGCGCTGACTGATCGAGTAGAATCTCTAGAAACACATATCCCAGAAACAGATCAGAGATCAGAATCTATAGAAAACGATATTTCAAATATAACATCTCCGAATTTAAGGCAAATCAATACAGTTTCTAAAAAACGGCGAAGTTTAAGCACAGACTGTTTACAACTAACAGAAAAAAAACAAGTTCTGCATGTTTCAAAAGAAAACGATGAAAATATTGAAAAAAATACACTAAACTCAGATGTTCCTCAAAGTTACGTAGAGCCCCAGGAGTCTGTAGATTGTTTCCCTGAAATGAAAACTCCTAAACCTTTCGGTTATATGAGAGATAAGATTGATTCACATAATCAGTGGGTGTCCGCAAAAAAATATTTTGAAAATAACCCTACTCCTCTGCACAGAAGAAGAGATCAACAATTTATGACTGCTAAGCCATTATCAAATAAGAGCTATATAAAGCTAGTAGGATCACATAGAAAAGTAATTGTTGATTTAGATGACGAGCAATGTCGATCGTCTATAAGCCGTCTTCGAATTGAAAACGCTGGCATGGTTTTAGCTAAGGCAAAGTTGTTTGAAGATTTTAATTGCTCTTAAGTATTCAATGTTAAATTAATTTGTCATACTATAGTGATAATGATTTTACCAATAAACATTATTAAAAAATTTGTATTTTTTGTCTTTGTTTAAAAAAAAACCCTAAAATCCAGAAGGAGCAACAAGGAACCATCAAATAGGAGATGCCACAATCATATTCAAGATGATGGGATAGTCGATCGTGGATCTGCGCTAGGGCTAGAAATCAAGAATTCCTCTTCTTGTAGTAAAGGAATCATGAATGAAAAGGGAAACGTGGAAGTAAAACATGAATTGTTCTTTTTTTTAGAAATTTTAATTTTGTTCTCCAATGTCACTTACGATTGCATTGCAGTTTCTGTTTAAAGTATTTTATACTTTCTATATATATTTTTCATTTACTGCATAAAACATAACGTTTTAAAGTTTATATATGTATGTAAAACTGATAAAACAGACTTTTGTAATGGAAATAAAAGTTGTATGATAAAAGTTACATGCTTGGCTGGCTTGTCACGTATGACAGATGGTTTCTTATAAAGTGGGATTTGAAAGTTTTGTTTGTTTATATTAAATCAAGCTAGAAAATAAAGATTTCAACCAACGAATTCAGTTTGGTAATTATGTACTGGGCGACGACAACGCGCTTTTATAGAATGAAGATGTTGCTGTTTTTGCTGGTAATCATCAGATTGAATGCTTTTTAAGAAATGGAGATTTATTGGATTATATGTATAATTTTCGTTATATATATGTTTATTATAATGTAGCTTGTATTTCTGTTTTAAGCATGTGTGCATGTATGAATATGTAATCATAAATGTTTTAAAATATTTGTTTGCCTGTGTGTATATGGAAATAAGTAGTATAATTACCGTCAGTTTATATGATTTCAGAGTAATTTTTTCATTCAATATAACATTGCTATTTCTCTAATTTGTGTGTGGTTTATGTGTGTGTGTGTATGTGTGTGGGGGAAATCAGTATACTGTCCATTAAATATGGATTGTGAACTACAAGTCATCGCATTTTACTGAATCCTTGACCTTATTTTTTAGCTTTAGCACAAAGTTTTCCTTTTTTAAACTTAATAGTGCGGTTGTTTTTTTTTTTTTTACTTTTGACATATATTTTTTTGTTAACTTTACAATGTGAATCTTTGTTTATTGCTGGCTGTTAGGATTCACCTGTCCGTTGACAATTGGCAAAAAATATGGATGCGCCATAGCTTCGCGTGCAGTGAGACGATCAACATGATCGTAACGCAATAGTTTATCGAGAAAGTCCAATGCTTCAGGTGACACCAGATGTTGGTTATCAGAATGAACGAATCGCTCCCAGCGCTTACGGGAATGACGCTGTAAAATATCGTGAAATCGCGGATCCAAATCGATATTGTATTTGTCCAAATAGCCGTAAAGTTCTTCGGTGCCCAGCACCTTGGCAATTCGCACTAATTGATCGTAATTGTCGTGGCCATGGAAGAATGGCTCCTTACGGAAAATCATCGACGCAAGCATGCATCCCAGCGACCACATGTCCAATGAATAATCATACATTTGATAATCGACCAGTAGTTCGGGACCTTTGAAGTAGCGGGAAGCAACACGCACATTATACTCCTGCCCCGGATGGTAGAATTCGGCGAGACCCCAATCGATAAGTCGCAACTTCCGGTTTTCGTGATCAATCATCACATTATGTGGCTTAACATCACGATGCATTATTCCCATGCTATGGCAATAATCCAGTGCCTTTAGTAACTCGAACAGATAGTAGCGAATCTCGTAGTCTGTTAATGTTTGGTATAGTTGTTTAAAATCTGTGTTATTGACGTGTTCAAAAATCAGTGCTGGCGTACGGGACACTGGGTCTTTGACGACGGCTAAGAGCGTTATAATGTTGGTGCCCCCACGCAAGTTTTCCAAAATTTTAATCTCACGCTTTATCTTCTTTTTCTTCACGGGCTTCAGTATTTTCACGACACATTTTTCGGTAGTCGTTATATTGATAGCCTCAAATACCTCGGAGTACTTGCCACGCCCCAGCTTGCGTACTAATTGATAGTCATCCTGATTTCCCCAGTCGACTACATAATTTTCGTAATCCCAATATTCGTCTGGCTTGTGCGCATTCACATCTGTGTATACGCGAGCAGCACTCGGTAGTGTCATCTCCTGAGAATTTTTCTCCACTTCCTGTTCCCCTGGTGAAATGGCTTTCGCTTGAAGTTCTTCAGTTGAGTCCTCAGTTGTGGATGTTACTGGATGTGTCCAAACAGCAAGATCGATGTTATAAAATTGGCTAAAATAAAAATTGAATACTAGTTAGGTTTTAGAAAAAAAGTCAGGAATTTTTAACATTATAAATGCGTATTTGAAATTACGAAAATTATGACAATTACATACCCGAGCTGCACAGGTTGCCTTTGAATCAAATTTTGATTTCTACACTTCGGTCCCCCCTTTTGGGACCTTATTGTATTTGCAAAAAATGTTCGTTTGTCGATCAAGCTTCGATTTCTGCTGCTCGTTCGAAATGCTGTTTGTGGCAGTCGACAAAATTTGCAAAACAGAGCAAAATTGCGATGGACGGCGAGCACGTTACTTCCAATGTTGGTCTTATTTATGTAATGAAAAAGAAAATAATTTAAATGCCGAATGATTATGTATTCTCTTGTTTTATATATGGCAAGCAAAAAATGTTTTCATTTTCAAACACACGTTAATTGTAAGAAAATTACTAAAGCACAATTTCATATTTTCATTTTTATGCTTTTATACACATATTAATGTGTAGATATGTATATACCTACATATATTCTTATACACCTTCATACAGATACATATAGATATGCTACATATATGTACATATGCACACATTTACATACATTGTATGTACATGCCAAGCACTTATTGGCGTGTACTGTCCAAATATGAAACATAAATTAAGGAAATTGACAAACTCTTCCAACCTTACTGTTCGCATTTAATTTTCTTATCCACGTTTAAAGCACAAGTTTTATTTCTTTAAGAATGCACCATAAATTGAATGTAATAATTGGTATTCGATAAGTTTTCCGCGTGAAATGCCATTAGCATTGAAAATGATGGAATCATTTAATATTTGAACACATTTTTTTGTTGCTGCACTAACAAAAAACAAACAGGCTTCGACTTATCACTTTAACAAAATACTTACATTTTTATGTCAGACAGCGTGGATGACGTGAAAATTTCTTTATTTTCGTCGGTAAATCGTATTAATATATTAGTTCATTGAGCTAGTTCATATGAACAGCCGAACAGAGTTGCTTGCGTTTACACGGTGTTCTTACTTTATATTGATATAGGATTTTTTATAAACTTGTTTCTATCCATAGACCATTAGTCAATAATCTAACGCAACTGCATAACTATGTATTAAAACTCTTAATTTATTTATTTAGTATTAAATTAGTTTTAAACTTACAATACTGAAATAAAGGAACGACTGGAATGAAACTATTTCTGTTTTTATTTATTGTATGTATTGCAAGCAAATGAATAAACTATTTTTAAATTTAAACAAACTTTATGGTAAATTATAAAATCGCCACATGCAGTGATATATGTTACTACGATTAAGCCACACACGTCAACGAAGGCAAATATAAAGTTCTACATCCCACATCGCCAAAGAGTAAAATAAAGTCGTGCATCGTTCGAAAGCTAGCGCAAACAGGAGAGTACAAGAAAGATGGAAAGAACTGGTTCAAATCAGTGCCATCAAATTAATGAATATGATTGTAGGTAAACTTACCAATTAATCTCAATATCTACAATACGATATCTCGCTCGCGGTGCGCAACGGCAAAAACAGACGTAGTAAATGAATAATGGAAATCATGAAATATATTATTGCTGCTCTGAATAAAAACTTT
This sequence comes from Zaprionus ghesquierei, assembly GCA_018904095.1. Classification (NCBI taxonomy): domain Eukaryota; kingdom Metazoa; phylum Arthropoda; class Insecta; order Diptera; family Drosophilidae; genus Zaprionus; species Zaprionus ghesquierei. Next base: position 3,670,561 of record JAEIGP010000676.1, read on the forward strand.
CAGCATGTAAAATTTAAGTCTATTACTGTATTAGGGATAAGCCTATGTCCAGGAAATAGATCTTAGTTCTGCACACCGACACCGACCCTTCGCATAATTTCGGCAAGCTCGTTTGACGACAGCAATGCATAGAATATAATCCAAAAAAAAAAAAAGCCACACACACAAAAAGTAAATTTAAAATTGTTTCTGTATAGGTGCCTCCTCACACTTATCTTATAAGAACTTTGAAATCCCAAACATTTAAATACCTGTAAAATAATAAACAGTGAATCTTTCATTTATTTTTTGTACAACTTTTAATACAACAAAAAAACGTAGTGGAAATAGAATGTAACCCAAACATTAATCTTGCTATATAATTTGGAATGAATACAACATAAATTAACATGATATATATTTGTTTGCGTTCTCGACCACTGTCGAGTTTCCGAACATAACAAGTTTAAGCTTTAGCGTACCAAATCCTCGGGATTGAACATGCCCTTTAAAGAATGATATTAAATTAACTGATTTATATATATATATATATATTATTTTATTTTGGCTTACTCGTGCTCTTCTCAAAATAGAATCTTTGCTGGCGTCATACGGATGATCCTTAGATGGAATTTCCAGTACAGCTGGCACCGGCGAAGTATGAGCGTCGATAACATGACGAATAAGTTCAGCATATGTTTGATTAATTAGGATTATATCGATGTCATCGCGCTTCAAGAATCTCTTGAAACAGTCTTCAATTTCGCTGACAGCCGTGTCTAAGTATTTAAAATTTATAGATTAGATGAGTATTAAACAATTTCATATCAAAAATTAAATTTGATTATATTGTTTAGTTTCTACTTACTTTTGTCTACAACCATAAAGTTTGGATGGCGATTTTTATTAATTTCACCAACACCGCCAAGAAGGAATCCCACACAGGTATCCTAGAACAATGATAATTTCAATGTATAAAAACTGTTTTCGAATATAGCAAAATATAAAAACAAGCAGCGAAATCACCTTAAAAAGGAATTCAAATATAAGCTCAATATGCAAAGAAATGCATAGAGGGGCACTGTTAATCGTGCTCAAAGTTAAATTTATTATAAGACAAGTTAAAGGATTATTACACTTAACACATCAAAACTGTAATTATATTCACGCATAGAATGCACAAACCTTACTTAAACTTAAGAGCAGGTACAAAATTGATCAATTTCTGTCTTCGAATATATCAGTATCACAGTAATTTTGTTGGTACATTTGGATTAAACTTAAACTCATGAAGTTTGACTTTTTATACACAAACTTAGAATACCCTATTTTAATATTCACTATAATATATTGACAGTAATATTTAACAATTGTTAGTATAACAAGTAAGAAAGCTACAGTCGAGTATCCTCGACTGAGCCAGAATATACCCTACATACGTACATATGTAGTACAGGTGCTCTGAAATATGTATATGTACTTGACTGTATATAGTGCTTACAAATTAATAGATACATATACATACATATATCATGTTAAGAGAATGTAAAAATTTAAAATTTCCTGTGTGTATTAAATACATATCCTTATTTTTTCATATTCTTCTAATGTTTAAAACAAATAACTGCAAATTATTAAGTAAATAAAGGTATTTTTAATCACTAGCAGTTTGATCAAAGTAGTTTAAAAATATCCATACATACATATGTATAAATGTTTAAAAACACATAATTATAACATTACTTACTTCGTCACCAATGACAGATATTAATTTTCCCTTGATTGCCGAGTGCAAAGCCATTTTGATTTCTTAGCGTTTATAATAACTTTAAATACTTAAAATGGTTTTATCCAAGCTCCAAGAAAATGTCAGCTGACATATGTCACGAGTCAATAATACTAAAACGTGCTAAAAATTACCAAACACTAAAAATGCTTATGGTCACCTTTCTTGCCCGCCTAGGCCAGTATGCTGATAGAATGTGAAATGCATTCCTACATCAATTTTTCGGATAGTCTAACAATTAAATATTTTGAAGGAACATACAATGAAATCAATTTGATGATGTGATTAATGTGATTAATTGTATTCAACTGTAGTTCGATAGATTTAAAATTGACATCTTAACTTGGAAAAAAATAAATTTCATTGATAATCGATAGATAACATAACCCGATAGAATAACCGATTTATTGTAACTCGATTACATTAGACACATGTTTAAAATACATGCTTGTTAAGAATGTCTAGCGTTTGGAATGTTGTTCAAGTTATTGCACAGGCAAACAAAGAGGATCAAAATGTATACTTTAATGTTGAAGATCTAAACTTTCCGGGAATTGTAAGTTTACTTATCATATAATAACAAGTAAATATTAACACATGTTTATTTGTATGCAGAACGACGTGACATCCCAAGTACGGACAATAAACTCACTACTTTCTGAAGCTAAAAGCCGACCTATTGGCTTACGATTTCTAATTGAATATTGCAACCAATGTCCCCACAAAGTAATTGAGGAACGGGCTAACTTTTGGATAACAATTATTATTAGATCTTGCAATACCACTGAAATAAGTTTATATGGCGAACTTATTTTTGGGGCTTTGGGTATTTAAACACTAATACTTCAATAAATGAATAAATAACAAGAATTGTATTGCAGAGCTTCTTGTTACCAAGATCCAAGCAATCCCTGATGTATCAAAATGGTTTGGAGCCACCTATCTACAAAAGTTTTACGAGTCCCTTTTGGGAAAACAGAAAACCACGCGCTGCACTGTTGCAATCCTAAAAGCTCTGACGCAATGCTTAAAGTACTATCCAGGACCAAGTAAATCTGGAAAGCCTTTGGTTACGAGCTATTTAATTACGTTGTTGGATAGTGGAGATCAAGATGTTGTTTATCAAAGCGGCTGTTGCTGGCTACAGTTACAACAAGTGCGGGATAATGCCAATAACGCTGGAAGTTTTAATGACAAAACTCAATGGCATGAATATCAAAATGCTCTATTAAGCAACCTTCACACGATTTTAAACGATGCGTATCCAAACTATGAGAATGTTTCTAATGAAATAACTGAAAACAAAAAATTTAAGCATTTTGGGTTAACTTTAGAGGGCGATCCAGTTGTAAGGGCAGCACAAGTTTCGCAACGTTTCTGTAACCTCATTAATTATCTTCAAATTGCCTTAAGGTAAGTAAATTAAATTAGACATAAATTTATTTAAATCAATAAGTAACACACTTTGTATTTTTCTTAAAGCTTACCGTATCCTTCTGCTAAACAAATCGAACCCAAGAAAATTTTAAATCTCATTCAACGCGGGATGAGTTTAATAATTGATGATATGTGTTTTGCACACTTTTTACCTCACATGCATTCGAAATTATTGGACCTACTAGAAGTTCTAATTGATATGTAAGTAATTTTAGCTTAATATCGGTTCATTTATTTATAGTTTAATAATTTAAATTGTTAGTGTTTAAGTTTTTAAATCTAACTAAACGCTTATATATACATATAACATTTTTACAGATGCAGCACTCACCTTAGAACGCATTTCCGGTTCATATCTGACCTTCTTTTAGAAACCTTTAAAGCTACCAAAATGGTATCACGCGACGGATCTTCTATTGACTTCATGTAAGTGGATATATTCATTTTCTACTTCTTTGATAGATTTTCAAATCGTTTTATATATAAGTGATTATTAATTCGGCTTTTTTTGTTTTTAGTATGTTAAGGAGTAAGTTATATAAGGTTACAACGTTATGGATTTCTACGTTTGGTGAGGGAATTGGAAATGGTTTTATTATTGAAGCCCTTGTTAAAAATATTTTTGAAGATGTACTTATTCCACGTACGGATATTTATTTAATGGTAAAGTTCTTTAATGATTAAAATTGTTTGTATTATATATTTTATGCATTGCAGTCAATGGGTAAAAACAAAGATTTAACCGCTGGAAGAAGAAAAATTTTATTGAAGAATAGTAAAAGCTCTGTTTGTACCCAAGCTTTCAATTGTCTGCAGACTCTCTTAGTATCAGTTGGGTACTTAATCCAAAGTTCTCTTCTTAAGGTAATTAACACAAAAAAATAATTCTGGTTTATTCCATCTTTATAAAAACAAATTTAAATTTACATACTCTGTTTTACAGGATATCTTTAACACCATTTTGGAAATTGGAGTTGAAATATTGCAAAAACAGAAAATATTGCAGAGTCCGTATAACGACTGGCATTGCCGTTTGGGACTATATAAAACACTATTTGCATTTATATCAACAAGAAATTTTCCGTATAATCCACCTACAGAAATAATTCTGTATATTTTGAACGAGTTTTCCAAACATGATCCATGCTTTGAAATACGTTTTAATTTGAAAATGATGATCGACTCATTTGAAAATACATTACATCCTCAAAAAGAAAGTTTGATTTTCGAAAGGGTGTCACCAATTATAGCAAGTGCATCGTTAGTTGCAGAAACAGAAGAAATTGAACGCAATGACACAAAGGTGAACAAAATACATATAAAGGAAAAAGTTGAAATAACTGAAGATGTAGAATTGCCGGCCCCCTCGTACAGCGCAAAGGTTGAAGTCTCAAACAGCCGCATTGAAGAGAAACAACTTTTTAAAACACTCAAGAAAACTGAAAAGATACCAATTGTTAAAACTGATTTTAATCAAGAAGTGCCAATCAAAAAAGCCAAATTGATTGATTCTGAAGAAAAAGCCAATCAAGTGGCGATAAATCAATCCGAAATAAATAAAGATGTAAAGTCTTCAAAAGGATTGACCCTTGATTCCAAGGAATGCAGGGATCATGTAGCGGGTTCAACTACGCACACAAAAAACACTGATGACGATGAATATGTGGCTGAGCTTGAAGCAGCATTTGTCTATGAGCTCAAGTAAGAAATGTAGCTTTTTGATTAATAATGTTAAGTTTATTACAGTGTAAAAATGAATAAAAAGTTGTTATTCATTAACTGCAAAGTGTGTATAGTTTCGAACTTTATTTATATACATAGTTGGATAGTATCGATACTTTATTGAGTACCTTTTCATGTTTTGTTATTAAATTGTACCATGTAAATAATAAGCTTAACAGCTGAATGTTTTTAAGAACTTTAAAGCCGTACCATTAATGTCTTTACAATAGAATATTGGATTAACAATAGGATTTTTGCTGTTTAAATATTGTAGAAGTCTTAGATTACAAGTAGTCAGTCTTTGCCATCGCTAAAACCCAAACAGCTGATTTAGGGGTTGTTTCTTGGCTTTAATGAGACTTCTCATTCAGTCTTGCCCAGAAATAGAAACTCAAAGCAGTTTCTTATTACCAATGACATACCTTTTTCTAAAATGCATTAATCAACGTGATTTATTAGTATATTTCGAGGTTAATGTTAATAATAATAGTTTTTGGTGTTTTACTAACTGAAAAAATCGGTGGCATGTCAACTTGTTATTAAAATGTAAGTCGGCATCGAGAAGATAATATACGTAGAAAATAAACGATTTATTTATAAAACAATTGTGGGTGTTCCATAAATATATAACATAAATATAGTGTACTTTATAAGAATATAAATATATATATATATAAATCGTTTATTTTCTACGTATATATATATATATATGTATATATATATACATAAAAACGCATTTATAAGAATTGTGTTAAAGAGAAGTTAAGTTTGTAGTAAGGACAAAATTTCGTTTGACAACATACGCCCAATCAACGCCTTTTTTTCTTTTTGATAGGATAACACTTTCTGCCCTTTGTTTTGTGTATTATTATTGTTATGTATCTACGTAAGTATTTTTCAGACACAGAGCTAAAACACTATTCTAATACAGTTTCAAAAGAAGTCAAACATATTATATATATGTACACAAAAAGTATATCATCTTTATATACAAGTGTGTATCGATGTAAACATGTCAACGAGAGTTACTCAACCAAAACATTCATCTTCAGCTTTGCAGAGTTCACAAGAGTTATTAGGTCAAGACTGTTAATTACATTTTTCAATTATTTTTAGTAAACTGCATTAAAAGTCTGCAGGTAGCTATAGAATAGTTAATTAACGCAGCATAGAAAAAAATAATAAGAGGACTTTGTAGCTGTAATTTTTCCTTGGTTTTGTCCTAATGACGTAAGACGAGAATTAAATAAACTTCGTGGTGGAGCAATGATTTCCGCTGGCGTTTAAAATTTTCTAGTATCAAAAAAAAAAAAAAAAACTGAAACTTTGAAATGTTTAATTAATTGTAAATTTAATTAACATATTTATATTAAACAGTTATTTTTTTCTAATTGTATCGTAAATTGTTGAGAGCTGATAATGTATTGGGTAACTCTTTTTATTTATTTAGTTGTCTAAATCCACCAAGTTCTAAATTATATATATAAATATTAAAGATATTAAATATGGGGGAAAAAAGTTAACTTATCTAATAAGTAAATCAAAAATTGTTTAAATAATATACTAAAATAAAAAACAAATTGTACGCAGAACGATAAGGTCCTCATGCAATTTGCAATCCATTTTATACGAGCATTTGCTATGAAGCTAACAACTCAAGAAAGCATACGAGCATGGATACTATCAGCTCTTATGGTCCATGGAGCAGTTGCTGGCAATCCTGATGCTAAGCGACTCTACGATGATCTCCTTAGCAATTATAACAAATTAGTCCGGCCGGTTGTTAACACGACAGATGTCCTTAAAGTTTGCATTAAATTAAAGCTTTCACAGCTTATAGATGTAGTAAGTAAACCAAAATTTTCTTCATTTTTCTATATTTATACAGAAAACTTTTGAGTACTATAATACTAATACATTTTGTTTTTTTAGAATCTTAAAAACCAAATTATGACCACAAATCTTTGGGTAGAACAGGTAAGCAACATTTATGAAAAGCCTAATTTTTTCTAATTTATCATTTTATTATATCGTTAATACATTAATGTGTATCGTTATAGTCATGGTATGACTACAAGTTAAGATGGGAGCCAAAAGAATATGGAGGAGTTCATATGTTGCATGTTCCTTCGGATCATATTTGGAGACCGGACATTGTACTTTATAATAAGTAAGTAGCTTACCCTATGGGAGCAATGCTTGTATATTTCCAAAAAAACCTATAAAATAATCAAAAACGAAAATAATACGAATAATTAAAACTAAAACAAAGGCGGGCGACAGCATTTTATAAATGTTCCGAAATCCGACGTCGGTTTTCATTAAGGCCATTACTTCATTTTTTTCAAATACATTTAGGAAGCAATAAGAAAAAAGTTAAACAAATGATTCTTTTCTAGATATATGTTTTTTTGTTGTTATCATACCACTTTTTTTTGTCTTTTGTAAAAGATTAAACCATTAGCACTACAAGAACAAATATTTTCTTTTTGAAATAAGAAAACCAAAGGATAATTGAAATTAATTGCCAAATCCTAGTGTGTAATAAGACATAATCTGTTATTACATTATCATAATAACAATCCAGGAAAGTATGTAACTAAACTTTTAGCCTAAAATACAAATTTGTGTATTTCAAGGTGAACAAATTCCCCAATAATAAAAACTATCACATTCAGTAATTGTATTCATAAGATCATAAGTTAGATTATCTTCTCAATGATAAAAGTGCATTGCCAAATCTATTTTAAAACATGTCCAAAACCAAGAACAATGTATTATATTTATACGAAAACTATTGAAAACAATAACGATATTGTGTAGTGCCGATGGTAACTTCGAAGTGACTCTTGCAACAAAAGCTACAATTTACTCTGAAGGATTAGTTGAATGGAAACCACCAGCTATATACAAATCATCCTGTGAAATAGATGTAGAGTATTTCCCATTTGATGAACAGACATGTGTTCTTAAATTTGGCAGTTGGACTTATGACGGGTTTAAGGTAGGTTTGTTAAACTCTCGCACGATTAAATAAAAAATATCCTTATAATTTATTTTTTCCACCCAAATGTCATATGTAACATATTATAAACATACTATTTATTTGTGTTTCATATACACACACAGATCAAAGTTATTAAAACAACCAACAATAAACGATATTAAATAGCATATTATAATTTGTTAATTAATTAAACCAGCACAATTATCCCTTAAATAACACGGTTTGCGATTCGCACTGATTGTACACATTTAAGGAGCCCCTGAGCGTTTTATTTCCAATTCCTATCTCATTGACAAACAAAAACGTAATTAGAAAAGCAAGAAAACTTATCATTAAAAAATATATATAATTATTTTTCTTTGTATTGTCATAGTGTTTAGTTGTAAATTAGTTTAAGTTGTGGTTTTTTTGTTTACTTTTCTTTATGTATATAATGATAAATAACTGTGTTATTCAAGGGTGCACTATTGATAAAATTTTACTGTCATACATATTATTCTTAGCTCAGATTCAACCATAAACATATATTTTATTTGATTAAAGCTTTAATATTTATTATGTACAATATATTTTTGGCCATCATATTAAAATAATTTTGTTTAAATTTCAAAATTGTGTAAATCAACCAATTTATTCAACTCGCTCGTTATATATTTATTATTTTTCATAGTCACCACATAATAATATAATTCCTTGAGACACAACAATAACAACCATTTGTGATTAATTTTAATATGTATATAAATATTTTATTATTCATTCATATACATTCTAGCAAATTGATTAATTTATTTCAAAAATTAAATTTGTATATTTTAATGTAGACTTGAATTTATATTTATAATTTTGTATGCATATTGACGCTTTAATAATTTGATTTTTGAAACAAATTGTAAAGAAAAACACATAAAATTCTAGGCATACTTTAAACACACAACTTCTTCAGAAAGACTTTTCAACGCTCAATAATTAAAATAAATAGTTACGTATTTTTTATTTACAATATTGTAGTATAATTTCCCATCACAGCAAAAATGGACTGATTGAAATATATGAGGGTATATCATTTTTTACATATGTATATCTCTTAGGTTATAATAATATACACAATCAACAAAATAGGTAATTCGACATATATCCTAATAAGAATTGTTTTATGCTTGTAAAAGCATAATTAGTATATTAATATTTTTAAGTATGTTTTAAAAATAAATATCAAAAAAAATATTTTGGAAAGAACTATAATCTATCTTGTAATAATTTGTAATTTATTTTTTGAATATACAAAATACATATAAAGGAGCTAGGAGACTTTTTCTTCACATCTTTTAACTATATAATTTTTTTGTGGCCTTACGATCTCAATATTGTGCAGACAACCAATTTGTTAACAAGTTTGCTGCAAAAGAAAGCAAATAAAATTATTAATGTATGTTACTTAAGATAAAAAAATGTATAATTAATAATATAATATAGTTAATCGAAAAAACATTGTATAAGCTATGTTATAAGTATATTTACGCTACACTCAAACATATCTATATATAATACTTTTTCAAGGCAGTATAACATAAACAAAAAAAAAAAAAAAACAATTTATTGGTAACAGGAGTGTGTTCAAAACATATATTTTTTTCAGTGCTGATGGTCATTATGAAGTGACACTTATGACAAAAGCAATAGTCTATAGTAATGGATTGGTGATTTGGCAACCACCTGCCGTCTATAAATCGTCTTGTTCAATCGATGTTGAATATTTTCCATATGATGTTCAGACGTGTATCTTAAAATTAGGAAGTTGGACTTATGATGGTTTTAAGGTGCTAAAAATATCTCTTTATTAATTCAGAATCATTTGAACAAACAATTTTGGTTATGCTACATCACTTGTACGTCAATATGTAATCACAAATCAGTAAAATGGCATATACTTTCATGTGTTATAGCTAATATAATAATTGGAATGATCAAAAAATATTAAATGTTTGATTTACATTTTTGATTTTCTTAATTGGACAATGCATTTAAATTTTCAAGTGAAACTTCAAAGTTTTACATATATGACGTAGCGTTGATGTTTAGTGTACGCGCTGAAGAGTAAGCATCAAATAAATGTGCGGGAACTATGTATGTTATAAAGTAGTTAAAATTGAATATTCAATGATATATGTATAAAGCATGTTGAGTATGCATTATAGACAAATCGACACATCGAATATTGCATGAATATATTGTGAAATATGTATGAACTTTAAATATAATAAAGATTGAATGCCTGCGGAATGAGGAGACACAAGAAGTAATCTAATATTGCATGTTGATATTGTGAGATATAAATTACTTAAGATATTTATGACTGACTGCCTGCGGAATGCGGGGACACTGGAATGATACTGCAGAATTTTTTACATACTAAGTATACAACCATTTCATGTAATTGCAATGAGTTATAGAATGTTTTTGAATGCATTTGTGTTTAAAAATTAAATGTGGTTATGCATTACGGTAGACAAGGGCAGAATTTTCAAGAAAAAAATAGTTGTGAATAAAACATGCTTTCATAAATTAAACAAATTTTAGATTCTTGATCTCTTTAGTCAAATTGGACAATGCCAAAGAAACTTTCCGGTCTTATGATATAAAGGGCAAAAGATTTATATTGAATAGAGCTTGCTAATTTTATGCTGGCAAATTCTACCACTTTATTTCAGATAGACAAAAAGGCATGCTTTATCCAGGGAATGATAGTAATTGTATTATACCATTTATAAAACCTAATAAATTTATTAATATATGTATTTTTTTAACAGCTGGCGTATGCAAATTTATATGTTGACTTTTGAGGGTTGAATTATTAGAAATTGCAGAACTAGCATGTTTGCTTGGCAAGAGTTGTTAATTTGTTTATTTAAATAATAATAATCAATAATCGAGCATGTTTAACTGACTTAAATGACGTTAAATATTTAAGTTAACAAGGCAGATATGATAAAAAGACGAGGTAGGAAATTTTTTGTCTGTCCGCATAATATTTAATTTCCGAGCATAATAAGAATCTTCGTGACGACTGTTCTTAGTTGACTTTAAATAAATAAGATTAACACAATTTAGCAGACGTGTTTGATTTATTTACGCGGTGTTTCTGAGAGCTTGGTGCTGGATAATTTAACGTCGCCTAAGCTTGAATCCAATTGTGCCTGTACATTTATTAATAACTTATGCCCTATGAAAAGAATATTTTATTGTATGTTAATTATTAAACAGTTGTTCGTTGTAGTTTTGCAAGATTTGACTGAATCCTATAGTTTATTTTAAATTATTTTCACACAAACACGTTAATATGTACGTGCATTGTGGAGTTTATTAGATTGCATGAATCATATAAATATAAATACATTCTATATACATACATAATGCATAAAAGTCTCCAGAAAAAACAGTTTTGTAGCAATATTGCATCAGAATTTTTTTTACTATATATAAAATAAAATTGGTAATTCATTGAATATTCAAATAATGCGTTCAATATTTACTATGTATATACTCATATAATTTGTTTAATATGGTTTTCAAATTAGTTAATTTCTTTGTGATACATTATTTATGAATAAAAACCAGTTAAATTAGCCATTATTTGTTTCATTTCAAAGATGTCATAAATACTGATTTTTCTAGATAAAACTTGTTACCTAAGTTGGAAGAACTATTGAACTGGAACAGAGTTAAACAGATTAAAACTAAGTTTGGTTTAAAGTTTCAGAGTTTAGAGAAATAGAGAAACTTCAGGCAATTGATATGAACTTAACTCTTAATAAATAAAAGGAGAAAAAAAAAAAAAATAAAACGTAGAATATCTGTCTGTTTATATATCTTTAATCTCTTATATGGAAACATTGGAGGGTATTTTATTGTTAAAACAATTTTGTCATTAAACTTTCATGATTTTCTTGCTGTCTGATTTCTTTAAAAAACTAGTATTCCTATCGATTTTATTAGTGCGTGATAAACTTAAAACAATTCCAATTATAAACCAGATAAATTATTTAAAATGTTATACATTTATATAGGTGATAAGAAAACAACAGCATTTGTAACTAAACGATAGTAATATCCAATGAACAAGAGGAGTAGAATAGTTTGAATAACGGATTTGGAAGAGGTGTGAAAAGCTTCGGTACTCCGAAGAACGTTTTCGTATAGAGAACAAAAAAGTTACTACGTTTTTAAATCCTAAGTCTAGACAAGTACTGAATATAATTATTTATTTTTATAGATTATTATTAAGAAATCGTCAACAATAATCAAACATTTTAAGACATAAAGAAAACGATTATGTAATTGGTATCTTTTTAGTTTTGCTCCAACACTGATAATATTTATACATTTTACGTATAAGCTAAATAATACATTAACTAATCCAATAAATATATCTTTTAAATAAAAACAAATAAATAACTATTCATCAATTATAAGAGAGTAAACGTTTTATTGTTTCAATTAGCTTAAATACATATGTACGTTATATACATAGTTAAAAATATAATATATATTATTAAGTGGTTAGAACAATATTGTTGTTGAAAAGCACCGGTAAAAAATTAAATGGCTTCAATGCAATACTTCGACAGAGAGAAGTATGAAAACTCAGACTCGAGCTCAACTCTTAATTCTACATACTATATACTACAACTGTGCATAATATATATACCCTTTGAAATGGGTATAGGTAAAATATTAATTAAAATTACTCAATGTCATTTAATTTGTTTAAAGTTAAATATCAATATATCAAATATTTTTATACCCACTATTAGAGGTACATATATTTCTGTTTTGTTGGTGCATATGTTTGAATTTATATATAATATATTTAACAGGTTGAAGGAGACATCTTCGACCATTTTGAACAGCAACAACAGTCGGGACGATATATCCATGTCCGTCTGTGTGAATAGATACGCGATAGATCTCAGATGCTATAGATGTTGGAGAACATGTTTTGTTGTGTGTTTCCGTTTGGTATACCCTAGCAAACTTATGAACTTTCACACGATCACACTGTTAAACTTTGACAATTGATTGTGATTATCATGGTGTACACATACAAATTTTGTAAAGTCAGAGATGTCTACTTTTGTGATAACATAAATATACTTGCCCAAAATTAATTCCGAACAAATTTAACTGTCTACATTTTTTAAATAGGGTTAAAGACTAAACTTCTTTAATGTTCAACGAAATTAGTGATGCGTTAATTACACACTTCTATGTACATAGCAAGCCCATAATGAGTTCTATATTTATATTGCATGTACCTACATACATAACACACATTACTTGCATGAATTGGAAAATTAGGATGTTATCAGTTAATAAATAAATGCATGTTAACTCTGCAATCTATACCAGTTATTTTAAATTGAATTTTCCTGGCAGGCACTTTTATCATTATCATTTAACTTTCCATATTCAAATCATTCTATTCTATTCCTATGTTCAAGAAGTAAGGAGTTCTGTTTCAATTAAGACCGGTTCGCGATTCTGATTGACAAATTGAGATATTTACTTAATTTGCAAACATTAATACATTGTTTTGTGACGGTAATATTCTCGAGAGATATATTATATTCTCGAGTTTATAAATAAGCGGTGAAGTAAAACATTCTAATGTACTTTTAAGACATAAATTATTGTGTTTTTGTCCTTTTGTTGGATGTAATTATCTTTAACGTTTATATAAACTCAATTGGACATAATGTCATTTAGGAAAAAAATGTTGTGCATAGTTTAAATAAAATATGTGTTCCTCAATTTCTTCGTTTTATACAAAAAAATCTTGTTTTAGCCTATATTCTACAAAAAGGACTATTGCTGAAGCTTTGACCCTCCCACTACTTTAAAGAAATGGAAGCCAATTTCGAATAGAAATAAAAGCTGCGAGCATTAAGGACATTTATATTTGTTTTACACAAAATAAATACTTTTTGCACATACTACTATATAATCAACCATAGAAGAATGCCAAAAAGTCTACATTACTTCTCTCCTGCAACTACTCTTTATTCTTATAATTACATTGTTTAAAAAAGGGATTTTTCATTATCGAAAATAAATGTGGTCAAAGTGATTATAATTTATTAAAATTATTGATAGAAAAGTTCGATTAAGTAATAACATTTAGTTGAAGTGCATGACAAACTATATCTAAATTATTTGGACTTGTATACATATTTGATTGGTCAATTTATTTTTTAATGCTTCATAAGCTTACACACATACATACATGCTTACAAAGGTGGTACACAGGCAACAGACAAAAAAAGAAACAAAACAAAAAACAAATAAAAGTAAGCATGTATTAGTAATGATTTTGTTGTAAGCCAACAACCAATTGGCTGATTGATTTAGTCATTTAGTTACATACATTGGTGTGGAGTACGCGATGTGTACATACATAATTACATACTTATGTACATACATTAATAAGACTGTGTACCACTGATTCATTTTCATTGAATCACCCATCTATATGTATTTTCTGCTCATATGTAAAGAACTTAGCAAAAATGTTAATCTCTTATTTATATTATTTGTATTTATTTTCTAACATATTAGGTGGACTTAAGGCATATGGACGAGCAACAAGGAAGCAATATTGTCGATGTCGGCGTTGATTTATCCGAGTTTTACATGTCGGTCGAATGGGACATTCTTGAGGTTCCAGCTGTTAGGTAAGATGCACTTGGGATCTGCTTTTGTACCCATCGACCATTAAATGTATAATAGAATTTGTGCAGAATTTGTTGTTAGAATCAAGAGTGTAGTAACATGTTTGTAGCGCGTCTTCAAAATTAAAGGAAGGCTATCTTACTGTCGGGTGCGCTTGACTGTAGCTTTCCTTAATTGTTATAAGACATTGTCTTAATATCAGTAGTAAATCAAGGGATTAAATTTGACAGTGTAGATTAGTGGTGAATATTTAGAGGGCATTTACCTATTACAATTGTTATGTACTGGTATTAATTAAAGTTTTTTTTTTCTTCAGAAATGAGAAGTTTTATACTTGCTGCGATGAGCCTTACTTGGACATAACATTCAACATAACTATGCGAAGAAAGACTCTTTTTTACACTGTGAATATAATTATACCATGCATGGGTATATCATTTCTTACGGTACTCACTTTTTACTTGCCATCGGACAGTGGAGAGAAGGTATGAGTCTTGCAAATCTTTATATATTACAAACCTCCTTCCCTTATGTATTATGTATTTCCCAAAATAACTGTGTTTTTTAAATTTTTAGGTGACCTTGTCAATTTCGATTCTTATCAGTCTCCACGTGTTTTTCCTACTGGTCGTTGAAATTATCCCGCCAACTTCTTTGGTTGTACCCCTTCTGGGTAAATATCTAATATTTGCGATGATATTAGTTTCTATAAGGTATGTGCTAACCTACTTGTATAACAATTTGTATTAGTTTTTAAGATAATATATATAATATTTTTTACAGCATTTGCGTCACTGTTGTTGTGCTTAACGTGCATTTCCGTTCGCCACAAACACATCGAATGGCACCGTGGGTTAAACGTGTCTTTATCAACTTTTTGCCTAAATTTCTTTTTATAAAAAGGCCTACATATAACTTTGAAACCAGGTATAAAATTTAAAGCCTCGGCATTTCTTTATTTTCCCTATGTACAATATAGTTAACATTAAAAACATGTTTTATTCCATAGCAAAATGCTGTTAAAGGATGCTCACGCTTGTTTTTATCCTTACTACTCATCCACTAATATTGACCGTCTTGTTTCGACGGGCTATAGCTACACGCCCTCGAAAGAAGAATTAACAACACCAAGGTAAATATAACAAAAAAGGAAAAAATTGTGGCTTATTAAAATAATGACTTATGGATTTTTAAACCTAGCCTAACAAGCACAGGACCATTTGGAGGAAGTTGTCAAGTACATGGACCATTGCCACAACTCACACATTCCAGTTCAGAGGACTTGACAGCTGTACCCGATTTAGAAATTGGAAATAATGGCATAAAGAGCCCGATATTGAACAACCCGGCTTTCTCTCATTCCAAATGCCCACCTAAAGTGCATCGCAGCTGTTTTTGTGTACGATTTATAGCGGAACATACTAAAATGCAGGAGGATTCAACAAAAGTAAGCTTTATCTTCTTCCACCTAAAATATTTAGAAATACAAATGGGTTTTTTCTTTTCACTTTTACAAAAAGGTCAAAGAGGATTGGAAATATGTCGCCATGGTGCTGGATAGACTCTTTTTGTGGATCTTTACGTTAGCTGTTTTAGCGGGAACTGCTGGAATTATTTTACAGGCGCCAACTTTGTACGATGATCGCATTCCCATAATTGAGCAGAAGGACTTGGAGTTTTCAGGAACCTCAGCTGGGCGCTGTAGACCTCCACAATAGCGATTTAATTCCAATTCAAGTCATTTTCTTTTAAACTGATCTCTTTTGCGAAACTGACTACCAACAGGAATAACGGAATATATATGGTAAAAATGAATATTTGGAAATCTTAGCGAGATAACGCTATTAGTATGTCGGTAGGATTGGAAAACAAAACAACAACTGAGAAATACTCAAATACTTATGGCCCGCACTGTTCACAAAAAACTTTGCGACATCGGTACTGATTGCAGCTGCGAATTCTGCTAAAAGACTCAATTACGGTGTTTTGAAAAAATTGAGATAATGGGTTCGGCTGTTTTACAGAATTTTAAGTAGACATCAATTCCGATCCCGCAATTTAACAGAATAGAAACTAGTAGATGGCCTGAAAAATTTATGGACGAATGTATCAATTAATAATAATAATTTCTGCAATTAACGATGGGAAGATTTTGCTATTTTCAGCGCGTTTAAGCTATAATACAATTTCACTATATTAAAATAGCTTCAAGGTTGTCTAACTGTTTTTTTGTTTTTTTTTTTAATTGCTTTTACTTGTTTCCTGAATCCAGGAATGTTTATAGATCACTTTTGTAACATATTTTTGTATTGGTCTACCGTAAGATTGACTAAAAACTTTAGTATGTGTGGTAGTAAATATTAAAATATTTATTCATTATCATTATCTTATTTGAGATCATAAAAACGAAGATGTTTTGATTTTGAAAGACACTTTGCTTCAACAATTTATTGGCAAAAAAATATATTCTTTATATAATTATATAAAAAGGGCACCTTTTTAATATCTTGATCCTCTTAAAGCATCATAAAATATTTCGATTTTGATATACAGTCAGAATATAAAGTACATATCAAAATTTAAATGTTTTTTAACCATGCAAAAGAGTATGTTTTTCGATATTAAAGAAATAATCAAAGATTATCAAACTTCATAATGAAAGTAATATTTCCGAAAGTCGCATAAAACAGACTTATTGCAGTTTCCGTCCGTGGAATTTCGATTACTCTTGATTGCTAGATAATAGAATGTTTTGATTTAAGCTCATCGACGGAAACTTAAACTCCCCTTTGCATTAAAGCATTTATAAAAATAAGTATATAATTTTTATACTTCGTGCCAAAATATATAAGATTATTTTTATACGGATAGGTTTATTATGTATGTATGTCAAATGTGTCAAAAAAAAGAAGGTCCATCAAAACATAAAGATTCGTAATGCCAAGTTTTGCAATGGGACACTTTTGATTCTAATATACTTATTCATTACCTTAAAACTTGAAGTTTAGTTTCGATATCAGTTAAGTTTATTTAGTTGGCTGTTTAAGAAACAAGAAGAGTCATACTTTAAAAGGTTTTCCCTCCGATTTTGGAAATAATTTTACAGTGAAATAAAAATAAATTCAAAGCATTTACAGATTTTGTTTTTATATTTATTTATTCGAAGATTTGACACGCTGAAGATAGTTTAATCTTCCTTGTATAACATTAGGTTCATCGTATTTTATAAGAAGAATACTTATTACAATATACATAAAGAAGAAATATTAACTTTTCAATAGCATTGATAAACAAAAAACCTAAAGACTTAGGATTTCCGCCAAACAAAATCTGAAAACATCCGTTACATTCATAAGTATCTAATTATATGCAGAAACATATAAGTTGTGCATTCTCAACTTGAAATTAGCATACAAAATGTGAAATAGAAAGTTAACATTATTATAATAATATAATTAATAAGTCCAAATGTTGGTTGAAAGTTCATATGGATTTGTTATTGAATAAAGTTGAACATAAAAAATGTATTAAACGATGAAATTTTACTTTATTGAAATGCTTTAATAATTGATATTTTTAAAAAATGTTTACTGAATTTATCCGCACGCTTTTAAAAAAGTTGCAAAACGCCTAATCATTAAAAGATAATCATCCGAAGCACGTGCCGCTAGCCAGCTAGCACCAAAACTGTAGATCAAATAAAATTATTTAAGTAAAGATTAATTTCTTTTACAACCTGAACAAACCTTTGAAGGGCAGCCCAAATTCTTTGGCCGCGTATAGGTGTCTCCCTGCCAAATTCAGTGTATTGACATAAATCTGTAAATAAGTGTTTTGCATTATTTTGTCCATTTTTCAAGTAGGACTGATCTATTGAGGTCAAAAGCTTCTGAGATAGTTTATTTATCTGTAAAAATAATAGTTAAATAAAAGAATTTAGCGTTGGCAATAAGGCCCTCAGTTGCAGGGATATAAAGATTACTGAAAAGCCAGTTGCTAAGTAATGGGTTATGGGATTGCAATCGTATCACTAAATAACACCCACCTCAATTACGATACCCTGACCTTGATCAGCAGAACGTTTCCTACGTCGTATTTCTTCTGTGCCATCATTGGGATCAGATGTCTCTGTCACTTCCATTGGCAACATCATTAAATTGTTGTTTTCCTCTTTGCTCTAAATTATGCTCAATTTTTAATTACTATTATCGAATTATTACTAAATTAGTTACCATTGTAATGCACATAAGAACCTGCAGCGCGAACATGCCAAAAGACAAAAAAGCTAGAGTGGTCAAAGCGATGTCAGCGATATCTTTAAGGCTTATTTCTTTAATTTGCTTTATTGGTGAGGACGAAATGGGCGTTTCGGGTGGCGCGTGGTGAACTCTATAGTCATCATGACCGGTCTCATAACCTGAAAAACAAGAGGAATAGTGTAGTATAGAATAGAATAGAATCAATCTTAAGTTAATACATATAGATCTTACCAGTTTTACTGATTTGCCTATTGTTATCATCATTATGAGGACTTTTATAGGCATACAAAGGGAGTTGCGGTTCGCTATGATGATAAAACTAAAAAATTTAAAATACAATAAATAAATAAAAAAATGTAATAATAAATGTGATTATTACTTACATTATTTGCGTAGCCAGTTATGTCACCATCATCACTATCATCGTCACCTAAATAAGAGACCAATGTCGATTTTCTGGATGGATTCATAATTCTTCTTTGCACTGAGGTCTTGTTTTTTGTTGAATTCTTCACATTGCTGTGCAATTGTCGTTGAATATCCTCTAGGGTTGTTTTTCTGCAAGAACATTAACCAAACATTTTTTTTTTTTTTTTTTTTTTTGTTAGCTAGCATGTTTTACCTCTTTAGCCAGTCTGCGTACCTGGTAGAACCTTCATCGAAAAGTAACATTTCTGGCGACTTCTTTAGATTCATGTTATGATTTTGACTTTGATTTAAACGCGATTCGTTCATTTCTAAGCTAGAATTTAATATGTGTCTAATTAAATAATCAGATGCCTTAAATTGTTGCATCATTTTTCTGAAGAAAGAAAGAGAAAGAAAATTTTAAGTCGTATATAAGATGTGTGGAGTTATTATTACCTATGAAAGTCCATCGTCTCCAGAACAGGCACATAGCCCTGCGTGTTATTATATTCCAATTCTCGCTGATAGCGCATTAGAAAAACGTCTAATGGCAACATGTGATTATTGAAAATATCATCTAAACTAAGAGATATGCACTGAACAATTGTCAGGCATTTTACAGTGAAAAATACTGCTAAATTTATATTTATTTTTCGTCTTAAGCAAGCCATTGTTAGCCAGGGGAATACTTCTTGGCAAAATAAAGTCGACTGACATCTTGAAGTTGTCACTTGGCTGCAGAAAGTGCTATTCGTTATGCTCCAGTTCCATAAAGTAATTCGAGTGTACATTATATTTATGTTGCATATGACTGATTCTGTAGTTTTATTCTGGGAAACGAAGCAAACATCTGTTTTCCAAGAATTTAGTTTTTCTCTTTCAGTTTTTTTTAATAATACTATGAGTTTTAGATTCCTTGATAGCTCTTTAAATAATCCTAACTATATTTTGTTGGGATACAAGGTCATATAGTTGGTTCCGCCTGTTTGCTGTTAACAACTTTTATTTGCTTAAATATGTAACAAACCTGTCACTTTATGTACATAATACCTATGTACGTACACAGCTTACACATAATTGAGTTGTCATGGTGTAGGTTCTGGGTGCAGTATCCAAAACCTGCAAGAATATATATGTACTTAGGCTAATGCATGTTTACACATTTCATGTCTACCTGTAGATTGATGTGCATATGTGTATACCCTACACTTGGATTGTTCGAAATTTTGAGATTTTTTCTGTCTCTTCATTTAAATGTCTCTTTTTTTACAAATATTTTATTTTTTATAAATATTTAATCTACAACTTTTAATTGAACCTACTCATAAATTTTAATTATAAATAAATGAGGTATGCATTTATTAAAATAAATTTACTTTAACATGTTATTCAAAATATTCGCATTATTTATTTTACTTTTTCTTAAATCTATATTAACTTTATTAAATATTTTAATATTCTTTGTGTCGACTGCCACAATAGCAATGTAGCTAATGTACGATCTGTTCGAAAGGGTATTTTGTCGCTCTTTTCGTACTTGTTTTACACCTAGTTGTCAAAGTTACACAGAAGAACACATCAATTTGGGCAATTAACACCGTGTTAACTGTTGATTGTAGCCCATGAGCATGTAAAATATATAGATGGATGAATATGTTATTGCCTCAGATGCCCTATTTATTCACACTCTCAATCGGCTAAACGGAGCGAGAGGGTAAATGTAGGGATTTCTTAAATAGTAGTAGTATATCATTAGCACATCTCATATTTGTAAGGCAATCAATGCCCATTTGACATGCTAATTGTGGGGCTGGGCTCAAGAGTGGATGGTTAGTACACATACACACACATACACACATACATTGGTACATACACCTATATGCATAACTGGTTATGGCTGCCCGATGCCTTCATCAATACTAATCCGAAGGAGATACAAAAAAGTTAACTTCTTGTATTATGATTGGCTGCCACGGGAATCTGTATTGTCATTCTCAACTGTTTGCTGTGTGTGTGTATATAGACGTTTTTACTTCATTACATTAGCCAATGTGCTAATATCGGGGCGGAGCTACGAAGATCTTTGACATAGACACATTTGAATTGTGTGGATTGAAATATTTTTCTGCTGTAGTTATCCCGTGGACATCATCTGCGACTTGAAGCGCGCTGAAAATGAATCGCTCGTTTTCAGATTCTAGATCATGTAGAAGAATCATCTCTGAACATGATATTAATTCCAAAGCAAGTGAACCTTTAAACGAATCTACTGAGAATTTAAGTAATTTCGTATCGAAAGTTACCAATAGCCGTAATAATGTGCAATCAATCGCGTTTAGTATCGATAATATTTTATATCGCAAAGATGATGCTTCCGTAGATCGTGTACCTAAGAGTAATACAAATTTAAACATACAAAGTTCTCCGTCGGTTAAACGTAAGTAGAAAACCCGGTCGATACGACAGTGAAGAGATGTGTTATTCGAATTAAAATTCAATGAATTCTATAAATAAATGTAGAATACAAGTATTAAGTGCGGGACTTAACATTTCTGTATCAAAATCTACGTTTCTTTCATTTGCAGATGAAAGAGAAACATATTGGAAGAATATGAACGCAATTTTTGTCAATTCTTTGCCCTTTCTGCAGAGTGTGTCCCCTAAAGGATCCGAGTTGGATCGTAGCATTATTCCAACAGGGCTTGAAAGATCATCGGCAGCTCATCTAAACTATCCGCTGAAAATATCCATATCTCCCTATTTTCATCAACTAATCAATGCACAAGGTACATACCACAAATTTAAAGATATTTGTTATGTTATACCTATACCTATATTTACATATCCATATATATAGGAAAACGCCATAGAAAACAAGGTATCGACAGAAAACCTCGACAAACTTACTCTGCCAAGCAGCTGGAATGCCTTGAGAATGAATTCAAGCTGGACAAATATCTTAGTGTGGGCAAGCGCATGGAACTCTCGAAGACCCTCTCCTTGACCGAAGTGCAAATAAAGACATGGTTCCAGAATCGTCGAACCAAGTGGAAAAAACAACTTACTTCGCGTTTGAAAATGGCTCAAAGGCAGGGCTTATATAAGTGCGGCATGTATCTTTCTGCGATTTCCAACAAATCCCCCACAACGCCAGTGACATATGCCAGCTTTCAACCCACAGCCTATTATAATCCCCAGTGTTGCTTTATAAGACCGTGTTAGCTTTAGGATTTTAATTGCATAAAGTCCAAATAAATCTAAATAAATTGTGATAGAGTTTTTACAGAGGGTTTTAATTGTTGGATTACTTAAGATATTCGCATTTTTTATTATGTAATCAAATATTTTAATTTCCGGCTTTATTTCACAATAACAAATAGTTTTTATTAAATAGTAAACAGTATTTATCTAACATTAGCATTTAATAACATAGTGTAACATCTATCAAGCTTATAGATCTAAGAATATAACCTTTGTTGCCGACAAAGCTCCACAGAAACTCAGAAAGCTGGCGGTGCTTATAACCGCTGTTGTCGTACCGGCAATCTTAACAATCATGCCCATGCACATGGACAATATGAATTGGGCTAGAAATACCATACTACTGACAATGGCGATATCTGTACCCAAACCGCGCACGCCAGACCCATAGTTTGCACAGCCCTGGCCATCGACCTCAAACTAAAGAGTGAGAAGAGCTTCAAGGATATTTGCTTCATGAGGTTAGGTTTATGTATACTTACAGTGCCTACGGAATGATAGTGCGCAACCAACAGGTACGGCATGGTAAAAAGCGTGGAATACATAACACCGGCTGTCCAACTAAAAACGATGACACTCACTTTGGCGCGAGTTAAGGCCATTAGCGTCATGCCAGTGCAATAGAAAAGAAGTCCTCCCACATAAACCGATTTTGCCCTGCATAAAACGAAAGACTTTGTAGAGAGGATGACTCGATTGGGATTGAGGGTTCATTACTTGAATCGTTGTATAAGCTTATCAATGACCAGAGAGTAGCAAGCACAGGATAGCGAATACATTGCCATACCCCAGCAACCGAAACGAACACCCTCTTCGTAATTTCGTTGTGCTTCCGAACCTTCCATGGCCCTTGGATCCCCGTTGAACACAGCCTCACCCACAAAATCGGTGAAGTACAAGGAGTAGCACACATGGGCCATCCAACAGAAGAGGTTCGTCAGGCAAACCAAGCGCAGAGAGTACGGCATATAGACAATAGATAGTAGATAGTGCGATAACGATTGGATTTCCTCGGTGCTTTGAGGCACAACGAAATCTTCATTAGAATCCATTGTGGGTTTCTCGCTTTCGATAAACGACGTTTCGTCGATATTCTCCTGGCCTATGTGTACATTTTCCGGTACCACGGCGGGCAAAGTCTTAGAAATATAAAGATCCATTTAATATACATATATTCATACTATTAAGTTGATAAAGCAATTTTACCTTATCGGCCAAATCATCCTTTTTAAAATCATCATTCTCATTATTAATAGAACCGTAGTTGGTCGTACCGAACTCACACGGAGTTTTCTCTTCCGGCTTCTTATACTTTGGAGTTGCGAGTACCCAAAGCGGGATTTCCGTGAAGCTCGTGATTGTAAACGAAACACAGGCGATGAAAATGAATGTGATTATAAAGAAAACAGCCTTCACATGTCCACCCAACCGTCTGCCTGCGCATTAGAATAACACTTTAGTGTATCATATTATACAAGTTTATCATCAATTACCGATTTCTGTTTCATCCCAATTCAAACCTCCCATTGAGTATCCAAAGAACCCGCCTAGGCCTGCCATAATGGTGAACGTAGACAAACCCTTGGCGTGATCTTCTGGTATGCAAACGTCCAAGAGATATGCCCTCGAGGGACTTTGGCAAGCATCTGCATCGAAATCAAGCAGCACCGTTCCCAGCACAGTAAAAAATATACCCCAGGGATGTGAAGTTTTATGCGAAACTTCGTGTTCCGATTGCGAGGCAGTTGCTCGATGAGGTACCACATTGAGATAGTTGTATGTCGTATTGTATGTGGAATTCATAGCAGCGGCCTGTAAATGCGGATCTGTATCGCCAAACCAATAGCCCAAGCTCTCTCCGTTGGGAACTAAAATTAAACCTAAGTGGAATATACGACTTATAGTTGTTACCCTATCCAAATTAATGTTAATTTACCAAGAAAAACTCCTATAGACAGAAGAATTATAAAGGGACGCCGCCGTCCGATGTTTAACTTGCAACGATCCGATAGTGAGCCAAGTATGGGACACAAAAAGAATCCCACGAGCGGCGAGAGTGCCCACACTAGTGTCATGTGCTGATGCTCCACACCGATTTTCAATAAAGTTGGCGATACAAAAGCCGTTTCAGCCGCATATGAGAATTCAATGCCCATCACGGCGGCAGAAACTCGCACCAGCTCGGCGCGGGTCTTGTGCCTGCAAAATTAAAACGAAAGGGAAAATCTACTTAGTACCCTGTAATAAAATGCTCAGCGTGCAGCTGACTCTCTGTATTGGATTAACTCCCTCGCACAGTAACTTGGAAACAGTTTGAATTGGCTTACTGCAAATCCTTTTATTGCGTATTGAACTTTATGCAGGCAGTGCTGGATTTTGCGCATATAAAGTCAATGGGTCAAATTCATTGTTATGCAAGTCGTAAATAAGGGTTGTCCGTTGGGTTTAAGAGACAATTTTATAATCAGTTGTAGAATTTAAATTCCTTTGTTCGTATACTTATAAAACATAAATAATTTTATAAGTTAACTAATCAATAAAACGAGACGCATGGCCTCAAAGCTAAAGGGTCAGTCGAGCTTGCCAGACAGTGAGATACCCTTTTACATTGCAAAATAAGTGTAAATACACAAATAATTTTCGACAACAAAGTCTTTTGCGCACGTGCGCAAAAACTAAAGCGACGCTCTCGCAACGGGTCGACGTCATCGAACATCAACAGAGCGCTGGCAACAAAAATACTAAAATGTTTATTTAAACAACGTCTGTGTTTTTTATTTGATTGGTTTGTAATTTGGAATATATATGCATATAATATAAATCTTTGTCCATGTAGAAACTGAAAGCTTAAACTTCAATACTTTGGTTAAAAATCAAATTTAACACCGTATTTATAGATTTGCGAAGCCGGTGGCAGAGGCATCTAAGTTTCGTGTGTTCAAACAGTCAAACAGACAGAAGGTACTAGAACTTTGTGGGGTCTGACACGCCTCTTTATGCCTGTTTCATACATTTGCACAATGTTGGCATACCCTTTTTTGGCCATTCTCAATGGTAAAAGGGTATAAGAATAACACAACTAACTTATATCGAAACTATATTCCCATATTGTCGATAAAAGGAATTAAAGCAGTATAACTTATTGAATTTATAGAAAAAAATAGTCAAAAAAAGTTGTTAAAAACGTTTAATGTACTGTTCTTTAATTTTTTGAACTTTCCAATTTCTAAGCCTCTATTTAAACTTGTGTTTGTAAGCTAACCAATATTTAATTCTATTACCTAACAATAAAAACAAAATAAAATCATGCAAATCGGTATATGTGCGTTACAAATACATAGTAGGTGATGTTTAAATATATAATTTCTTAACACATTTAGCGATTTTCTCACCTATAAATGTGTGAATAGTCCACATTCGCACTTGCATTGCCCTTCAGTTGATCTAGGGCGGTAGTTTTGACTTTTGTGAGAAAGCTGGTTGAACCATCTTGATTACTACACTTCTCTTTGATATTATCTCTTAACTGATGCAGGCGACCTGTTAGCCCCTGGTATTCATGCAATTTTTCCATTATGCACCTTTCTTTATTAATTTGCTTATGATTTTACGAACGATTATTACGGAAGTAACGAAAGATTGTAACACTATGTCAGTCCAATCAGGTATTTTTCTATGGCTTCACACTAACCCGAACTAAGTATTTCACTACACTACGTTTGGCGAACTTGGCATTCAAAGCAGAAGTGACATCGGATTTTACGAAGAACGCCACGAGTGGCGGGTTGGAAGAAACAAGACAAAAATTCGCAAATGTTGTACAGTTCGTAATCGTTCCAATGAATTGTATCGAGCATGCGTTGATTATGCTGCCCTGTCGCAACTGACAAATCAACAAGGGGTATTTTGGTTTGTACATAAGTATTATGTTATACACAAACATTTTTTTGGAGAATATATTGATAATTAGCATATATAATTTGGCATCATGATTTATAAATATAAACTTATAAAACTCAAATACTTTATACTATAAAAAAGCTTCATAATGGGTATCTCTCAGCAATCGCTATTAATGAAATTCTTTCTAACTTTGTTTTTCTACTATTCCAGCAATGTTTTTGAAATAACCCTCCAGTATTTCCCATTATATACGCAAGAAGTTCACACAAAAGCTAACACAAACAACGCGCAAAGGACGCAGGCGTACGTAGACGAACATTTCCTGAAAAGTTTGTTTACTCGGTGGATAATAATTAACATATATACATTTAGGAGGTCCATGTAACATAAGTAGCTAACAATTTATTAACTTTAAATTGGAGATATATCTTTAATGCTTATGCCTTTTTACAGTTCTATGCCTCATTGCAAGTCCCATCTTATAAAAGACCTTCTGGTTTCTGGTTCTTAGTTTTCATGCAATTATTAACTCTATGATAGAGGCAGATGTACTTTACTTTACATATATGGGCAATAATCAATAGAAACGTAGGCAATTTTAATCGCAATGAAGCGTAGACTGCTAGCCCAAATAACCGATTTCGATTCAATTAGTTAGTTTGTTGTAATTTTTTTTTGGTGTAAATGGTTTATATAAATACCCAAGTATATAACTGTTTAAAACAATTAATCAATATAAATGCTTTAGTTTTTTTTAAAGAGCTTTATTTATGTATTGCAAACTGTAACGTGATATAGTATTATGATGCGATAGAATCAAAGTCGAAAAGGTTCTTCTGTGCTTTTGTCTGTCATGTTGATTTAATATTCGTCACCCTCGTCAATTTCGCCAGTAGAATCGATGCCTACCTCCTCGTAATCCTTCTCGAGTGCTGCCAAATCCTCGCGAGCCTCGGAGAATTCACCCTCCTCCATACCTTCTCCGACGTACCAGTGCACAAAAGCGCGCTTAGCATACATAAGATCAAATTTATGATCCAAACGTGCCCAGGCCTCGGCAATTGCCGTGGTGTTTGATAACATGCAAACGGCGCGTTGCACCTTGGCCAAATCTCCGCCAGGCACTACGGTGGGTGGTTGATAGTTAATGCCCACCTTGAAGCCGGTGGGACACCAGTCCACAAACTGAATGGAACGCTTTGTCTTAATGGTGGCAATTGCTGCATTCACATCTTTGGGCACCACATCACCACGATAGAGCATACAGCATGCCATGTACTTGCCATGTCGTGGATCACATTTGACCATCTGGTTGGCGGGTTCGAAGCAGGCGTTCGTTATTTCCGCCACTGTCAGTTGCTCATGGTAGGCCTTCTCGACGGAAATGACGGGGGCATAGGTGGCCAACGGGAAATGAATGCGTGGGTAGGGTACCAAATTGGTTTGGAACTCAGTTAAATCCACATTGAGCGCTCCATCGAAGCGTAACGAGGCAGTTATTGAGGAAACTATTTGGCCAATTAAACGATTAAGGTTCAAGTAGGTCGGTCGCTCTATATCTAAATTGCGACGGCAGATGTCATAGATGGCCTCATTGTCAACCATAAATGCACAGTCTGAGTGCTCGAGAGTGGTATGGGTAGTCAATATGGAATTGTAGGGCTCGACCACGGCAGTTGAAACCTGAAGTGCGAAATATTTATTATTATTGACACTAGGCTATCTTCATAAAATAAGTTTACCTGCGGAGCAGGGTATATGGAGAACTCAAGCTTGGATTTCTTGCCATAGTCTACGGACAGACGTTCCATAAGCAGCGAGGTGAATCCAGATCCAGTGCCACCACCAAAAGAATGGAATACTAAAAATCCTTGTAGTCCCGTACATTGATCTGCAAGTTTGCGTATGCGATCGAGCACTATATCCACAATTTCCTTTCCGATAGTATAGTGACCACGCGCATAGTTATTGGCAGCATCTTCTTTACCGGTTATCAACTGTTCTGGATGGAACAGTTGGCGGTAAGTGCCCGTGCGAACCTCGTCCACAACCGTGGGCTCCAGATCAACGAAAACAGCGCGTGGCACATGCTTTCCAGCGCTTGTCTCACTGAAGAAGGTGTTGAACGAATCATCGCCCCCACCGATCGTTTTGTCCGATGGCATATGACCATCTGGCTGGATTCCATGCTCTAGACAATATAGTTCCCAGCAAGCATTACCAATCTGGACGCCAGCCTGTCCAATGTGAACTGAAATGCACTCCCTCTAAGCAATTTACGATAAAAAGTTAATTAATTAATTTTTTGTATATATGTATATATTATAAACTTTGTGTAAGTGTTGACAGTTCAACAATTTGACCGAGAGCATTAATTAATTAATTTATAACCACAGTTTCAAATCAGAATTTGCAGTTATTTTTTAAATAATTATTTTCTCATTAAAAATTTATAAAAAGATCACTACAAAATAAACAGGACTTACCATTTTTAAAGAAAGGATAAATTTTTGGCTATTAGAATCGACTTAATGAAACCGGTGTACAGAACGTACTCTGCAGATAGTTTTCCAAACTTTTGTTTGTAATGAAACACAGCTGGAAACGCACTAACCGTAGCGACGCTCTGTAGAGTCTTTTATAGATGAGGCATTTACCTTAAAAGGCAAAATTGATGAAGCTTCCAAATATGTGTACGCGAGGGTTGCTAAAAGATTTGAGTCAAAGCCTAAGAAACTTGGGAAATCTAGTAAAGTACATTTTTAGCGTATCCAATTTTTGTACTCTTATAGGGAGTATGTTAGAACTAAAAATGGTTCTGTCTTTGTTTAAGAATTGTTAATATTAATAAATCACGCCATTTACATTAAAAGGTAAACTGATATTATATTTTATTTAGTTTCTTTTTGAATATTGATAGACAAAAAACTACTTAGCCATGTTTCAATTACTGGCAGATTTTCCTCGCTCCATTGGGCTTCTTCTTTAATGTTACGCAAGGATTTTTCAATAATATGCTGTGCACTCTCAAACTCTCCCGATCGTTTTTCGTATAGATCTTTGACCATATCATAGCCTGCTTGAGTGGAAAAATAACCGGTGGCGGAACCAATCAAATGATCCCATAAATTAGTATTTTTTTTGAGCCTGAAATAAAATTAATCGTAATATAGTTTGTTGTCAATACATTTCATATTGCGAGGGATTTACTTTTCTCGAATCTGCATCCAGTTTTCGGACAAGAACTGAAACAGACTGTAGTAACCACTAGATTGTCTGGTCAATGAGGTTATTATTAAAAATCTGTCGTTCTCGGTGAAATTTGAATGATCATCCAAAATGGAAATTTGCAAAAGTCGAATTATCTTTTCCGGTTGTTTGGGACAACTGGCGAGGGATTTAAGCAGATGTGTTCTTTCGCTTTGGGGTCGCGATTTTGGAAATTGCATCACACGCTCAAATCCAAACTGCCACTCCTCCATAGTACCCCATTTGAAAGTGGGGCACATGTATTCATTGGGTAATCTAAACACATAATAGAATATATTATATAAAGTAAATTTCATTTTAACACATTGTTTACTTACTGCGTATCTGAGCTTGTTTCATCCGCTTGTTTCCAGGCTTCAAATGCGTTTTGGGCTTCTTCGATACAGGGACTATAGCCAACACGGCACAAAAACCGTTTGGTCATTGAACGTAAGTCGGTAATCCAACTTTTCTCCGTATCTGTTTTATTGCCCAAATCTTTGTATAATGGTGTTAACAAATACATTACATAGGACTAAAATAAAAATCAAATTTTGAGATTGTTTTAAAGTTAGATAGGTTTTATAATTTACCTCAAACTTTTTGTGTACTCCCGACACATCGATGTGTCGACCAATTTGATCAATGAACGTAAACAAAGGATTCCATACAATATGATCCCGTTCGAATTTCATAAATAAAGTCATATTCAAGGCTGTAGCAAAGCTAAGATCTCCGGCGTATGCAAGATTCCATGCATCATGTAGTAACTTAGATCTAAAAATGTATCTCTTATACTCCTCCTACTACACCAAACTACAATTTCACTAACCTTGTATAAGATGGTATGCTAGTTCGTCCAGCCTCGGTTTGCAAGTAGTTTGCCAGTAAATTCCAGTTTTCTTCATCATAATTAACCGGAAATGGAGCAATCTCTTCTTGATTTACAATAATAAATTGATTGCTTTCCGGCATATTGTTTATTTCCTTCTGCTTGACTTTTTCCATCCAAATTAATGGAGTTGAGTTGGCAAAGTTGAGATTATCTTGACGATTAAGAATGATAGGAATCCACCATAGCATTTTGTCTTTTTCTGGCGCATCGTGAGGTCTCTCTCTGAGATACACGTTCTGTTTTAGAGTCGCAGTTCTTTCGGCATAATTACGACGAACCATAACTACGGGCAGACGATTATTCAATAACCAAGTATTTGCTATATTTGCCACTTTGTAATCGGCACTCAGAGTTTTATCCTTGTGCGCTTGCAGCGCCAACGATTCCCACAGATCTTCTCCAATGAAGGTTTTATACTGATGATCAGCAATAAAATTGCGTATTCCCTGCTGGAAGCTATTTCTACCCAATGTGAAATTAATCATACGTATAATCAGTTCGGTCTTGTACGAGACAGTTTCCTGTTTCATTCCAGTAATCTTTGAATGCGGATATCGCTTGCTAAGCTCATAGTATAATGAGTACAGGTTAGACATAGGCAATTTTTCACCCCCCTCGGAATCTTTGACTAGCTGCAAGAAGAAGGAAGAATTAGATTAAAAAAGTGTTAACAATTGCAACAGCTAATCACCGTAGAGACAATTTCCGATGCTATAAAGCGAGCTAATGCCTTGTTTAAATGTGCTTCACTCCACCATTCGGGTGTTACCCATGATCCCAACCACTGATAAATCAACTCTTGCGCTAGATCATAGTAGATATTGTTTTTCAAGAATTCGGTTTCCCTATTGAAAAAATGTATAAGAATTATTTAAAGATATAGTAGAATTTTAACTTACTTGAATAGTAAAAACCCCCAATTATCTACGGGTTGTAATATTGATATTTCGGGTATAAAAACTACATCGATTTTTTTTAGCGGAACAGCCACTCCAAAGTATTCTTCAATTACTTTGTATGTCCTGAAAACTTTTTCATAAACTACCTGGAGAAAAAGTTATTATTGCATATTTGTTTAAATATCTTAATACTGAAGAAGAAGCGTATTACCTCTAATTGATTTGTACGTTCCACCAGTGTCCAAATTCGAATTTCAGGGGAGGGAAGCAACGATGAATTTTCAGACTTACGTTTCTCCATATTATTTTCATTTATCTTTTGAAGTTTTGTTGTAACAAATCCAAAAGTAAATGCCGACATTTTGGGTGTTTCTTCAAAGACGTCTACTTCGTAATCACTTAAAGTGGAACTAAAATTCATTGAATTTAATATATGTTTCCTATTAATAAATAAATCGAACTTACTGTTCATATGTTTGAATCATTGGTGTATTGAATATGGTGACAAATTTCTTAGGCCTTGCTATGGACACATTAAAAGGAATCTAAATGAAAAGAATAAAAGAAAATGTTCAAAAGTCTTTAAGAATGTTATTGAATTGATAATTACCTTAAATCCCGGTTCATCGAAACATGGAAATAGCCTACGAGCATTGTTTGGCTTAAGGTTAGTTGCAAAATAATTTGAACTACCATAAGAACCGGTAAAAAGACCCTCGGCACTACCCCAAACGCTGCCCTCGAATGGTACCTCCAAAATTAATGAAGTGCCCTGTTTTACGACCTCCTTTAGATAAACTATATAGACAGTCTTTCGCGGAAGTCGATCGCCACGCAAAATGGTTGGAATAGTTGCACTAAAAATTTAGGGTTTATAATAAATTTTAAAATAAATAATTAAATAACTTACTTTGCACTTTCACTTTGTAACTTTATTTTCTTATCATCAATATTAACATCGAAATGGGAATGAAACCAAATTTTTTTGGAATCGGCTTTCCAACTAAGATTCATTTTCATTAGGCCACTGAAGCGACATTCTTCAAAGTTCGGTTCCAAAAACAATTCGTATTTTAATGGGATTACCTCTTCTGGTAATCGATCGTCAGTAGAAAGCGCATGTGCGGCTGCCATATCTATACTACGCTTGGAAAAAACCGATCCCTAAAAGTAATTCGATTTTAATTGATCCATCGATCTAAATAATAAAAGTTGTATGTAACTTACATAACTTCTTTGCAGATTTAAAATGCAGAAAATTAATATTAGAGCACAATTTGTGCTACACCTAAAAGTCCCCATTATGCTAGAATAAAAGACAATAATTAAGGAATTGAGAGAATGAAAAAGATGCCTATTAGAAACCATCCCAATTGTTATCTTGAATAAAATAAATACTTCACTTATTAATTTCGTTATGTTTGTGCTTACACTTGAAAGATTTGCATATGTTTTTCATGGGCTTCTTGGTGATTCATATCTGAACTTGCCGCCATAGACTGTTTTGCTATTGCATTACGCAGGCTACCCTGTAATTTTGATGTTGTGGTTGTGTAAAATAGTAATTACACATTTTAATGTGCGCAGAATTTTGTACGCAGTAAACTAAATTTAAAATTAATATTCAGGTTTACTTAGAAGGTCCAAGAAGTTATATTTTGGTATCCCTATATAAATATTTTATAGTTTAATATACGGTATTATTTCAAATTTTAAAAGGCCCAATATCAGCTCATTAAAATACGTATATACTGGGTAAAATACACATTTGATAAGCGAGATAAAGCTCTGTATTTGAAAAGAGATAATGAACGAAAAAAATTTCTTTGTATCTTCGTTGGGTGCTAGATATAATTTTAGTGTTGTGCACATCTAGGAATGTAACTGATCAAAAAGCGCATTTTTTCTTATTTCAAATTAATAAAAATAATGTGCTCAAGAACTGCAATAGTTCTTGTTTTCTGGACGTGTCTCTGTTTAACTTATTCTGCCAAGGTAGGAAAAATTATGAAATAAGAGCATGAACTTTATTTGCGTACTTCATAGGTTAAGAAATGTGAAGATGACATTACTGCAACGAGTTTTGGCGTAGCTTACTGGAAATATCGAGATTTGCGTTACACAACTTCTGATGATATTCTCTGCTGGCAAGAGGATGGAAACCTATTAATACGAGAGTGCAATACAACGACGGGTAAATGGTATCCAGAAAATGTCGTGTGTAAAGTTCAAGAAGAGAAGGAAAAAATGTATTGCCCAGAAGACCAATTTGAGTTCTATGACGAAGATAAATATCCGATTTGCCTACAAATCTCAGCTAAGCCACAGAAATATAACGAACAATTGTGCTACGGTTCCAGCTATATCGTGCCATTAGACCTATCAAGTGACGAAAAGGAAAGCTTTATAAGATTTCTAGCAAAACAAAACATAACCCAACATTGGTTACCCGTACGTCGCCAAAACAGTTCCACGCCATTCCAAATTATGTTACCCGGTAAACGTTGGGGGCGGATTATTAACGATGATGTGGATGATATGCAAGAATTTTGGTCTAAAAATCATTGCCTATCATTTCAATATGATTTAAGCATTCCCAGCAATAACCGATTCACACAAACCACTAAAAGTAAGATACAAATTACCGATTGCAATGCGCTTCTTCCGAGTATCTGTGCTTTTCATGGTGACTTCGCTACTAGCGCCGGTTGCCCCGAAGATCTTGGCGCCCTTATCTATAATCCCAATGAATGTTATGGCATTGACTGGAAACGAAAGCGAATAAAAGAGGAACAACAAAAAATACACATCAACGAATACTTTCAGAATCGTCAGGTCCTTAGACAGGTTCTCAAAAAGGTAATTCCAAAAGGAAAGCAATACGATTACTTTCAAGTTGGCGATTTTCGCGATACGTTCAATGAAAGCTATGTGATTCTTATGAACCAAAAAGAAATGGTAAAAATTCAGAAAGAAAGCTCAAAAAAATTACCAGTACTATATAAAGAACACATAAGCATCAATGAAGATAAAACTGCTCAATTAACACTGAGAGTAGACGCTACACTGGAAGAATTACTTCTTGTTGTCTACAATAGAGAGTATCTATGGCACGTCGAAGACGATGATAAGGACTACGGCGTAAAATGCTTCACCAACTCGGACTATGACCTTCTGCGTAATGCAAAAATTGATCTTGCTTGGGAAAGCGATGATAAAACCAAGTCTATTTTTAAGGTAAAGTTAGTTGCCGACGATCCTGGCGAGTATTGGTGTGAAGCTCATACTTCTCGGAGCTTGCAATTAGTAAGTACACCCAAAATTATAGCTGCAAAAGAAAAACGAGGTCATGCCTTTGCTGTAAGAATCAATGCAACATGTATTATTCAGGATAAGTTCTCTTTTTGGAATCATAATTGCACTCACATTTTCGGATCGGAAAAATCGATAGCCAGACAAATACAAGATACGCTACGCGCTCTGACCAAAATCATCTCACGAGATCTTGTTATACATAATGTTCGTATTATGAAGCTAGAAAGAATTACGCTTTACTCTATTGATTGCTGGATCCACTTGACAGCGTCTCTAAAGAATTCCGCAGTAGATAATAGCGAAGAAGAGAGCAGTGAAGAAGACGATAGCTCAGAGAGTGATGTACGCATAAGACATGATACTGTAATACGTATGCAAGTTTGGACATTGCTTAAGCAATTGATCGCGAAGTCTCCTTTCTATAATTCCAACGTTGTAGTGCGAAGCACTGAGTTCTGCTTTCCCGATCAGTTTCGATTGGAAAACGACGATATCTATATGTGGCAGAATGCGGAAAGAGGACAACTGGGAGTTTTGTCACGGATTTGTCTTCAAGAGACTGGAATGCCACTAACACGTCAATGCAATGGCGATTTTATACATGGTGCCTATTGGGAATCACTCGGAGAAGAGAAAATATCGTGTCAAACGATGAATGATAACACAAAACTAACAACAACTTTGTATAATTTGGAGATGTCTAAAACGCCTAGGAAATCCCCCGAGAAGGCTTTAAAAGAGGTCAAGGGAATATTTCACGAATATTCCAATAGGTTTTTGCCCGTAGATATCAATTTTGCTGCCAACATTTTACAAACTTCCGTTAAATACTTAGATCAAGTGATTGTAAACTCGGGAAATAATTTGAGTGTGATAGACCAAGTTCGCAGCTATCAATTGTTCAAGGAAGCCATTCCCGATTTAATAGCTATCTACAATGATTTGATTAACATCAAGGATAGTACTATTAAAATGTCGTCTCAGTTGAATTCAACAAATAAATTATTAGAAGTATTTGAGATTGCAATGAATTCACTATCGATACAATCTGTCTTTAATAAAAACAATCCAAATCAGGTAAATTCAGTGGAGGAATCCAGTGCTGATTTTGAAGTGCTTGATTATATGGATGTGGGAGTCTCCGTTAAAGTATCGCCGAATTTGCTCTATTTTACGATAGATCCTTTAATAGCTAATATATCGGGAATAGCGCTTTTTCAAACAAACAATTCCGCTGAAGAACAATATACATTAAAGGGTGCTTTTAAAAGTGAGACCTTTCGCTTTTTGCAATCAACTCATGAAATTGAAGACATCATTGACGAACCTGGCTTACAATTCGGGACATATGTTCCAGAGAATCTACTAAGAAACCTAAATGTCATTGCTAATAATCTGAATAGTACAGAGATAACGAAAACCGTGATTGTCATTAAGGTTTACTCGAACGATAAGCTCTTTCTACCGAAAAATAACTCTAGACCTAATACAGCATTAGGTCGCGTCGTTTCAATATCCTTGCCTGGTTACAATAGTCATTTGCCCGAAGATTTGCCGCTGATTTTCCGAACTTTGCCCAATTCTTCGCTCGAATACAGTACAACAGATCCATGCAAATATTGGAATTTTGAGAATTGGGCTTCTGACGGCATTCGGGTCGTAAATCTATCCGATCCTAATAAACACCTTGTGCTATGTAAAGTCAGTCACTTGACACCTTTTGCGTATCTGGTGGGATTTAATTTTACCGTTGACGAAAATATCGGGGTACATGTGCGAGAAATTCACGGTCGCGCCTTAGATATTATAACATTAACCGGATGTTCGTTATCGCTACTCGGCATATGTGGCATCTTTCTTACGGCAGCGAAATTCCATTCGTGGCGCGAGAAGCCTTCGTCGAAGGTGTTGCTGCAACTATCTCTGGCCATCGCATTTCAGATGATAGTTCTGTGTTTTGTCAGTACCAAAGAGTATTCGCTGCATTTGATAATTAATAATATTATACCTACTTGTGTGGCAATTGGCGCATTTCTTCACTATTCAGTATTAGTGCAATTCTTCTGGATGCTTGTGATCGCATATTTTCAGTTTAAGAGATATGTTCAAATATTTGGTCGCAGTCGACCTACCAAATTCTTTATGAAATCAACGGCATTTTGTTGGGGCTTTCCGCTAATACCAGTAATTCTAGTGGTGGTCCTCGATCAAGAATCCTTTAGTAAAGGTGAGATATGCTATCCGTCAGGATATGCACTCTACTTTGGCATTATCTTGCCAATTCTCATTATTATTATTGCAAATTTTATTATTTTTTGCCTGATTATTTACAATATATTGGCGAGCTCACAACTTCCTATTCGTCACACAGATAAACCCGTTCTTATACACCAGATACGACTGTCCATCCTTCTATTTTTCCTGTTGGGATTCACTTGGTGCTTTGGCATTCTATCGACCATGAAGGCTGGCATTATCTTTTCATATTTCTTCTGTATTACAGCTACAATGCAAGGTTTCGTGATTTTCTTATATTTCATTATACTAGATCCAATTACGCGAAAGATGTGGGGTCAATACTTAAACAAGCTGTGCTCGGGCGATAAAAATACGTTTCAAAGTTCAGTTAGTCTTAAGGACACAACACAATCACTTGATTAGGGTACTTTCTTCATAAAGTGTCTCTTGTTTTTACAAATGAAGTTGAAATTTGTTAAATCATGTTACTTACACAAATAAACTAACTTATTATTTATATACACATATGTAAAAAACTAAGTCCTTTTCTTCGTTATATATCAATATGTATAAACCGATTAATAAATAAAAAGCGCACTTATTTTTTGCTATATTTTCTATTTACGGTTGCCAATACCAACTCGGAGGAAAGAAAAACTTAAACTAAATGCCCTCTTAAGATTATAATAAATATTTGGCTCGTTATAATATGAAAGCGAAACGCGGCAAATAAGTTGATGACGAAGACCTAATACCCTAGAAGCTCTGGTGGAAGGCATCACTCTATGATAACTTATATATACATACATAAGCATCCAATACATAAGCTCCGATCTATTACAATATTGCGAATTCTATATTTTTGATAAAAAACCAAGGGATAAAAGTAGTATAAAAAGGATTTCTGGTACTCTTCAAATATAATAAAAAATAAAATAAAATATACTCCCTTGAGTGAGAGTATTTTATATCTATCTGTGGGTGGCTAATTGGGAGACAAGCGTAAGCGGTGCAGCAAATCTAGAGTGCTTTGCCATCTAACTTAGAACATGTGAATGTGAGAGCAAGACAGACACACTAGTTTGGTGTAGAGCCACAACTGACGTAAATACTGCCTTTATTGCGAGACTTGGACTGGACCCCAGAACCGAGGAACACACAAATACTCATAATACCGTAGTACAAGTGTCTAAATTATTAAGTAGCATAATTTGCATCAATTGGATTTAATTTTAACACTGTCCAGTACAAAGGTTAAACTAATTTTGGACCACGCCGCATAGAAGGTAGGTTTCGCAAGTGCATACCGAAATTCTAGTTAGATGATACTATCAATAACAGTACAAGACAATTTGTATACGTTTTTACCAAACCTATAAATTATATATATTATACATATCAAGACAATAAAATTTGGTATATATTGGGATATCTTTTAAAGATAAGAGAATAATTATAAAGTTATTTTTTATTCATTTTTAAAAATATCGTCATTGGAGAAAACAAGATTTTTCAAATTTGTATTTAGATACGGGCGGCTAACCCATTCAGTGTCTACAGCTTTAATATTTTCCAACGTTCCAAGTTTAATTTGATATAACTTTAGCTGAAATCTTGGTCCCATTTCTGTTAAAACAATTTCTTTGTTTACATGTTTATATTGATGATGCCGAAAAACAATTCTGTCTTCATTATTAACGAACGTAATAATTCTTTCCGATTTCTCTTTGGGTACAGGAAACAAATGTTTCAATATGCTAACGGTCCTTAAAGCAATTGGGGTTTTAAAGTTACTGAAAATAAGATGTGGTTTCTGTTCACTCATAGGTCCAATATCTGGTATATCATGCCGCATTACAACATCGGATATATTAAAAAACGCAGTTGGTCCAAATGGTAGATGACAAACTACAAGACTATCAGGTATACCTCGATGCTCATGCACGATTATGAAATCTGTAACACTATTGGATCTGCACGCCTGCATTAGAGTATTTATCTGATAGTTTCCTCTATTCATTTGCTGAGCGTTCGGAAATATCAATCGTAATTCCTTCATAAACATTTTAAGGCGCGACGACGGATCGTGCGAGGTAGTCAACATAATTTTTGGATCTTGACTGCCGGCATACTGGTACTCGTCAAAAGTGTTGAAGTTCTCTGTGTTTCCATCTTGAAAATAAAAGAAAATAATTGGGTTACAAAATTTATATACAAATTAAGTTATAAGTCTATCAAACATCGTAACCATTACAAAAAGTTAATGTCTAAAATCAGAATATTTCCTTTTGCAAAGCCATGTGTCGGATTTTCTGATGCGTAATGGGATGGCGGAAGATGGAAATTTAAGTAGACAAATTCTTGGGATTGTAGCCAATTAAACCATTTTTTACATATGTGATTTGCTTATTCATACCTCCATAATATTTAAGTGATTTGTATATGTCAGCAGCTCCCTTTGGACCTTTCAAGGCGCTAAGCGATTTGTTTTGCTTTATATTATCAGTAATTGCTTGGGTTTTTTTCTGCTTTGCAACAATCCGTTCATTTACTGATTTTGTATATAGATATTCTCGCCGTTGCCTTGCCTGTTTTCGCAACATATTTATTATAAATATATTTTCCACACCAAAACACGTGAAATATTTCTAGTCAACACATCTGTTGTTATTGGTATACCATGATATCGATAGTTGTAAGCACATGTTTGATAGCACATTAAACTTCTTGCATCGATAGTCCAAAAATATCGATTACATTTGCAACGTTTGTTTTAATCGATGAACCCAGAAACATACACCCTAGGATTTAGCGGCATTTGGGAACGATGAAAGAGTATACTTAAATTTTAAATTAAAATTTTTCTTATATGTCACAAAAAGCTTGCATGGTGCACCTTTAACTGTAAGAATAATAAAATCACTCCAAATTTTTTAAAACTTAACTTGCCCATGATAAAAGGTAAGAACACTTTTCTCATAGGTTTTCCAGACATCCAGAATTTATGCTTATCAAGTACAAAGCATGAAGATTGTTGGCAATGAATCAATCAGGTTTGAGTTGATGATTCTGCTTGACGATTCTCAGGCTCATGACGTCTCCCTGTTTCTGGGTGGAAATCATTTGCTGCAGCATTATCGAAAAATTCTTCTCTATAACGTGTCCACTTTATAAGTGTTTCGGGCGATCTATAAAGGAATATTAATTTCGCATACAAATCTTCTTCCAATCGATATTCTTTGGATTCGCGAACAAAGTATATGTCATTACATAGTCTCAAAATGCGATCTACATATGGAAGATCTTCATACATTACTTTTCGGTGGGTGAAGCCTATAAATGCGCGTATTAAACGGGACACTAGGAAAACAAATGTTGTATAGAGGCCTATAATGCTATTTAAAATAAAGCAAATTTAAAGAAATTTAATCTGAGGTTGAATATATACATTTTACGTATAGTATTACTATTTGTCTTACCCGAATTGTCCGAGAAAACGGATAGCAGATGGAAGCAGCTTATCATAAAACACATAAAAAACTACACCATCATCACAATCACTTGCCGGAAGGGGAAATAGAACAGTTTTGTAATATTTATCTTCGCAAAAATCATGCATTTCCCACCAGGTACTTACTCTCTCTACCTTTTTTTGTAATGTTATTGGGCGCATATATTTACCTGTAAAGTTTTCATTTTCGATATAAACATATTCTATTAATATTACTATTATACAAACCATCAAAATCTCTAAAGTAATCAACTTCAACTTTCGATTTTTGGGCCGTCAAAAACTTTGGCAAAATATTCGGAACAATAACTCGATCGTTATTTGTATCGTCTATTAATGTATTTATTAGTCCTTGACGTGTCTTATCACCAACACCTTTTGACAATGTGTAATTTGATTCAAAATGAGTTATTTCCAAGTCAATGGAATCAAACGACAATTTAATAATTATGTCAATTTTCTCCCCTGCAATAGGATGTATGTAATAACACTGACTTAATAAAATTTAACAGTTTACCCCTCTGTAAGATGTTAAGCAAGCGTTTCTTATCTGGTGGAGGCATGTTCCACAATGTCACTGAGTTGGCGTCAAACTTAATAGCTGTGATATCTACGGCATCATATATTAAAATGTGATCCGTAGCATAAGTATCGTATTCGAAACTCTTTTTTAGCTGTCTGTAATCTGCTTCAGTAAATTGATGTATGCCCGAGTAACTATGCGAAACATAGAGGGGCTCAAACTCTCCTAATTTTAATGAGATGTGAGCCCTACGCGGACCATTTGGCGTTCCAACTCGCCCGACAAGTGCAAATATAAATAACGGACTCCAAATAAGGGCGAACAATACGAATATAATGGTTCCACCTAAGAGACACTTTGCGTAAAACGGCCTTGGAAATCCTCGCAATGTTGGAAAATCGGACTCCATTTGCCTATAGCATCGCACAACAAAAACCGATTGAAATATGTCTTCCATTTTTAACCATTCCATTAAGGTTAGTGAAGTATTGATGCATAACCAGTCCAGCACGGACCGTAAAATATATAGAAATGGTATTTCCACATAGCTAAGATGTAAATTTGTTAATGCAAAATGTATTCTCATTTGTTAAGGCATTCAAGTTCGTACATTTTAAATGCAACATAGTTTACCATAGAGAAACCTTTCATAAATACGTTGCCCAAAGTACGTCGCGGGTATCCACACCGCATCTGATACGCAGATAGTCCCATGTAAAAACATTTAATAAGGTAAAATAAAACTGGAGCAATAACTCCAAAACTGTGAGCCGTCAGATATGGTACTAAGAAAAACATCCACAAATGTATCCCAAGAACTGTTACAAAGTGAAAAACTATTTTCACTTTCATTGCTTTTCTTAGATAAATTGCACGTTCCATTATAATCGCTGAGAATTGAAAAACTAGCATAAACAGAAATGCAAATGGCACTTTATTGCCCTTTATAAATGTCTCAAGAACACTTTCGGCATAATTGTGACGATACTAAAATAAAATGAATAAAATAATACAAATTAATAATAAGTAGTAAATAGTAAAACAAGTAAAGAAAGCTTTAGTTATTCAAAGTTCTAAGTTGAGCACCAGAAATGTTAATAGATGGCGCCACTACAAAGGTTTCATGGCATTCAGCTATGCCTGCTCGCTCTCACAATGCTCTCTTTTTTAATGGTCAAATGGTATAGAAATAAAAAAGAACATAACACATTGTAACTATTGGTAGAAACGTTGAAAAGCTAACAATTAACATAGCAAAAATAAAAGAAAATCATGCATTTTACAAGATATTTGTATATTTGTTGAATGTCTATAAAAACAAAAATATACTTACCATAAACTTTGGAAATCCAAGCAAAAGCACAAAGAAATTTATGAAATCACAAAGAAACATTAATGTATATACATCAGTAGACAGACGCGCCTTGTAAAGCAATGCCAAAAATAGTTTCCGTACCGCGGATAAAATTCCACCTTTTTGTCTATGGAGAGTTAAAACAGAAGAGATAGAATATCATCGACATATTGGAGTTTTTATAACCAAGCAGGATATAATAAAAACCTACTCTGGGTATTCAAGTATTTGATAAATATATTTGATTTAACTTACTCTAAGCGCTTAATTTCAACGCGATAGTATTCCGATTCAATATTTTCGTACATATATTTTTTTTGCCCTCCTGGTCTGAGAAGCTCGTCTATATCTTTTGCGAAGCTATTTGAACGACGATGGAAAGTACTTTCACCTCCGACTCGGTCGCCACCAGCCTCTTCCCTTTAAAAAGGGAAAATGTACACGGAAAAAAGGTTAATTTAAAGGGTAAATATTAGAATATATATTGACCTTAATTTCTTAATTATAGTAGCCAGTCTTTCGTGCCCATATATGTTTTCATCTTAATAAGATTAGAGAATTAATGAGTACAAGAATGATGTAATATTAAATGACTTTTAATATTGCTTACCTGCTTTTAAAAGTAAGGGATCTGAATTCGATTTAGGTGAATTCCAGATACCCTGCTTCTTTAACATATACCGATGCCAGAAGAGCATAGCCAAAAGAAAGAGATCATAGCCCGCCTTTCCGTGCTTTATGAATAGTTCAAAATCCAGTGTAGTTGCCATTTTAATAAGCTTATGATCAAGCTCAACTTTCTGATGTACTATACATTTTATAATTACCATAAACAGCGTATAAGTAATAAGGGTAATCCAAAATTTCTTTGTTGGACGCGGTATTGTCAAAGCTCCCCAATAAAGGACAAGAAATGGCAT
Organism: Zaprionus ghesquierei; assembly: GCA_018904095.1. Classification (NCBI taxonomy): domain Eukaryota; kingdom Metazoa; phylum Arthropoda; class Insecta; order Diptera; family Drosophilidae; genus Zaprionus; species Zaprionus ghesquierei. Next base: position 3,713,956 of record JAEIGP010000676.1, read on the forward strand.
TGGTAAGGAAATTACCGAAGAGTTGGACACCTGATTGACAAATACTGCCACATAGCACATTGCTTCTGTGTTGGCAATAAGCGCATACCATAGAGAAATTATCATATGCACAAAATCGTTGTGATCTTGAGTCGTAAAGTTTTCGGTAATACTTGAGTGTATTATGTGAATTGCGGATTCTCTAGTCGTATCCCTTATTGAATCTAACTGTTGTCTAAAATTAAATGTAAATTTGAAATTGTATAATTTGAAAACGATTCACTCATACTTACTCATACAGCGATTGATTAAGAAAACTAAACATTGCGGCAGTATTAACTAGACCAAGCCTATTCATTGTACTTATGTCCTGCAGAGTTTTTTTCTCAGCTGACAGTACTTTATGCACAAAGCGATAATTCCGTGATACTCGGTTCAGTCGCCATGTTACCAACATCATAAGGTCACTTGCTAACTTAAATATAGGATTCGCATCAAAATCAATATCAGATTCAGAACTACTTGATTCAGAGCCCGTTGTCTGAACAGTCTTTTTCATTTTTTCCTGTAAATTAATATTATAATTATTCGAGTTTTTTTTATTAAGTATTTATTAAATTACTCTTTTAGCCATCTGGCGCGTAGCTATGTCATGCCTTTCCAGAAAATCATACTCTTCAGTTAAAATTGGTTCCTCACGACCCTCAGGCGAATCGAACATATAATAGTCCCCAGTCCGGACTGCATGCGGATGTAGGCGCAAATCTCGTTTTTTTTGCGGTGCCGACTGAGCTAAATTCAGAGTCCTGTATGATACATGTCGCTTATTGTCGTGTTCATGATTTAAGTGGTCATGGGATTTTTCCGTATTCAGATTATCCTCTAAAAAATAAGATAAGAAAAGTTAATCAAGAAACACAAAAAAGGGCCCTTACTTGATAAGTGTTTCGAATTAAGAGCTCTAATTTTCTCCATTTTTGTCTTAACCATTTGGAGAATTTTCTTTTCGCACTCTCGGCGGTCATAGATTTGTTTATAGTGCAAATTTTGAATAATTGTAGCACCTCTGCAAAAAAAAACATATATGTAATTTAGAATAGTTTTAACATAGACTAAAAATACTTCCGAAAGACAGGGCAAAGAGTAAACGATGCGCCTTAAAGTCTGCAAAGAAACTTTAAAGTGTGCCCGCCTCCTGCTCGGCTTTCTAAATGTATTTTCAGTATTTCGTCTATAAGTTTTAAGACGAGAATATAATTATGTAAAAACTGTTTACAGAGTATAAACATTTATAAGTTTTGTATTAGTGTTAAACTATTCAAAAATATTCCTAAAATAGTATGTTTACTAAATATTCTGAGAGATGTAATTTGTATTATTTGTATTATATATTTTCTAATATCTGTATATTATTTATATTATATTATCTTCTACTTCAGAATAAATATTCTCTGACAACTTTAATTGGACTTGCCACTTACCGTGAGGCCAAAACTGTGTTGGCTTTAGTATCCAATATAATGTGACAAAAGTAATACGAGCGGAATATACGATGTTGAAAGATGATGAATGCAAATATAATAGCGTGCCATACCAAGGTGTTGTTAAAGATAAGGCTGTTGGGTCCATAGTGATAACTATTATCATGGCTTTCCTTTTTGTCAATCGTATGAAGACTGACTTGATCGTAGTAGAGAACCGCAAACAAACTTTGATAATCTTGCTTGTGTTTGACATTAAATAAATTCCCGAATACAATTATGCTGCTCTTGATAACTATGTTGAAAACATTAAAAGCTATAAGACATTTCCATTGCCACAAGATATAGTAAATGTTTTGCAGATATACTTCAGATCCTCGTAATAAAAAGACCAAGGCAAATATTAAGTATCCCAATGAAAGCATGTCCAAGCCACAAAGGCCTCCCATAAATACAAGTGCCAATGTTATCCATAGGAAGCTACAGAATATTACTGTCTTAAATACATCGGAGTAGTTTCGTACGAAAGAACAGAAATCATGTGTGGGATTTCTGAAATATACAGTTCCGAGCTTGGCAATATTGTGAACAATGTCTAAGTTATCACCTGCAGGATATGGTACAGGCAAAACTCTGTTCATTTCTATATGGAATGCCTTTCTTTGACGAGATATGAAAAAAAGTACTATGAAATCTAGCAATAACTTATCCTTAACACGAATAAGAGCTTCTTTTTTAGTGATTACTGTTTCGTCTGGTTCAGTATTTGTTACTGGGTAGGACTCGGAAAGGCAAAGATGAGGTGGCGAATGGATTTGATACAAGTATTGCAGTAGTAGAGAAAGTAAAAAATATTGCTGAAAAATAGTCCATATACTTGCAACCTGCTTACGTGGGAGGCACAAAAGCAATATAAGCCAACAAATATAAGTTATCGAGAGCAAGTCTTGTCGATGGACAATTGTCGAAACCAATGCAATTAAACAAATTTCAAGTCCAAATTTATAGTAACCATAGTTAAGCAAATACTTCAAGAGGCTAGGAAAATCGCGTTCTGCATCAGCTCGTCCTGTATGGGGAAAGATAATTAATCGCTCCTTAATCCTTCCAACAGAATAACGTATTAGGTGATCACGAAACTTGACTATAGAATGGAGAGTTACAATGACCATGAATACCAGGTATGGTGCAAGATAACGCACTAGTACACCTCTCATTTTTTCAGTTTTACGCAAGCCCATCCATTCTGCATAGTTTTCTGTTTTGTTGTTCTAAGGATTTCGATTCAGGAATCTATAGCTTTTTATTGATAAATATTATATGCATATACTTACACATGTAAGATCGTAGTTACTTGGATCCAGATAATTTATCTGATAAATCATTTTCATCAATATAAGAACACAAATCCAAAATGTTGCGATACGTACAATAATCCGTTGAAAGAAACGATTAACACATATGCTTATCAATGCAAGAACCATAAGGACAACATTTAAGCAGCAAATTTCTGATATTGCGCACATAAACGTGGCAAATATAACTGCTTTGTTCATATGTACTTCGAGAAATCGCCAAATGAATTGCTTGGTACATCGAAACCAGCGACGGTGTAATTGCTTTAATTTTCGATTAATCTTGATAAAGAATGTGGTGAAAATATATCCGGATTTTGTACTCTTATATTGTTTTTTTTTAGGTTCAGGGCGGCGGTTTTCAAAGTTTGGTTTGGGATGCCAAACTGATTCCATTAAGGGGCGATGGAAGTAATGCAAGTGTATTGCGGTTACTATAACTGTTAATGTTGGAACTAGCAGTCGAAGAAAAAGTTCTCTAGTTTTAAAACGACGTAGACCTATATCATTTTGTCTAGATAAAAATTATAAGATGTTACGCTATTCCCATATATTAACTATACTACACTTACAATCTGGGCGTTACATGAAGAAAACGCTCCCAATAAATATCGAAGGAGTCAAATTGATAAGTATAAATAATAGTTAACATTGTCATGGCGTAAAATATGACAAATATCCAATAGCCGTAAAGAAATTTGAGCCATAATTGCAGTGACATCTCAAAAACCAACAGAAAAAGAAGAAACAGTGACATGTAACAAATACTAAATCCAGTCATAGTCTGATCAGCCAGAGCACACGAAAATATTAAAAATACAAGAATCCACATCCAAATACGGGAGACAAAATTTGATATATTTTTCAAAATTATAAGTATTATCCGAGGTATAAGTGATTTCTCTAACATGCTGTGATCTGAAGTCGATTTACGTCCGAAAATTCTAAAAAAGGTATCCCTTTCCCTCGTGGGATTAGCCTTTTCTTTAAAATATTGATGCGATGTTATCCAAAATACGCAAAGAAACAATGTCATAAGGAATAACGAAACGTATGGCTTCACATTCATTGAATGTGCGAATCCTATTTGCTTAAGATTAATACCATAGGTCTAAAAATAAAAATAACAAATACCGAAACAGGATTAACATTAAGCAAATAACAAAATCTTCAGTCGAGCGAGTCCGACATTAAGATACCCTTCGCCGTTACAATCATGTTACCACACTTTTGATTTTAAGATATATGTATGATCTATAAAATATTACCCTAACAGGCAGCTCATTTCCATTTAATTGCATTCCATAAATATACTGAATAATAAGGAGACCCTCAGCATAGAACACAACAAAAATACTTGAACGCAACATAGATTGACGTTGATTGGGTATGATCCATAAAATATTGGCCCAAATTAGTAGCACAAAGGTTAACCAACTAGGGAAAATTATAGACCACGTCTAAAAAAGGAAAGATGAACAAAGTATTGAGTGGAGTTATTTTGATGTTTACTATTTCTGCATTCCAATAACCTATAAAAGACTGACTTATACATACCATCATGACTATGATAAGTGATACATAGCTGTTTTTATAAATAAACGATGTTAAGTGATACATAACAAAGATAAGTTGCTCCAAGACAGATGGCTGCACACGATTCTCTGCGTACCGGTAATTTTCAGGACGGTCAATCATCCCTTTTCTGGATGTATTCAATGAATCGTATGGATTATGATGTAATATGTTCAGTGATATAATAAAATAAGTCCACATTATTGCAATAGCATTAAAATATGATTCCAATCCTAACTTTTTATTAAAGTCCAATGTTCTATTTCTATTGCAGTTTTCTTCACAAAACACAATTAAAACTTCCATTCCCATTATTCTAAGAAATGCATAGAATTTTATGAATTTGTATTTAACTCATAAAACAATTAACTTACCGCGCCCAAATAGACTCAGTATCCAACAAGGTATGCATAGTCGGAAGCTGATATAAAACAAAACATATAATTTGTATTGACAGGACTATATTGAGGACAATAAGAAGATGATATAAGCTATGTGAAAATTCAATAGGTAAGTAATATACGGTGGTATTTTGTTTAAATTCATTAACAAACCGATTCATTTGTCTATATAGAGCCCAGTAAGTGCCTGCCGCTATAAACATCATAAAGTAAAGAAAGCCTGGTATTGATGGCCTTAATATGGCACAAAAAAAGAGAAATAATAGGGGAAATATCGGTGCTGCAATATATACGGATAATTAAACTCTCTTGGTTCGATTTTATATCTTCCTTACATGTTTTTAAGACTGCTTGAACATAGGTTATAACGAGAAGACGGCTCAATTCAGAATATAGTATGCTATGTTTGGGCACAGCAGAGGATTTATCTTTTCGACTAATTCTTGCAGATATTCTTAAATAAATAAGTATTGTTAGAGCTAAAAGAAAGACCATTATTTCGGGCGAAACCCAAAACAATATTTCAAAGAAGCTATGATAAAAAAAACAGGTTAAATTAAGAATTTCAAGTTTTTACTTAAACTTACCTTAATCCAGTAAAACTGATAAATCCTATTTGACGTAAAATGTTTCGTGTTACATGCAATTTATCCATGAAAGAAATTATTATGTTTACACAATGAATTGTTAAGTGCCCTAACAATAATAATGAGCACAATACGCAAGCCACAATTGAATAATGCTTGAGTGCAGTATGTCGTGCTTGGGTTTTAACTAACAACCATGGCGATATGAAGAAAAAAACAATGTAAATCAATGATATACCAACAGGTCGTCCTAGCGAAGCTTCGCATATAAAAATAAGTAAAATTTATATAATAACAAATTAATTATATAATACATAATTTCATTTCCAATACTTACCAAATATCAGCAAGCAAGGTAGAATTAAACGAACTAAGACAAGCAAAATAGATTCCGACATATTTTTACTAGTAAAAATTAATACCAGTATAGTCCTAGCACTTCAATAATTTTAGTAAAAATGGCACAGTATACTTTGTTTAATCAAGCAGGTTGAAAAATAAACAGATCATTTGTAAAAGCTAGTTAAGTAGCTAAGTTCGATTAGTCTGAGTGTTGAATGAAAGGTTGGGTATTTATTAAAGTACAATTCAAAATATTCTGGTTTAAAGTAAAGTCAAAGTATTTAGAAAGTTGTCTAAATCTTTTATATCTTGTAAATTTTGTATACCTTGTATATTCCTATGGGGTATAATAAAAGCTTTAATAACCTCTTTCTAAAACATATTCAAATAAGGTTACAAATTCTGTGTGACACTTCCATTGTAAAAAAAGAGAGCTACTACCTTATCTTTTAAGGTGCTTGGAGAAACGGTATAGAAAATAAAACGCATCTTCAAATTTAACATGTCTAATTTCAAAGTGTTTCATTTCCATGTTTCTAGATGTTCGCTACTTATATCTGTTAATGTATCGCTGAATATTCCGATATTGCTATCGTTCGTTTTGACATCAATCATTTATATGAAGCACACGTTTGCGTTAGGAAAATATGGACGTTCCCCAGGTAGGGAATTATAGTAAGTTATTTTTGAATGAATACTTATTGTTATCTTACAGTTGTCTAGTGCCCTGCGCGACTTGCCTAATAGGGTGTTAAATGTTCCCATTGAAGAGCGGCAGTCACTGTTCCAAAATGTCAGTGCGGTTCTAACAAATCCCGGTATGTACCTAATGCATATGTATATGTAAATGCATATGCGCTAAAGCGTTATGTATATAAACATGTACATAACTTTAAATTCTTAAGTTTGTTAAAAGATAAAGGAAACTATCACCCGGGTCACATAAGTGCAAGCGTTTCACGTGTCAAAGCAATTTTGCTGACTGCTTACAACTTATGAATGTATTTTTTATATACATTTAGTTTCGACTTAATCCGCTTTAATCGTCAACTTTTAAATTGCTGATGAATCAAATAGCTCACGATTTTTTTGGTTAAAAATTCGACTAAAGTGGGTAGCTGTGCATCATAATTATTGAGTGCAAGTAAATACATATGTATGTATATGTATGTATTGTAATCTGACTTCTCAGCCCTAGATTAAGTGTCATACAACAAATGAAACAGCGACTGCGCTGCATGTTTAAAAATCTACAATTACTTTTCTGCATTGACTAATAATGCCGATAATGCCGTTTGTCAATTCAAAATAATCACAATAATTTGTTTTCTAATTGTCATTCCAGGTATAAATTCTGCAATTGTGCGAGGCATATGCAAAGTACTAGGAACAACAATATCCAAATACAAGGATCCTCCATCGCAGCTGCTGGTCCGAAAGCTTATTTGTGACTTAATTACAGCCCATCATGATTTAACCATAGAGCATATGCTATCTGTTTTTAAAACACTATTAGTGAAGGAATTGCCCTCGGCACCTGCACATAAATCATGTAAATATTCTGTTGTTGCCTTAGGTTGGGTTTGTCTGCTGCTAAAGAACACAAACCGTGATTCAAATATTTATAAAACTGAAAAGTTTCGATTAATTGAATATCAATCGTTGTTATATCAAACTACTTTGTTGGGCCAAAATGCTCGTGTAACGGAAACGGCCACGAAGCTAATGTACGAGCTATGGGATGACAACAAAGTTTTTGAAGAGACATTGACCGCATTATTTCAAATGGATGCAACTTCAAATGTTACCATAATGATGATGAGCATGATACGATTTGAGGAAGAGCACAACAGCTTTAATATTTTGAGCAAACATAAGATTAAAATTGTGGAATATTTCGTAAAAAGTATGATCCTGTGCAAGTCCAAGCCGGAAAAGTATTTAATTAAAGCTTGCCGACCATTACTGACAAAATTAGATGAGTCGGAATTCAACTCATACATTTATAACGATTTGCAAAAGGCCATTTTGCGTAGTCCAGAAAATACTTTACAAAGTGTTGGCTTAATATTTGAACTAATCAATATTGATTGCAGCCGCTATGCTGGCCAAATCGGTACTGTTTTAATTAAAAAGCTGTGCAGCAAGGGAGAAGATGATCGTCGCGAGTCGTTGGAGTCATTGAAAAGTCTATCTCAGAAATGTTCTGATGGTAATGCTATTAAAGATATGTTAAAACTGATTTTTTCCATTCTAAACGGATCTGAAGGAAAGATAAATGTGGTGGAGTATAGAATTTTCTTGTTGCAGGTAAAGTATCTTATTCATTTCAATAATGCAATCAATAATAATAACAATAAATAATCATCTACAATAAACAAATATTTATTTCAGGGAGCTGGCTATTTAAGTTTCAACAAAGTTGACAAAGATAGTTTGCCCGATATTTTAAACATGGCGGTGGACCTATTCTGGAAGGCACTTGAGACGGAATCTCAAGAAAAGGTGATTTGCTGCACACTTGAAATGTTTGCTTTGTGGACCGGCAAGTTTCAAAATGAATTACCCAACGTTATTATTAACATTTTTAAAACTGGCATAGAACATAAAAACACAAACCAAATCATTCGACAAAGCTATCTTGAATGGCTGCTGTCATCGATTCAAAATGCTGAAATCAAAAACACAAGCACTTTAGTACCAACTTTATATGCATTGTTTACGAAAACATTACAGAATTTCTCACAACTCTCTAATGTGTCAGAAGCAGCCTGTATTGCTTGTCATTTGCTAATTTTAGAGAAACCATCAGAGACGTATTCCAACTTTTGGAGTTCAATTTTTGATCTGAATAAGCAGAACTTTTTCAATGAGAAATTCTTGATGACAGCAGGAACCGAGACGTTGTGTCACATTTCTTTTATGGCTAGAATTTTATTGCAATCGTATTTGGATCAAATTAAGGGACCCGTAGAGCTATTACATAGAGCATTGCTAAATAATTTATGCAATTGTTTACCTAAAGTACGAAAGTTTACAAAAGATCAGGTTATTGAAATTACCAAAAGTGTCGATGGCGTAGATTTTGTTAAAATTGTCCTTAAAGAATATCGCAAACTTTTAAACTCTGCGAAAATTCAATATGAAATTGAACAGGGTGTAGATCAGTCCAATACGCCCAGTCAGGCTTATGTAGAAGCGTTGGATGTTCTATGTTCCTTGGAAAATGTCTCTCACGCAGATTCACTCGAGTTGACCATGCTTCTGTTAGATATTGCCAATTATCCTGCTATAATTTCAAATAGTCCCCATTTTTGGGAAAACACTATTCAGAAAAACTTTCATTTAAATCCCAAGCAATTTGTTTTCTTGAATTCAGAACATGTTATCGAAACATATATTAAAGGTTTTGCGATTTGTCCAGTTAATGAGAATATAATTGCATCTTTAGTACGAATTAATCCAGACATAATAGTGCCAGCCATCATAAAGCAAATAAAAACATATTTAAACGATGACAATAACTTTAGCGTAAATAATGAAGAATTCTTAACCTTCATGACACCAGATGGAGAGCTGTATGACAAGAGTGTAATACCTCACATTGACTCCCAATACGCAACTACTGGTGTCAAGCGTGAGAATAAGGTGTATAGCTATAAAGAGCAATTGGAAGAAATTCAACTTCGTCGTGAAATCGATGAGAAACGACAAAAAGAGGGAAAATCGAAAACCGTAAAGTTAACGCAAAAACAGCAAGAGCTCATAAAAAATCAAACTGAAAAGGAAATGCGCATACGTTTACGAGTTCAGGCACTGCATGAAAAGCTAATGTGCATTATAAGCCTATTCAAAGCTTCTTGCACTGGCAATGAACAGTATATTTCGCTACATTTTCATACATTACTGGATGACATCTTATGTGCAACTCATAGTCCCTTGAGCGCTGAGCCATTGACTGATCTGTTTTATTATCTAAACAAGGCCTGTTTTAAAAATCAAACAGATTTGGGTCGAGCAGTTTCTATTGCAACAATTCGACTTCAGAAACCATCGTGCACATTGAAAGACGAATGGACTGCACAAAGTTTAAATGAGAGCATTTTGGATATAATATCAAATCTAAACAATTATATTGTCTTGAAATCAAATCTCTTAGATAAACCATCCTTTTCATATGCTTTCGAATTCCTAAAGCGTGCTATCACATTCGTAGATAACAGATCGAATGAGGAAATTATACTAACCTCCATCAAATTGATTGAAATTCATGTTCAAAACAAAACAGAGTTAAGTGATGATGAGTTCGATCATCCAAGGTACTTACCAAGGCTCGGTATGTTCGATACATTACTATATTTGATCAAGACAAATGGTACATCCATTCAAACTCAGGCTGTAAATGCTCTACTAGAGGTGGCAACAGTCTCGTCTGGTGGTAAATTCAATGCAACGCCAGATGAGAAAATAATTAACCTGTTTTTGGAAGCTTTGCAAAGTAATATAGAGAGCATTCGAGATGTTGCACTACGAGCCATTCAAATAATGATTCCTGCAATTGTTGAATACGTCAGTGAACATGAAGAATTGAAGAAACCATTGTATGCCAGATTGTGGATAGCTAAATTTGATACATCCGTGGAAATTCGCAAACTGGCCGTAGATCTTTGGGACTCAACTGATTTTCCATTTCCGGAATTCGATGATCTCATTTGTGATATAACACATTCAGAGCTTTGTATACAAAAATCATCCGCAGAATCGTTAGTTCCGCTAATATTGAACGATAGCAGTTTGACAAAATATGGACTTAAAAAACTATTGACAATTTATAACGAGAAACTAACATTAATTCCCCCCAAGCTAGACAAGTTTGATCGCGAAATTGAACCAGCTTTTGATCAGTGGAAACCTCGCAGAGGTGTCGCTATCGCCATAACCCAAATAGCACAATTTCTATCCATTGATGATATAAATAACCTAATGCAATTTATGGTATCTCATGGACTTGGTGACAGAGAGGAAATTGTGCATAAGGAAATGTTAGCGGCCGCTTTGAAGATAGTCGATTTACATGGTAAGGAGACCATTGTAAGTTTGCTACCTGTCTTTGAAGAGTTCCTCGATAAAGCTCCCAAATCGCAAAGTTATGATAACATACGACAGGCTGTGGTTATTTTAATGGGCTCATTGGCACGACATTTAGAGAAGGACGATAAACGAATTGATCCGATAGTTAAGCGTCTAATAACTGCACTTTCTACACCATCGCAACAAGTACAGGAAGCAGTCTCGAATTGCTTGCCACATCTTATGCCATCTGTAAAAGATGAAGTCCCAGCAATGATCAAGAAACTCCTACACTCTCTAGCCAAGTCTGATAAATATGGCGAAAGACGTGGCGCTGCCTATGGTATAGCTGGTATAGTGAAGGGCCTTGGCATTTTATCGCTTAAACAATTGGACATTATGTCTAAACTGACAACCTACATACAAGATAAAAAGAATTATAGAAGTCGTGAAGGGGCTCTCTTCGCTTTTGAAGTCCTCTGTACCACCCTCGGCCGTCTATTTGAGCCGTATATTGTGCATGTATTGCCGCATCTTCTGCAGTGCTTTGGCGATTCATCTCAATACGTACGTCAAGCTGCCGACGATACCGCTAAGGTAGTAATGGGTAAGCTATCGGCTCATGGTGTTAAGCTAGTGCTACCATCTCTGCTCGATGCCCTCGATGAAGATTCGTGGAGAACAAAAACTGCTTCTGTTGAACTGCTCGGTGCGATGGCATTTTGTGCCCCAAAACAATTGTCATCATGTTTGCCCAGCATTGTACCGAAATTAATAGAGGTTCTTGGTGATTCGCACACAAAAGTGCAAGAAGCTGGTGGAGATGCTCTGAAGGTAATTGGTTCCGTTATTAAGAATCCTGAAATTCAGGCTATTGTACCCATTCTTCTAAAGGCATTGGAGGATCCATCTAACAATACAGCTGCCTGTTTGCAAAGCTTGTTGAAAACCAAATTTATTCACTTTATTGATGCCCCTTCTTTAGCTCTAATTATGCCAGTTGTGCAACGAGCATTTATGGATCGTTCGACGGAAACAAGAAAAATGGCTGCACAAATTATTGGAAATATGTATTCGCTGACAGATCAAAAGGATTTGACACCTTACCTACCCAGCATAATACCTGGATTGAAATCATCGTTGCTTGACCCTGTGCCTGAAGTTCGAGCTGTCTCGGCACGTGCACTTGGTGCTATGGTGAAGGGAATGGGTGAAACATCATTTGAAGATCTACTGCCATGGCTTATGCAAACCCTAACATCGGAGTCTAGCAGTGTTGATCGCAGTGGTGCAGCACAGGGACTTTCTGAGGTTGTAGGTGGATTGGGTGTGGAAAAGATGCACAAACTTATGCCAGAGATAATTGCAACTGCAGAACGGAATGATATTGCTCCTCATGTTAAAGATGGTTACATCATGATGTTTATATATATGCCAGGTGCTTTTCCAGATGAGTTCACTCCGTATATAGGTCAAATAATCAATCCTATACTCAAGGCATTGGCCGATGAAAGTGAATATGTGCGAGACACAGCACTGCGAGCTGGACAAAGAATTGTCAACTTGTATGCAGAGACTGCTGTCGCACTGTTGCTCCCCGAATTGGAGAAAGGCTTGTTTGATGAGAACTGGCGTATACGATACAGTTCGGTACAATTGCTTGGAGACTTACTCTATCGCATATCTGGTGTGTCTGGTAAAATGACCACGGAAACAGCTAGTGAAGATGATAACTTCGGCACAGAGCAATCACATACTGCCATCATTCGTTTCTTGGGCGATGAACGTCGTAACCGGGTTTTGTCAGGTCTTTACATGGGACGCAGTGACGTCTCGTTGATGGTGCGTCAGTCGGCGTTGCATGTATGGAAAATTGTTGTAACAAATACACCCAGAACATTGAGAGAGATTCTACCAACATTGTTTGGTCTTCTGTTGGGCTGTTTGGCAAGTACCAGCTATGATAAGCGTCAAGTCGCAGCACGTACTTTGGGAGATCTTGTGAGAAAACTGGGGGAAAGAGTTTTGCCGGAAATTATTCCAATACTGGAGAGTGGATTAAATTCCGAGCAGTCAGACCAAAGACAAGGTGTTTGCATTGGATTGTCTGAAATAATGGCATCAACTTCCAAAGAAATGGTTCTTAGTTTCGTACACAGTTTGGTTCCAACTGTTCGTAAAGCCTTGGCTGATCCTCTGCCAGAGGTTCGTGAGGCGGCGGCAAAAACATTCGAGTCGTTACACAGTACCGTCGGCTCTAGAGCACTGGATGATATTCTGCCACACATGCTTGAAAATCTTAACGATCCAGATCCCGAAATTGCAGAGAATACCCTGGATGGCTTACGTCAAGTAATGTCTATAAAGTCACGGGTTGTTTTGCCTTACCTTGTTCCACAGCTTACTGCACAGCCCGTAAATACGAAGGCCCTGTCAATCTTAGTTTCTGTAGCCGGCGATGCTTTAACTAAATATTTACCTAAAATATTATCAGCACTATTGGACGCTTTGTCGGAATCACATGGTACGGCTAATGAGAACCTAGAATTGGAGTATTGTCAAACTGTTATTTTGTCTGTGACTGATGAGGTTGGAATCCGTACCATAATGGACACCCTCATGGTCTCGGCCAAATCTGAAAATGTGTGTACACGCAAATCGTCAGCTAGTTTATTGTCTGCATTCTGTATTCACTCGCCCGGCGACTATTCGCAATATATTCCTCAACTTCTTCGTTGCCTACTGAGATTAATGGCCGATCATGATAAGAGTATAATTCAAAAAGCTTGGGAAGCATTGAATGCTGTTATCAAGGGCTTAAATCCAACTCAGCAAATCGGCTACGTAACTGATGTCCGTCAAGCGGTTAGGTTTGCTGCAAGCGATTTAAAAGAAGCCGAATTACCAGGTTTTTGCTTACCAAAAGGAATTACCCCATTGTTGCCCGTCTTTCGTGAAGCTATTCTAAATGGTCTGCCTGAGGAGAAGGAAAATGCCGCTCAGGGACTTGGGGAAGTCATCTTCTTGACTAGCGCAGCCTCGTTGCAGCCGTCTGTCGTTCACATTACCGGTCCATTGATTAGGATTTTGGGAGATCGTTTTAACTCCGGTGTTAAGGCAGCTGTTTTAGAAACTCTGGCGATTTTGCTTCACAAAGTTGGTGTTTTGTTAAAACAATTTTTACCCCAACTTCAGACAACATTCTTGAAAGCATTGCATGACCAAAACCGAACTGTTCGTATGAAAGCCGGCAAGGCGCTGTCCGAATTGGTTGCGATTCACTCTAGAGCCGATCCTCTGTTCAATGAAATTCACAATGGAATCAAAACATCTGATGATTCTGCAGTTAGGGAAACCATGTTGCATGCACTACGTAGCATTATAACTCCATCTGGCGATAAAATGTCTGATGTGATTAAGAAACAAGTTTTCTCTACCTTATTGACACTGATTGGACATCAAGAGGACATGACACGTAACGCTGCAGGTGGATGTTTGGGCGCTATGCTGAAATACATGCCAGCTGCCCAGGTTTCTGAATTATTGAATAATTGTTGCGCACTAAATGAAAGTTTGGATGATCCATTAACTAGACATGGCTATACTGTTATCATATTTGTTGCTCTCAAAGAATGCCCCAAAGAAGTTCTAATCGAAACATTTGCAGATAAAATAATTGGTAATATACTCGTTAATATATCATCAGATAAAGCACCCATAGCATGTAACGCCGTTCGAGCTGCTGCATATCTATTAGAATACAAACTTGTCAACAAAGAAGATCCTCCCAATAATGTTATAGTGTCGTTAGCAAGGGCAATGAACCACAGCAGTAATGATGTTAAGCAATTGGTTGCAAAAAGTTGTATACATCTTTCGAAAAATTTAAGTGCTGAGCAAATACATGTTGATGTTTTGAAAACTTTGATTCCAACTCTTGTTAATGGTACTAAAGAGAAGAATGGCTATGTTAAATCCAATTCAGAGTTAGCTCTTATATCCATATTGAGATTAAGATCTAACGAGACAACATTTAATAAAACCTGTGAGGTCTTAGAAACCGGAGCTAGAGACTCGTTAAGTGATGTAGTAGCAAAGGTTTTGAAGAGGGTCGTTGCTCAGCCACCAGTTAAGGAAGAGGACTTAGATGATACACTGCAAACTTGAATATTGATGATAACCCCATATTTAATTCGGTACATTTTTTTTAAATGTTATGTAATAAAATGTATATATTAATTAATATTTTTAAACAATTAAAATGATTAAAAATAAAAATGATTTGCGTTTTTCTTCATTGTAATTTTAATGGTGTTGTTTTTTTTAAACCTTAATGGGGCTATTTTAAAGCAAATGCAGGTTGGTTAACGTTTAATTTATATTATCTGTAATTGATTGCTTTTAATCTATAAAATTCAAATTTTTAATTGAAAGCAGCTTATTAAATTCCTTATTAGTATTCACAAATCAAACTACCTAGTCAGGCAGTTTTGAAGTTCAGAAAAAGATATTGTTGGGTCCGTGGTATCGCACATAGAGCCATTGTCGGGTAAATATCCCTTAAATTTAGCACAAAGTTTAAACTTAGTATCCATTGTTAATAGAGATTGTACTTTTGGATTTGCTAGACCAAAAAACATTTCCCCTTTCGCCTTAAGAAGCACTTTTGGCGGTTTTCCAATGGAGCTGTGTATAGCATTTAACAGTTCTTGATGACATATGTTAGCAGTAGCTCCAAAAAACACGCCATCCAGGTCATTATCGGGTATCAATTGGAACTGAGGAACTCCAGCATTATTTAGTATTTTACATGTAAAAACACATTTTTTGTATGGATCTTTGGGATGTGCGTAAATTCTTGTCGCCACATACCCCACCGGATATATCCATTCAGCCGTATGAAAGTTTGGATTTGTAGGTATTATTTCTCCAATTGAGTGTATAAGAATATTACTTAGGTTCAATGGAAATATAGAAGTATTCCGTTGATTATGTTTCGAAGTATTTTGAAAATCGTTTTCATTACTCTTTCTTGCTGCAGAGCCCTGTTTTTCGCCGTTATTTTTAGCGGAATTCCGACCTTCATTCAAAATTGAATTAGGTATGCTTGGATTCTTGTCCAGTCCTTCGTAAAACATTAATTTTTCAATTAACGTTAGCCTCTCCGAACGTGCCGCAACCAGCTCTGCCTGCAATAGGCAAACCTCATCCACAAGAGATCCATTTTCCTATTAAAAACAAACTGTTACACCACCTAATGTCATGGAGGGAACAAATGTCGGTATGTGCGTAAACGCATATATTAATTTGCCCATACTTTTGCTAACTTAACTTACCAAAACAAAATATTTTACACGACGCTTTAATTTTTCATATCTTTGTTTATAATCCATTATTATGTCTATCGATGAATGCCATGTGAGCTTATCGATTGTTAAATACCAAAATAAACCAAAAAAAGACGATATAAATCTGACTATTGATTGATTTTTCGCATACTTTGCTATCGATGAATACTAACATTCTAAAGATGTAAAATTGACGAGATGCGATAATTTATATCACTGTAATCGCAGGGCTACAAGAACCTCAAAAGTGATGGAAAATGTTATGTTAAATCATCGAACACTTTCAAAACAGATTGAGATTCAAGAATCAATTACACATTTCAGTAAAAAATTTTTATGAAAACATCCCCTTTTTAAATAATATAAGAGATTTAGTTTACAGACTTTTGCGTGTAATAAAAGGCATTATAATTTGCGCTTAACATTAAAAATAAAAGGGGGATCACAGTTTGAGTTAGTTTGCGTATTCCTTTAGAATAGAACCTGCAATAACCAAACGTTGAATCTCGGAAGTGCCTTCATATATCTCCGTAATACGAGCATCACGATAATGACGCTCTGCTGACAGATCTGTTACGTAACCCATGCCTCCCAACACTTGAATGCATTGATGAGAGCATAGTGTAGCAGCTTCGGAAGCGGCCAGTTTGGCCATTGCGGCTTCTTTGGAATATGGCTGATTATTGTCCTTCAGCCAAGCGGCGCGCCAAGTCAAAAGCCTTGCCGACTCTAAAGCCAACGACATATCAGCAATTTTCTGTTGTATTGCTTGCAACTTCGATATGGGCTTTCCAAATGCCTGACGCTTCTGTGCATAATCCACAGCAACTTCAAGAGACGCTTGAGCAATGCCCAGCGCCTGACTGGCAATGCCAATGCGTCCAGCATCCAGAGTCTTCATGGCAATCTTAAAGCCGAGGCCTGGCTTGCCAAGCAGATTCTCTTTGGGTATTTCACAGTCTTCGAATATTAGCTGGCAGGTTGAAGAGCCACGAATTCCCAGTTTATCTTCCTTTTTGCCCAGCGAGAATCCCTTCAGACCTTTGGGCACAATGAATGCTGAAATGCCCTTGTGTTTCAACTGTTTGTTGGTTGTTGCAAACACAACTGCTGCGTCCGCTTCGAATCCATTGGTTATCCATGCTTTGGTCCCGTTCAACACATAGTGGTCACCCTTCTCTGTTGCTACAGTGGATGCAGCACCTGCATCTGAACCGTTACCGGGCTCGGAAAGTGCAAAACAGCCGACGCGTTCTCCTGTCGTATATGGTGTAATATAAGCGGCTTTTTGTTTTGCATTTCCAAAGCCATCCACTGGTCCCAGATACAGGGAGTTGTTAACCGACATGATAACGCCAGCCGAGGCGCATCCTCGAGAGATCTCCTCCATAGCAATAGCATACGCAAGATAGTCCAGCCCGGTTCCTCCTAACTCTTCGGGAATCGATACAGCCATGAGTCCCAGCTCGCCCATCTTCTTGATCTGATCTGCAGGATAGAGATGCTCCCGATCAAATTTTGCCGCATTTTGACCACAGAGCTCAGAATTAGCGAAATCTCGACATGTTTTCTGCAGCATCTGATGTGTATCCGGCAGTGCAGAAATCGAGGCTATGTTCCGGAGGTGCACCCGATTGCAGGCTGTGTGAATGATCAAGTGATAAGGAATCTGACATTAAAACACATATCAACAAGTCAAAGTCCATTTCTATATACATACCAATTCTTAAAGTGTTCCTAAAAAGTGACTGCATCATCACTTGTACAAATAAAGGGTATACAAATATTCTAATGTTTTACTGCTTACAATAAATTAATATTTAATTATTCTACTATTATTGCTTTCCGTCGATTGCTTGAATTATTTATGCAAATTAGAGCTGTTGTGGTTCAGTTCGCTAGAAGGTAACTAACCTGTTCATTTGAGCTACTTATAGTGGCTAATAAATCAAACTTAGTTTTATACTAGGCTTTCGAGGTAATTAAAAAGAATTCTGTATGTATAATAATAATTTCAGAACTCAATAAAATTCCTAAAAGCAAAAGAGTTATATTAATTTTAATTTGAGAGCTCAGATCCTTGAACCAGTAAGTTCACGTTCATTGCTAGTTCAGTGATTTTATTTCTCGATTATTTTATTGGAGTAAAATTTTGCGTTAACGTCTGTTAATGACTGATGGTAGCGCCTGCAATTTAAAATTTGAAACCAAACAAAAAATACACGTACAAAAGAGATTTAATTTATTGCAGATCAACAGATAACTTTTATTAATATAAAACGTAGGTAAAAGAATCTATTAATTTAATTAGCAATTTAATAGAAACTTACAAGTTTTTCAAAATGTTATCGACTTTACAGCGCCTGCGCTACCTAAAGCAAAGAAGCAGACGAAGATTCGAGCTCGCACAAACTTGTTTAACGTTTTTATTTTTATTGCACAGTTCAATTTAATTCTATAAAACAGACACATAGAGCACCACTTTTTTCAAAGCGACAATAACAACTAGTTTTAATAAGTGAACTGCACGTGTTTACGTTCGCACCAAACTTAATATTGATTTGCAATCAAGTTCATTTAAGTTTTGAGTCTTCCCAATTTTATGTTTTGCTAATTTATTTGCGTCTTTGGATATAAATACGTCAATCTAACTGTTGGTAAGGATTGGTAAGCAAATTAAACAAGATTACAGTGCATTTGTTTAATGATAAAATAAATCAATGTATTGACAAATATTATTTACAAATGCTGATTGATTATGGAAATTCAATAGCAAATAAAACGGAAACAAATTATAGCAACGACTCGAGCTTCTGCTGCTTGTTAAGCTATTTATAGGGCGCCAAACCATACTAGTAGATATAACTTCAGTCGAGGCAACTTTAACTATGTTGCCGCACGAGTTAAACACTTCGTATCTTTGGTCATCGTTCATTTTCAATGCGATTTGATTCGGCTCTCTCTCTTGATCGCGCCACCAATCCGAAGTCGAAGCCTGATAACAGAGCCTATATAAGAGTCCGGTGCATCAGGCCAAAAGGCAAGTTGCGGATTGTTAACAGATCTGGACGCGACGTGCTGCTGCTAGCCGGTTCCAGTGCTCATTTGTGAGTCTCTCGCGCTACACCGTGTCAGTTTGTCCTTTCCTTAAAAATACATAGTATTATATATACCTTTTATCTAAAGTGCCTTAAAAGTGTATTGAATAACTAAGTTAATACATAGATTATGTGTTGTCAAAGAAATACAAACTAGTGCAAAAGAACCGAATATATTTTAAAGTTGATCATTTATTTCTGATAAATTTGTGTGTGAATTCCCCCACTGATTATACCGAAAATTTGCTTAAATTGCGAAATAAATGTTTGATAAAACTTTTAGAAGCTGTTATTAATTTTAAACTTGCGAAGTCAGCTAAAAAACTTTTTTAAAAAAAGATTAATTTTAATTCAATTAAGAACATTGCTAAAGTTATTTAAAACTTAAAGAAAGGAGATTCCTGTGAATATTTAAAATATTTGTTAGAGGATTCAAAGATATATTTTTGAAAAGTTCAAAAAAATGTTTGGCCAGATTTTTCTAGCGAGTTTCACTGCACAATCTAAAAATCGAAATCATTTTATGGCTTTAAACATAAACAAACCCCGATCGATTTGCTCAACTCATCGTGATTAGAAGAATTCCGTTTCAATTGTCATGGACTTTCAGTCTTAGTTATGAGACCAGATATGTACATATGTAAGGGTACATTGTATGACGTTGAAAGCTTCAGGAAGCCCTTCAAGAAATATTACATCAGTTCTTATCAGTAGTTTTAATTACAGCAAATTGGATGGACATTCTTGATATCAATCTTCAATAGATTTATTTTTATATAGGATTGTCGGCTTCTGTTTATAGTAGTATAGTATATGCTTATCTACTTTCCAATCTTTATTGCAGCAGCGCTTGTTGAATGAGAAGACACTCAACAAATGACAAGACATTGAGATATTGAATTGCCCACGGATTGAGAGAAAAGTTAACGAAAAGCCCTCAAAATGCAGTCGGTAAACGCGGATGAACTTCCGCCTAATCCGCGCGAGAAGTCCAACTTTCTGTCATCGATAATGTTTTGGTAAGAACAGAAAAATATAAATCATTATATATTCTTAATTTATCTAACTAATATTTATTGTACTTTAGCTATACGATGCCCACATTTTTCAAGGGGCGTAAGAAGACCTTGGATGAAAGTGATCTCTATAAGGCGCTAAATGAACACAAGTCGGGTAAGTTAAATGAGTCATTTGACCTTATCAAGGGACTCGTAAAGAACTAATTCAAATGAAGTTGATTCATATCATTAAATCGTTTTAATTGAATTATATAGTAGCTATAATCAATTGATAATCATCAGATTGGTGATTTTATGAGAAACCTATAATTAAATCATAAATTTCACGTGATGCTCGCCAAACTGATAACTAAAAAATCACAGGAATCCAAGTTTAGTTCTAGTTTCCGTACTTGCTCATCGTTTTGGAGCATTCATTTGGCTATCTAAGGTCCTTACGTCTTTGGCGAGGCCAATAGGCACATTGCCATTGAGTTTTGTACATTTTTTGAATGTACGGAAATATCAACTCTACAGACATACATTTTGCGTGTGTTACGTGAAGTGGCAAGCGACGGCAGTGGGACACCACTTAAAGGTACAGATTTCCATGATTAGATATAGCCCGAACATGTGGCTTTGGCTTTGGGTACTATGTAGGTATTGAGCTTTGTTTCGAAACTTGTCATACGATAGACAGTGTATTTTGAACTTTCGGAAACTTTGCAGTCGCTGTCAAATCCCAGTCTATTGCCAAGGAAAGGCGAGTGTTTGTACTACATACATGTATAGTCTTAGGTTTCTATGACTTATCTTTCTATAGCCACTATCTCATTCATTTCTTACGGTCTTCGTAAATTATGGCTACCTCATCCATTGATAAGCTTACCGCTAATCAATTCACAAGCTGACTTCTTCAATGCCGTATAAAAGACACCCAATATTATTATATCCAATGGGGCTTCGTGTTTATTTTAAAGCTTATCTTCGGGATTGCAGACAATCTTGTCATGATGCAAAGGAAAAATAGAAAAAGAACAGTCAAATTGACCTTTGATTTACCCATAGTTAAATCATGTGGCTAACTGACAATTCTTCATTGATAAACGCTTGAAAGTTAGATAACTTTGACAAGCTTCCATTGCCGCAATTAATGAATTTCCTTTTTGACCAATAATGATATATGAGATATATAATTAAATATCGGGCGCTTATTTACTAGGAATATATGAGCCCATAGAGACATAATGGATTGACATGAAGTACTTGGCGGATTCGTGGACTAGTATCTTATCTTCTTATAGACATGACTTGCCTTGAGTAAATATTTATTTAGGTAAACAATGGCATATAGTTAATGTCAAGTAATAGGCATATAGCACGCTTTGTAAGAATTCATGAATATATACATATGTATGGAATTTTGTAGCCACTTCAAGCTGGCATAGCCTCCGATCACCCGTTGCGGAAGTGCCCGGGCTGAGAGGGCTCGATGTCCACATGCAGTTCCATTCGTGGGATTAGTATGTCCAGATAAGAATCTAGAATGCAATGAACAGCTGGGCGTTGCTCGGGGATTTTACGTCCATAACTCATAACTAAACCAAAGACTATAGAGACAATAAACGCTTGAATGAGCGATACAAAATCATGGCTAGAAACTTTTATGAAGAAGTTATAAAGACTTCAAATCATGTCAGAACTGATAACTGATAAAAGAAGTGTTGCTCGAGAACTTGTAGTTTTTTTTTTATCAGTTATATGCACTTTGATTAAGCTAATCATGTTCTATTTTTATTCAATTAGCAATTATTTCGTATCGATTATACACCATAGATATGTAATAAATATATTACTTATTTACTTAATTTATTTTTCTTCCAATTCAAGACACACTTGGCAAGAAACTCAGCGATGCCTGGGAAAAGGAATTGGAGGTTAAGCGCAAGAAGAAGAAAACGCCCAGCCTGTTTAAGGCTATGATGAGCGTCTTTGGCTGGAACTTCGGTATATTGGGCTTTGTATTGTTTATACTCGAAATGGGCTTCCGGTAAGTGAAGACACGCCCCCGCCTCAATCGACTGCTCGAGTTATTTATGACATCAATTATTGTTATTATTTATTTTTGTTGCTGCGCAGCGTCACACAACCGCTTTGTCTGGGCGGCCTGATTGCCTTCTATTCGGATCCGGAGAACATGAACAGCGACGATCAGACCGAGGGATATCTGTATGCTGTGGGCGTCATCTTGTGCAGTTTATTCAACGTCATGTTCATGCATCCCTACATGCTGGGCATGTTCCACACGGGCATGAAGGTGCGCATTGCCATGTGCAGCATGATTTATCGCAAGGCGTTGCGTCTCAGTCGAACAGCTCTGGGCGATACGACAATTGGTCAGGTGGTTAATCTCATATCGAACGATGTAGGCCGTCTGGATGTCTCAGTTATACATATGCATTATTTATGGCTTGGTCCAGTCGAGATCGGTGTAGTCACTTGGCTCATGTGGCGAGAGGTAAGCCAATTGCAGACCTCAATGTTTTCTATAATGTGTTATATGACTGACTCCCTTACAGATTGGGGTCTCGGCTTTCTTTGGCGTGGCTGTGATGTTGTTGTTTGTGCCGCTGCAGGCATATCTGGGCAAGAGAACTTCGGTGCTGCGTCTGAAGACGGCTCTACTCACTGACGAACGAGTGCGCATGATGAATGAAATTTTGTCGGGTATTCAAGTGATCAAGATGTATGCCTGGGAAATACCTTTCTGCAAGATGATACAACACGTGCGCGCAAATGAAATGAAAGCGATTCGGAAGGTTAACTACATTCGTGGCACGCTGCAAAGTTTCATTATGTATGTAACGCGTATATCGGTGTTTGTCAGCCTCGTTGGCTATGTGCTGCTGGGGCAGCTGTTGACGGCGGAGAAGGCTTTCGCGATTACCGCATACTACAACATTCTGCGCAACACGATGACCATCTATTTCCCCATGGGTATTTCACAGGTATGAAACGCATGAAAGCTTTCAGTTATTCCCATGCTTATCCCTTGCTTATCCATTCACAGATTGCTGAGCTGCTCGTATCCATTGGGCGTATTCAAAAGTTTATGCTCCACGAGGAAACAAAGGTGCGCGATAAGTCCAATGATGTGAATGAGCAGAAACTGGGCTCCAAAGCACCTGCCACTCTGGTGCAGGAGCCTGCCGCCACCGTGACTGGAGTGCTTAAGCCAAGCAGTCGTCGTACCAGCGAGGCAGAGTGTGGTGTGAACATCAATAAGATGAAGGCTAAATGGGATGCCAAGTCTAATGAATATACCCTGGATAATATTACGTTGAAAATCAAACCACGTCAATTAGTCGCAGTCATTGGGCCCGTGGGCTCGGGCAAATCCAGTTTAATACAGACAATTCTGGGTGAATTGCCACCAGACTCTGGCACCTTGAAGGTCAATGGCAGCTTGTCCTATGCCTCGCAGGAGCCCTGGCTATTTACGGGCACAGTCAGACAGAATATATTGTTTGGATTGCCCATGGATAAGAGTCGCTATCGCCAGGTGGTGAAGAAGTGCGCGCTGGAACGTGACTTTGAGCTACTACCCTATGGAGACAAGACAATTGTGGGTGAACGTGGTGCATCGTTGTCAGGTGGTCAGAAGGCTCGTATTGCTCTGGCACGTGCGGTGTACCGCAAAGCGGATATTTACTTGCTAGATGATCCCCTCAGCGCTGTAGACACTCATGTGGGTCGTCATCTCTTCGATCAATGTATGCGAGGATACTTGCGTGAGGAAATCGTGCTGCTGGTTACACATCAATTGCAATTTTTGGAGCAAGCCGATTTAATTGTTATCATGGATAAGGGAAAAATAAGTGCCAAGGGTACCTACGAATCCATGTGCAAGAGTGGCCTGGACTTTGCCAAGATGTTGACAGATCCCAGCAATAAGGAAGAGGGCGCTGGTGATGGGGCCGACAAGCGTAAGCTGTCGCAAGCCAGCAAGCTGCGCAGTCGCCAAAACAGTGTGTCATCATTGGAGTCAGCCGCCGAGTCCATTGTTGTGGAATCACCCATGCAGACCCAGGAGACGCGTACCGAGGGACGCATCGGCATGTCACTCTACAAGAAATACTTTGGCGCCAATGGTTACTTTTTGTTTATTATATTTGCCTTCTTCTGCATTGGTGCCCAGGCATTGGGCTCTGGCGCGGATGTGTTCCTTTCCTACTGGTATGTTATTTCAGGGATAGGATGGATAAAATCAATAACTAAATCTCTTCCTTTTGCAGGGTAAACAAAAATGGAGACGCTGATGAGGACGCGGATACATTTATGTCTCGTTTGCGTCGCTCGTTTATGCCGAGAATCAATAGCGATACGGATCCCAACGATATTTATTACTTTACGGGCATCAACGTGCTGGTCATTATCTTCTCCCTGGTGCGCAGTGTGCTCTTCTTCCACTTGGCTGCCAAGAGTTCGACCACGTTGCACAATAGGATGTTCCAAGGTGTTACGCGTGCTGCAATGCATTTCTTCAACACGAATCCCTCGGGTCGTATTCTGAATCGTTTCTCCAAGGATCTGGGTCAAGTGGATGAAATTCTACCTTCGGTTATGATGGATGTCTTGCAGATCTTGCTGCTTATTATTGGCATTGTTGTTGTGCTGTGCATTGTGAATCTGTGGTACCTTTTGGTCACATTTATTCTTGCTTTTATTTTCTATTTACTGCGTTCCTTCTATCTGAATACTTCACGTGATGTCAAGCGACTGGAGGCCATAAGTAAGTGTGCCTCGTGTAAAACGGAAATTCAAGTAAAACGGAAATTCAAGGAATCCTCTTTCGTTTCCAGCTCGTTCGCCCATTTACTCGCATCTGAGTGCATCCCTGAATGGCCTGCCCACCATACGAGCCTTTGGCGCTCAGAAGGAACTGATTGCTGAGTTCGATAATTTCCAAGACATGCACAGCTCCGGTTTTTACATGTTCCTCTCAACTAGTCGTGCCTTTGGCTATTGGCTGGACATGGTGTGTGTGTTATATCTTGCAATTGTCACGCTTAGCTTCTTCCTCTTTACCCCGGAAAATGGTGGCGATGTTGGTTTGGCTATCACACAGGTGAGATGTAAAATTCATAGGATTGTTATTTACTCCAACTAATTTTCTCTTTTAACCGCTTATTTAGGCCATGGGCTTGACGGGAATGGTGCAATGGGGCATGCGACAGTCGGCAGAACTGGAAAACAACATGACATCGGTGGAGCGTGTCGTGGAGTACGAGGACCTGGAACCTGAGGGTGACTTTGATTCCAAACCCAATAAGAAACCACCAAAGGATTGGCCCGATGAGGGCAAGATCGTATTCAATGATCTGAGTCTGCGTTATTTCCCAGAAAAGGAAGCGGACTACGTGCTACGCTCGTTGACGCTGGACATCAAGCCATGCGAAAAGGTTGGCATTGTTGGACGCACTGGTGCAGGCAAATCATCACTGATTAATGCCCTGTTCCGGTTGTCATATAACGAGGGCGCCATCATTATCGATCGTCGCGACACCAACGATTTGGGACTACACGATTTGCGCAGCAAGATTTCGATTATACCTCAAGAGCCGGTGCTTTTCTCGGGCACTATGCGTTACAATTTGGATCCCTTCGATGAGTATTCGGACGCTAAACTATGGGAGTCACTGGAAGAGGTTAAACTAAAGGAAGTCGTGGCAGATCTGCCAAGCGGTTTATCCAGCAAAATCTCTGAAGGTGGCACCAACTTCAGTGTGGGTCAACGTCAACTGGTGTGTCTGGCACGTGCCATTCTTCGCGAAAATCGCATACTGGTGATGGACGAGGCCACAGCCAATGTGGATCCACAAACAGATGCGCTCATTCAGAATACAATTAGAAATAAGTTTAGGGACTGCACAGTGCTAACAATTGCCCATCGATTGCACACTGTCATGGATTCGGACAAGGTTTTGGTTATGGATGCCGGACGCGCCGTTGAGTTTGCATCGCCATTCGAGCTGCTGACAGTTAGCGAAAAGAAGGTATTCCATAGCATGGTTAAACAGACAGGCGACGCCACATTCGATGTGCTGCTCAAGGTAGCACAGAAGGTAGGTCAATCGATGGAGTTACCAATTCAAGAGTTATAATCAAAATATATATCTGATTTGCAGGCTCATGAGGATCATCTGAAGAAGGATTCTTGACACTTCGCTGTGCCGAAGGCTTTCAAAGACTACATACTTAAGATACTTGAACCAATTACGAACCACCCGGCGGCCAATGCACGAATACAAAAAACCTTCCTATTTGCAGAGGCCTCCAAGCAGAAATTATTAGGGTAGCAGAAGCCGTAAATGCAACCAAGACGATGACGGCAATACATTTTTTACAACACATATGTACAAACTAATTGTTAGATGATTTGACAATACTTAGAACTAGAGAACGACAATGCATGACAATTGAGTTAAATCAAAATGTGCGGTAAAAAAAAAACACCTGTAAAAACGCCTTTAAAAGGTTGCATTGCAAATCTAAAAAAAAATGTGTTCCGTAACGACAATAACGATTATAACAAAATATGATCCAATGAAATCAAAACAAAAAAACTATAAGCTGTTACGTCTAGTATTAATGTATGTGTGTGTTTTATAGTAATTTATTAATGTACAGGTATACACAATAAATGTAACAATTTATTCCTTTTATGTTTTCTTCAGTTTCCTTTCCTTTTAAGTTACACAGTTTGTTAACTAAACTCGTAGAAGTGCATTTAAATCGTCTTAAAAGAGATTCAATGCATTTAAGAAAAAAGTATCTTCCATTTGATGTAAACTAAAAAAAACAATACAAATTATGCAACTAAGATAAAACGCTTTCTAAAAGTGCAACTTCATCTAGGCTTTAGCTTTAGTTAATTTTATATATTTACATAGATTATTGTGTTTGTATTTGTATTTGTGTCTATTTATATTAAGAGTACACATATACATATATATTCCCCACTTAAAAGACCAGGGTCAGCCAGCCGAACATCAAAAGGAATCCACCAATGGTGCCGTAATTCTGGAATTGCCTATCACCGGTCAGCGCTAAATGATACAAGGAGCCGGAAAATAGTAAGGTTCCTACAGTCATAACTCCGCCTGTCTGTGGACAAAAGTTAAATAAGAAAATTAGATTAATATATATATATATATATGAATCATTTACTCAAAGCGTTGCATTTAAGTGTGTGTGCTAGACAATAATAATAACAATAATACAGCCTTCACATATTATGATGTTAGCTTTAGTTATTGGCTTTAAATAACCAAAGACAAGCTCTACGATTTACTTATCAAATAAGGCTGAACACAGAAATTTTGAAATACCAAGCCACAAGCAAATAAGAATTAAAATGTAAGCAGCGTTATTTAAAGCTGCCTTTTGGTACGTTTTTTAAACAAAAATGGTAAACATGAACAATTAAGGAGACAATAATAATATTCCCATATCCTAAGCCCATATCAATGCGATGAACCTTTCATATCACCAACCCAAAACACAAACACAAACAATGTTTAATGTTAGCCATGTTAGTAGTATACAAGTTTCGTGATGTGGTATTGAAATTACTTTTAAGCTGCAATTAGTGGTTGTTGAAACATTAGCTTTAGCTTTGGGAAACGTTTCATATTTTTCATATACAATCTTCACATCTTAGAGAAAAAGAAATTTGAGAACGCTTAGCAAAAATTTCAATGCTCAAACTTATCGCGTAAATTCCTCAATCAGCTCATTAGAATTTAATTATGAGAGTGTCAATTACATACATTCATAAATATACATATATATATATATACATTGATGTACTTCTATACATCACATATTTATATACATACATACATACATAGGTACATGAGTGTTAAAAATCAAATCAAAGGTAAATTGTGCATAAATCAATTCATTTAAGTAACGCGAGTTGTTGTAAATTCCGTTCAGATATTTAACTTTACAAATAAATAAAAACACAATGAAAAGAAAAGCTTTACGATACTTAAATAAAATAAAATGATATTAACAATTGTCCAGTTCGTATTTGTGCTGCTGAATCATTCCAATAAAACTGGTAATCCCCTAACTAATTCGTTTTTACTTACAACTACTGGATAGTGGGCCAGGGGCATGCACAGCAGCGTAATGGAAAAGAGTAAATGCATCCGATTGGCCAGAGCTTGTGCCTCCAGACGTTCCTTGAAATCGCGTGAATCCCTTAGCTGATACCTGCAGTAAATATCCATAAAAATAGCTGACGCACCACCCAAGCCAGCAATTCTCACAAAATAATAGTCATTGCCCATTAGACTATGTAATGCGGGGGCTTCTCTTTGAGCGTTTTTGTCTTTTATAAATGCACTAAGTATGTATTCCAAGAAGCTATCCACCGACATTGTGCTACTGTGCCGCTATTCGCCAATGGTCTACATACATATAATTTTGTTGCTTAGATGTCCGAGAATCAAAATTATCAGGTTCGCCTGTGTGACAATGAGGGAAAGGCCTGTTATCATTTATCTCAACTTTAGTTTTGTTTACTTGCAGGTAAACACAAGAAATTTCTCATTTTATTCCAACTTTTTTGTGTATTTTCAGTTTAATGTTTATGTTTCACTTAGGTTGCAAAGCTTGTTCGCAATCATACCATCTAAAAGAAATTCAATGGGGTTAATAACAATGACTATTTTGCGTTCACTTATAGTTCGCATAGAGCTTAAATGTAAAACAGCTAAGATAAAACGCCTTTAAAAAGCGCATTTATATAAATATTTATATATCAGTTGCTGTACACATGCAAGTTCATCGAGGCTTTAGCTATCGATGGTGTTCTATATTGATTAGTGTATTAGATTGTAATTATGTCTATTCATATGGCGAGTATTATCCCCATTAGAAGACCAGGGACAGCCAGCCGCACATCAAACAGAATCCACCAATGGTACCATAGTTCTGGAATCGCTTATCACCAGTCAGAGCTCGATAATACATGGAGCCAGAGAAGAGTATGGTTCCCACAGTCATAATTCCGCCAGTCTGTGGATTAAGAATTTTATAATATATTAATATTGGTGTATGTCGTGTAAGGAAAGTTATCTTCATCATACAAAAGTTGCATACTGCAGCAGCGTACTTACAACGACAGGATAGTGCGCCAGGGGCATGCACAGCAGAGCAAAAGAATGAAAAAAATGTATTCGATTAGCGATATCGGCGAAAGCCTGTGACTCCTGCTGTTCCTTGGGATCGCGTACATCCCGAAGATGATACTTGCAGTAGGCGCCCATAAAAATTGCTGACGCACCGGCCAAGCCGGCAATTCTTACAAAATTATAGTGCTTGCCCACAAGACTGTGTATTGAATCGCAACCTTTTGGAAGCGGCAAACAACCAGCTGGCGGCGATGGATCATTACATTTTTTGGGACGCAGACCCTGGAAATAAAAAACTTTTGTAATATTAAGATAAATTGTTAATTCAACACTTACAAATGCACGCATTATTCCTGACGACGAGTTAATAAGTGCTCGACTTATGGGATTTCCTAGTGTTATGTATTCCAGGGCATCAGCGACCGACATGTTGATACTTTGGCGCTACTATCAACTGATATATAATTTATATGCTTAGAGGTCTGTGGACAAAAGAAGAGTGAGTTGCCGGAGTGTTATAATGAGCGGACAGATCGTTATCGCCTTGCTATCGATAGCACATTTATTAAATATATATACAAATATTAATTTGATTGACTTCTGACATGATTAGAAAAGTGTCCTTGTTTTTACAAAATTAAGATACAAAATGCCTTTCGCATTGTATTGACAAAATAATTAAACAGAAGTTAAAATTATTTAACGCCTTTTCAATGAAAAATTCTACATTCAGACTTCAGTGTTACCATGCTGTGTTAAGGAAAATTGCTTTACTAAGGGCGGGAAAATACAAAATAAAAATTGGTTTTCACAAAGTCATGGCTCTTTATATAATATTTTCTTATTTCTATTTAATTTACAAATTTGTCCTCATAACAATAAAGACTAGGAAGGCTCTGCTCCATTAAAACCACGTGCGAGTAGAAAATGTTCTGCTGAATCACCACGACTTGCGCGTGGTTTCACACGCTTTACTTTTTCATAATAGCACAGTATATCGCGTTCCAATTTAGGCACATCACCATTATCCCAGATTTTGACCACCAGATTGGCTTGTGGCGCAGACATGGCCAAGGCGAATCTAAGCACTTCATAGCAAAGATTTGTGATATTTTCCTGGTCCAACATACGCACACCTGTTGCATTTGGTGCCATATCTGAGAGTACACAATTAACTTTATGCCCCAACAGAGACTCACGTAGTCGCTTCTGGGCAAGTGGTGAGGTAAAATCCATTCCACCGAAAATTGTTGCCCCAGGTACAGCATGAAAATGGAGTAGATCCATGCTATACACCGCTCCTAAGGGTGCACGTTCCATCTTGCCATTTGCATTGGTGCGTTCGACAGCTACTTGCGTCCAGCTCCCTGGCGCAGCACCGCAGTCCAACACTTTATCGCCCGGCTTTAGTATCTTATATTTATCATCTATTTCCAGAAGCTTAAATGCACTGCGACAGCGATAATTAGACATGCGAGCCTTCTCTACGTAAGGATCGGCGAGTTGACGAGTTAGCCAATCCTGGGAACTTTTGCTTCTTCCTTTGAGGTTCTTCGGTTGTTGTTTTCCATAGTTGACAGAATAATGTGTTTGCAGATTCCGCCGGAATAATAAGTTAGTAAAATTAGAGACCGGCAGCCGCATTGTGCAACCAATACAAGCAAAACAGATATTGTGACCATGGTATTTTTTAGTGTTTTTCTTTGTTTTGGTATTTTAAGTGAAGTTTGGTTATTGGTCGGTTCACCAAATAGTTAGTCTTTGTTCTTAAGTTATTTATGGCGGTATTGGTTTAAATAAAAAAAAAAAATTTTACAAAGCCCTTTATTATTAAAAAACGAAATTAAATCATTTCAGTAGATCGTTCACTATGTAAGCCAGTCATATAGATTATAGATTACGAGTTAATGTTTTAATATATTCTAAACCAGTTCCACTATTAATGAAGCTGGTGTGAACAAAGCAATGGTACTTTGGAATTCCGCCCAACGTGAACAAGTTCAGTTCGTCAAGTGCTATGTATGGCCAAATACTCGTGAACAGTTCAACACTACGCAACAATGACGAGTGAGAGAAATACGCATTAAAAAGAAACCGATGGAAATGAGTGTGAAGTGACAATTTGATGAGTAAATTAATGCAAAAGAGGTGAAAATATGAAATATTTGACAAACTGCAACTAAATGCAAATACAAAACAAGTTCCAAACGTACATATACTTTAATTCGGTGTTACCTTAACGCGATGTTAATAACAAGAAAATCGTCGACGTTGCCGCCGCTGTTCAGAGTTTGCAAAATGAAAACCTACATTTCTTGTTGCGCCTTAATTTTGCTGTTTTGCTGCTCGATTGCATCAGCAACAGCAACACAACAAATGACAGGTGCAAATGCAGACTCAGCAGAAGTTGTAAGCAGTGAAGAAGAAAAAGCGGTAAGAATAGGCGATGTATGGGAGTGATTAGTGGGCCACTGGTGCCTGCAAGCGGCGGCACTATGAGTAGATTAACATTTAATGACAATTAACAAATTGTTTTGGTCATTATATACAGGACTGCACGGACCTTGCCCGCGACGAGGAAGCATTGATGGTATTCTCTACGCTGGGTGGCGGGCTTACGGCAATCGATCCGATTACAAGTGAAATACGTTGGACAATAGCAGATGGTAATTACACACTTACATGCGTACAAACACACAAACACACATACACATAAAAAACAATGTAACTGCCTCTCAATTACTGTATAAGTGTAGTTAGTTGATTTGTTTTTCGTAAAAGGTAACCCAATTTTAAACCGCGTGCCGCGCTCCCACTCTCTTTTACGTCCAAGTGTGTGTGGGAACTGAGCATATGTTGTCAACAACAAGCTCGACCACCTCGCTCTTGCACTCTCCCGCTCTCCATGGTGCTGTTGCATTAATAGGCATAAGCATTTCGCCAGAATGGCCTTAAAATGCAACATAAACGAGAGCGAATGGTTCCCTGATGAGCTCATCGCACAACAACAATAAACAACAATAAAAGCAAACATGCGATAAGTATTAAGTTTTTTAGAATTTAGTAATATATTTATGCGCTGTATATACCCATGGGTTTTCTACCGCCCGGCATTGATGCTGGATTCGAAGCAAAATTACGTTTACCAATAGGTTATTATATGCAGTATATTTTTCCAAACTGATAACAGAGCACACACATATAGATATGTTTCTAAAAATATTATTTGTGTGTGTGTATGTAATATACAGGCGTAATCTTTACGCTCCACGCCCGCAACAAGCATAAAAGTAGAGTTCCTTCTAATTAAATGCCAACACGGCGCAATCAGTTTACTTGTTTACCAGACTAACTTTATTTGATTTGAACAATTTGCTACAAGTATTGGGGCTAATGTATTGCTTGGTAGAAATCAAGTTAAAACTATACAACATGTTATTGAACGCGGGGTGGGCTTAGAAGCCATGAAAAAATATTTATTTAATATATTTTAATTAATAATTTGGCTATTTTTTAGTACATGGTATAATCAACGTTTCTTCCCATATTTTTTACTGGGAAATTTGTCAACGGAACACATGTTTGTGTATTTTGCATCTGTTGTAGTTTGTGTGTTAATGTTTGCTAAATTTCTGCTATTAATAGTATTATGTTTATTTATTTTCTGATTGCGTGCCGTGACTTTGGTTTATCAAGTGATATCAGTCTGCTGCCAACTATTCTGTTGGTTATCTTCAAATGTCAGGCATTTATTATTATATATTATTTACTCTCCACATTGCCATCCGGTTCTGATTGGGTGTTTTAAATAATTTTTGACAATATGCATGAAGCAGAAAATTGTACGCCCCTTTAAGATTTTCCATTGCGATAAATCTGTATGTATTTTGCTGCGCATACACATATGTTTCTGACTAGTGTACAATCTATTTCTAATGTTTAATTTCGCGCTGGTTTTGTTTTCCTGGAATCGAATTTTAAAACTACATGTGGAAAATATTTAAGCTCTGGGTTCCGACAAGTTTAAGTACTTTTACCATTAAATTGTTTAATATTTGGAACCAAATAGATTATAATTAAAGATAAAAATGTTTAGCGCGTGCATTTTTGATTTTCTTCGGTCAACCATGGCAAATGAGCACATAACAATTGTATTACTTACTTTTATTGATTTGAAGAGTATTCCTGGACTATTACCTCATCACGTGTGCGAATAGATGTTTATGCCGTTGTATGATTAGAATGTGCATGCTAATTAGAGTAATCGACGAGGCGGGTTAAATGACCTAGCATAGAGAAATGGGGAAATGCGCCCTCAAAACTCTCCACCTTGCCATAGGCTATGTTCTTCTCCCTCTTTCTCTTTCTTTCTTTCCCAATAATTAACATCGGCTTGTGTGGGTTAATTAGTGATAAGGCTCAGCCCGAGAAATGTGCTCGCAAGTGCCATGTGCCGATAAAGAGCCATCGTCACATTACCCGACATGGTTCGTTATACGTTTCTATTGTAGAGCTGTCGTTGTTTCTCTTACTGTACCCGCAACAACTCGAGAATCTACTTCTAGCAACAAAATAGATGTTTCTGTTGCCGCCTGCATTATATGATTATTTACTGGCAGCTAGACTAAAGTATTGATAAATGCTATTGCTTTAATAGGTATATAAGCTGAAATGGGTTATAGTATCTTCTATGTGGTATATCGAACATGACCTTGCATTTGTTTTCATAATTATTAGTTATTATTCAAAGAGACTCCTAAGTCATTTGTTTATTAAAACTACTTGTTATCTGCTTTTGTTTAAATGGTTAAAGATAGCTTACTTTCTGTAGAAATACTTTCTGTACATTGCAAACTTCTTCACTAATTTATTGTACCCTTTTGAAGTGTATAAACACATGCCACACTCACCTGCACTCGCAAAACAAATATGTGCGCAAGTGTTGACATTTTATATATGTATATAAAGAAATAAGGGATTGCATAGGAATTTACTTCTTTAATATGGGTAAAGATAATCTTAGCTTGTACTCTGGCCACAAAATATTCAGTGATTTTACAAATTTGTACATTAAAATCGTAATTCTTTAATTTCAGATCCACCCATTGTTGCGGAACCACAGCAAAATGTGCAGGTTCCACATTATCTGCCCGATCCGCGTGACGGCAGCATCTATCAGCTTGGACAAATGGGAAGTCTGAAAAAATTACCCTATACCATTCCACAATTGGTGGCCAATGCACCTTGTCGTTCATCCGATGGAATTTTGTATTCCGGTAAGAAAAGCGACACTTGGTACATGGTTGATCCAAAGACAGGCAGACGAGAAAAGGTCATGGGCTTTGGTGATGCCAATATGGAGGGAAAGGACGCTGATCAGATTGGTTGGGCTACGTCGCGTGCCATTTATTTGGGACGTACACAATATACGGTCATGATGTTTGACAGTCATGCCAAGGATAAAAATGCAAAGCCATGGAACATAACATTCTATGATTACAATGCACTCAGTGCACCGCCAGAGTTGGCCAAGGAATATGGTAATGATTGGAATAAATTATAAATATTTTTGGCTACAACTTTTTTCTCTTTTTAGAGTACATTCATCTGACCACCACAAGCAATGGACAGATTGTCACACTTGATCGCAAGCACGGAAAATTCTTGTGGCAACGCGACCTGAAAAGTCCAGTTGTAGCTGCATTTCTGCTGGGACCCGATGGGTTACTCAGCGTGCCATTTACTACCGTCTCCGACGAGGCTTATCAAGCCATTGTGGAAGAGTCTAAAATAGGCAATGTCAATACTGTGAAATTATTGTAAGTTAATCTAGCTAAAACTTCAATTTGAAGTCGACTTATTGTTTTTAATCCTGCCTCAGTCAATCCTTGT
This sequence comes from Zaprionus ghesquierei, assembly GCA_018904095.1. Taxonomy (NCBI): domain Eukaryota; kingdom Metazoa; phylum Arthropoda; class Insecta; order Diptera; family Drosophilidae; genus Zaprionus; species Zaprionus ghesquierei. The sequence goes on from JAEIGP010000676.1 coordinate 3,749,288, forward strand.
ATGTGGGCGAACATCAGCAGGGTCTTTATGCCTTGCCATCATTAGTGGATAAGAATACGCCCCGAATTTCCGCAACGCCGCCCATTAAACTGCTAGATGGTCCTGTCGCCGAGCAAAACAATAACCAAAATGATCCACGCACAGTTTACATAAATGATGTGCTTCAGGAGAATCCAGGCATTATGCTGGGTCACTACAACATGCCCAATGAAGTCAACAAGGGAAATTTACATTTGTCACCAACGCCGGCAGCCGGTAAAGATGTTCGCAGTCTGGCCACAATACACAACTACAACGATGGCTACGGATTGTTGGCTAACAATGAAAAAAATGCCGCCGATATTGGCGTGCAAACAGATCCGGAATTGGTAGAGATAACCATCGATGCCCGTCCAAATACCATAAATCGCACAAAAACTATAATACTGGCTAACAGCAATAAGGTGCAAGCGTTTATTAACGAATGGTTTATGGATCATCCAAGTGGCAAAGTGCATCAAATATTAATAGTCATTGTAATGGGAATGGTTGCCCTGTTCTGGTACACGTGCAGCACAATGCGCGAATTGCAGAAGCAGAGCGAGAATGGTTCGAAGACCATGGCACAACAGGCAACTGGTAGCAGTGGCAACGGCAGCAATGGAAGTAATGGCAGCAACGTCAACGCTCAGGATTTGGTTGATCTGGGTAATGGGCATGTGCGTGTGGGCAAAATTAGTTTCAATTCAAATGAGGTGCTTGGCAAAGGCTGCGAGGGTACCTTTGTCTTCAAAGGCAACTTTGAGGAACGTTTTGTTGCGGTCAAGCGGTTGTTGCCCGAGTGCTTTACCTTTGCCGACCGTGAGGTGGCCCTTTTACGCGAGTCTGACGCCCACGAGAATGTGGTGCGTTACTTCTGCACCGAACAAGATCGGCAGTTTCGCTATATTGCTGTGGAACTGTGCGCAGCAACACTACAAGATTACACTGAAGGCGATCGTTCATTGGAACTTCGTCAGCATATTGACATATGGCAGGTGCTCGTTCAAGCCGCAGCTGGATTGAGTCATCTGCATTCCCTTGATATTGGTGAGTGTATAGAGGCTTTAAATTATGATATCTATTTAAATTTATGATTATTTCTCTAGTTCATCGTGACATAAAACCACAAAATGTATTGCTATCCCTACCTGATCCTAAAGGCAAAGTGCGCGTCATGATTTCTGATTTTGGTCTATGCAAAAAATTGAATTTCGGTCGCACAAGTTTCTCACGTCGTTCGGGCGTCACCGGAACTGACGGTTGGATAGCGCCAGAGATGATGCGTGCCCAGCGTACCGTAAGTTAATTTGTGTATGAATTTAATGTTGCTATTAATACCTTCATGTTGATTTACAGACCACAGCTGTGGATATATTCTCACTGGGTTGCGTCTATTACTATGTCTTGAGCGGTGGTCATCATGCTTTCGGTGATACACTCAAGCGTCAGGCTAACATTCTCTCGCATGAATACAATCTTTCCAAGCTGCGTGCAGATGATGCTGAGGAGCATAACAAAATTGTAAGCAAGAAATTAAATGCTCAATGTGATTATTAATAAAATTAATTTATTTTTTTACAGATTTTGGCGGAACAGCTGATATCAGATATGATACACCGAGATCCACAATCCCGTCCACCGGCACGTTGTGTGGGCAATCATCCACTCTTTTGGGATGAACCAAAAATGCTTAACTTTTTGCAAGATGTCAGCGATCGTGTGGAGAAGTTGCAATATAATGCCGAACCTCTACGATCGCTTGAAAAGAACGGACGCATTGTGGTCCTGGACGATTGGAATGCCCATTTGGATCCTTTGATAACCGACGATCTGAGAAAATATCGCGGTTATATGGGCGCTAGTGTGCGAGATTTATTACGTGCCTTGCGCAATAAGAAACATCACTATCACGAGCTTACACCAGAGGCACAGGGCCTGCTTGGATGCATACCACACGAGTTCACCAACTATTGGGTGGATCGTTTTCCACAGCTCATTTCGCATGCGTATCATGCATTTAGTATTTGCTCAAATGAGCCCATCTTTAAGCCGTACTACAGTAGCGGCTATCATTTTTCGCGTCCTTGGTATTTTGATGCTGACGACGCACTCTTTCCCATGTTGATGAGGGATCCTAAGCCGTTGCCGAAGGTGGGAAGTCCGAAAAGGACACCACCGCCAGCATCTTCGCTAACACAGCAGCAGCAGCAGCTAAAGCAGCGCAAAGGCGCCTACAATTTCCGCAAACCCATCAACGAAGAGCCCACGCCAGGCGTTGGATTGCAACGTAATCTGGAGCTGGATGCAGCACAGACATCGGGCGCGGAAATTGATAGGCGCGATGTGTTTGCAAATTTTAAATTTCGTCGCCAGAAGGGGAATAATCGCAACTACCCAACTGGACATAAGGAACAGGAAAAGGATAAATTTGTAAGTTGGACTTTGCCGCCAGCGACAACAGATTAATGCTAAAAAAGAGCGACAATTTTCTAGTTGTATAAATGATTTATTTTAATTCAAATTTATATTATAGGTAGTTTAATATTAATTATAGTAATTTCAACTGTGCAATTTTTCTATGCAACAATTCCAAAACAATTCCCATTTTGTTTCGTTAAATCTTTCAAGACGTACTGATCGAAAAACTGAAACGATGAATCGAAAAGCTAAACCTATTTTGATATACAAAAGTATTTATTAGTGAGTCTAGACAAGTGAATAAAAAATGAGAGAAGTGTGTCTATCGAATGCACGCAATTAAACTGTGATAATTTAATGTAGTTCTGTTTAATGCCCAAGTGCAAATTTTTATAGAAAATAGTGAAAAAGTTTTATACATTATATTATTACATTGCATTGTATGTATGTGTATATTTGTGCATAATTTAAGAGAACCCATCAAACCTTGCTATCCCTATAAGACGACAAATGTAAAGAGATATCGCAGAACTCGCAACTTATGTTAAAGTTGACTTTTTTAATAACTATGCACTTAGAATTAAAAACCCCTAATAACATCAACTGAATTGATTTATGAAATTTCAAACCGAAGCAACAGCAAATTGCATGGATGGCGTTTCTTAATTTACTTAAATTTAAAAAATAAAAAAAAATATTAACGAAAAATTTGTATTTATTTTGTCATTTTGGTTTATGCAATAACAACAGCATTTTCTGCTTAAATGCTCATAGAATATAAAATTATACAACGAATTTTGGCATAATGGGTTTCGTTCAACAAATTCATAAATAGTTTCAGATAATTTAACAATGATAATTAGTTTACTTTGAGCTAACAAGAGATTTATAGATATTTTTTCTTTGGAAGAAAATAATTTGTAACTAGAATTTAGCTTGATTCACTTTGGCGACGTGGGGCGATTGCGATGCGTTCAGTATTTAGTTCGATCCCTTTTTCAGCGCTTTCATTTCATTGTGCAGACAGTACTTGAAGGCATCCCAGCCCTCCGTTTTGGCCACAGACTGCAAAGCAACAGTGTAGGCATTAGGTATGGCTAAGACAGACACAGATTAAAGTGCAAAGAGTGAAGAATTGGGAGCCACAACAAACGAATGTAGCAGCAAAAGAGAACAGAGCGAAATGGGGGTTTCCATTTCAACTACTTTACCTCACGGCTGTCATCAGCATCTTGAGATTTCATAAAGCGTATCTGTATAACATTATCATCTGGCTAAGAAATAATAATAAAAAGCACAGCTAATTGTTTATCGCAATAAAGGCGAACTTTAGACCTGAGCCGCACAGTCAGCTAGCGTGACTCACAAGAACAAGAACAGGCATAATAAAAACATTTGATTAACAAATAAACAGCAAACTACAATGGATGAATAGGTGCGAAGATGACTGAGTAGAATTGGATAGCAACTGAGCCCAATTTTGTAAAATTTGTATATAAAATAAAAAGACAAATTGTAGTGTGTATAAGTGGTTTAATATGTTTATGGGTGATTGAAAATCTTAAAAAATAATATTAATAAAATTATATAATGAGCGTTTGTTTACCAATGAAGTCGTTAAACGATTGGTAACAATTCGAGTAATTATTAATAAATTAAATTAAATATTAAAGCTTAAGCACAAACAGGTATTATGATAACAAAAATCAAAGAGATACACACATAAAGCACACAAACGCATTCAAAAACGGCTGCACAAATACAAACAACAAGCCGCAATCAATGCCACAGCGCATCGCTGTCAATGTAAAAGTCCAAATGACGGCATACGCTATGCCGCCAGTGTTGAAACATTGGATAATCGGGCTCATCGTAGGCATCCAGAGCCTCATTGTAATCAAAGAAACGACCACTTACTCTGAAGCCCCGATGCAATCGATCCTTCATAATTGCTATAAACTCCTTATAGTGCAGCAGTCCATCGCCATCTGCATCGAATATGGCAAAGACGGTATCTATCAAATGCTCACTCAGACTATAGCCAGTGCAGATCTTTGCGGCTCGTGCAAATTCATCTAGGAAAATAATTTAATTAATAACTATATTAACTTGTACGATTCTCAAACTGCACTTACCTTTGGAGATGGCACGATCGGCTAATGTGTACATACGCATTGCAATAGTAAAATCATCTAAATTATTCAGGAAGTGACAAAAATCGCGAAAATCATTAAAGGATATGCCTTTCTCATCTTTGACACGCAGCAATAGACGCTCCAGGAAGACATCATACTCATCGGTAGCCAGATAAGTATAGCGCAGAAGAATTTTCGCAAAGTCCAGTTCAGTTATATGAGTTTGACCCTTGGAGAACTCATTGAATTCCAGCTCGAGTACCTCTGTCTGCAAATTATCCATAAACTTATAGAAGTTCTCGTAGTTAATGAAGCCCGTGCCACGTTTTCCGAAGAGATGCAGCTGTAGGGTCGTAGAGACTTGGTGCCGCCGCTGTAGACCCTCGCTGTCATTGACATATTCAACCTAAAATTGGAGAATTAGATAAGTTATCAAATTCAGTATAATGTATGTGTCTCCTGTAAGTTAGTCAAATCACGGGCATAGGCACATGCTTGGCTTTACCTCTTTGGAAGCTTCTGTTGTTGATTCATTTCCATTTTCTTGCTCTGGATCACCATGCTTCTCTTTCCAAGCGCCACTAAATATGCGCTCCATCTGGGGTTTTATGTACATACACAACGAACGGATGGGGGTCAGGTGAACAAGGGGTAGTGTTAAGTTTGGAGAGAAGAAAAGTTAGGTGGTTTAGTATGGGTTTTGGTTGCAGTGTATAGGGTACAGGTTCAGGTTCAGGATAACGCAAAGAAAATAACAAAACAAAAGAAACATAACAAAATTCAAAAGCATTCAACAAATATTGGCTTAAAATATACAGGGAGAGTTTAAATATACAAACAGGCTTAAAATAATAGTGTAGGCGCTTTAAATATATAATACAAGGCATTGGAGCAGTCTGCAGTCGGTTGTTGTCGCTGTACATATGTACGTACATACAACAGGATAAATAACTGGAGCATAACGAAACGTAATTTTAAAATATGCTAAGCTTCTACGTATGCGTTGAACGCATATTTTACAACGTGTGCGCAGTTTTTCTGTAAGCGAAGCTAGAATAAAATTGGAACTTTCTCTGCAGGATTTCCTATGAACTTACAAGACTCTTGCGTGGTGGACTTGCAGCCACGGTTTTCTGTGGACTCTTATCTTCGTATCGCACTAAGCGCCTCAGCTACATGATGATGTTTGAGTTAAAAAAATTATTAACCAAATAAATTATAAAGTAAATTAAATTTAAACTAAATAAAAAAAATACAATGCAAAATTACTCCGTCGCTCACTTATTTGCCCTAATGTTTGGCTAATCTTTTTAAAAAGATATAATTTCAATAATTATTTAGTTTTTAAATAATACAAAAATTAAAAATAAATCTTACAATTTCCTTGGTTTTTGCATCTACAAATTGAATGTCTTTGAAGGCGCCAGACAAAATGGAAACAATCTGTTGTTGGGGTGAATAAAAACAAAACAAATTAAGCGCTATTTAAGAAATTAAAAATATACAGAAAATTATTGGAAAAACACAGAGACAGCTAAGGGTTATAAAAACCACTTATTTCACTTACGACAAGAAATTCAAACTTCTCCACGCGCTGATTTCCATCCGTATCGAACATATTGAAGGCAATGCGAAATCCCGACTTGGGCTCTGTAATAAAAGAGTACATCAATTAGTAATGTTTTGATTGGAGTATATATTGAAGACGACTTACTTGTCAATACGGACAACAAGAACAAATATTCTGTGTAGGAGACAATGCCTGTCGAACAAAATAGAAATTATAAACATAAATTGTGCTAAGTCTCATATAGACTCTTATCTAAACCTTTATCGCGCAGATTACGAAATAAACGAGAAGTTCCCTTCTTAATTGGCGGCGTTTGATCCTTGTATTTCTCTACCTCTTCTGTGCTGAGTATGCGTCGCTTGAGACGAGCTGCAAAGACATAAAATTGATTTAGTAAAGTTCTTGTATTAAACTTGGTTTTGGTCTTACGTCTTGGCTCCTGCTCTACCACAGATTCCAGAAAGTCCTGTGGCGTCATATACAATTGATCATCGTACTCCACCGAGGCGAACTTAATGAAGCGCCTCTCGCGCGCCGTCAGCTTCACATTCTCCAATTCGCTCTCGTCGCGGTGCTATATCGATAGGCGATAAGAGATGAATCGACATGTAATTCAATACGTATTTACAAACACATATGTTACATATATAATTGGCATAAATCAACGACTGATTGCATCGCCAGAATTTCCGCCGCTTTGTTCACAAAGGAGCAGCCAAACTGATCGATATCGGAACTCTGACTGAGCGTCTGGTGACGTTTTGATTAATGTTTAAGTAACGATTCGTATTGCATACGAATACATTACATGTATATATACTTTATTGTATGCCCGCCGTCTGGGACATTAAACTGTGATATTGATGGGCAGACGTGTGGCCGGACAGGATTCCCACGTTAAGCATGGCTAATCCAATTGCCAAATAAAGTGCATAATTGATACGAAGTCAAGATTTTTTGGCGCATACCATAATTCTGACTTAAGCTACATAAATCTGACATTTAATGCCACACGCACCAAATGTGGGCAGTGCCCAGAGAGCCCAGGGAATGACTCAATTTCGAGTGTAGCTACCAAAGCCCACCGACATAATTCTTCGAGGAAAAACAAAGGCCAACGCGCAATTTGAATGTTAGACATGTGCTGCAGTCGCCACACCAGGCAGGCAGACGGGAGGAGAGCCGGACTGGCAGGCACTTTACGCCCCCAGAGAATCGTGTGATAATTCTTCATAACTGGGCTGACATCATCCAGGCGGACAGGAGACACCACACCAGGCGCTGCAGGCACTGCAGGCATTGGATTTATAGTTAACAATTAAAACTCATTCATCATCATCATCAGTCGTTGCCTGTCATAACGCGGCTCAGGGACTTGGCACATGTCAGGGACACAAGCGTGGACCGAAAAACAGCCACGCCTGCGTCTGGCATTGCCATCGATGTGGGCGAGTATCAAATTAGTAACCAGATCGATTGATAGATAAATTTTCAGTAACTGACACTCTGTCAGCGTTCAGCATCGTTGTCAGGTGCGTGGGCGGAGTTCGCAGCTACTTTGCCACTTTATCATACATAATGTATACAAATTTATGTATGTACGTGTGTGTGTGCGTATGTGTGTGTGTTCGAATGCCTGTTAAAAATGCACTTCAAATATAGCTCATTTTTCAAGGTGTGTGGCAAGCTTGTAATGGGTTAGTGCTACTTTGAATGCATTTTTTGATCAAGAAATTCGAGCATTAAGATCTTATGATAGCGTAGTGTAAGCTTCCGATCAAGAAATGTGAGCATTAAGATCTAATGATAGTGTAGTATTGACTTCCACTTAGATGGTTCTTAACATTACTTTGAAATCTTATAAGATTTATTAGTGCGTAAAGCAAAATTATATCGAAATCTCAAAATTTCTTCAATACAAAGCATTCTTTATATGCTCGACACATGTGTTAACAGCTGTCATAACTCTGTCATAAAGTTCTAACTACACTTACTATACCTACTAGACTTTAACACTGCACCGTAAAAGAATAAACCGATTTTGATTGTTTGTAACCCTTCAATTTTAACTCATTTGATAATACGTCACACTGAGAAAGTTCAAATTACGCGGCTTAAGTTATAATTTCCTTAGAAATCCCTGATAAATCATAAAAAACATGCGGGTGGTAAAACTATGCTTTCACATATTGCCCTAGTACTGATTACTAATTCCTCAAAGTACTCAGCGTAATATAAATATTAGTTCTTCACACCCCAGAAAGCTTATCGGACTTCTCGCACGCAACGCACGTCAACCATTTCGGGTCTTCCCCTCCCCCACCTCTCCCTTCCATCAAACTGACGACTGACAATGTCAACAAGTTTAAAAACTACTCGTTGTCGTTGTTGCTGTTCAATGAACTTGAACAACAATAACAAATTACAGACGGCGCCCCAAAAAATGATAACGACCATGAACCACTTCCATTCGTCAGCGTAGACAAGAAAAGTGTGAGTAATCGTTTGCCGACATGGGGGTTAATCGTCGATCGAAGCAATACAACTAAAAAAGCGCAGCGAATGTTGCGAGCAAAACAAAAACCGTTTACGACACCTTAAACAGCTGTTGCGATAGGCCAAACTTAACGTAACGTAACGCAACAGCTGGTCGTGCGTAACGTAAGCTGCCCCAAGCTAAAAATAACTGCGCGAGTCTTTTACGGTCATTATTGACTTTTCCACATTGCACCTGCAAACACACATACGCACACTAAATATAATTTTTGATCTTTGTTTTTAGTGCTTTACCAGACTTTTCTTTCGCATTGCACTCGCTTTGTTGGTGGCACTACGAAATTTGATAAACGCGGCCAGTGCCGCTAAAGAAACGACACTGCCGCCCACCAAAGTCAGCACGCGTCGATTTTGATTTGACTGGAATTTTAGCCCACTGTTGGTGCTGGCTTTTCTGCATATCAATGTCGCTAGGGTCACGCGAGGTCGCGGTGCAACTAAAACACTTGTTTTAACAGTTAAACGCGCCAATACGCTCGCCATTGTGAAAGGCCACTGTGCGATGCTCCAGAAGAAAAACCCGAATAAAGTGACGAATAGAAAAGACGTAAACGTTCGAATGCTTTGGTATTTTCACGTAACGCGTATGTGGCGTTGCCACATAGGCAAGTAGTGCGCAGAGTCGCATTCGTAAGACGGGCAAAGAGCGGTTTTTTTAAATGGTTAATAAAAAGAAAAGACAAAAAAATGTATGAAAAAATTAAAAAGGCAGTTCTTCAAAGTATCAATACAAATTTAATATACGTATTTAATAGTGAAGGCAATATTATTGCTTTATTGCGTATTACTCAAAATAGTTTCCTGGAAAAAATTGAGCAATATGGCTAGAAAAATAATTCTATCGTTAACCGCAACAAAAATTCCAGCAAGTTTTGGGGGACTACGTGCTCAAAATCACCCACACAAAAGTTTCCGAATTACGCACTTGCAAAAATCATATTTTAAAATCCTGGCAACGTAAATTGCAGCGGTTTTCACACCGGAACACTTAACAAACAATTGACGTATTTTTGCCAATTCACAATTTTTATTAGCCATGTCCAAATTGGCTTATGACGCGCCCGCATTCGATCAGCGTCAAGCGTTCCAAGTCCAAAGCTCAAATGACTCACGTGAAAATACCACACAAATCAATGCAGGAAAAAACAAAAACCGATACTGTCTGACAAAAATGCGACTAGAAGTCAATAAAAATGTCGAAATATATTTTTGGAACGAAAACAAATGTTTCAATGCAACTCGAGTCGTATCAAACCGGTTTTGCTCCCTCTGTTCTCTCTCTCTCTCTCTCTCTCTCTCTCTCTCTCTCTCTGTATAAAATTCATTAGAAATGTTTTCGTTCGACCTGCTCAGTGAAAAATGAGGAAAAAGGAATGAAAAATGAAAATATCGATTACGTTGCACCGACACTTGTCCCGCGGAAAACCTAACCTCTGCGCACGCCAGTGTCCAGGTGAAGGTGCGCACACCGCGCACAGACTCCCTGCGATCGGTTGACAGCCAGGCGAACTAAGCAGAACGCTGAATCAACATGAAACTGTTAGTATCAAAAGAAGGGAGGCCTCCTCCCTACTAAGATCAGGCATTGTTTTAATCTTTGGTTTCATTTTCTGACCAGTTATGAGCTCGTAAATTATTCTTATTCCTGTTGTGTTTCGCTCTCACTCTGACTTGGTTGTATCGTATTTACGTTAAGGATTGAGTTTCCTTTCCTGCGAAAGTTGTAAAATCGAAACAAGCGCCAGTCGTCTGTAGCTTCGATTCGTACAGTCAATAAAGCGCATAAATATCCGTTGGCACATAAAAACTGTTGACGCCTCCTAAAATATCCTGCGGCATTACGCGTTGCCGGCAAAACGCGTTTAATTTTCGTTATTTTTGCTGTTTTTCGGTTGTAATAAAGTCGTTTCAATTAGCTTATGACTTGCAGCCGCTAAAAATTGTACATATTTTATGTTGTTATACTCTGCGACCATACAAGAGGGACAAAAAGGGTATTTCCAAAAGGAAGCGCAGCAGGCCGTACAAAGTTTATATATTCTTGTTTAGAATCGCTAGCCGACAGCAAATTTGGTATGAAGGTTTCTATAAAGCATACGCAGATAGAGCTTATTTCAAATGTTGGGTGTAACGACCACCGCCTTCGACTGAATCCACCTACTCAAGTACAATTTTTCAAATTGCTTTTATTGCAATTATAGAAAAGTGTAATTACTAATGTTCTTAAGAAATAAGCAAAGTATTATTCTTCAATATAATCGCTGGATATTTAACTAAATTATGGCGTGTAAAAAAGGAAGGGTATTTTAACGCTGCGCACGCTCGACAGCAGCTTATTTTTTTCGTGTATTTTATTTGCCAACATGGTATTTAGCTGGGCCCTTAGTTAACGCCAGCCCTCGGGGCATATCGGTTTAATTTATACCAGTTCAAATAATTAGTCTGGCCATAAGCGGAGCGAATAGCAGTCGATTAACGCATTATCTAACGGTACAACTTATGAGATCGATATGCGCGCCATGCGATAAGTATTTCTGACAGCGTCCAAAAGATACGTTGATGAGATATGTCAACGTTGGCTTATTCCCATGAAACCCACGATCGTTTGTCGATAAACACTCGAATCAAAAGAAAAAAGTTCAATGTCAATGCGAGATCGCTTACGGTTGAATTCCGGGTCAAGTGAGTTTTTGTGCTGCATTTTGATGCATCTTTCGTCTGGCATGAGGCATGAGGATGGGCATATTTTGGGAATGCCGCAACCGCCACCTGTTGGGAGAGTTCAAGCGAACTCATTGAGTTGTAATTAAATGGGGGAACCGACCACACGTGCTGCCTTTCCCCAGCCAGGCGTTGTCGCTGTCACAAAGAATCGTAAATCTTAACGGTTCGCGCTGGGCCGCACAGCTGATGCATCATTCAAAGAAAGGGTGCCAACTCGGTTATCGCATTACCTAAGGACAGCGGAGCAGGCAACACAGGGGGTGGGAGCAGGGGTAGCCGGTTTGTGGGTCTGTGCAACAAGTTGCAATGTTTACCGTCTTCGGCAGCTTCTAACGTGTTGTTGGGCCTCCACTTGATTTATGCGCCAGTCCCTGCCCAACAATGGTTGACCGGTTGTTGTTGTTGTTGTGTAGAAGTCGCTGTTGCTGCTGCTGCTCCAATTACATCACTCAAACTACAGTTAAAAAAAAGCGCCCAAACATCTGCCACGTCGCTTGCCTGTCACATTAGGCCACACTAATCAGACGCAAAGCCAAGTTTATCGCACAACAAGATCTCCAAAGGATTACAGTCTAGAGTCTAGACTAGTCCCGACTCCCGGCTGCATTAACGGTGTGTGCATGTCTTGGCCGGTTTGCTGGTCCGGCCAAAAACGCTTTACGATCGGCGCTAGACGTACACACACACAAACACACACACAGACAACTCTTTTGTTCCCATCTCCCTCTCTGTCTCGCTCGTTCTCGCTCTTGATGATTAAGTTTTGATATCAGCGTAACCCGAGCCCATTGGCCACCAAGCAGGTTATTCTTTCTCTGTCTTCCTTTTACCTCCTTTAGTTTTTCTAATTTTATTAATTGTTATTGCCGCAAAGTTCCATAAATTGTTGTCTATCGCCGCGTTGCTCGCTCCACCGATTTGGTTAATAGCCGCGATATCGATATCGATTTTGTTGCAGTCACAATAAAAATTGCTCACATTAAAAAGCTTCATGGGAAGGAGGCAGACAGACACCTGTTCATCCGTCTCCATATCACGTTCTCGTTCTCTCTCTCTCTCTCACACTCTGTCTGTCTTTGTGTTATTCTTATTCTTCTTTGGCCTGGGAACACTCGAGCAGCGAAAACAAGGAGCTACCACAGATAAGATGAAAGCTTTGAAATTTCGGGTAAGAGAATACTTGGGGAATTTGGTTAGAATTTTTTAAATATTAATTAGAAATTGATGATCACAAAGCTGAAAGAATTTCTAGCCATATTTTTATTCACATATCTTTAAGTAGCTTTCGGGAAATTGAAATATTTATTGCAGTTTTTAACACACAATTTGTATTTTTATGAATTCTTATTCCAATTACTTAAAAATTTTACAACTTGCCAAAATTATTTTCATAAGTTATTATACAGTTTGTAGATTTTAAAATTCTATTAAAATATGTTTAAAATTTTTTAATAAAAAACATATCATATTTTAAATTAAAATATTTGTTTTAAGAATTACATCATTATTGATATCTTTATTTTGATTTTTATTTTAAAAACCAAAAAATTAAAGTTATGTTTTTTTTCTTTAATTAAAGATGTAAATATAAAATTTTTTCATATTGTTATTATTAAAAATTAATTTCAAATTGAAAAATATAAAAAATTTAAAAATAGAAAAATATGTTTTTCTTAAATTTAGTTTAATTTCAATTTTGTTATTTATTTTTAAAAATTCCTGATTGTTCTAAATTACATAGCTTCCGAATCTTATGTCTTATAGCTTAAGCAATTAAATCAGCTTAAAATAATTGCCACATATCAGTTTCAATTCCAAGCCAGTTCAAGGTTTCCATTGCCATTCTGCCTGTGCTGTCTGAAGGTGCCCCCTCACTAGCCCATCAATTGCTCGACACCCTGCTGCTACTGCGATCCCATTAAAATCGGGCTTTTAATTTATTAAATTGTCATCGATGGCTGCCAAATTAAAGTGTCAACGTCGGCGAATGGCGACGGAATCGTGGAACGAAGGCAAATATGTATGAGGCATGAAAAAAGAGTGTCATAAAGTTGTGTGACAGATTTCTTTGATTCATACGGCTCATAAATTAGGCGCACAGGGCGTGCCGCAGCCCCAAATTGGCTGGGTAAAAAAGAAATCAATGCCAATGTGGAATGCATAAATATTTTGCCAAATTAAATGAGATTCATTTGGCCTGTCGACGTCGTCACTCGAACCGTGGAATGCACGCGAAGCTTTGCCAAAACAGCTCGAAGCGCATGTGCCGAACGCATAACTCGCAAATTGCCCAGTTGCCGATGACATTCATGGACTACGAGGATCGAGAGACAGGCGCCAGTGAATCACGCGCCAGCGTCTGCTTAGCCAAATGGGTCAATAGCAAATCAACCTGTTGGCCGAAGATCATAAACTGCAGTGCATAAACTGGTCAGTTGAAGAGGGAGGGGAAAAGGGGCAGTTTTATCCCAACTAGGGTGCAGCTCCCTCCACAAACTTGTCGAACCACTTGCGTAGATGCTGGCGCTGGTGTCGGTAATTCTATCAATCAAATTCTATCACTGGCTCGCAACGCCCAGGGGCGTGGCAGATTCACTAAATTCAAATTAGGTTGACGGGTTTATTGCTCGCGAGGGATGGCACATACAAAAATACAGAAAATATTGTTTGAGCTGCGGATAGTGTAGTGGATTCTAGTAGTTCACAATCTAAAAGGCATTTAGGGTTGATAAAATGGACATCGACTGCACTGGAGTGATAAAATTGCTATCGTATTCGTTATCGAGCAGAAGTGCGATAATTGCTAATTTCAGACTATCGAATATATTGTTTAGATTGATAACTTCCATTGCAGGCGACTTGTAAATGTATCGAGGACTAGGACCAGCAGACGCAAGTATAGCCTTTTCGAGTTTATCAGAGCACTAGCGTGGAAAGAGAGAATATTACATATTATTGATAGGATTGGGGGATCGGTTATGTTATGTTAGGTTAGGTTAGGTTAGGTCGGATTAGATAAGGGTTAGGTAAGGCTAGGTTGAGTTGGTTAGGTTGAGTTTAGTTAATTTAGGTTGGGTTAGTTTAGGTTAGGTTAAGTTAGGTTAGGTTGGGTTAGATAAGGGTTAGGTTAGTTTAGAGTAAGATTAGCTTAGATTAGGGCTCGGAATCCTAGCTTACCATGCGAAATATTCTGCTAAGAATGTTTGTAGATGGTTTACTTATCTTGTGCTGCCCACCGTCTACATCTCTCTCCGCCTTGGCGCCAATGCAAATTGCAATTGGCGCTGAGGCGAAGAATCGATAGAAGCATCTGCAGTATACGGTGACAATTTCACAAAGAATCTTCGGCAACGATTGCTGCTCCAGCAGCATGTGTTTCATGCGCTTGTCATGGGTTGGGGTGATCGAATAGTTGGAGGAGCGATTGAGACGCAGCCAAATATGCAACAGTGGCACAATGCTGCGACTGCCCACGGGAAGCCTAGCTTGTTCCTTGCTTCCACAGTGCAAGGTGCCCGCCCTCATGGGGGTTAGCGTCTGCGTGGATGCGCACAGGGTAATTCGTTCCTGACCGCCGACAAAACGTCGACTGCGGCGTGCGTGCAAACCATTGCGATATCTCCAGACGAGCGAATTCCTTGGGCGTTTGCCGTCAAAGCTTCAAGGGGTCAGATCGATCAGATAAAGGAATTTTCTAGTTTTTCTGGATTTTTTTACCGCCTTCGGGTCCTGAAAAGTTGTCGCAGTTGTTGGTTTAGTCTTTCCTGTAAGTCTGACATTTCTTAAATCTATATAATAATTTTTTATGAGTTTAGAATAAATAAATTTTGACGAGTTCCAAAAAAAAAAATTTGCAAATTCTTTTCTAATTTTTATCCATTAGCTTTAGTAATTAGCTGTTTTTCGTCTGTTTTTTCTTAAAATTTTTTTGTCAGCTCGGAACGACGCAACTCGAGTGTTATGCCACGCCCTCAACGGAAATGTTTTTGAATTTGCTTCGTTTGACAAGCAGCTCGACGCATACTCGATGTTTTTGAAAACCTCAATATGATTAATTTTGCATGTTTTTCTTGTGTGGAAAACTAAGATCAACGATCGATGATCGGGTGGCTTTATAATTTATGGCCTGCTTGCATTTTAATTAGCATTCGCAATCGCAGTCCAAATATTTACAAATCAATTATTATGATTAGCGACTACTGCAATCGCTTCCAGCATAATCGATCACCCAGCTGGGCACTCCAATGCCATTGGCAATAGCTAAAGCGATGGTGACGGCGTCGGCGACGACAGATCAAACAGAAAGTCCAATGCAATTTGCATATGCACCCAAACACACACACACACACACCTGGGGGTACAAGTGTGGCGCCAATATTTATGCCGCACTTGCCGGAAAATATTTTGTTATTATTAGAAGATATTTTCTGTTTTTCGCTTAAGCGGAAAGCTGCAAAATTATATAAAGCATATGTGCGCTTTTATATTAATGATGCTATATTTTCTTAACTTTTTAACTTTTTTCTGAAATTCTATAAACTTTGAATTTATTTAAGAAGTGAAGCCTGGCTTCAATGGGTTAAGGCATATTTATCTCGCTTTTGTTTATATTAATCGTTCAGTAGATCAAAGACAAAAGACAGATCGGGAGACATAACATTCGCAGAACAAGCTGTAATTGATTCGATTTGAATTGAAGTGTCCCTCAGGTTGTCCGTTTGTCTGACTGTCCGTCTGCTTAATGTTCTCTGTCGCCGTTTGCTGACAGGCGACAGCTAAAAATTGATTAACTTGGATAATATTGATTGCAAATCAGTTATGAAAACAAATACCGAAAGCTAAAGTCCGGCGCTCTCGATAGTAGTATACCCTTCGCTTAGTTATTTAAATTCGTAACAAACACACTATCAATTTCTAAGCACAATGTCCTCTGTCACATTTTCTATGTAACTGAAATTATTCTTAAAGAAATTCTCTTTTCAACGGACATTACCAATTCACATGGCCGGTTTGATATGTCAGCTAAAATTTGAAATCAGCTTTAGAAGCGTATGTTATTTTTAAACATTCCTGCCAAATTTAGAGTCTCTAGTTTTTTTTATTAGCGGAGATCTGTGTGTTCACACAGACGGACATGGCTTGACTTGGCTGGTGGTCCTAAGCAGGAACATATATAGTTTATATATAATTTATAATAATTGCCTTTTACAAACATTTGCACCAATTTCGTATACCCTTTTCAATGGTCGTAGAGTATAATAATAAAGAGCAGATATTGGTTGCATGAAGCCATAAATAAAATAAATTGTGCTTTTGCGCATTTAATTGGAAGATAAATAATAGAAATTAATATAAAATGCAATACAATTAAAATGCTTAGAAACAAATCAATTAGAAATGCCGTGGAATATTCCAATTTCATTAAAATTTTTGTATATGTATACAAAATGATTTATATATTATAAGAATCATTATTTTAAAAATCCCTTTGAAATCATACCAAGTTCACGGAGTCATTACCCAAATGGTATATCAACACAGTTTACAATGCTGAAATAGCTGTGGCTTCCTTATGTACATGACAATAAAAGGTGTAACTTAATCTGGGGTAAACTTGGTAGACAAGCGCTAAAAACGGAATGGCAATAAGCGACAGTTAACAAGCAGGAAACGCACGCAACCTTGAAGCGCGGCTGGTCTAAAACAAGGTGTAAAATAGGCAGTCGCATTTGTCAGGATCAGCCAGCGAAGCGTTTAATCACGTGACAGCTAAGAAGCAGGCCAATGGGTGGAGGCGGATTCAGGGGTCAGGGTTCGGACAAACCGAGCAGCTGGCAAGCAAAAGCGGCAGGAGGATCCGGAGTCGGCATGCCACTTGCCGTGGCTACACTTTAATTAATCTAACATCTTGCACGGCCTGCAGTTACACGGAAAAAGGGTCAAAGGTCGGCTGTCTGTTGAGGCGAGCACATTAAAGTCGAAACACTCACACGGCGCTCGAGGGTTAATTAAGTCATTAGCTCTAAAATGTCCTGCTGCTCTGCGCCTTAATTAATCATTTTAATTGTGTGCAAGTGCGTGCGTGTGTGTGTGCGTGCGTGCGGTGCTGCAGAAGTCAAGGACAATGCGTGCAACAGCCGCAGGAGCTGCGGGGGAGCAACAATAGAATAGAACATTTTGTTGGTTATTTATAGGGCAGCGCGGGCAGTGAGGGAAGAAGGGGCGGAGAAGTATCTTTGGCTTTTGGCATGTGCTGCTATTGCCACTAAAATGTGGGGCACAAATGTTAAAATGTGGTTTCAAAATTGAGCACAACCATAAGGGGTGCGACTTGCACTTAGTGCTTCCTAATAGCACAGGAATTTCAGAATGTGACTTGAGTTGATCCCTTGGGGAAGAAATGTTAAGCGATTCAATTAGAACAGAAATTTTGTTAATATGCCAGTTTTAAACAATATTAAAAGCATAGTTTTCGTTAATATACTTTGTTAAATAGTTAATGTAAAGAAAAGCAATAGTTAAGAACATGTAACAGAAGCTAGAGCAGCATACCCAACATAGCGCAGGCAGCAATAGTATTGATATTGTTTTGCATATAATGCTACCCATAACCCCTAATACTGGTTTGGATGACTATAACTTTTATAATGTCTGACATCCGTGAATTCACACAGCGAGACGGACATAGCTAAATCAAATCGGCTTGTGATCCTGAGCAGGAATACATATGTACACACTGTGAAGTTCGTCTCCTTTTGCCTGATCCATACATTTTCAGGTTAAGGGAATATGCCATTTAATACTTGACAAAAGTAATTAAATTCAAGCGTAGAAGACTGCAACCTTACTTAAACTTACGATAATCGCCTAGAGAGGCGCTGTAAAGCGAGCACCAAACTTTATAAAAATTCGTTAAAATATATGTTAAAGGAATATTACTATATATTAATATTATAATCATGCGTAGAATGCTGAAACCTTACATAAGGTTATGAGATGCGCCTGGAGAGGCGCTGTTAAGAAAGCACAAAATGAATCAATCAAAGAGAGATACTTTATGACACTTTATATGGGTATGTTAATTCAAGCGTAATATTCAGAAGCCCTACTTGAAGTATTGAGAAGCGCATAGAGAGGTACTGTTAAGCAAGCACCAAAATTTATCACTTTTTTAAGAGATACTATATGTTAAAAGAATATTATACTTAGCACCTCACAAATCTATTTAAAAAAAATTTTAAAGTTTCCTCATTTAATTCTTATCGGCATCCCAACATTCTTCTCAGGCCACTTTCTTAACCTTATCGCTTATCTTGAGAATCTTTGTAAATTTCCTTATCGATAACCATAACACCTACAGTCAGGCGTCTACCACAGTCTTGCCGTTTACCATTCTTGGCAAAACTTTAATGTTGCTCATGTGATTGCCATAAGGGGGGGCTTTCGATAGATAAGATATTTTTACCTTATATAGTGGCAAAGTTTCTGTGATTTCTAACAAATCTTTTGGTTCTAAATGCATTAACCACCTGGCAGTTTGGTATTTCGGGGATCATGTACTCCCCGAACAGCTGCCCCAACGCTAAATTGGTCAATAATTTATAATAAGACTGCATTGTGATTGCCAAAAATAAATTTAGGTTCTTTTGTTTTTGTTCGTTCATCGTTAAGCTTCGAGTGCAAAGAGCATATGAAATGGGGGATCGTAAAATGTTATATAGGCCAACGTCACAGTCTGTGGAGTGAAAAACGCCCACGATATTTGCATTTGCTTATCACATATGCCCAACTCTCGCTCTCTCTCTCTCTCTCTTTCTCTCTTTTCATCTCTTTCACTAATGTTAAACTTCATCAAACGACACAAACACCAGATGATGTAGTATGTGTTGGTATATTTGAAATACTTTTGGGATAACTGAGTCATTTCAACGTTAGATTAGTCTGCACTTGCTACAATTATCGATTGCACTTTGGGCAAATGTTAATTGGTAAGGGTGAACTTTTGAAATCGCAAAATAAAACTGTCTACGAGCCAAAAGCCACAAACACCAAGCTAGAAACCCCCCTGACTGCTACAATTGGCAGACACTACGCAAAATTTAATTTTTATGTATAACAATGGATATGCTTCAAAAACTGTTATATGGTTAAATTTACTATGTAAATACATAAAAACCAAGTTTTTAAAGTAAACAATTTTTGACCTTGTTTGTGTTGTAATTGATTTATATTCATATTTAATTTATTAATGCCTTCTAATTCATGATAAATTGAACTTGGTTATTATTTTTTCGACAAGAAATCGATTTATTTAAGGTTATTTATTTATGACAATATTTGTCGGTCTGCAACTTAATTGATTTAATGTAATTAAAATCAATGTTTAAAAGCTTTATAAATTTATATTACCCTTTCGAAATTTATAACTGTTACATAAATATATTTCAGATATAGATTTCAATCTACATTCAATTACATTTTGGGTTCAGTTTTAAATTCGTGGAAGAAATCGTTTTAATTAAGTAAATATCGCAGTTATAAGGAAATTATAGTCCAAGCGATAAGTCATTAGAAAATTATACCGCAAACGATAAGTCATCAAGAATTCCTGTAATTTTGAATTTATTATATTTTGCACAAAGTTTTCAAGGAATTTTTTTGCAAACTAAACAAAGAGTTGCTAAACAAATTTGTCTAGGCTTACGAAGAATAAGGTTCTTTACCTCCAAAATTGGTTGACAACTATATATTAGTGTAGTGTTATATCAGATCTAGCTAGTATAAGTACTGCTAGTACATATATGTATGTGTCAACTAATCTAACTCCAAAGAACGAATCTAACTCTCGATTTACCCTACGCGAAAACCCATCTACCTTCTACTACTCTGCAGCTATAACTAAAGCAACAACTGCAGCAACAACAACGAGAACAACAACAATACCCGAATCCGTCGCGAACAGGGTACGAAGCTGCGAGCACGAAGCAGGGGCACGAGCAGAGCCGAACGATTGCTTCTCGTGCATGAAAATGAAATTTCGTTTCAGTCAATCGCTGACGCACGCCAGAGCAACAACAAGCAAGCGCAGAGCACCCTGTGTCGGCAAGCGTATTTGTATTTTCGAAATCGAACTCTTATTTTCACATGGCTAAAGTCAAAAACCAAAAAAACTGAAGACGTCGTCGCGTCGATCGTGTTTTGAAATCGTTGTTCCGGTTCAGTTTTAGTTAAGCGAAAAACCTTGTGAAGGGGAGAACTCTTTCAAAGTGCGCGCACCTAACTAAATATTATTGAAAGTTAAGAAGGAGTACGAGTACGAGATATACCCCAAAGAACGGGCTGCGTGCCGGTCGTTACATATTGTGAAAACGGAAATAAAAAGTCTCGTTACAATTCGAAAGGCTTGAAAAACGTGTTGGATCATTTTGATCCGCAACTTTCAACTCTCGATAGAAGATCTTTGTCTCAATCGTTGAGGATGTTCGGGAATATCCGTAATAGCGCTATTTGGCCGGCCAAAAGATTTTTAAAACATTCTATCAATTTCGATTCACAATTTGTTTAATAATTTAAGAAAATTCCTTCGTGTCAAGCCAAAAAAAAAAGAAAAAATACATGTGGAGAATTTAAACAAATACAGCGACAAATATACGAAAAAAAGGGAGAAGAGAAAATAAATTGTGTTGTGCTTAAGTGAAAAGAAATTCGAATTGTGCAAATTTGTGCGAATTTTTTAAGGTGCAAAAATCGAAAAATATATTAAAAAATTATATATAAGAATATAAAATAGATTTCAACAAAAGGTGCGTAAACCTATAAGTAATTCTATTACATAAGTTTAACGTTTGAAAAATTTCAAATAAATTAAGAAAAAAATGTTGCTCAATTATTATTCAATAATTTCTTTTAGTTTTTAAAAAATTACAATTTCGGACTATATTTAATTGCCATAATTAGTGACTTTAGTTGAACAAGGTTTTTAAATTATTGCTTCGATTAAAAAAAAAACAAAAAAAACCGGGCATCTTAACAAATTGAAAAATTGCAAAATTGGCAGCCAGCCGACGAATAAGTGTATTTAAATTTTAAAAATTCGCATATTTCATGCATGCTTATGAAAGAATATTAAAAAGCGATCTCAAAATCTTCCGCAATTTCAAAAAATTTGGCACAACAAACATCAGAAAAGTCATTGGCTTTTGAATGAATAAAAAAAACAAAAATAAATAATATGTTTCGATTGAAGATTCGCAAGGAGCACACATATACAATTAGCTAAGCGCTAATTGTAATAAACTAATTTCCATTTGATTAGATTTCGACACCTTCCGAGGCACAAAAACAGAAAAAGATCGCAAAAACAAACCGTTTGTCACAAAGTCCCTTGCCTATTTCCCTTTTGCAATTGTCACTTATTAAGCGAATTGAGTTACTTCTTGTTCAAGTAGTTTCCCCAAAACTTAGATAAACAAAGCAAATAAATTAAATTAAATAAATTCGCATGAAAGCGAAATTTATAAAAATTGTGTTTTGCTCTCACACGCTTATTTATAGTTTATTTCCTTCTTTCTTTTTTCGCAAAAAAAAAACATCCCAACCAAGCGAAACCGAATGCGTGTATCTGTGTGTCTGCCGGCATGCGTATCTCATACGCATTTCTAATCTCATTTCTAATCTCATTTCTCTCTCGCTCTCTCTCTCTTTCTCTCTCAAACCTTTCTCCTTGCTTCGCCCTAAAAAAAAGAATGCCGGCTACTGCTGTTATCTAACAGGCTAACACGCAGGCCATGCCGCATGCGTTTAGTTATCTAAGCTCAGCCGCACTACAAATCGCCTCGCTTTGTGTATCTGTAGCTGTATCTGCAATTGTCGCGCGGGTGTCTCTCTATCTGTGTTTGTATCTATGATCGCATGCGAATTTACGTTTTGTTACGTCAAGCTGGCGCTCTGAGTGTGTCTGTATGTGTGCTTGCCTCGGGTTCAACAACTGCTAATCACATGACGCGCGACTAGAAAAGATCGCAGTGCAGGCATTAGAGATAAAGATCGTAATTCGTAACTTGGTAAAAATCTAAACAAATCACTTTGTTTTATATACAATGTGTACGACCAGCTCTGCAACTTCAATTGTTGTGTATTCTGGAATTCTTTTCTACATTTCCCAATTGAATTCGATGGCGTGTTACGTCAACGCGGCCGTAAAATCTTATAGATGTTGCCGTTTTTGTTGTTGTTGTTGTTGTTGTTGTTGAAGAACTACTCTAAACGAGTATTGAATATAAATTTAATTTGGACTTTTTTAATGTCAATAATGCCATTAAATAAACCGAAATTTCTGAGCGGTAGTAAAACATTCATTAGGTCCCAGAGAGAGTCGCATGTTTTTCGGTTGCACGATTATCAAGCACTAGTTCTATGCGCATAAAAAACAATTCCAATACCCTTTACCTAAGAGGGGTATTTCGGCACTGTAAAGGGGTGTATAAGAGGCGACAAACTTTTAATTTTCAATCTTATTAAATAAAACATATATTTGAACTCTTTTATTTTGTCAAAGAATAATTTAATGATAAACTTTTAATTTGTAATTTCTGTTTTAATCTGTTGTTATACACCACATTACCTTGACCGCAAAAATCAACTATTATACAATGGTTAAAATACTTTGCCGTATTTAACACCGCAAAACTACCGCAAATTTTGTGATACATCGCAAAATTCAAATGGGTATAACGCACAAAAGGCCAAGGCCAATAAAAACATTTTTTAAGCTTAACAAATACAATAATTAAATAAATTATAAATTAAATAAATAAAAATTGAATTAAGTAAATTATTTGCAATTGAACCGCATAAACACCGCATACTTTGCAATGTATAATACCTAAGAATCATCAGATAGTTTCCTATATCGTAATTCGCTGTTATTTATTTTCATATTATCTATAGCTGAATTTATGGATATAATTATATTTATAAATTCATATTATCTTTAGCTGAATTTATATAGAGTATACAGCTGTCGGCATGTGAAGAATACCCTTTCGACATTTTTGTCGTACGCAGTTCTCATTATTTGTGGGGCAACCTTCGCTCAGCATTGCTCTGCACTTTGACACATTTTTGGAGCGGGCGTTACGCTTGATTGATTGGCACCGCAATACACGCACTATGCAAAAAACAATAATAAAAACAACAACAACAATAACGGTAAAGTACTATCGTACACAGGGAACGGGGAAAAAATTCAAAGAGAAAGATAATGCTTATCGCAAGCAAAGTTTTATGGTCGTGCGTAAATAGTTTAGAGTGCTTAGCTGAATGTGGCGCAACTGTAACAAAACGTTGCAAAAAAAAGCCAAACCAAAATGCAGCATATTCTTCTATCCTCACCTCCTCTCCCCACTTCACCCTCGCCGTCACTTTATTAACGAAGCGTGAACACTAGACCACATAATGTGCGGCACACATTCGGGCAAGAGACAAACACACAAGCTTTTTTTCTTTTACAACTTTAGGTTCACTTTGTACCCAAGAAATAAACTCAAAAAAAAAAGCCAGAAAAAGACGAAAAAAAACCACAGAAACAAAAAGAAATCTTCGAAAAGTGTCGCGCAGTTTGCGCTGTTTGACGCATTTTAAAAATATCCTAGACGTAATTATTGTTGTTGTTGCTGTCTTCCTCACATTACTAATACGTCGTGTTGTCTTTGGCTTTTATTCGTCTTTTACTGTTTATTTTCGCGCGTAAAATGCGTGACTTTTAATTTGATTAATATAAATGCGGGGGTGTTTTTAATTTTATTTTGGTTTATTTAAATGCAAATTGCAGTTGGTGCAGCTAAAGATGCATGCTTGATAAAAGATACTTATACCTTAAGAAACATTCTTGTTAAAATATTTAATATAATATAAAATAAGTTAGATACTTTGTCAAAGCGCTGCAAGTGAGCTAAAGTTTCTTCTTGACTCACGTTTGTGTTGAATTAGATTTTGTATCTATCTAGATACACTTGTCAATATACACGCAGCGCAGCGCTGTTTGATTTGTAGTTAGCAGCGCGGGCAGCGCATGTGATCGCTCGGCTTTGCCCTCGCATGTCTCGTGCACTAAATATTTAAAATAGTTGCGTCTTGAGAGGATTGCGGTGGCGGTGCCGGTGGCGGTGGCGGTGGTGAACCGATTGCTTCCGGTTCAAATCGATTACACAAAAGCCCGCTGCACTTTTCCCCTTCTCTGCAGATTCTCTCTCTCTCTCTCTCTAAGTTCTGCTCTTCCTGCGTTGCTCAAGTATATGCAGCACTTGCAGTTGTTGTTGTTGTTTTTCTTTCTATACAAATGAAGTGCACATCGATTAGTGCATTTGGCTGTGCCTTTTGTTTGAGTTATGTTTCGGTATCTTTTTCATTTTTGTTCCGTTTATTTTGCTGCTTTTCTTGTTGTTCCAAAGAAAATTAATTGTTTTGTAAACACGTGAGTTTTCGGGCTCTGTGGAGTTGGGGCTGGAACACCTATGTACCCCCAACTCTCTCTCCCTCTCTCTTTCTCTCTTTCTTCCTTTCTTGCTTTTGCTCTTGCAATGACAACGAAGCATTCCAGATCGACAATTGCCATGAAATTGAACAGAAACAGAGCTCCTTAAGCCTATTTGTATACGCATGTGCATGTGTATGTGTATGTACAGTGATCTGTATATATATATACGTATCTGTCTATTATTCTTGGCAGCATTTCGAGCGACAATATCCAATAGGCAAATGCATCTTAATATCCCGTTGTGTTTGCATTCAAAAAGACATTTGTCGCCTGTGGCTGTCAGCAAATGCCGCCGCACATCAATCAGCCCTCGAATCCATCTACTATATAGTGCTCTATATATCCGCTGCTGTTAAATCTTGTGACTACTGCATTGTCACTTAATTTTTAATCACGCGATCTGCTTAGTATAATTTATGATGTCTCTAACTGTTTAGCTAACTCATTCTTAGCTTTTGGCATTGAAATTGGCTAAATATGTTCAACGATTTTAATATAGAATGTGTAGATGTATATATAACATATAAATAAAAACTATTGGCCCCAATTCTTGCAAAACACACAACTTAGTCTATGCACGAGTTTTTTTTTTGGTTTTTGTTTATTTTTTGTTGCCAGTTTTGCTTGGGCAATTTATTTTTATTGCCACGCACAGTAGTCTGTCTACTATATAGACAAGAAGAAGAAGAATAACCACAATCCATGAATAATTTGCACATAAAGCCTTAAGGCATAAGGGGTTACTACGGACTGCATTACCTAATTGAATTTGCGGTCGACTGAGGCAATCAATTGTTAAGAAATATACGAGTATTCTGCGGGTTAAAAGATTCTGCCTGAAGTACTGAATGCGATTCAAATGAGACTCAGTAAACCTGCTATTTATATGATTGTTTATACTATAAAATAAATTGTATTATATATTCGAAAAAATAATCAACTATTACGCATCTTATTATAATAGAAAACAATATAATAAACATTAAAACAAAATAAAGCGAATGTCGCGCGAAACTGGCTTTACGTTTTAGTTATTGCTCTCTATGCTAATTTCTAGGCATATTTATATTAATAGACTAATATACTATATATACATATAGTTATGTGTATTTGTATGTGGCAGTTATATTAAATTAATTTCACATTTTTTCTAAGCCCGCTCAACGGGCTTGCTAAGCGATTTGCATACAAAAAGCACACTCAAAATCAAAACAAAAACAAAAACAACAACAACAAAAACAAAAACAAAAGCTAACTTATTTAAATTTCAAATGTGGCTTAGGTGATAAATGTTCAAGCGCGAGCCCCTCTTCCTATGGGAAGTCGCGGTCGTGTCATTGTTTTTCTCTGCTCTTCTCCCCGAGCTACAACTGACCCAAAGCACGCAAAGTAGCCAAGCGTTTGACATGAACTAATTAAGTTGCGCAGTCCGATCGAATTTACTGCCAACCCGTTTGCCCCAGCGATCTATCGCGATACTTTCCCAAAACAAGCTAAGTTCCCTTTGTATGGCATCAGTGACAGAAAAAAACTGAATAAAAATGTCAAGTCGATTTGATTCGCATAAATTTGACTCACTTTTATAACATACAGCAGAGTTCAATGTTCCAAGTCTAGGCGCAGTTTGCGAACATTTAGCTAGTCTATCTGAATCACTTTTGTAGCCTGCTGTATGGCTATACGCAGTAAATAAGTCGAAATGAGGCGTTTTGCGCCGATATGTCGTATAGCTTCAATATACCTATCGGCTAATTTTCGTTTTTTTTTTTCAAGATTTTGCAACCAAACCTATCACATCTTAGTTCTTATATGTATATAATATGTTGTAGAAATTTTAATAAAATCGACTCACTATAACATTTTGCTGCCATAAAAACAATCGGCTGATTCAATAGATTTTAGATGAAGGAAATGGACTGCAAACTCTCATCGTAATAATTATTAAATTGTAACTATTGCAAATCTTATTTCCCAATTTGCAAATTTTCCTATTCTATAAGGCATACACCCAGTTTAATCTAGTTTCGCAAGCAGAAATAATCACATACATATTCATATACCGCTTCTATTATACGACTCGAGTTGTCGTCAAGCGAGCGACAAGATAAATTTGCTTAATTTATTAAATGATATGCTGCTACGCTTCGAAAAATTTAACAAAAATGCAAACTATTTGAAGATATTTAAATGGCAACTAATGGCAAAACGGGAGAATATCTAGAAATTATTAAAATTAGCTCCCGATTGCTACTTGATTGTCAAATTTATGAGTCCAAAAAGTAAATAACTTTTCAGAGTTTAATGTGCGAATGTCAAAAAATCTGAACATTGTCCCTAATTTAAATCATCATTTTTTTATGGACATTAATTTGCCTAACGCGGCCACACTTAGAAGTTTTCTGGGTTATGGGGGAACTACGACGGGAGTGTTTGTTGGCTGGGCAATATAATGCGATAAGATTGACTTGACGACGTATGTGCGTATATCATTCACTTGGGGGACTGCAGCTTATCAGAGGCACCCGAAAAACAGAACTTTCGCTCTTTTGGTTACGAAATATAGAAGAGAAATGGGGGTTATGGTAGTCGTAATTTAGCTAGAACAATAACTGTTATTAGCTTGTCGCACAAGTTGGCAGCTCCTTTCGATATCACATGATAATATGGTATACGCACTTCCAGACAAGTATACAGAGAGGTGAGGGAACTGAGGGAAGTAGAGCTATTAAAAAAATATTTCATATCATGTTTTATGCTCTTCATAATTTGTCGATTATGCGCCCCTGGGCTTATGAATGACAGACTCGCCAAGTTGCCGTCGTCGTCTTCGGAGTCGTCGGATACGTCGATCATTAAAAGATCCGTTTTCAGTATGCGGAGCTGCGTCTGTTGTGGCCGACGCCTAGGTGTTATTTTATACACACAATCTAACACAACACATATTTAGCTATTTCGGTTATTTTTATAACTTGGCACATGTGTCGCGCGCTTGTCCCTAAATAGTTTTCTTTCTTTTAGGCCTTTTTTTGGTTGCTTCTTCGCGCTGTCGTTGTTTTTTGTTGTTTTATGTTTGTTGTTGTGGCCGCTGCGGTCTGTGCTTTTGATGCCCTTACAGCATTTTACATAAATTCTACCAGTTGGCGGCATAAACAACAACAACAACAACAACAAGAACTACAGCAAGAATGAATCTTTTGCCTGGCTTGGCACACATTCCACTTTTGGCAGCTGTTCCGGGTGAAAGGCATAAAAGCCAGGAGAGCGTGCTGGCCAAAAGGGTTATATACTATAGGCATACTTGAAATGCCCATAAGATTTTTATGTAAAGGGCAAGCCAAGTCGCACAGCAGTTTTGTCAGATTTATTAATATACTATTGAAAAATATAAAACTTATATTAAAACATATTTCTTTAAAATTTGAAAGACAACACTGAAAAATTAACTGAAAAAAACTAACTTGATTTGAAAAGCAAACCAGAATTCGAATTCCCACTGCTGGTGTCCTTTAATAAAAGCCAAATTTATCGGAAAGCGAAATTGGCAACCCTGCTAACAGCTGCGCTTTGTGCGTATTTCGATAACTTAGGCAGACAGGTGCGTTAAGTTTATTTTGAAACTGGCTCAGTTAAGAACTGTGCAACCCTGGCTTTGGCATGCAAATTCCGTTTGATTTTATCACGTGTCTGTGTGTGTGCGTCTCTTTGGTTATTTGTGCGCCAGCTTTGGCGCTCGTAACTGTTGGCGTTTTATGGGCGTTTTTAAACGCGCGCGTGGCATGACGACAAATCGGACGCGTTGCATAAGTGTCGCAGGCGCAAATTGTAGGTGTGCAAGTGCGTATGCGAGAGAGAGAGATAGAAACAGCATTAATTTACATATTTCTGTGAGTGCGCTGATTATCTGCAAAGGCGACGACAACGCTGCGGAAAGCAATTAACATTTTGATGCTTGAAATTTGGCCCACAACAGACAGACAGACGGACGGACGGACAGGCAGTACAGTACAGTGGGGATTTTGTACAGCACGCTCAACGTGCAACTTATGAGTTTGTCTCGGCAATTGAATTGTTGTTGTTTATAGTAATTAAAATGGGGAGCACTTAAATGTTGCATAAAAAATGCTACCGCTGCGTAGGCCTCCTGCTCCTCCTCCTGCTGAACGCTGAACACGTGCCAAAAAGCTAGACCCGCTGCGCATCAGAGTGCAACGACAAAACGTCACTCAGCCGCCCCGTGGCACCACGCCCTGCGCCACTTCCTGATCGTCTCTTGCAGAGCAGCGCTGCTGCAGTTAGTGCGTGATTATTTTCAAATTCGACACAGTTTTATGCGCGAATTGTTGTTGTTGTTTTTAGTTGCCACATTTATTTTTAAACAATTCACCAGTCGTTGTCGCATCGGGATGCATCTTTAGTTTTTTCCCTTGCTTGGCGACGTTTTGTGATTTGTTTTGCTGTCGCTTTTCTCTCTCTTTTCTTTTCTATTTCGCTTAGTTGGCCAATTTGTGTGTGGGGGAAAGTCATTTTCGATGTTTCGATGTTTTCACCGAGTTTTTTGCATAACTGCTCCCTTCCTTTGCTTGTGGGGGTGTGTGTGTGTACGTGTGTGTGTGTGTGTGTGTGTGTTTATGTAACCAGCTGACCACAGATACAATTGTATCTTGGATCTGTACTGAAAAAAGTATCTGAGTCCGTTTTGTTGCTGCCAAAAATAAACTGTGCCACTTTACCGCCGACGTTGCCGTCGCTTAATATAGACATACACACACGGACAGACACACACACACACACACACACACACACACACTCACACACGCAGACTAATTAAATGTCAAAATTGCGCATTAAGGTGCTCAGACTGAAGAATTTATATACAATTCGACTAATCTGAAATGTTGCCGTTGGAATTTTCAAAGCCAATTCGAGTGTGCAATAACTTCTGCTGGCTAAGCGCTCGGAAAATATATGTTAATGATTCAAAAGTAAAAATGTCAGATGACTAGAAAAGAAAGAGATTGTCAAAGTGCGAGTGGGTGTGTGTTGACTTAGGAGAGAGAGAGAGAGTGAGAGAGGACAGTTACGCATAGCTAGTTGGTTCAACGTGAGCTTACATGCAGTAGGATTTTAATACCTGGAAATGCCCCATTAAGAACCACTTAGATACTTACTATGTAAGCTTAGGTTATGAATTGTAAATCAAGTTGATTTTTGCGCTTCAGTAAACCCTTCTACAGTTGGGAATTACGTCTTAGAGATACCGTTCTCTGCTTTGTCATAAATTTACACAGAGAAGCGGGATTTATACAAAGTTTAAAGCTTAGTAGACTCCACAAACCTTATACGATTGAGCCAAGTCTGTCTATCCGTTCCGCGTCTGTATGAACAAGCATTTTTATGAAAGCAATAAACACCAAATTTAGCATGCAGATCTATAAATATCATACTCCACAAAAGTTAATTTCAAATTTAAGCTGCCACGCCCACCGCCTACGAAAATCGGTTATTTAAAATGTACTAAGCTATTTTGAACAGAACAATATAGGGTACGTCTTTCTGCTTTGGCATACACAAAGTTGAATACTCGATGCATCTATACTCCGAATTTCAATATATTCCGATAGTAAACACAAAAGCTATTCCAGTTAAAGTTAACCTTCAACGTTTCTTTTTCTCCATTCACAGTTTTGACAAGTTCGGAGTAACTGAGCAATCTACGATCGATCAGCAAACACACAAATTGGGCTGTTCGACTTCCGCCTATCCCCTCCCACTTCAGCTAACTGCTCTGACATGCCAAGCAAATCGCTGAAATCATTGATAAAATGCATTATCAACGGGGAAGACGAAGATGAAGATCCGCGACAGCAACAACAACAGCAACCACATTTGAAATTGAAAAGTGTTGAACAAGTCTACGATATGATAACCTAATTTCCTGCGATCCTCAACTGGAACAGAGAGACTCATAAAAGCAGCAACAAAACATAAAAACAACGAAACGAAAGTAAAGCGATACTTTTAAGTTTTTTTTTGTACAATTTCGAACGGGGGGCGTTCATGTTTCAACAATATTTAGAGGCGTGGCCGACGCCCAACAGCAACTGACAGCAAAAGAAAAGTGAGGGGCAGGTCTCGAGTTAAAAACAAAACAAAAAAATAAAAACAACGCATAATAAACTGCAATACACTGCGAACAGCAACAACAACAGCAACAACTGCGAACTGCGAACAACTTAAAACTCTCTTGTTGTTGTAGTCTTTCATGCGAATAAACCAGCGTTTGGATTGGAGGGCCCTGGCGCTGCTAGGCGCCCTCCTCTGGTCCATCATCGGCTGGCCGGGATTGGTATTTGCGATGCCAGCGCTAACGACGGCGGCAACGATGTCGAACCAAAGCACAGACAATGCCGGCGCGTTGAGCGTCAGTCACAGTGACAGTCACAGTCACAGTGAAACTCACACTTACAGTAACAGTGACAGTGAGAGTCTAAGCAACACTTACAACAACAGCAACGACAGTCACAGTGTCGGTGCGCGTGTCAGTGATAGTGACAGTCACAGTTACAGTTACAGTTACAGTCACAGTTACAGTTACCATAATCTAAATAGTAATAGTTCTATACAAAGTGATCATAGTTTAAATCAAAATCAAAGTATTAGTGCTGAATTTACCACAACAAATCAACCAACTGCCATAGCCACAACAACAATAGCAACAGCAACACCCGATCCCGGCAGCAGCACCACAACAGCAACAACATTAGCAACTGTTGCCGTGGATAGCAGCGAGGCCGATGCGTTGGGCTTTGTCATCTCGGCCTCATCGCGCGAACATTTCGCGATACTGTCGCGCACCGAACGCAGCATACGGCATCAGCAGCAGCAACATCTGCATCATCATCTGCATCAGCAACAGTTGTCGGCAGTTGCTGCGGGCGGCAGCAATAGTAACAGCAATTTCATTGGTTCGAAATCGAAAAGACTGAATAACTATAGACATAATCTACACATAAATAGCAGTAGCAACCGCCAACATCCCTTCATCACCAGCAGCAGCAGCGGCAGCAACGACAACAACAACAGCAATTTGGATCGCAACGAACGCTCGACACTCAGTCATCTGACGGGGCCGTCGCGCAAGATACAGTTATATATCAAGAATCATTTTTTACAACTGCTGCCAGATGGCACAGTTAACGGTACACAGGACGAGACGAGTGAGCACAGTGAGTATTTAACTGATACATATATGTGTATATAGTATAAAAATCCTTGGTGGTATCTAACAAACTACATTGATCATATACATAACTAATACTTGATCGATTTATATTGAAGAACTTGCAAACTTTTCCCTGTTGATCTGCAAAATTTAGTTCCCCAATTAGCACAAAACAATCTACAAAGATCACATTAGTAATACTTGATCGTTTTAGATACTTGTATATCATAACCTATCCCAAAATTACTTGAAATTTAGTTTCCTAATGAATGCAAAAATAACCTCAAAGATCACATAAGTAATACGTGTTATATAGTAGATCTTGCAAATCGATCGCTAAAGATCTGGAAAGTTAAGATTCCAAGTGATCTGCCATAAATTAATCTTTGTAAGCCTCTAAATCAAAGGTCCAGAAATTTTTCCAATGAATACAAAAGAAACTACAAAAATCATATTAGTAATACTTGATCGATCTACATAGATCTTGCATAGCTTATATCTGAATATCTCAAAAATTTAGTTCTCTGAAGAAAGCAAAACAATCTAGAAAGATCATATTAAAAATACCTGATCAATTTAGATAGTCCTTGCATAACTTATCTATGAAGTTCTGTCTAAGTTATAGTTTCCTGATGATGGGAAAAGATTCTACGAAGATCACATTAGTAATACAGGATTGATTAATGAAAGTCTTGCTAACTTATCTCTGAAGGTCTGGATAATTTAGTTTCCTACAGAATGCAAAAGAAACTACAAAGATCATATTGGTAATACCTAATCGTTTTATTACGAAGATCTTGCAAATCGATCGCTAAAACTGAGTTTCCCAATAATCTACAGTAAACTTGTCTCTTCTCGAAAATATCTACACAAAAGTCTATTATAAATATGTATATAGTATGTCTTACAGAATCGTAACTTTGACCTTATGCACTTCAAAGCTGACAACCCGCTGTCTTCTGCGATATTTTCGAAAACTTTCAAAAAAACTTTGCGCTTGTTTGGTTTTTCATCCGCGTTCGAAAGA
Source organism: Zaprionus ghesquierei (assembly GCA_018904095.1). NCBI lineage: Eukaryota > Metazoa > Arthropoda > Insecta > Diptera > Drosophilidae > Zaprionus > Zaprionus ghesquierei. Next base: position 3,782,498 of record JAEIGP010000676.1, read on the forward strand.
CATAAACAAGCAAATAAACTAATGCGTATTCGTAATATTTGAAATATCAGCAGAAATATGTAGCCCCTACACACACAAACGAACACAAACATATATACCTATATAAATCGCCCACGCCCACTCATGCAGCGCCCACAAGTTGAAAGTTCTCATAAAAAAATTTTTTTTTTCGACTACGTAAGATGCGTCAAGTTTGTATAGTTTTGCTGGGGGCTGCTGCTGCCAAGAAGTGGAATAGGCAAGGGAAAATTGGAGGAAAATTAAGGGGAAAATATGTACGGAAAATATTTGTAGCTCGCACTGCGCTGCGCTGTTTATGTTGAGCATCATTAAGTCAGACACTTGATTTGGCAATCTGCTGATGTTGTTGTTCTTGTTCTTGAGGGCGCCCAGGAGAGCGGCAACTATTCTATTGTATTTGCCATATACATTTTGGGCAGTGTATGTGTGCTAGTGTGTGTGTGTGCGCGCTATGCATAAATCTTGTTTTAATGAACTAAGCGACCTGATTAGCTGCTGCGCTGCCTCATGACTCACAGAGCTCTCCCAATCTTCCATCGATTTGCATAAGCAGCTCGAGACTTGCCAAATTAATTTACAACTTCATTTTCATCTTCTCTTACCTGTTTTCCAATTTGCCAGAGACGCGATAACAGAGAGAGACAAAGCGAAACACATGGGAAACAAACTTGTTTGCTCGAGTCGCGCGCTTTTTAAACCGCGCGCTTATCGCGCGAACGCATCGTCATTGAGACATCAACGCGAACGCAACTGCGCTGATGCCGGCGCAAGATACGTATTCCTGATATGTAGTTTCGGATACTTTCCGTACAAAATTTCATATGTTGTATTTCGCTGTACAGCAATAATGCCTGCAGCTTGGGTGTTAATTTGATTTCGATAATGCGAAGCAGGTGCGATAAGATTCAAGACTGAAATTGGGGAAAGGCTGGAGAGGCGCCGAAAATGATTTTTATGGCACAGTAAGTGGCTGCCTTGAGCCCCCAATCTACCACCCACACAATCGCGCTCTCTGCAAAGACTACTGTGTAGTACCAAAGCAATCAAATTATAAAGAGTTTTTAGCCTTTCGGGCGCTGCAGTGCGCAATGACTGTCACAATTTAGCGGGAAAGTTTGCCGAATTTTCCGCAAGTTCCAAGTCAAGTGGTAGTTGACCTCCAAAAAGACGAGAAGGAGGAGGATGAGGATAAGGATGAGAGACCTCAAGTTGCGAACAACAGTTGCAAAATTGCTAACGGTTTCGCGCGCAGACAAGTTGACCTTATGCCAGACCCTTTGCGTACAGTCACTGCGCTTTGCGCTCTGACAGGGGCGTGCATATTTTCGTAATGATATATGGGACTACGCAGCCTGTTGCAGTTCCTCCTCTCTCTCTGCCTCTCTCTCTTTCTCTCTCTCTTTCTCTGAGACTGAGCACTGGACTTGGGCAATTATGCGACTGATTTAGTGCGTGGCTCGCGAGGTGCGAAGTTGAGTGAAGTTGAAGCGGTTTACTACAGCTTGTCTGCTTCTTCTGTTTTATACCTTTCGAGCATTGAAAATGTTCGGAAAAGGGTATAATAACTTTGTGAAAATGTATGCAATAGGCATAGAGAAGCGTGGCAGACCTCTCCAGACTCACCAGCCGAGTTGATTGAGTCATAACCTTGTGTCGGTCTATCTGGATGAGCTTTAAAGATAAATTTAAATTTGGTGGACCACACCCACCACCCACACAACTCGATAATTAACGATTATTGAGAAAAGTACTGAAGTACTAAGCTTTCTGCTTAGGTATGTATATATGAATAGCATAGAAATCTTTTTTTCAATCAAAAATTCGTTAAGACTATAAACACCGAAATTATTGAAGATTACGTTTTCCATAGCTTTAAGCAGAGCAGCCGAATATGTTAACATGTTTGCAACAGCTTTCCAAAACTGGGCGTAGGGTATCTTACACTCGGGCCTGCTGGACTATAGCTTTCTTTACTTGTTTTTTATATATTTTTTTTTGGCCAGCAGATGCTAAAAGCTTCCGACAGATTTTTTGATAACTTAATTTACGGCACGTCTTCAAAGTGTTGGCTGCTTGCTTCGCTTGGCAGAGATGAAGTTGCCACTTGCATCGATGCAACTCCAACTCAATCTTGGGTTACTTTCACTGTCACCCGCCCGTGGCCTCTGTGTGTTAATTGCTTTTTAGCCTCAGTTCAGTCCATCAAAGAAGGCTCTCACTCTTAGACAAGCAACAAGCTTTGTTCTCGTTCGATTATGCGGTTAAGTTTTGAAGTTTATAGCGCGCGATCATAAACTAGCCAAACAAAGGCAAAGAACTTAAAAAACGAAAAAGAAAAAATCAAAATAAATAAAGATGTAAGCAGCGACTAAACATTCCGAGAGCGCATTGCACAAACTGCGTAAATTCGTCTGCCTCGCAGCATAATCATGATTAATATCGTAATCGTTTTGGGCTGCGAGAATTTCGACACTATCAAAGAGGCGAACGCAACGTAGCGTGCCCAACAAAAAAAAAATGTAGATCATTTTTTTCAGCACATAATATAATAAATTCCGCTTTACAACAATTTGCTCAGCCAGCTACGTCACGAGCAAAAAGAAAATTTATATACAGATATGTTTGTATGAACGCGTGTGTGAACTGTGAAATCCACCAAAATGAAATGAAAACTTTTTGTATAGCCTGCTTTGCGTGGGTGGCTGCACCACCACCAACAGCAGCACCACTTGACGTGGCATTGTCAGCTTGTCGAGCGACGGATCTCATCACGGTGCGGCGTAAAGATTTATGCGGCCCGTGGAAACAACATGGAAACACCGGGAAAGTGTTTTGTTTTAGATAAGATTATGTATGTAGTGCGCCATATATACTACTACAGGCGGCACAGCGTAATATGTCAAGCGGATTTACAGTTGCGTCGACGTCGCAAAAGTTTTCCCTGGGCTATTTTTAGCGGCGGTGGCAATGAACCTTAGCGCTTAGAAAAATTGCTCAATTGCTACGCTTGCGATCTTATGTAAAAGGTCTAGGCCATAAAATGTGTGTGACATCACCCACAAGTCATGCTCTATTGGCCCAAAATTGCGAGAAAATCAAGAGAGACATTGACAAGAATGTTAAATTATGCGTAAAAAATCAAAAAAAAAAAAAAAAAAAACTTTGTAAGCGTCGAACCTGGTTGGCTCGTAATATTTATGAAGCTGACCAGCCTATATAAATTACCATGATTAATGATATTCTGCACGCAGTTGTTGCCAAGCTGTGTTATTGTCGTTGTTTTACAAGCATTTTTACGAGCAATTCATTTTCACCCCGTCCACAAAACCAGCAGCAGCAGCCAGTCAAAAAAAATGTAAAAAAAATATGTTGACCGTTGGCCGGTGGCAAAAACATTGACACAGAAAACGAAACTGAAAATCGAAAAAAAAAAAAATACACGGGGAGAAAAACAGCAGCAACAAAAACAGCAACGATATCGAATTCGAAAATTTATTGAATAAACATTCAAAGAGAAGATAAATAACTTTTTGGCTAATGTACTTAAGCCAAATTGAAGGCAAGTCGGATTACGGGGCGTATGTGTAATGTAGCAACTTTATAGAGTTATAGAGCACACTTCTTGTACTAAATTGCGTTGTTCTGGCACAAAGAATAAAAAAACCTGCCAATTCAGGCTAACTAGGCAAGTATTTCTTATCTATTTGATTATTATATTTACTCTTTTCCAACAAGTATTAGAAATTAATAGAAGTTTTGCTAGGTATTATTCAGTTATTTCTTTAATGATGAAATTCCAATATCAGAAATGGGAAATCCTAAAATTTTAAGTGAGTCTGCTTGTAATCTAAGTAGGGTGCTCTCTGCTTAAGTTGATTTCCTTTTTATATACAATACAATATCAATATCTTTAGATTTTCACTCTCTTAACTCTGAAGTAGTTCTCTCTTTGGAAAACCCCTAATTGAACCGATCTCTCACTGAGTTTCTATTTCTATATGCAACCTCTCTTTCCCTCTCTTCTTCACTCTCTCTGTCTCTCACTATCAGATCCCCTCACGGCGATCTGTGACACACTTCTTATCTGCAGGGCAAGTCTGAAAAGAGGGCGCGGCATGTAGCGCCCGTTCCGAGCTCGATCGTGCCCGTTTTTCTTTTTCTAGATTTACGATAGCGCACGCGATTGGCAATTAGAGTGCAATTAATTTATAATCCCGGGCCTACTTAGCAGGAACCCCACATGGTGAGCTCGTCTGACATACTTTCGACTACATTGTAGTCGTCTGCTCTACAATCGGAACGAACGATAATGACGATTGCACTCGCTATGTCCGATATGGAATTTATATGATAGATAGTGTGTCAGCGCATAGACCTATGTATTTCTATGAGGAAATACCTGGCGCCATGAGCTGTAATGGCATCAGCCCAAAAAAACTATTGGCCAATGAGTCATAAATTGCCCTCGCATGCCTGAGTAACGCGTGCCGATAAGACTAATCGATAACACAGTGTTTGGTACACACGGTTGCATTTTGATTAATTTGGCATTTTAGGCGACGCCTTCGCCGGCTGCAATTGACATGCAAATTAATCACTTGATTTGCACAAATTTCCAAACTGGCTGCACCACGGCAATCCGCTGCTGCAGTCCGCAGCGCGCGTTCAATTACCAAAACGTGAACAACTTTTCGCCCAACCGTGCAAATTGGCTTAATAAATTGATCCAGTTATTTTGTTATTCCTCCGAGTGTGTGTATGCGTGTGTGTGTGTGTGTGTGTGTTGGTGTAATGTATACGCCGTCTGCTAAGTTGTAGGTGGTCATGTTTTGGCTGTTTTACCACTTGTTTGCCAGGGGAAGCTCTCTGAAGTTGGCCGATCCTCGTATAATGCGATCCATGCGATTTTTCCTTTGTGCTTCATTTCGACCCAAATTTTCCAAAGTTTCAGTTTCAATTTTCATTGGTTTGGGAAAAGAGACGTTTGTCTCGACTCTCAAGATTTACGACTCGAATGACCATGAACGTGCTGGTATGGGGAGTATGAAGCGCGCGCTCGTATTATGGTAAAAATTATCGCGTCGGTATGCGAACCAAATGAAACGAAACGAAAATTGAGAGAGAAAAACAACAACACAACATGAACTATATATATGTGTGTGTGTGTAGAAAGTGTTTACTTAGTGGTTTTGTTTGAGCAGAGCCACCGCGCAAAGACGTTGTTAGAAAGGTGTAGGCCGTAAGCGCTACACGAGCTATACGAGCCGCCAGTTTGTGTTTGGGTGGGTCGTGAGCGAGCCGCCACTTGAGTTCATCTTCCGGGAATAGTTGCAGCTACATATAAATTTACCCAGCTTAATAAGTAAACAAATGCGTAAATTCAACAGAAAAACTTGTACTAAATAAGCTAAATAATTTGGTATTTAAAATTGAATGCAATTAAAGATTTTAGATACATTTTTGAAGTAAAGCTCATAAGTCAGAGATACTAAGTTGTATAGATTATTTAAATTTTATTTATATAACATTTTCAAGAGTTATCAGCTACAGTAACTGCAAAGCATAAGCGGACAGTTTCAAAATTATGAGCAGCAAATTCTAGAAAATTCACTGGCTACTTTTTCCGATTATTTATTGCGCGCCGATAATTTCGAATTTTTATAAGATTTATCGATTTTATTTTAAAAAAATTTATATTATTTAAGTTGATACATTAGAAATAATTTAATATCACTTAATTTTTTAACAACTTTTGAATCCATTAATGCATTGCAGTCAATAAAAGTTCAAGATAATAGTTTCATAACATTTACATTTTATTTAGATTTTATTTATCCTTTTACTTAACCTCGCAGCTACTACCAGTTTATAGTATTAGTTCAGAGCTGTCGCACTTGATTAGTTTGAGCCGGGTTAATCTTATTGCCAAGTTACCTTGACTGTTGTTGTTGTTGTTGTTTGTCAATGCACACACTTCCTTGAGAAAAAACCCACATGGCGGCAGGGTTTTTGCATGGAGGCTGCCTGCCTGCCGCCTCTGATGGGATTACTTACTTATTATTTCTCAAGTCTAAACAATTTATTAGTGACAATTCGCCGGCTTGTAAATGATATATTAATGACCGCTGCACGACAAAAATAAAAACAAACACACGGCAGCGGCAACGGGCAGCAACAACAACAAGCGTGTCAGCCGCACACGCGCACAAAATAACAAATTTCAATTACAACGAATCCGGTTTAAAACGAAAGCCGTAGCCGTAGCGCAGGCTGTGGCTGATCCACTCAAAAAAACATAGTATAGCCACCCAGTCACTTACACACACGCACACGCACACATCCTCATACACCCTCGATCCGCCTCTTTGCGGTGCACAGATATGTTCGCACTTAATAGCTCAAGTTTACGGCAATCGACAAATTGGCGCGTTAATCTACACTGAAAAAAAACTAAAAAAAGAAGTCCATTTTTTTTTTTTTTTTTGGTTTGCGCGTTTTGGCATGCACGACGCGTAGGACACATGCGACTCTTAATATGCGTCGCAACGAATACCGCAGGCCATAAACATCCCCGGCTCTGTTCGTCCGTCCGTAGATAGAAAACCCGCTCCACATACGCTACTGGAAGCGGGTTAAGTGCGTGCAATTTGCGCTGATAAAAAACGAACGAAATACACAACTTTGACTTCGACTTGCAAAAGGGGCGGGGAGCGGTAAGGGGAGTGGCTCAAAAACAAACTCAAGCAGCCAAATGACTTCCGTTGGAAAAGTGAAAAGTCCGCACAATCGAGAAAAGTTTTAAGCGGTTGCCTAATGGGCTACGGCTACAGCTACAGCTACGGGTTGCGCCTTGTATCTTGCAGATACATATGTATCTTGAAAAGTAGGAAGTGTACCCAATTGAGGTGATGACACACACAGTGTCGTGCGTGCTGATGTGCCGCCTCCTCCCTCGCTCGCTCCCCAGTGTATACAAAATTCTAATGGCATGCGTGCGCAATGTGCCACGAGGCGAGGCGAGACGAGACGAGTCGAGTCTGGCTGTGGCATACCACAGATACTACCTATATCTCTGCTATATGGCCGGGCCATTGACTCGCCGACGCCGCGTCGGTTTTGTTCCCTAGTCGCTTTATTTAAACTAATTGACGCCGCCGCTGGGAGCATATATGAAAGGTGTGCGGGTTCTCTGTGTGCCGCTAGGTGCAATTGAAAAAGTGTCAATTGCTTGGCTTGGGAAAAGGGCGAGCGCGGGTGCCATCCCAACCCGCCTGCAATTGATGCGCGTCAAAATGAACAATGAGTTTCAATTAGTTGCCACGTTGGATTCTCCATTGGCCATTCGTAATACTTCTGCTGCTACCTCTCTCCTGCAGCAATGAGGAAGTCTGAATGGCCTGCTGATTGAGCTGAACGGGTTATCTTCCAGTTATCGCACAGGGGGAGAGAGAGAGAGAGAGGAAGAACTGCCGTTCTGCAGTTCTGTGGGTGCTTGAACTTGTAACGGCACATGCAAGTTGAGAGTGTTTAAGTGCGAGTGTGTGGTGCGTGGGTGCATCTATTTGCCTTGCTAAATACACCACTCGCACGTATATGCACATTTTTCTGAACTTGAGGCGTTAATTTGCGCAAATGTTTGCGCTCGGTTAGCTAATTGTAATTTCATTGAAACTTCTATACAAAATATTTGCACTGCAGTTCGAATTCACGATACGCAAATATTAGATATGCGCGCGTGTCAGTCTCTAATGGAGTCAAGAAAATATCGATAGCACATCAGCCTAAAGAACTGCCATATGGCCTATCGAATGCTTATCATTGCTGCGTAATTTCAAATATTTAAAATGTAAATATCGGTGTTATCGAATGCATTACAGTTCAATGTAATTTGAAAATTAATCGAAGTATTAAGTAATGAAGAAACATCGATAATACACCACATTAAAATACTTGCATACATTTTATCGACTACTTATAATTCCAGTGTGATTACAAACTTACATCGTCTGATGGTCAAATTTATCGCCCGAATGCACTTAATGCATCTTTGATTTGCATGACATTTCCGCATTGCCAAAATGCCGCGTGTTTAATTAACGTCTTCGCATTTCCATTCAGAAATGGCACATTAACGAGCCCACATTTTATGGGCTGTCCGAAAGTGAGATTTTTAAGAGTCCAAGGAGAACACCTAGATCTATCTCTATCTATTCTAGATTCTATCTATTTCAGCAGCGTTCTAATTCCGAGAGTTTATGAGCTTTTACTCTCCCCTACGATCATCCCGTCGTCCATTAAGATTAAACACTTTCGCCAGACAGCGGCAAATGCTTCCGCGGCATTGGCATTTTATGAGCAGCTTGAGGCAGAGCCTGCAACGCCCCAGAAGGAGGCACTTGATTGCAACTTGTACGTGCAACCTCAACTTGTTTGTTTTCAATGGCATTTTTGTGTGCCGTGGTGGTCATTGGGAAAGCCACTGAACGGACGCACGGATGGACACAACAACTGCTTGACTGACTGACTGACACTGGCAATCCAGTCCCGCCCTATGCCTGTGGCCACTGGCCATGCTATGGTTTTTAACGATCTCGCTAATTTGCCAAACACCAAATGCGGCCTTTTATTATTTACACTGGCCAAACACAGACGCCAAGAGAAGTGAAGTCTTCTGTCTTCAACCCACGATGTGTAGGCGTACCGGCTGCGCTTGGCACTTGTCTAGCCAAAGGGGCGCAATCGTCAGGGTAAACAGCCTTAATTGAAGAGCAGATAAACTGCACTCCAGCTCGGTTTTATGAACACTTCTTGTACTTTTATGAGCGGTTCGAATTGCATAATGAGCCTGTCGATGAACCCAGGCAAACCACTGACCCAGTGAAAAGTCAAAGTAGCGGTTCTTTGTGCAATGACAACAGATAAATACACTAACGAAAAGTGGAATAGGTGTATTTGATATGATTTTAATACTAGCATTTTTTTCTATTGTGTGTCAATAATATACAATATAGAATTATAGTAAAAATAAGCATAGCTTCTATTCTATTTTGAATTAGAATTCACGTTTTATCGATATTTAAATTAATATATATTTTTTAAATTTAATCTGCGCTTAATCGATATTTATAAATGCTGTCATTATGTAAATGATTAAATCGATGTACCGCTAATGAGTTCACGATGTTTATTTTAGAACAATAAATTCTTATCGATTTCTTTGTATTTAAATACTATATGATAGTGCACGATTACAGTTATCAATCAATTCACAATGGACATTCAAGTGGCGCCAAATTATGCCAAATTATATTCTCTTTCGGTTGTAGGTCGTGTGCAAAATTGCTATTACCTTGCTTTAGAGTATTGACAACAAGTCAACAAACTTTCAAAAGTTTTGGGCCATCAAGGAAAAAGTCGCCCGCCCACGTGGAAAGGGGGAGAGACAATCAATTTAAAAGGTCCAATTTGGTCGCATCAAATTGCCGACTACTTCGTCCGACATGGGGACGGACAAAACGGCTGCTGTGACTCGTTGTCGTTGTCTCTCTCTGTCTCTCTTTCTTTCTGCTGTCCTGCTGTGCGACAATTGAAAGTGGGGCCTGGAGGCAACTACAACAACTGTAGCAGGCGCAACAACTTGTTAACTTGTAGTTGCTGTTGCTGTGCTGCAGTTGCAAGTTGTAGCTGCCTTTCTTCCTCGTCAGCAATTTTGCAACTTGCATTCGATTACTTCATTTGGCGCTCTTCTCTTTCTGGCCACAGTTCTCCGACGAAGCGTGTGACCCAGTTGGCGGTGCAAGGCTTTTGTGCATGATAATGCGATGCCAAAGGCCACAATATGATATTGCACAAAGAAATAATAAAGTTTTACTAACAAACACACAAAAAAAAAAGAAAACCCACCTGAATCGTGCCACACTAATTGAGCACTCAGTCGAGTCGCATCGGATATCGCATATCAACGCAAAACTCCATAAATATAGCCATTTATTATTAGTCACCATTGTTGGCCTAGAGTAGGAATTTAATTTATTGCCCCAGTCGAATCGGGTCGGGTCGACCAAGCGAGCGAGTGAGCGAGCGAGTTGCGCATTTGACAGATTGTTGACAAATGCCACGGGGAGTTCGCATTGTCCGTTCCTCAACGTTGTGGGTGCTATGCTAATTACCTCTGCAACGGATACGACAGCTGCGACACTTTGTGCGACTACTGCGCACACCTACACAGCCAGACAGACAGACCAAGATGACGACGACGTAATCTATGGGATTCCTGTGCGAGAGACGATTGACGACACTCGATTGTGTGCCACAGTGTGACAGCGACAGGTTTAGCTTGTCATCTCATTGTTGCCTTCCGAATCTACCTAGCTAAATATATAAATATTTAAAATTTAACTGAATTTGATATGTATTTTTATAGCATACTTATAATATCTGAAGAATATTTTTCAGATCTAGCTTAATAAATAAGGTTTGTTTTTTGAGATGATCGCAAATATATTTATAATAAATTACTAAAAAAAAAACGCAGAAAAGTAAAAATATCTACGTAAATTAAAAATACTGTAAAGGAATCTTTATGCCAAACTTGGTGTCTCTAGCTTTTGTAATAGCTGAGATCTAGATGTTCATACAGACAGATAAACTGATTGATGAACAGACGGACATAGCTTAATCGTATTATTGATAGCTTTACTTTTAATTTTCTCAGAGTTTTTACACTTTATTTCCATTTAAAATGTGTTTTTGAGAATGATAGCAAATATATTAATAATTAATTACTTAAAAAAAACATCCATCAAAGCAAAAGAGCCGCATGTAAACCAAGTTGTAGCCTCTTTTGGTTTATCACCTGCGGCAAATTAGCAAAGCGCCCACGTGATGCTGCCGGCCATAAATTATGCGTAGAAATTTGTGTGGCGAGACGCCATGCAAGTGACATGATGTTGAAAGCAAAGCTGATAATAAATCTTAACAGAACAGAAGGAAAAATTTGACATCATATAGAGTTGATAAAGATTTGTTAGTAGTAAGAAAATGAAGGAAATTCCATAAATAAATAAAGTTAGGTTAGGTTGAAAAAAGAAAGGAAATTCCATTATAATAGTTTACAAATCTGAAAGATCATTTCCCTTGTGAAGAGTCTAGAAATCTTACTCGATTATTCTCCGAACAAAAGTGTTGATGTTCCTGGAAAACGAAAAGCTTATTAAAGGCAACAACTAACAACTAACACTGATCGCCCCCGATTAACGCAGTTTGATGCGTGGCACGCGCAACGCACACCCGCCCGCCCGCATGGTTAAAGCCCTGCAGGGCATCTATAGTGCCCAAATTATGTTGATCATGAAGTGAAGTGGAGCAGGAGCGCTTAACTCGCATCATTTACATGTGCACAACTTGCACTTTATTCTTTTTATTTTTATTCTTATCCAAGGGGTTGCTTCTCAGGCCGTGGGTGTTCCTTAAAGTAGAAGCAGCTGCGCTCGCGCTGGGCTTACATGTACATAGAAAACGATATACTTGAAGAGGTTGTCTTAATTAGAGTATGAACGGGGAAGGGGGAAGAGAGCAGCTGCTTGCCCTGGCGACAGAATACAGCGCAGCGCTGCCTAATCGATCGCTGCATTTGCATGCAACATTTGGTTGCCGCATTTGCTCTGGAGGAGGATTTTTGGCTCAGCGGCCATGGCAAACGGACCATCAATCAGCGCCTCTGGCTGTTTACACAGCTTGCAAGCTTGTTGTTGTTGCTGTTGTTGTTTCTCGCTGCGCTTTTAATTGCTTTGAAATTCTCAGACAAGCTGACAAGCCTGGTCGGCTGGCGATTAGATACTGATAGCCATCTCCGATCTCGAGGCTCACCTGCCTAACGGTCTTTCGATTAAAAATCAATTCAATGAGAATTCAACCTGCTCCCCCTCCTCCCTCCCTCCACCCCGCACCCTCGCCTTGCGCTTTCAATTCAATTCATTTCAATGCGATGCGTTGCGATGCGATGCGATTCGATACGATTTTGTTTTGATTAAGTCTGAGCGCCTGGCTACCAGTTTTTCCAGTGGCTGGGTGTGTGTGTGTGTGTGTGTGTGTTCAGGCGGCGCCTGTCGAACCTGTTGATTTGCCTATCAGCACTTGTCGCTGTCGTCGTTGTTGTTGCTGTTGTAACGGATTGCCACACAGTTGGCAAAGAAATCAATGCCTATCTTAAGCATTACATCAGTCGAGGCAAGTCGATGCGATATATATTTACATGCATTTCTCCCTCTCTATCTTTCTGCCTCTCTCTCTATTTTCCTCTCACTCGAACTCTCCACAGTTTGATTCGTCAGATTGATTTGTATCTTTTGTTGGAGGCTAATGAAGACAAATGCTTGCGGATCAGTCGCTGGGCGGTCGCTCAGCTCTCACTCAATTGATATGTGCGAGTCGAGAGGGCCAAGGGGCAAGGAGCAGAGGGCATGCCAGGGGGGAAGTTCGTTTAATTGCGCGAACATGGAAAGAAAATCGCTTTCTTTTTGGCGTGTGTTTACACAAGTTAGGCTGAAAGCCCATATTACATTTTTGAAGGCGTTTACTTTGATTTTTTTCTCTCTAGAGCACGCGTGGCGTATGCGCGATTTCAATAATAATGATTCAGACAAATTTGGCGACTTGAAAAGCAAAGCTTTTAGGCGCGATAAGGCTAAGCTATTATGCTAATCAAATGACATAAAAATGTTATGCACATTTTATATGAATTTTTTAAATATTTATTATGATTTTTTTTTTTAATTTTTTGCCTTATCATCTTTAAGTCGTTATTTGGAAACTGGCGCCACAAATGAAGACATTTTAAAGCCATTTACATTTCTAAGCGCCGTCTTTCACTTTTCGTATCCAATTAGTAAAGGTTTTCATTGAGTGATTTATGCATTTATAATAGGAAAATTATTTATCTAGTTTCCTTTTTCTTTTCTGATGGTAAATAAACCAGTTTAGCTTTGTCAATTCAAGTGATTTCCTTCGTTTTCCGCAAATCCACAGGGAAGCTTCATGAGAACAGTCTGAATCAGAGACCGTTATCTGCTCTTCTCTTCGCAGCATCTCGAAATGTGTCTTCTTCCCATGTGGATCGCTCGATGGTGCGGAACACAAATCAAAAACGCGCAAGAAAAGAGAATCTGCCGTGGGCTGTGCTTCTTCTCTACATGCTAATAGAAAAGCACTTGGGAAGCCAAAAAGCGTTACACTTAAGGTGTGAAAAAGGCCGGTATGCTGTGCGAAGCAAGAGCCAAGCAAAAAGAGAAGAGAGAGAGAGAGAGGGAGAGGAGTTCCCCAGCTAGACAAGAAATTGCAATTTAAATGCAATAAATTCAAATGGGAATAAAAACTAAGACGATTGCAAAATCGGAAATCGCTAACTGTGCATAAATAATGCCCGATCTGAGCCAAGTTGACGCGGCGTGAAAATGTGAAATGAAATGAAAATTGAAATCGCAAAATGCGAAAAACGCATTTGCTGCAATTTTATCGCGGTCTTCGATGATAAATCTTTCTATTAGCCAAAGTGCGAGCACGTAGAGAGGCATAGAGAGAGAGAGAGAGAGAGAGATGCAAAGAGAATGGGAGAGTAGGAGAGAAAAGGCCCTACGGCTGCACAGCTTTGTTAGCGCCGACGACGCCGACGCGACTCCATTCGAGGCGATTTTAATCGCGCCGCCAGGCATGCTGCATAATTTATAAAATCCATTTTAATCAGCGCACGCTGCACAATTACTTTGTCTGCATTTAAATGGGCCGCAGCCGCAGCCGTTGCAGCTGAACTTGGCCCAGCGGCAGGTGGAGTCTAGTTCTGTTTCTGGCTCTGGCTCTAGGTCTGGGTCTGAGCCTGCTAAGTAGTACGTGCCCTAGGTGTGTTAATTCGAGCTGATTGCGTAGCGCTTCGGTCATTTTGCTCATTGAGTTGTCAGTGCGTTGTCTGCGGCGCGCCAACTTGGCCATGATAAATGGCCCACAATTATGTCGACAGTGTCTCTATGTCGACGACATCAATGTGGCCATTCTGCAATCTTCTCTCTCTTTCTTTATCTCTGTATATCTCAGTTCAAAGGCAGCTCAGCCGGCAAGGCAAGTCAAGGCGACATAAAACGCTAATTGAATAAACACGCCCAAAACGCGCGAGAAAGTTGCGCGCGCCATACGTATGTATTGTTTATGTGTATGTGTGTGTACTTATGTATTTGTACTTTTACTCTGCACACAAATTGTCACAATTGCCAGCCAAACAAATACACAAAGTCGCTGCATAAAAGAATCATTTTGACGCGTTTAAAAACGCTCGCGTTTCTCTAAGAACTTTCGCCGATATTCTTAAAGCATACACATTTACTGAGGCTATTGTATAATAATTTAAAGTTAATAAGAGGTTATCAGTACAATAAATAGTACCACTTATCGTGGCTATTAAGCTGCTTAAAATGTGAAAACTTGTCGCAACATGAAGGCATCTTTTTGCCGCGTTTAAAAACGCGCGTAATTCTCTAACAACTTTTTGCCAATTTTGCTTGAAAATTATGTGCTCTGGCTATTGTTTAATAATTTCTTGTTAATAAGAGGCTATTAATATAATAAATTATTAAGCTTATCTTGGCCGTCAAGCTGCTTAAAATGTACTTTATCTTATCCTCTCGCTGCGACACATGTGCGTGGTACAGAACAATCTAATTTCTTAAGCTCTCAAACCGGAAGTGCTTAGCTGTGATAGTGTTGAAAAAATTTCCCCTAGCAGCTTTCACATGACCTGCCTAACTGGGCTAATGGGCAAAGAAGTCAACGGGAAGTTGTCAGCTGACGCCATGCGCCATTTAGGCATCTTTGATTGAAGAGAAGGGGGCACGGTCTCTTATCGAGCACCAAAGGCAAAGGCTAACAACCGATAAGCAGGGAATGTATATATATATATTTATGACGAGCGAAACTCGCGACTCTACTTAAGTCGCTTTTAATACAACTATTTTTTTTTTGGGCTGCACTACGATTAATCAATATAATTGATGACAATTGGCGAGCTAGTTTGGACTGGAAAACAAAACGCTTATCGCCAATGCGAGAATCTAACACTATTAGTCAGAGAGTGTATCCGCCCCAGCTGCGGACCTAGTGCTGCCATATCATCAATTTATCTGTGCATATTCTACAGCGATCTATCTTAAGAGCTGCGGCTGCATTCCTGATCAATTGGAGCCCAACTGCAGGCGGAGTTGGGAGGTGGGCAGCTGATTTATGAATTTGACCGAGCAAGAAGTCAACGCTAGCTCTCCCTCACACTGTCTCTCTCTCTCCCTGTCTCGCTCGCACAGTTAATGACCCTGTGCTAGGAAATTTTACATAATGTTATGGAGCAACAATTGCCCATCACTTGGCGCTGATTTTCCACTTGATTGCCATTTGTATTGGCCACTAAGTTAGTAAGACGCGCCAGCTCCGACTCCAACTTTGAGTCCGAGCATTGATTGAACGCACACTCCTAACACACTAACTCGTCTTGATTGGCCCGACGATTGACAAACTGACCCAGAGTCTGTGACAGCGACAAGATCAATACATTTTATTGTTCAATTGACAACGACATGGAACATTGAAATGTGTTCAATGTACGTGAATTGCACAGTGCGAATGTCATTTGCAGATTAGAGATGAACACGACACGTACATGAATGCGTGTTGATGAAGTAGCTATATGTGAAGTATCTTTTTGGAATGATGTAATAGAGAGAGAGAGAGAGAGAGATGAGAAAGATTTGTATGATTTGTATGTATGAGCGTCTAGATCCTCGAGACAAATAGGGCTAGATCCATTCAATTTTGGGACAATACTCTGTGTGTCCTCGTACTTGCCTGTATAGCTTGTATATCTAAAGTTTATTCTTGAAGTGCTTCAATTAAAAGAGATGAGTATGACTTGCAAATAATAAAATCTCTGTTAGGCAATCTAACTAAAGAGCTGCTTGTAAGCTCAGTTTAGAGAATTTACAAAGGTTCCGTCTTAATGATTGCTTAAATCTCCAAGATCATTAGAGATATATCCTTTATATTTTGGCCCTTTACTCTGTGTGTCTCAAAGTTTGCATTAAAATTTGACCACGCCCACATTCGCATTGCAAGCGTTATTTTAAAGCTAGAGTGTTCATTTTTGGTGTTTATAATGAAGATCACAATCCGTTCTTACTTAAGAAGTATACCGACTGATTGGTTAATTGCCTTGGAAATCCAGCTTGCTTTCCTTTCTCTCCTGCTTTTCTTGCGTCTCTGTTTATTTTGACAGTCTTGCCAAGCGCATTTCTCAAGTGCAAACATAATCGTATTTCCACAACTCAAGTGACAACAATCATTAGATCGTCGGCATTTCATGTTGGCACGACGTGTCGCTGCTGAGCTGCCCCACCCAGCGAGTAGAAGAAGGCGCAGAAGCCGCAGGAGGAGGAGGAGGAGGAGGAGGAAGACAAGGAGTATGCAATAGAAACACAGACAGCATAATTGATTTGTCTAATGCACATGGCAAACCGTAACTCGGCATGTGCTTGGCAATTACAGTCGGGGGGCCACACTGTGTGTTTGTTGTTTTCCTCTAGATGCAGTAGGCAGATAAAAAGATACAAAGATACATTTCTGCTCGTTTAATTGCGGGCTACACGCTGGGTGCCTGGCCCACTCCCCGAACCCCCGCCAGTGCGCTGATTAGCTGTTGAGTTATTAGCAAACACAGACAAATGTATCTACAACAGTTCCGTGAGATCTTAGATCCAATCCGATAGATAGATAGATAGACCTATAGCACACGTCGGCAATCGTTTATTTCTTTCAATGTTTGGCAATCAGGCTGGCATTGTGCTAACAAAGGTGCCACACGGAGCGTGGAAAGCTGCCCCAGGATTGACAGACAGACGGAGAGACAGACAGAGAGTCGGAGAGACAACCCACTTGACAAAGCTAAACAAAGCTCAAAGGTTTCATTGCTTAATGTCAGGGGCTCCACAGGCGACTTAAACTGATTTATAATTGCGATACGATACATTCTTTCTTCTCTCGCATATGGGCAAATAAATAAGCGCCTTAGCTCAGGCGATGACAACGCGTTCACGTTCGCCAGCTCCG
This sequence comes from Zaprionus ghesquierei, assembly GCA_018904095.1. Lineage (NCBI taxonomy): Eukaryota > Metazoa > Arthropoda > Insecta > Diptera > Drosophilidae > Zaprionus > Zaprionus ghesquierei. The sequence goes on from JAEIGP010000676.1 coordinate 3,799,655, forward strand.
AGCTACAGACTGGGCAAATATGTGGGCAAGAGTCGCTACGGGGTGAGGTGAGTTGAGGTAAGAGAAGCGCAGGCGACAAGTGTGTGTAAATTGAAACCCATTTGACTTGCCTGTTGTGGACGGGTTTGGTTCGACTCCGGATCGGTTGGTGGATTCATCGCTTCGGCCTGGGTGTTAAAAACAAGCCAAGCCAAACTACTAGATCGACAGCAGGGACCACCGACTGTGTCCGTGCCATTTAACAGCTACTAAAACCCCAACGATGGCCACTCTCAGATGAAAAGGAATTGAACTTAAAACAACGCCAGACGGTTCATTATTAACACGCCGAACTGCATTTGCTCTTGAATTGAGTTACAAACAAGTAACTAAAGCTAAAGTCGAGGATGTACGGCAGTAAGATACCCTGCGCCCAGTTTTAAAAAACCGTTGCAAACATGCTAGCAATTCTCAACAGCAATCACATCTGCAAACTATTGCTTTCTTGCTCTTAAACATTTAAATTGACTCGACTTCAGCGACGCGTCGGGACGTTCACGTCAGTCTGTGCTGCTTGCAACCTTAGGAAAACATTTACTTCAATAGCTTTCGTGTTAATAGTCTAATCGGATTGCAATTTAGAGAATAGATTTATATGGTATTCATCTATTTGTATACCAAAACAGAAAGGTGTTATTTCAATGCTTCGCCTCACAAAAGCAATTTATATGTGTGGGCGTGGTATTAACAATTTGGAATAAGCTTTATCTGCGTATGTTATACAGGTACCTCAATGCCAAATCTAATGTCCCTAGCTATAAAACTTGCTAATATCGACGCGGCTGATATCTGAGCAAGAATATAACATAAATGCTTTATGGGGTCTGTCATGCCTCCATCTGCCTTTAAGATACATTTCGAAACAGTTAATATACCCTTTTCTGACAATATTCTTTGCTAGCAGGATAAAACAAATTTATATCATCGATTTTTACAGATACCTCTGAAATATTTTTGTTTCGCTGCACTACTAAGTTACAATTAGAGCAACAATGACAGCTCAATGGATATAGTAGAGGTCTTTCAATTGCTTCGTCAAGTGGCTAACAATTTGGTAGTACCCCTTTGGGGCAGAGCATAAACAATTAAATAAAAGCAAAACTAAAGCGGGCCATCAAAACAGGCAACAAAATATGCGTAATTATCGCCGCAGTCGGCGCAGCTCGCTGATCTACATAGAACAGCAATCGGGCTGCCGTTCAAGCTTGCGCTGTCTGGGCCTTTGTGTCTGAGCCGTCACGGCTGTCCCTCTTTCCCTGTCCGTCTGTCTGTCCGTCTGTGTGTCCGTCTGGTTGCTTTAGGCATCCTGGCGCTAAACGAAACCTGCGAGCCGCAACAATGCGATAAATAACCCGGCAGCTAATTTAAATGGCACGGCTGCTGCTTCACTGCGCTGCGCTGGCTTCTCTGGCCTGGCTTGGCAACTGCAGAGCGCGGCCATAAAAAGCCAATCGAAACTAGATCTGATTAACTTTGATTTATCGTAGGCGGCAATGGTTGCAGCCAACTTGCCGCTAAATTTAGCTCAACTCTGCTGCAACTTCGGCTGCTGCCTCCGACTGTGGCTGCAACGTGCGCCTTTTCTTCTTCTTCTTCTTCTACTGCTTGCCTCAGCTTCATTAGGCTGCGGTTAAAAGGGCACAGGGAACCTTTTGAATTGAATTGTATATCGCTGGGGCGTGAGTTTGAGTAATGTGTAGGCGTTGCCTGCCTGCATATTTGCACTTTGATTGCGCGCGAGCGAGAAACACCACCCAGACTCCTTTGGGGCCAAGTTTAACGGCCCTTAACGGCCTTGTTAGCGCAACTTCCTTATGGATGCCTCAAAAAACTTTCTTGCAATTTACATGCAAATCACACGACATTATCACACAGCGCCGACTCTTTCACTGTTATGAGCCACTCACGACGCAGCGAGTTCTCGACTCGTCCCACACTGCCAGAGAATGTTAAAGTTCTCCAGTTAAGTTCTCATTTCATTAGCATGCCAAAGCGATGGGTGGGGTGGAGCCTGCATAAATGATGGAAATGCTTGTGATGATGACTCAGCTGAGGTTTTGGAGTTCAGGAAATAAGAGTTGTTTTGACAGGAAGCTAAGAAAAAAGCTAAAAAATCATTAAAGACAAGCTAACTTAGTAATAAACAAGAAAGAAAAGTTTTATACTCTTATAGTTTCATTGGTTTGCTAAAGTTTCATAGCGATATCTTAAAGAATATCCAAATTCGACTGATAGGTTCTATTGCAGCCATCCGATATATCGTTTTGATTTCGATAAAATTTTCAACGCCTTGAAAGAACATACTTAGACTTATATCTGGAATGTTTCATGGCGTTATCTTGAAAATTGACAAAAATCGGCCGATAGGTTCTATGTATACATATATAGGTCCGATCTAGCTCGTACCGACTTATTTACAGCGTGCAGCAATAAGAAGCATGTATACCAAATTTCATTAAGATAGCTCCAAGACTGAGAGACAAGTTTGCGTTGCAACAGACAGACGGACAGATATCTAGACGGACATAGCTAGTTCGACTTCCCTGTGGATTGATAGTGCGTTACAAGCTTCTGGCCCGCAGTTTAATGTTAATAAAAGCCAAATTTGGCGGGAAAAAAGCTTAATTGGAAACGCTGATCGTATCCCAACTTAGATTCCCTCAGCCCAAAAAAAGAGTTCAATGCCAGCGACGACAACAATCGAAATTCGCATGTTGCGCACAAAATCGCATGCGAAACGCGCATAATTTATGGAAACGAAAGTGCCATTTGCGCAACTGCAATTTGTCAGTTTTGAAAAACGCAATTAAGCCGCTGAAAACAAGTCATAAGTATGAGAATATGGCATAAATTAATTTTCAGTAGCATAAACAACAAATTCGCAATGGCAATCGGCTGCGCGTAATCGGGTATCTGTCAGATACAGATATATCGTATGTTTGTATGTACGGGGCACGGCGGCGCCATGGACATTGATCTTGGCACATGTTCACTTTAATTAGGCTGACATACGCCAACGAAAGTAACTGTGGCAGGGTAGCGCGTCCATTTAAATGACAAAACGTTCGCTCGCAGCTCGCCCGATCCGCGCTTAAGAGGATGTCGCGCATTTACAACTTGTTTTTCAACACTTTTTAATCAGCCTGACAACACACTGTTAAGGTCAGGCCGGATCACATTAATTACAGCAGAAATACGGCAGAATACGACAGCGACAACAACACGTAGTTGCCATTAAAGATTGCCACGCAAAATGCTAATGAAAGCCACCAAAGCGACACTTAAAAGCTCATCCAATTAGCTGATTGTGATACGTGTTTTGGCAAGGATCGCCCCCTCGTATCGCGTCGCTCCGTTATGGAGCAATATGTGGTGCGAGTGCAAGCGAGGCTTGAGTTCGAGTCCGTCGATGTCGGTCAATGGAGCAAGTGCGTTAACGGCAAGTGCACTACACAGTGCTTGCTAGAAGTATACGCACACATGCGCTGATACATAAATGATAAGCAGCGTAGCTAGAATAAAGTAACGAATAAGTTTATACACTTTGCGGTTTGTGCTTGGCTGATTAAAAAGGGGGCACACCGCAATTAATACGAGCCTTGTCCCAAAATTTGCTAGCTATAGTTCTGATAATTTTCGAGAGTTAGGCTCTTATACAGACAGTTATGGCTTACCAACCTGTTTAATTCATATTTTTTTAAGTGTGTTTAAAATTGGTATTTAAATTATTTTTGTCAACTAAAATAGCTCGGATACTAAGCTTAAAAGGGGCTGCATGTTGAAATATATTATATAATATGTATACAATATTATAACAAATTTCAAATGCGTTAGCCCCCAACATAATTCTCTCTGTAACGTTGCAGCATTGGGCAGTAAAGGCCATGATAAAATGTTCACACACTAATTTCCACAACATTTTATGGGCGTCTCTCAAAAAAGTTTCAATACCCTGTAAACTATGGTTTACTGTTGCCGCCTCAAAAAAAAAAAAAAAAAAAAAAAAATAGAAAAATTACCAAAACAAATATCAATCATTTTATGTGACTAGCTAACAAGCTGCAAACACTTGAGAGTAAGTGCTGTATATGCATGTGTGTGCTGCGTGTGGCATCTATGCTGGGGATTTGGGATTGGATTGGCTGCTTATCAAGCTGAGCGCACGCACAACCACACAACGACAAATTAAAAGTCATAAATTTAATGAGCGATCATAAAAATGCACTTGAGTAGGACAACAGACAACGACGACGACGACGACGACGACGTCCCCTTGGTGACGCCAATTACGCCAGCAGAGGCTGCGACAGCGTCGCGAGTGCAGTAGCCTGCTTGGGATTAAGTACATATATAGTTTATAGATACTCCTGTATCTGGGCGATAATTAAGTGGCGCACTTGGATTACTACAACTACTCATAAAAGCCATTCGTACTGATTCTCAAGTGCCGCGCATAACATTTATTGTGCCGCCTTCCGGTTGATCTTTTCTTTATGGCAAAAGTGTGCTACAGTTTAAATTATAGTATGAATTACTAAGTTATATGTTTAGAATTGAATATTGAATTTGCGGGGCGTGAGCAGAGATAATCAAATTTTGAAATAAGCTCTATCTGCTTATGATATATAGGAAACTTTGTGCCAAGTTTGATGTCTCTAACTCTTATACTTACAAAGTTTAAGACGTTCCTACAGACAGACACGCCTGAAATAGACAGACACGCCGTGCAGCATTAAGTTTGACCTATAATTATAAAGCTATACAGAGCAGTGTAAACGGGCTAACCAAGTGACTTTTTCTTTATCACCTAATCGCGACACGCATAAACAGTGTAGCTCATGGCGATCGCTTATGTGAGCAGGAAAGTGCTGCGATAGCGGCAGATAGATAAGCTGAAAAGCGTCTTGAGTTACCACACCCGATTGTCAGCTTCCGTCCCCGAATGGAGAGAGGGGGGTAACCAGCCCCATTTGCGTTAAGTGCGCGAATATCATCAACACGATCATCATCTTCATTGATTGCCAAAGGATTTTGTTCGCTTGTAGTCAGCGAATTGAAGCGAAATGGGGTTATTGACGCATGTTTTGGCCTCTCGGCGATTGTTTTGCTCTTCTTTTTTTTGGCTTGAATTGTTTTCATTTCGGCGTCTGCTGGCGAGCTCTATAAATAACAATAAGGCGAAAAAAACAACTGCAAAATCGGAACAGAAGCAGAACTACTTCAATTTTTTTCTATTTTTTTTTTTTTTTTGGCATGTGATTAATGCCCGTCCGTGCTGCGATCGATTCTGAATCTGAATTCGATTGTTGCCGTGTTTGTAGTTCTTTTTTTTTTTTTTGTTAAACAATTTTCCAATGAAAATATTAATAGAAATGAAAACAATTCAATTTGTGGCTAAGTTCGTGTGTGGTGCACCGACTGTTTGTCTTGTCCTATGTTTTCCTAGTCAATAAACAGACCAATGGCCAAACATAACAACAACACGAGTCAAACCACAAACAACTGAGCTAATAATACGCAGAAGAAAGTCCCATGGCGAAATTTTCATTCATTTCGTGCCACATTTCGCGCAGTCGCAAAGGTGTCGAGCTGCAATTTGCATAAATCACAATTACCTGTCAATCGATAAACGATCTCAATTGCTGCCAAGTGTGAACGTAGCTAGCCAAAAGTGCAGTTAGCCACAACAACAACTACAACGTTGCCTACGTGTAAGCGTGACAAATGCAGCGGACAGCAACCGCTCGCAGTGGGGTGAGGCTACAGTGGGACAGACAGCTGGCATTGTGCCAGGCCTCGGGGCATTGTTAAACGTTTTTCCAAATGGGGGCTTTTTATTGTGGGCCGCACAAAAGGCGGCAAATACGCGACCGCACACAAAGTAGGCGAAGTGTTGTCGTTGTGCGGAAAACATGTCTCGCAGGTGGTCCGCGTAAAAGCGGCTGACAATGCAATTGACAAGCGAAAAATACAACTTAATTGCGAAGTATTACCAGCGTCAATATGACTCTATATCAACTCTTTGCGAATTCCTCTTGCAATGAGTATTACAGCGTGTTCACACAGACATAGTTTAGCTAGAATACTATATATAGTTGATTTATATGTGGTTAACATTTTGGAGTATTAACTCTGAACTTAGCATAATATGAATTAAGTCAATGGCTTATGGTTTACCATATATAGCATAGCAATATTCCTACCCAATCAAAAACCACCCCAATTGATCTCTAGGAAACTTCTAAGTTTAGCTAAAAATACCATAAATCTTTTCACTTATAAACGTTCATACAGGCACACACACACACATCTGTTTCCCCCCAGTTCTCACAACTTTCCAGCTTGCAGTTTATCAACAGATTCATTAAGTTTCAGCCCCCAAATTTAGTGGAGCATGCAAAACGCTCCAAGTGTAACTCAACACAATTTCATGCCGCATTATAGGCTCAATTAATGCGAACATTTAATTTAAAATCAAGAAAATAGCTGAAAATTCTCTGGGCGAAGAATGCCCAAAAACGTATAAAAAAAATATATAATGAAATGAAATTCTTTAATAGTTTAACACATCATAAAGTTGTTCTCAGGCCAAAATTATTATTATTATCGCTTTCCCGTCCAAACGAAAAGTCTTATGCATTTTCCTATAACAAAAAAGAAACAACGAAAAACTTTACAGATGGTCGCGATGAAAGCTAAATTTTCTCCTTTATGATGCATGGCGGCGACAATAAAGCGAAGCACACAGATAGATAGGCAGATAGATAAATAGATAGATGGATAGTCAATTAGATAGCCAGAAAATGGGAACTTGTATAACATTTGTATTTATTTAGTTTGGTTTTTTTCTGTGTTAACAATTTTTATGCGCATTTAATTTTTTTTTAAGAAAAAGCGACACTTTCACTCTTCTGCCTTATCGATAATGTTTCGAAACGGTTTTTGAATATGGCGTCGATGTTATTTTGCTCTGATATCTTTATTATCTATAGCATAGTTTGTGTTATGATTCAATTATAGTTTTATATTTGAGTTTCTTTATAAAAACAAATGAAGTAAATTCAATTTTATGATAACTTAATTAATTATGCAATTAACTGAGCATTACCAGAGAACAATTAGGGGATTCTATGGAATTCTCCCGAATTATTTATGACCGCTGGTTCTTATGAAGACTGACAGATAAGTCTATAGGGTGTCTGGGCCCATAAATATGTATTTTTTTGAGTAATACGATATTTTTCCCATAGGGGAGATTGAAACCCAAGACGTTGTGGTCACTCAGGCAACTTGTGTGTGGGCACTTTAGATGCCAACAAAATGCAAAGCAAGTTCAGATACTATTATATATCTGAATCTGTAACTGAAGTGTGCATTTGTATCTGTATCTGTAGCTATATCCATATCCGATGAGGTAACATTTAAGGAGTAGTATTTGCTTTAGATTTAACTTGGCGGGCGTTAAGTTTGTTTATCACATTTTGTCAGCTACTTGCAGTTTGTATCTTGCAGATACACGCACACATAGAGGGGCGCACGCTCGTTCGCTTTGCTGTTGGCATGAAGTGCGAATTACCAACAACAATTTGCATTTGCGTTCAATGAGCCACTGACCTAAGTCAATATATTTTGCATTGTGCCGACCAGCGTGCATGTGTGTGTGTGTGAGGCGAATGTATCTCTGTGTGTGTGTGTGTGCAAATGTATCTGCAGTAGCGCGGGCTGTGTGCCTGTGTTTCAGCTGTGCCATTCGGCTCGGCATTCATTTGCGCCGATAATTATGACGTGTGCGCGCAATAACAACAACAACAACGGCAAAAACAACGACCGAAATTGCTGACGTTGCACTTGTGTTGTTGTTGTTGCTGGGGCACTCGATAAGCGACGACGTCGCACTTTTCATTTTGCTTGGCTTCGATTGCATTTTATGCGCTGCTCCGCTTGCAGCTCGTTTTACACAGATACTTTTTGCTTCGGTTACAATTGTTGTTGTTGTTGCCGCTGTTGTTGTTGTTTTGGCACGCTAATTTATTTGCAACATTTGCTGTTTGCTGTGAATTAATTGTAAATGCAACTAAGCGCACTTTGCGCTATTTACGCTAACACAGCTGCGACTGCAGATACACAGATACAGATACAACAGCTAGAGATACAGATACAAGCGAGCGCGGCTCGTGCGCTGCGCGTGTATCCAGCAGATACCGTACAGCACATGTTGGATTACACAGACGGGGAAACGCACACACATGCCCGCGCTATCAAATGGAGCGCATAAATTTGCACATGTATCTGTAAGTAGCCGTGTATCTGCAGCTTTTGTAAATGTATCTGCCCGCGCTCGTCAACATTTGAGGAAGCATTAGCTGACGTTAACAACTTTGCCAGCACCACAACAACAATTCAACTTTAACTAATTGAAATATTTCGCTTTTATTTTCTATTTTTTGCTGGATAAGAGAGAGAATTGGGTGGGGGGAGAAGGGGGGAATAACATGTCAAATGTCTAGCGGGTTGACAGCTAAAAATACATGTATATGCCCCTTGACGCCGCCGCGTTGACAGGCGACAATTTGCCCGCGTTGGCACAGTGGAACAATATTCGTTGCGCTCCAGATTCCAAAAGTGTTTCAATCCATACTAGTGGGATCTATGTATTTCGGGAAGCAAGCGTGTCAGGCATAGATGTGTGTCAGAGTCAGAGGCAACAATTTGGAATCCCATGACATGGCTAAATCATGTCAAACTGACGCAAATGAGGCACAGAGAGAGCGAAGCGAGCGAAACAAATGAAGACGCTTTGAACTCTGACTGCCGCCTAAAAATTTATTGGAATCGGAAAGGGACCCCCTCACCCTCTTCTCCGCCTCGCCCTCTTTGGGGAGCTATTAGCAGCTGTCTGGCCCAATTTTTGGGGCAGTTGATTAGGCGACAAGTTGAGCGGAAAATTGAGCTAAGAGTGCTTGACAGCTTACGAAACCAATTGCAATATGCATTCTCTCGCTTAGGGGTTATCCTTTTATTAAAAAAATGATAAATGAAAATCATATAATAAAAATTATATAACAATAGTTTTAAATTTTTCAAAATTAAATTAGATAATAAAAATTAAATTTTAATTTTCATGTTTACATATGTATTAAATTCCATGACTTTTATTTGAGATTTTTATACAACTATAGAGGATAAAAATAAATAAAATAAATAATAAAATTATAATATATACATATATATACAAATAAATAAGTAAATAAAAATCAAAATATAAATATAAAATAAAATAAATAAATAATAAAACTGAAATAAACATTTTAAAAATCTTTAGAGAATTTTCAAAATAAAATTTAAATAAACAAATAAAATATATAATAAATAATAAAATTTTATTATACATATACAAAAATAAATTTATATAATAAAATATAAAATTAAAATGAATAATATTATTTTATTTGTTACTATAAATATTGTTGTTGCTCTTCCTATTTTCCACTCTCTCTCATTTTTTCTTTCTCTGTCTCTGTCTCTCTCTCTCTCTCTCTCTCATTGGCCCCCTTTCTCTCTTTTCCTCTCTCTCTCGCAGCATCTTTATAGCTATGTGACAAATATTTGCATAGTGCATTTAAAATGCGCCCGCTCCCCTTATCAGTTGCATCCGAAGCTGAGTTATCAACGCCTCGTTATCTTTGTTTCTGACACATTAATGCTGCAATTAAATTTACAACAAAGTATGATCAACATTGGAGGACCTCCACCCCTCTCCTTCCGCCTCTTCAAACAACCAGTTTCCTCGGCGATTTGTGGGCGTGGCTGGCCAAGACAACATTGTCTGTCATTCTTGCATCTCGCCCGGGGCCGCAATTTGCCTAACCAGAGAGGCTGGCCAAAGACACCTTCTCGATTAACTTACCACAAATTGTCGCAAGTCAATAGGCAATTTGGCAGTGCTTTGATTTATGCAATATACCTTGCCATATGTTGTATGCTATATGTAAATATCTTTTTAATTACTTGCATTCAAAATTAACTGTTATAAGTCGCATGTTTCGCACGCAGTCTCCGCTTCTCATTCTGCCTCTTCCCCCTCCCTCCTTGCCGCCACTCCATGCACTGCCCCGTGCCACTCGGACTGTCAACGTGCCTCGCGTCTGGTTAGACTGCATTTTTATGCCACAAAAAGTTGCCACATACAGAATCCATAAAACATTTTTAGCATTTGCAGACGGGCAGCTTTTAAAATTGTTTGATGCTGTTCTACCTCTCTCTCACTCTCCATCTCTCTGTCTCCTTCTGCATGCGGGCAGCACTTGTGGTGTCAACAGTTGCCAGTTCCGTGGTGTTATATGGGTTAGCCAAATGATCAATGACAATGCCCACAATCTGAAGGCAAAGATCATGCTTAAGAATAATGTACGAGGAAGCACAACGAGGGCAGTAGAATAAATATAAAAGAAACTGACAAATTTACCGCGAAGCTCACTAGCTCAAATCTTATTTCGATATAAATAAATCTATGGCAAGAATACGTATCTATACTACTTGCATATTGATTTATGGCCTGGCTAAGTCGCGCACTTAAGTTGATGAATTCAAATGAATTTAATAGATTTGTGATTTATTAACGCTTGTTGATTTTGCTCAAGTGTAGATCACTTACTAGTTGGAAGACGATCGATCTTCTTTTTATACCCTGCGAGCATTGAAAATGTTTAAAAAAGTGTATACATACTTTGTACATAGGTACGTTACAGGTAAACGAAGGTATAACTGACCCCACAAAGTATGATTATAGTATGAGATTTGCTAAGGATAAACGAGTCGTTTGAGTCACGTTTGTATGTATATCCGTCAGCTGTTATAAAAGCTGGAACCGCCAAAATTGGCATGAAGGTTTAAATATATCATACGCTTCTAAAGTTTATTTCAAATTTTTGTTGCCACGCCCACCGCCTTCCTAAATAGGGTATGTGCGATAAGATAGATAAGTAAGATAAATACTATGGGCGCCTGATCTTCAAATTGTAATCAGTTCGGATAATAAACACAGAAATCTTAGAGTCATCGTAGTTCAAAGTTAACGGTGGACTTCGCGACGCATCGCTTTAGAATTCGCTTGCTGCTGGCAGAATATGATTGATTTATTTTATTCTTCATGGATTTATATACCTTCAAATATTACAAACATTACAAAAAGCATGGGAAAAACTCAAATAAAAAGTTTTTTTATTCGATTAATCCACCTAACTCTGCTGCAAAGTTTATTCTATGATTTCCGTAACGATCAGTATCAGCTTTGGATCATCATCAACACTTCGGCTACGAATATGAACGCAAGATAGCGCACAGATTAAATAAGCTCACCCAAGGCAAGACGACATACTGTGAGCGCAGAGATATCTCTGTAAGGCCTTCAACGTACTCGTGATATGATCAATGGATGCATTTAAAGGCGATTACAGCCTCTAATGGTCACTCGACCAAATGACTCAACACCTGCCACAGCGCCAGTCTAGGACCCAGACGCGGACCCTAATGCGAACGTTGTGCGAACGTTGTTGTTCTGTTCATTCTTGGCCTAAAAAGCTTTGCCTGGCTGAAGCGGCAGGAGGCAGACGCCACAAATGCAGATGCAGACGCTGTTGCAGTTGCAGACCGAGACGCAGACGCAGATGCTGCAGACAGCGACAGAGACGCCACTTGTCTTGTCGTGTCTCAAATTAATTAAAGACTCATCTACATATTTCATTTCCACTCCAACTGGTTGCCCGCGCTAGACGCTGTACTGGAAAATGCGGAAAACCAAAAGTTGCCGTTGACCGCAACGTTGACAACGACGCTGTCGCAGTCGCAGTTGCGGTCACCGTCGCAGTCGCAGTCAACTGAGGCCGAGCGCAGCGGGCGCCTCAAAATTGGCCTGTCATTGAGCCACGCTGTGAAGAGGGATGCAGCAGGGGCGGCGGAGGGGGCGTGGCATGTTTTCGAAATGCATTTACAAATGTTGTGCGTTTCTTTTACAGTTTTTAACATCTTCTTTAAAAATGTTTGACATTTTTTTCTCGCCGTCGCGTCGATGTTTTCTACGTTTTTACAACTGCCACAAATCGTGTAGATTTTCCTGTAGTTGTTGTTGTTGTTATGTTTTTCATATTTGTTGGGGTTTTCTTAGCTTGTATTAATTTGTAAGAACATCATGTTGCATATATCGTTTTATGTGTATTTAAATGAATTGCCCGCGTGTTGTTTCCCCAACTTTCACTGGAACTAAGCAACTTTTTTGAAAATCGGCTTAGTCGCGCTACTTTGGTGGGCCTCTCTGGCAGGGGCCCATACTTTACACATTATTAGTCTGATTTAATCAAATCAAGGCACTCTCCATATCTCCCAGTTTATTTCTCATTAATAAATTGGCCCACAGAGATGTGAGCTTTGTTTAAGTGAACCGCAGTTCCCCCTTTAGAAAACCTAGATATGCCCTGCCAGCTTGGAATATGCTTTACGAAACGGTAGCGTTTCGGTTTCAAGCAGGGGGTCACATGCCATAAATTAGTTGGTCACAGTGAAAGCTACTTAAAGCCCATAGATAGACAGGCAGATAGCAGAAGAAGGCTTCTTAGTGGCTAGGAATGTCAACGAGCCAAGTCAAATGAATTTTGGTTAATCTGCTCTCGTTAGATCTGATAGATTCCATTTCCTTCTACAACATATGTATGCATTTATATGATTTTCATAAATATTTTGTGGGCGTTTATCCGGTGACAAAAAACTATATGCCAATTCTCCCAGCTGCAACCCCTAAGTGAGACGCTGTCAACGTGTTTGTAATTTATCGCGCATATTGGGCGCATTTCCGATTTGCCGGAAATCCGCTTGCCAACCCCCAAGTGAAATGCAATTCGATTATTGGCAATCTCAACAAAAGGATGTACGCAAACATGATAATAATAATTATAGATTGGGGTAGAGAGGGGTTGAAAAAAAGGTAGCCAACTGTGAATTCCGATTGAATGTTTTTTATACCCTTGCAGAGGGTATATTCATTTTGGCCAGCAGCTTACAGCGCACCTTAGGAGACAACTTCTACCCTTTAAAGTATTTATATTCTTAATCAGCATCAGCAGGGGAGTCGAACAAGCCATGTCCGTCTGCCCGTCTTTCCGCCAGTCCGCCAGTCCGTCTATCTGTTGCAACGCAAACTAGTCCTTCAGTTTTAGAGCTAACTTAATAAAACTTGGTATACATGCTTCATATTGCTGCACGCAAGAAATTAGTTAGAAGGAGACCGGATTGGACCGATATATTGTATAGCTGCCATAAAACTTATCGGTCAAATTTTTATATTTTTTAAGATATCGCTATGAAAATTTTGTTTGTTTTTATCAATTCAAAGCTTTTTAATATGTGGAGTAACTGCAAGGGTATGAAACATTCGGCTTGCCAAAGGGAGCCTTTCTTTCTTCTTTATGAAATGAATATGATTTGCCATATACTTTCCACTCACGCGTGAAATCTCTTTTTGGCAGGCTAAGTCGGCATCTAGGGCTTTCCCTCACTTGCGTCAAATCGCTTTACTGCCAAAGCTAAATAGATGTGGTAGCTCTCTTCTTTGACCATCTTTACCCTAAGTCGCTTATCGTGCAACGCGCGCCCACACACTGTTGCGACGTCGCGTTAAGTTAAAGATTTATGACTTTAGGTCGACAACTCTATAAGTTGCCACTAATTAGTATTTAATAGCTGCAACATGTTTATATATTATTTTATTTTCTTGCTCTCTGGCAACCACATCTGTTTGCGGCGGCGACATTGATGTATCTGTTAGATACAATTCGCTTGATTGATATAACCGACTCGCTGTAAGTGCCATTAAATTGTCAAAATACCATCAAGCTATGTTCATAAATTATGCCCGACTTTGGAAGAGAGACACAACCGATCATAAAACCGGCGTGGCACAGTAGTGAAAATCGTTTGTGATATTTCCCCTTATTATGTTAAATAACCACAAAAGCGTTCATAAATTTTATTTATATGTCACACATCTATTTTTTCTTCTTCTTCTCTTCTCTTTTTTTCTGGGTATAATTAAAAATATAAAGAAATACGTTTAACATATACAATACGCAGGCATTTATACGAAATGTGTTTCTCTTTATATGTTGACTTTTATGAGCATATTTAAATACGTTTCTATATAGTGAACAAAAAAATTTTGGTAGAGGCGATCGTAAATTTTATCATTACTGACAAAACTCTCAAATGAAGGCCTCATTAGCATAAAATGTGCGCCTGTGTGTGCGTTGCGGGCTTTAACGGTGATTAACCAATTGTTGCAGTCGTATCTGGCAAGGGGCGGGGCTTAGGCTTGCCACATAACTCAATCGAACACCTATAGAACTTCTCAAATTTGACAGGCATATTTTCGTTGACATCTTAATTATTGTCAGCCGTGCCTGCTGTCTTGCTTCGCTTGTCTTCTGGGCGTCTTCTTCATATTCTTCTGGCTACGTGCTTAATATGTGGGCAATTTAAAGCAGCTCATTGACGTGTCTGGAATTCTCAATTCAGTTTCACTTTAAGTTTCAGTTTTGATAGCGTTTGTTGTTGTTGTTACTCCTTGTTGTTGGTTCAATGAACTGGCGATCAATTTGTGAGCTGCCAGCGCATTTATTATACAATTAATGATCATTGAGAGATTGTTGTTGTGCATTAATTTCACACCTCTGTGGAAGGCATTAGAAACTAATTGCTTCTTCCGTATTGCTTGCTAGCAACGTAAATATGGGCAGGTGTGGGGCTACAAGCAACAGCTCTCACCAACATCAATTTATATTTGCTAATTTTAAATTAAAATAAAATTTCAAAGTATATGATTAATAATTGAAAAAAAAAAAACGCGCGCATTTCTATTTGCGCTAGGCCCCGGCGAGATTCGAACTCACGATCTCCTGTTTACTAGACAGGCGCTTTAACCAACTAAGCCACGGCGCCACATGCAAGCAGTGCGCATAAAGTGCCAACACAAGCAGAGCGTAAGAACGAACAATGCTGCGAGCGCGCTGTTTTCTCTTGTTCTCTCTCTCGGTCTTGTGACTGTCACATTAAATTCGTCTAAATTTAGCACGCAGCAGAAGCAAAAACAAATGTAGGCCTATAGAGCAACAGCACGCATTCAAATAATATATTATCTAAGCATGCTAGTGTGTGTGTGCGTACATGTGTTTTTTAATAATTTCGACGCATTCGTTCTGCGACCCAAGCAGATAAAAACAAGAAAAATTACTTATGTTAACTCGAGCTAAACAAATCGTTTTTTAAATGAGCCCCAACGCAAAAGTCACAAGTGAAATGCAACACCCAAAAGTGAAAGGCTGTCACTTGCCAGCAGAGCTGCCTCCTGGCTGGCCCTACCCTGCCCCCTCCGATTCGACACGTAACAAATGAACTGTAGCATATGTCATTTGTTTAGTCGTAGTTGTTTTAGTTTTTTGGGCATATCGAAAAGCCATTGCATAAAAGTCAAGCGTAATTTCTCAGAGTTAATGGGGGAAATTATAAATCTAGCCTTTTTTTTTTGTAGTGTTGCAACTGCAACTTTATAATTTCCGTGTGCTGTATGTAAACCGCAGCATGCACATTTCGTATATGCCTCATCGCTGGCTGCATTTGTTGTTATTCTAGCCGTTTGTTTAGCTTAGCTGCTGCAGCTACAAATACAGATACAGTTGCATATGCAGCAGATACAGCCGCGGATACGCTTGGCCGTAAATCGCAGAACTATTGACAGCTTTTTTATGATACACTTATTTGCGCCGCCGCGGCGTCTGCTTATCTTTGACACACTTTCTAGCCCTAAGGGAGGCGCAATCAAAAAGAGAGATAGACAGAGAGTGAGGGAAAGACAAAGAGAGAGCGAGAGAGAGAGAGAGAGAGATAGGCAGTTGCCATGGGCAGTTGTAAGCAGAAAAATTACCTAATTACTATAGTTAAAAAAAAATTAATTAATTAATTACTTTTCTAGTTAATAAAATAGCTTTAAAATAGCTACATTTAAAAACATAATATTGCAACTACCTCAAAAATTTCAGAAATTACTGAAAATTATTTGTATTTTAGTTAAAATTTCATACAAAATGTTGGCCCAATACAAAAAATGCCATGAAAAAAAAAAGAAAAAGCTAACTTTATTTGGATACAAATTTAGCATTACCGCTTGATGCAGTTGTATATTGTTGCCGCAGTTGGCCCTAAGTAACAGTCATATTTGACGGGAAAACATCCAACAATGGCAGCACTGGTCGTAGGCATTGGCACTTTCCCAGCTCGAATCTCCATTTGTCATAGCTCATAATGCGCGTAATAAGTTTGTCTATTTGAGAAAGTTTCCGCATCGGTTTTTATTTTCATGCCTGGCATAAACAACTCTTCAAACAAAACACACACACGCACACATACATACATAGATACACTCTCACTGAAAACTCCCCGAAATTGGCGTCAAAAATCAATTTTCCAATCACTCAAGTGGCCACTCAATAGCGGAGGCAACAAGGCACAGTGCGATATCAAAAGTTCTGTTCCCACTAATAATAATCGGTTCTTTATTTTTCCCTTCCCTCCCCATCTTTCGTATTCCCGCTTTGATGATCTCCGCGGCAGCTGGTTTACTTTCAATCGGTTCGCAACGAGCTGCTGTAAAAATGAAAAAAACTCAATGTTTATTATGGAAAAATGCATTGCAGCAGGAAGGTTCATTGAACGAGGCACGCTGCAAGTGCTGACACACTTTGGCCAGGCAGCAGCAGCAGCAGCAGCGGCAGTGGCAGCAACAACAACAACAGTTGCTGTCAGCCAATTGACAGGCGGCGTTGGCAGGCGGCGGCAGCGGTGCCTCGGTCCTGGGCCACACAAGTGGTTTGACCTTTATAGGCCGCCGGCACTGAACTTGAAAACTGTTCGCGTTGCAATTTCAATTAACCTCGAAATAGGTGCATACATAACCTTACTTTTGTTATAGATAAGTTGACAAACTCAAGGGCAGAATGAGGCATAGATAACTTCACTTCTGCCATAGACATGTTTTCAAACTGATGGACAGATTTGGGCATGCAAAACCTTACTTCTGCTACTTAGCTCTGCAGCAGAGAAAGATTAAGGCATACATAACCTTTCTCTTGTTATAGACAAATTGACCAACTGAACGATTCATTGTGACATACAAAACCTCACTTGTGCTATAGACAAACTGACATACTGATGGAGATAGAATTAACCTTACTTTTGCTATAGAAAAGTTAACAAATTGAGGCATACATAACCTTACTACTGCTATAGATATGGTAACAAACTGAAGTACAAATTAAGGCAAACATAACCTCATTTCAGCTATAGGATGTGGAAAAATGTAAAGAATTTGTAAAGTGCACATATTTGCCTGACCCGTGGTACATTCTTGCATTGTGTCAGCGGGTGAGCGAGATTGGCGGCACAGGTAATTAACAAGCTGCGGCATTGGGCTGACATCCTGACACCCTGACACGCTGACACAGCCGACACTCGCGTCTCATTCTCTTTCTTTTCATTTTGGGGGGCAATCAAGCGACTCTTGTGATGCATAATTAATTAATGCGACCGCTTTCTCTCTCTCTCTCTCTCTCTTTCTCTTTCTCTACTTGCAGCCATACTGCAGCGCTCGACGGTCGATGTGGGACGCATTAAGATACAAGGCGTGGCCACTTGTTTGTATCTGTGTATGGCCGCCTGTGGCGCAGCCTATGCCTCGGTAAGTAATCCCCATAAGATACCCTGTAATCGAGAGCATAACTAACTTGTAATTTTACTGTTTTAATTTCAATTTCGATTTCAATCATATTTGCTCAAGCGACAAATTTCGATTGTTCGATGAGTCAAAAAAGTCACAAAAAAAAAAAAAAAAACAAAAGAGCGTTAAATGATTGAGGTGCACCGCGGCGAGCCATAAATAACAAAATAAAGTGCGGCGCATGAAGTGCACAAAAACAAAGGCAGAGAGAAACCCTTAAGATTTGTTGCTTACCCCCTGGCAACCCTTGTCCTTTCGCTTAGGGTTTCTGTTTGTTGTTCAAGTGCCAAGTGAGGAGGGTCGTTCCGTGTCCTGTCGATAATGAATGTGACACTTTTGCCGCATCCTCATCCTCTCTGGCATCGCGTTTCTCACCGTCTGGCGCCGCAGTTGTATCTGTTGTTGTTGTTGTTGTTGTTGTCGCCGCAGCACTTTGACCTTTTCTCATGCAGAGCCAAAATAGAACGCATTTGTGCCAATTCTGTCAAGCGAGGCACGCAAAGAGTTGCAGCTACAGATACTTTCCGCACGCTGACTGCGTGTTGATTGATTGTACGACGGCCCTTTGAAGGCGCCGCACCACAGCCCCACATAGCAGACATTTCACTAACTTGGTCAAGTGGGCGGTTTGCCCGACGCGACGGCCTTTTGTTTATTTTGGCGACCAAAAAGGCTACTAGTAGTACTTCTTCGATCAGCTTGGTGCTTCTTCAAAGCGTAGCCGAAGTTGTTGGACAGAGACAGAGAGGGAGAAAGAGAGAGAAAGCGAAAGAGAGGCCATGATTTCCGTTTAGTTTGCCTTGCCTAACGGAAGTTATCAAGAAGTTATGTATGAAGATATATAGTGTATGTATCTGCAGCTAGGCAAACATCCGATTGAGCTACAAAATTTATAATTCATCTAGGAATATTTTACCAAGCAGTCGCTTATAGTCTATACGTCTACTATATGCCCAAAATAAACACAAACATTATTCAAAACACTTAGAATTAAGAACCTGGCACCCGATTAGCGTGCAATTTGTTTTCTAATGCATTAAAATATAGGCGACACAAGTTTTTCCATCCGAAAGAGACCCAAAATAGACTCGCCAGGCGCATGCAAAGTGTTCGAGTTTATTGCCTGACATTGCGCTATTCGCGAAATGCCAAAAAAGTCGCGATCTTGTGACCGTGCGGCCAGCTGATGTGATTAGCTACCTAATGGGCCACGCCCCCCGCCCCCCGCCCGCTTTCTTGGGGTCTCTTGCCAATTGGAAGCGCACGTGAGTCACGTCTCACTAGGCTTGTCGTTTTAAAATTATATGGCTAAAATACCTAGGGGTTTATTGGGTTTATTAATTTGCATAATTTGGTTGCAGTTAAGATTTTTGAAATTTCAGTTTTAAAATATTCGAAGAGAGAGAAGAAATGGAGACCGCCCGCTGCGCAGTGCACGATCAGGTTGTCTCGTCTTAGGACCAATGAATATGTTGCATCATTATCATTGTTATGTTGTCCTGTTCTTGGAGGCGATAAACCGTAAAGAATGTTGACCTAAGTGGTTCCGTTTGCCTGGGCTTTGTGTAGGTGTTACCCCTCTCTCATTCTTGGGTTTATCAGACCTAAGCGCCTAGACCCTTTGGCCAACTGGCGCCACTTGATAAGCCAAGAGAGCTGCGCATTGACTCGAGCTAATGGCTTCGATATCAGCAGCCGCAGCCTGGTACAACTTTATTTCCTTGGCTCCCCGGGTGATATTTTCACTTGCCTAGCTAAAAATAGCGGTAAATGCTAGGAAAATCATAAGTGATGCTCCGCAGACGTCGAGACAGAAAGATGACTCCGTGCCACATTGTGTTGTCACATATGTCAAAAGTTTGTCTGGCTTGCTCCATCTCTCCCTTCCTCTCCCATAATGGCGTCAACATTACAAACATATTTCGCGCATCCTCCCGCCAGTCTCCTCCTGCCTTCCTTCTCTTTGAACGCCTCATTGCATATCAAATTGGTGTAGCCGAAGTCGGCGCGCCGTTTGGCTGATTAATTTCTAAATTTAAGCGCGACATTTCCACCGGGGAAGTGTTTGTGCTTTGACTCCGTCACTCTTGCATTGTCAGGGTAAAACAATTTTAATTGCCTGACAAGCGAATTAATTCAATGTTGTTAATTGAATTTGATCTGTAGATGGCAAACAAAGCGAAGCGGCCTCTCCAAAGGCCACAGACACCGGCCGGCCCATCCTTGGCAGCCCATTTGAATTTCTACCTAACCAAAGGGGAATACGGAATTCTACGTGTTTGTTGTCCTTTTGTCTGTCCAACGGCTGTCATGTGGCATTCATAAAGTAGCCGACTTTATGGTTAGACTAGGGTATAGGGTCAGGAGGCAGGGTGCCGGCGTCTATCGATCGCAAACGCCGATAGCGAGCACATCCTGTGATAATGAGCGCATTTATCTAAACTGATGCCAGTTTCAATAGATAGAAAGAAAACCGACGACAGTCGTAGGCCCACTGTACCATGTAGGTAGCCCCAGAACAGTTTGTTCTTTGGTTCTCAGCTCAAAGGGTTCTTCTTCGATTGTTATGCATATGAGAAACCATCAACGCGGCCATAAGAACGTTTATTGTCTCTATGGGAGAGGCAATTATGCAGTATTTAGGAAATACTTCAAGCAGTGTGGGGTGTTCAGTAGAGTAACAGAAGATCATAAGCTGTAAAGACTAAAGACTCTTTACGAAATCCCAAAGTTTCTCTACTTGAAATCTTTTTTAATGCATTCTATTATAAACATTCATTAACATTCTCTTAACTGCATATTAGCTTAGCTAACAGCTCATTAACAACTTGTCTACATTCCCTAGCTTCCACTCTCGTCATAGACTAAGGACAATACACAATCCCGTTCAGTATATTTCGTCTAGGACTCCCACATTGCACACATTCTGTTAATAACATCTCTGCTATTGACTTGCCTTTATAACCAGATAATTTAATTATAGTTCTCCACTGTTGCAGAAAGACTTCACCGACGACTGTGTCTTCAACGAGAACATGGAGCTGCATAACTACAACACATACTCCTCCACCTACAACTCGAATGCGAAGCGTGTCCTCTATTTGGCACTCACACGCAACGGTGTGCCGCGACGCACACAAATTCCGGCCACCCGATCGTTGGGCAAGCTGGCCACATACACAAATGCTATCACCGAAACGGTGCCGCAGCAGCGTGTCGAACAGCTGATAGCCAAGAATTTTGGGGCCAATCGCGTCAAGCATGGCGTGCGCCAACTCTGTGATACCGGCAAGCCGTTGGTCGAGCTCATCGACACGGTCAACTTCAAGGCGCGGCCGCAATGCAATGCAAGCAGTGCGAATGCCAGTGCAAGCAGAGCAAGTGCAAGCAGTAGAAGTAGTAGCAATAGTAGTAGCAGCAACGTTCCTGTGCCTGCGGCCAGTGCCAGCAGCCTGATTAGTATTAGTAACAATAGTCAAAGCGTCAACGGCCATATTAGCAGTAGCAGTAGCAGTAGCAGTAACAGTAGCAGTAGCAGTAGCAGTAGCAGTAGCAGTAGCAGTAGCAGTAGCAGTAGCAGTAACAATAGCAGTAACTCTAGCAGTAGTAACAGCAGAGGAGGTAGCAGTAATCAGAGTAATAACAGGAGGCGCAAGAAGCTGCGCAGATGCCGGCCACACGAGAAGGAGGAGCTGCACAATTGCCAGAAGCGACCGGCAGGTGCAGCGGGTGCCTTGCGCAAGCTCGGCCCCAAGGCGCTGCGCTGCAAGGAGCTGCGTGCACAAGCGGCTGCCTCAGGTGGACCGCCACCAAATTGTGGCAAGAAACCAGGTGCAGTCGGTGCTGTAGCTGCAGCTAAACGTCATGGCGGCGCTATGCCAGGTGCACCTAAAGGTGCCATGGCGCATACGCGAGGTGGACCCGCTGGCGCCAACAAGAAGTCACCCAAAGCCGGAGGCGGCAAGCAGAGAGGAGGAGGCGGACCCAAGAAGCAGCGCGGCAGCAACGCAGCTGGCGCTGGCAAACGCAACGGTCCCAAGCGGCTGCAACGTTTACACGACCAAGGCAGCTCCATGACAACAACAACAACGCGAGCGACAACAACAACCATGGCCAGCAGTCTGGCAACGCCGGGCGAGCAGGGCTGGGAAAGCAGTTCACCGCTGCCGGCGTTGGCGCTCAGCGAGACAAGCGATCGTGTTGAGCGCAATGTGCGCATGCCAATGTCCAGCGGCGAGGAGGAGCTGGACGAGGGCGACAACGACGACGACGATGGGCAGTCGGAGCACGAACTGGACTCGCAGGAGGATGCCAGCTACGAGGATGCAACGCTCGAGGGGCACGCACGCAGCGGGGCAGGCGATGATTCGCTGTACTACGATTTGTGAGTTTGCCCTAACTTTTGAATACTCTACCTAATGCGATTGTGAATTCTATATTCAAAATTTACAAGTACCCCCTTTTTTCTTGGAATATTAATCTAAATTATTGAATTGGCATTAACTTTAACTTTTTACACTACCCTACACACATTTTCTCACATTTTGTACTGTTGCGAAATCTTTGACATCTAATTTTTTTTTTTTTTTGGTTGTTGTGTTTTCTTTTTTTTTAATTGCGATATATTTTCAAAATTTAACTTTTATTTTGGTAATTTGATTTGTAAAACATATTTTCTGGTTTTTAAAACGTACAAAGTGTGGAAAGTTGATAACCTGAAGAGTTGTTCTATATTAAACTGAAACAATCTCGAGGCATTTAAAGGCAAGGCAAGGCCTCAATCGACGTCCGTTCAGGGAAGATCTTGTAAAAAGTTTGGCTTGAATATGCGATAATGTAATTTGCAAGTTTCCAAGCACACACACATACTTACACACGCATTTTACTGCACACGAAAATGTACATCACATAACACATATACCTACCATATACATAAATACTTGTATGTACATATACGATCTATGTATATCATGTACTATACCAACGACTGTGGTTCGAAAAGTATTTTTGATGCAGCTGAATCAATGCAAAGCATAGACGAAATACTTAAAAGACATTGCACAATGCACGTGCAGAAGGCGGCCACACTGTAAAGTTATTTTGCAGACTTCCACTCGCATCGTTTACTCTTTGTCTTTTATTTTTTGTCTATGTTGAAACTTTATAACGATGAATATCAAATAATGTATTAGTCCCGGAGTCTCGAGTATTTTTAAGACTTTAATTCATTTAACCGAAACAAAATCGGCAAATTCATTCAAACGACATGTTCATCTTATGTTTATTTTTATGTTTACAATTTTTAACTTACCTAGCGAAATATTTTTTAGTTATTAACATGAATACTTGAGTCTCTGCTAAATCCCAACAACTGATAAAATGAATAATACTCAAAAATACGACCACTCAAAAAACACATTGCACAATGCAAACTTGCAAATGCTTTTAGGAGAGGACAATTCGAATAGTTCGCATGTGAATTTTTGTAAATATTTTTATATACTTAATGTTAAGACGCGCAGGACCTTCTCTTTGTGGTATAGTTCAGTACGTTAAGCGTTGAAATCGAACCTCGCTGCCTCTCAGTGCGTAATTTAAGCCCAATTGAAACCCCGATCTGAAATGCGATCACAATTTAAAGCCATAAAACGAAACGATGAAGCCAACGACAAAAGCGAAGAATATAAAAATTATGTAACAGCAATTTGCAACTGTCTTTAAATTTATATTTTCTAAACTAACCTGTAATTATTTTTAATTTATACAAGAACAAGAAATGTATGTGAAATTATGAGAAACATGTGAAGATGTTTTGTAAAATGCAGCTGAAAATTTACTATACAAATGATATAATTTAATGTATTTATTTATTATATTTTATTTGATCCACAAACATATATTTATAAAGTCAATTTTAAGTTGTAGACTAACCAATCTCTAACTATAATTTAGCGATATATATATCTATATATATAATTCTATAATTAAAGCGAACGAGAACGATGAAAACAGCATGAAAAACAAAATATAACAACTAAAAAATAAAATTAAATATCCAAAAAAAAAAAAAAAATTAAATACAAAAGACGTTTTTGCAAACTGAGTGGAAAATGAATCGAATTTTGTGGTAAGAAACTGGCGAGAAGGTAGCCTTTGAAAGTATGTAGTTAGTTGGTTGATTTTCCCCTATATAACCTATTTGCATGGTTTAAAATTGAGCAAGATACGAATTAATAATTGGCATATTGCACGATCCACCAAAAAAAAAAAACGAAATAAAAACCACAAAATTGAATTTTAATTTTTTTTATTTACTGATTTTTGGCATGGTTTTACTGGAATGCAATTCGTTTTTACAGCTAAAAAAGAAAAAAAAACAAAACAACAAACTTTCCCCATAGCAACTCTTTGAAAATATTTCCTAACCATAATCTGTGCACTTTCAGCCTTCGAATCTTGTTCATCTATCTACCACTCACTATTCTCTGGACACGGAGAGCACATGCTCAGTGAGAGAGAGTGCAGTATACGCAATGGACCACCGACGATCCGCACAAGCTATAGTTCCTGATCTTAACTAGACATAAGAAAGATACAGCAATACCTATAAACATTTAATTGTACATAATTACAAACATAGAATCCTAATCTCAAGAACTTTAGACCTAGGCCTCTACTCTACTCTATTACCACACATTGTTTAGATTAAAAAGATGCTGTCTATAATTTAAGACTGAATCAGCTATGAAACGAAAAGAAGCAGAAAAGAAGAAGAAAATCATGAAATAAATTATGCTATGCTTAAAACATTCTAAAAATATTAATGAGTGCCCACTTAATTTTTCTCTTTGGTATACACTAAATGATCTTTCCATATTTCATGCCCGAGAAGCACTTAATTTGCTAAAAATTTATGCGATTTGTTTTTGTTTTCCTTGGCTCGCCCTACTAAATCGCTCGACGCCCCCCAAAGAGAGCGACAAGGCGGCGCGGCAGGGGGGGGGGAGGGGTTGGTTAAATTGTTTGTTGTTATTAGGCGCTTTGGTCTTTGGAAATCTCATATGATGCAGTTTTCAAATCCCTGCGCTAATCTGATGATGTCCCGCGCACTTGTTTGTTGTTTTCGTGTGATTTATCAAGCGAGTAAATTGGCGTTCAGGTGATTGCGGGCAAAGGCAGGTGATTAGCCGATTAGCAGTGCACGGAATCGCATAACTCTCTCTCTCTCTCTCTCTCTGTCTCTCTCCCGGTAGCCTGCCACTATCTTGAGGCTGTCTGACGACAATGGAAGAACTTTTGTCGTAACAGGGTCTAAGCACGTGTGGCAACAGTGAAGATCATGTGCCATGTTACGGCCACAATTAAATAAATAACAATGCAATAACAACAAACAACAGTGCGCCCCGGCAAATACCGCTCAAATGGTCGGGGAATGAGAGAACTGGGGGACTCTGCACCCTGCACAGACCCAGACCCAGACCCAGTTCCATGTGTGTGAGACAAGTCACGTAGGCCTTGAAATGGCGAAAATTGTGACGACTATCGAAGCGTCGCACCGTTCTCCGTTCTCCGTTCAACGCTCGCTGTTCCCACCGCATACGTATTCATTCATTCATATAACGCGCTGAGAAATTTTCGCATGAATTGACGAAACACAACGCGAACAGCGCGACGGATAGCGAACGCAGCAGCCCCCGCTGACGACAAAGCTCTTTGCCGCTTGGCAACAAACACATAAAAAGAGCCAAATTGAGCTCACAAAGCACACGAGTCAGCAAGAAAGCGTATGTGCTGAGCGAGAGAGAGAGAGAGAGAGAGAGAGGTTAAGTACATGTACATGTGTAACTCTGCTCTGCTGATGATGTCGACGTCGCTTTGGCTGGCACGCGCGCACTTCGCCAAAGCCGAAAATTTCCGAAAAGCTTATCAAACGTATCAGTAGATCACCAGTTGGCGCCGGGACTCTCTTCCAACCTCAAGCACTCTCTCTCTCCCTCCCTTCCTCCCTCTCTCTCTCTATCTCTCTCTCGCTGTCTCTGTCATTCGGTGTTACGTTCACCCGCCTCATATCTGGGGGCTGTCACCTTTAATTGCCGCGTCTGATTAGAAGTCAATGGAAGTCCAAATGCGAGAATCATCACAAAACAGCTGGTGCTGCCTGCCTGCGTCTACGAAGTCGTCTTCGTCTTCGTCTTCGTCTCCGTCTGCGATCGTTGGGATCGTTGTTTTTGTTTACCTTTCACTTTTGCCTCAATCGCATCAGCTGCTCGTCGCCGTGTAGTAAATTGTCTTTCCTATTGGAATATTTGCTCTAAAGCTCATTTAGTTTTCATTGTGTTTGTTAATATATATTTTTCCACCGGTTCCGTATTGTAACGTTTATACAAATCTATACGAACCTAAGTCGCGTGACGCGCGATCGATTAGATAAATATTTAGTCACACACGCGCAATTAAAGCAGCGTAGCGAATTTATGTATATTTAATGCCTAAAAGAGAGAACGATATATCAAAATTTGATTTTTTATAATGATCTCTATAGATTTTTAGTATAGTTAACCTTTATTATATAAAACGCTTTCAACATAGCCTACATTTTCCTCTTACTGGTAGTCTGATGAAAGAGTTCATGTTATTAGGGTAATTCAGTTTCGGCTACTGATCGATTCTTTTTTTTCGCTTACGTTAAAGTCTAAAATGATGTGTTTTTTTTTCTTTTGTGCATATGTTTATTGCAATTTGGCTATGACATACAGTTTTTGTTGATTTGCTGTGCTGTGTTATTTGTTGGTTGTCTACGTGACGTATGGAGAATACACCGTTCTGACTGAATCACATGCTGGTTAAGCCCGCCGCAGCTGCTGTTTAGCTAAGTTAAGCTGTTGCAATTGTTGATGGCCAATGTCAATGCCGAATCTCGAGTGGATTTCAGATTGCAGATGCGATTAGATAACAAAGGCAATTTGCAAATTGCGCTTAAGTGATTGTGCTCTTTGTTCCTATAAACATATTGTATAGGTCAGCATGATTATAATGCGTTATAGAAGTTGCATAGCATGAGCTTTAGATAATATTGGTATATTTACCCTTCCTTTTGCTCTAGTGCGCCAAGTTCTCTGTGAACTTAAGAACTTAAAGAATTTCAGTTAAATTCAATCAAATAGATTTTAATCAACGCAGCATGACGGAAACATCAGCATATCTTGTCATCTTCCCCCCATGGGAAGTCTGTTTTGGGTTGCATTTCTAGTTCATGGCCTGCATTTGCGTAAATATGATGAATGCGCTTAATTGGATTAGCCGCGACTCCGCTGGTTCTTCCTGCTTTAACCGAGCGACAGACGATTGCAGGGAAAGCAAGTAACACGATTAGATAACACAAATTGGCTCTGCGTGTGAAAATCGTTAATAAAAGCAAAATAACATGGTTCAAACTAAGCCAGCATAGTTGTCAAATCAAAGTTAAATATTTTGTTTAAGAAAAAAAAAAACAAATCACAGTTTGGAGATGCGGGGCATCGATCCCCGTACCTCTCACATGCTAAGCGAGCGCTCTACCATCTGAGCTACATCCCCATGTGAACGAGTATGAATTTAGCTGACACTTCAATGTTTCTGCACTACGTAGCCTTAAATTGGTGCAGCCGAAAGCTTTTATATTTAAAGCTTTTCGAGCTTTTAACAAACCAAATAGGCTGAATAGTTAAAAATACAATGCAAACGTTTTTCTTAGTAGTTTTTAAAATAAACTTACAATTTTTAAAAGAGAAATCCTTTTTAGGAATTAAAAAAAATATTTTAACTCCAAAAAGAAAAAAAAAACAGTTGTTCCCGCCCGGGTTCGAACCGGGGACCTTGTGCGTGTGAAGCACACGTGATAACCACTACACTACGGAAACGTATGCCTTGCGGCAGCCCAAAGTACATTGACTTTCCACAATGGTTTCTTATCCTTTTTCCTTTTACTATGGACTATTATCCTTATAATAATTTTTAGAAACTGTTAATCTTTATATAATTTTATGTTTCAATAAAAACACAAACAGAAATTAAAAAAATGCAAGAGAGGCAACCACAAAAGTTGCCCACTCTTATGTATGGATGTGAATAAGTACAGCTATAAACACACTTACCTGCATAAATACAAGGTAAACCAGCACTGACACACAATCATTGTTAATTACATTGTTCCATCCGTCAACAGAATCCAATAAAAGTTTCTAATGCTTACCCTCTTCAATAGAACATTTCGCTTCCTAGATGGGTGGTATATGTACATCTATGTATTTCGTAGGCGCTGCTCAATAAACGACAGAGGTCAATAAATGAAAATCATAAAAGTGTCAGGATTGGAAGTCGTGCAGGGCTGACATTGGCGGGTCGTTAAACAGCTGAACATGGTGCGTGCCGAGGGTTGAATGTTTATAAATATAACACACCTAAATGATCGTAAAACGAGGCCCATTAAACGAGTGTATAAAGACTACCTAAAAGTGCATGTGTTGATGCGCTGTTGCGGCAATGCGACGCGGTGCATCAATTGAGCTTGCGTGAAACTAGCCTCCACACGCATGAACTTGATTTTTAGTCATGCAATACATGTGAACTTGAACGTACATTTTTACACGTGTCTCATTAAGAAAAACCAGCATGCGGCAAGAGCAAAAAAAAAATAAAAAAGGAAAAAAGAAAGACTTGTTCCCGCCCGGGTTCGAACCGGGGACCTTGTGCGTGTGAAGCACACGTGATAACCGCTACACTACGGAAACACCTGACGATCGAGGGGCATAAAACCCAATTCGTAACTTGTTGCGACACTGCGTCGTCGATAGGGAAAACGATTCACTTTTCCCTGGCTGCAATTAATCAGTGTTTAATTTGCATATTTTCCAAATAGGAAAATTAATGACAACGTTAATAGACGTGAGCTTTATTTATGGCCATTGCGATAAGCGAGTAAAAGTGTTTGTATTAGCCAAACAGCCGACCGAACGAATAGCTAGACAGACAGGCAGCCAGGCTGCATTACGTAGCCGCCTTTGGTTCTTGGGCTGGCTTGAGAAAGGTCTTTGAACTTTAACTAGTAAACAGCATTGCAGATAAGATTTGGGGAATGTATGCAATGTTTGATCCAACAAGTGCATATAAAACTGGTGGTTGTTTAGGGGTGTGACTTTTGCTAAGTACTTTGAGTTATTACAAAAATCATAATGCGCAATTCTGTGATTCACTGCAAAAAAGGAGAGTGGGACAGATACGTATATACAATTTACCTTACAATATTATGAAAAACATTTAATTGCACTCAAATTTAAAGAATTAACAAAAACACTAAGAGTTTTAAAAACAGAAATTAATGTGAAAAAATTTACATTTAGCGTAGAAGTCACTGTAAATCAAATAGACAAAGAGAATACTTTAATTGCAAGCAATTTTAGCCTACATTGGAAACATTTACTTAGTGATGCAACACAAATTACAATCGATAGGCCAATCAATTCAAGTGAATGGCAATTTGAATTCAAATAACAAATTATTTTCGATAGTTGTTTTTCACTAAATAGGCAACACTTTATATTTATAATCGTTACAATCGATTGTGCTTTTTGTTGTATTATCGTTGATTGCATTGCCAGTTTGCTAATTACGGACGGGACGTTATTAATTAATATTTAAAATTCTAAGCGAAATCGCAACAGGAATAATATATATAAATAAATAAATAATTTTGAATTTGGTTTGCATGTTCCCATGGTCCATTGAACAAACGTTTGTCGATAGCCGCTTGTTGCGCTGCCTTATCAGGCTGCGACAGAATGCAGAGCTGGCGGAGCTTAAGGGCCACCCAAATTCAAGGGCATAAGCCGCTTACAGCCAAAGAAGGAAGGGCTCTATCGGATGTGCGCGGTATGTATGCGTGTGTATGTGTATGCAAATATATAAAGCAGGCTAAACAATTGCAGTCAATGAGTGGCAAATTAGCCCAGTCTGTCTGCTGCGTCTTGCCAAAACGGTTTGCAAATTGCGACAGATAAGCTGCACTGGAAAACTAAATTCTAAAGTGGAAGTAGAAGTGGATGTGGATAGGGATGGGGATGTAGATGTGGAAGTGGAAGTGGACACCCGCAAGCCAAACGGGTTCAACTGGACGCTGAACGCTGGCGATACAAGTGACAAGAGAACATGGAAAACTAATTTATGTGGCGCATGCGACAGACAGGAAATGCAGCGTCTGAAGAAATTCCGCTGTGGCATGAAGAAAAAGACTCACATCGAATCGCATCGAATTGAATGCGCTACACATGGCAAGTAGTGCGTGTATGTATGTACATACATATGTGTGTATGTATCGTCGCAATGAAAGTTACAGCGACACTTGGCACCATGTTTCTGGAGTAGAGACCTTGACCGCGTCTGCTCTGGACGTGGGGTACGTAACCGGGCAACGGTAATATGAAACCGCTAAAATACTTATAAGAGAAGTGATCGCTAACAACATTTTGCTCTTAACAAGTTTTCTGTTTTTGTTTTTGTTTTCGGAGCCTGCGGGCGACGTGTTAAGAATTGTGTCTATCGCGCAATCTGCGATATGAGCAACAAGTTGGCCGGTTTCATCTTGGCCAACAGGCATCCGCATATCACTTGTCCGCCGCTGCCGCTTATTATTGACCAAGTTATGCTACAGCAATGTGTCATGTTGGCCCGCCGGCAACATACGCTCACCCGGCACTGGCACTGGCTTCAGCTCTGGCACTCACAGGGGGCAGCAAGAACTTTGGGAATGTTAACGCGTTGCCTCTCTCCATATTTCACACCTCCCACAACGGGGAGGCGGCACGCTGCAGGCGCCAGGCGAACCAAAGCAGCTGGCCAGGTCCTTGTTTTGACCCATCAGCAGCCGCATTGATCTTCATGCTCTCCCTCTCTCTCTCTCTCTCTCTTTCTTCCTCTTTGGCATCTTCATCTTTATTAATCGCATTTATTTGATTATCTTGCAGCAGCAGCAGCATCGACGACTTCTCCATTCGAGATTTATGCCCCGTCCGTGTTATTTACGCTCTAATCATGCAACACTTTTCATTTTGACACGTTCGGGCGGCTCTCACAAAAGCACCGCCAGCGGTAATTATGTAAATCTGCTGTTGCTGCTCTTGTTTCCTCGCATTCACCTCGTGGGCCGCGGGGGCAACATTTTATGATCTATGCTGGCCGATCCGATTCGTGCTTAGAAATGAACACAAATTGATAAAAGCAGCAGCAGCAGCAGAGGCAGCAGCGGAGGCAGCACAACCGACTCTATTTTTATGGACAGCGTCTCGTATCGATCTACGTGCGCCCGTTTGTTTTCATTGGCAAACACGTCGCTAACATAAATTAACTAACTCGCCGGGACGGAGCTCGGGTTGGAGCTGTAGCTGGAGCAGGGCGTAAGGATCCCTTTTGACCGCAGCTGGGAATTCTAGGGAAACGCTGCGCGTGTTTTGACACCATACATCCGCCCCAAAGCCGCACACTCGCATTAGTCGGGTTATGGGCCAGCGAGAGATGAAAGGAGCCCGAGGAAGGGTTAGTTGTAGACGCGCAGACGTTGATCTTGTTAGCCGTTGCCGCTCATGCGCATGAGTGCAATTTAAGCGCCATAAATTGTGTTCTCGGCATTTGAACGCGGCTCCCATGTCGATGGCAATGTGTCAAAGTTGTTATTCGATTGCGGCTGAAGGCAGGGTATTGTGGGGTATGCAGGGTGTATAATTAAGTTATATTTTAGAATAATCTCTAATTAGTGTTACTAAAATATTGGCATTTTATTAGATGATTATTTCATTGACAAATTTTCAATTTATTGAAGCAAGCCTCATTATTTTTCAAAAAATTTAAGAATTAATTTGCAAATTATCTTCGTCGGAATTCCTCTCGAAGAGCGGTTAGTTTATTACCTGCAACTTTTTTTCTGTTTTTGTCCTTCTGTATACTATATATTTTGTGACACACTTACCGTTAAGACGATTCATTTCATTCACATATTCACGCCAGTCAATGTAAATGAGAGCGTTGAGTCCAATTAGGATTGTCACATGAAAGCCCGGCGAACGAAGAAATTTACTGCATTGCGTTAGAATTTTTGTGTACATTTGTAGCGTCAAGTATATATAAATATATATAGTATATATATTGATTCCCAGATAAAATAAAAACTGACATTGAAAACCTGATCTCGGAGGATATTTGACAGTCAACCCAACGCTATGTTCACCATTTGACGTTGCCTTAGATGACTTAATAGGATTTTCCTCAAGCATGGTTTAGGCTAGTCTGGCAGCTGCGTCAAAGGGGTGTCTGCGCCTGCGATCTCTTAAGTGGCTTTGAGTGCACTTCGATGGAGGCAGGGGAGGGCTAGGTAGCTGCCGGGGGGTCTGTTGCTGTGACATATGCAAATGGTGAAACTAATTAAACAATCGTTCAAACAGCGGACGAGACTGGCATAAATAAGTACTAAGTACTTCAAATGGCCACAGCTCTCAGATCTTTGCATAAGTTGCGATCGAGAATTGAAAACATTTTCTACACGATTAATAACGGCAATTATATATGTGGGTACGGCAAGAGGTAAACTGACAAACTGGTCGACAGTTGCTAATGAATTAATCAGCCACAGCATCGGATCGTATATCTGCGTCTATCGAGATAGCGATCGACGATTGGAAATCGTTCAGGCGATCGTCTGGCTAGAGAGAGACGGGCGTAGGTATTTAATTACACATGGTCACATTATTATTAGTGGCGTTACTGACAAATGATAATTGCTATTTGCATGACAATTAGAATCGCTGTCGTGCGGCGATCAAGATCAGCCAGGTTAGCAGAGTTAACCAAGCCGCAGCTAGCCAAGCTGGCCAAGAGACAGGCCAAGGCGCCAGGCAGCTTTGAAATGTTGCTGGCATCCCGCGACTAATGCAATTGGCTACGCCTTGCACTTCCTGCATATTTGATACGCCTGAGCAGTCACAGGCCGCATACCACGATCATCATCATCATCATTAAGAGCATCGTCGTCGTCTTCATCTTAGCTGCGCCATATCAATGACAAATCTATATCTTAATGCTCAAAAAATGTGCGGCGATCGTATTTCATGAACTTGACATTGAAAACAACAAGAGCAACAACAACTGCCTGTCAATCAGCTTTAGAATGCGATCATTATCAACGATCCTTGCGATCGTGCAGCAGTCCAAAATGAAATCAATTTCGGTCTTAAGTGCCCTTTAATTGTTGCTCAGTTGCTCTGCAGCAGCAGCCTCATCCAAATATTGAGTTTATTTTTGGGATTGCACCCATGCTACGGGGCCGTGTGGCGGGGGCAGCTACGTATCCAATTGCAATGCTGACAAGATCACGTACAAAGTGCAACTGGGCTTAGCTGTCAATCAAAGTAAGAAACATGCAAGCGGATTTCTTTTTCGCCCCCAAGTTCAAAGGTTGAAAGGGTTGTTGAACTGCAAATGGGACTAATAAGCGGAGATGATCAGTTCACAGCGTAAAAAGATAGAGATTGGCTTCATAAAAAGTTGCTTCAAGCAAAGGGTAACAGTCGAGAGCAGCCGACAGTAAGATAGTAAGGAAGATTTGCGGAAGTGAAATCCAGGAACCCCCATGCCAATTTTGGTGGTTATAGCTTTTAAAGTTGCTGAGATTGACGCATTCATACGAACGGACATGGCTTAATCGACTCGGCTAGTGATTCTGAGCAAGAATATATATATATATATATATATACTTACGTCCCTTTCTACCAGTTACATTCGTTTGTACCAAGTTGTTATATTCCTTGATCCCAGATGTATCAATTTTCGTCACTTTATACACTTAAATAATGCATTAGATTTATTTTTATATATTTATAATAAATACGGTTTAGATAAGTGATTTAAATAATACAATTGTCACTGTAGCTTTGGGATTTGGTTCAGTATAATGGATTCTTCCAGTTCAGGCTGCTTATGGTATGTAGATACTGCTCGTTCCGCCCTCGTTGCAGCAGCGGGGCATAGGCCTGCGTTGTCATGGCCAGCATATCGCCACTGGCAGCTAATCATTTTCTGTTCCAAGATAAGCGCGTGATAATGCCAAAAACAAAGCCGAAATGAACATTTGCGACTATCTGCAAAACTTTTGGCCCGCTCTTATTTCCGATTCACCTGTTTCGTTTCAATTACAGCAACAACACGCACAATCAATCAATCATTTGCGAATGATGGAATGTCTGAGTCACCCCGTTTAACTTAACGCCTAAGCTTAGGAACTATGTAACTAGATCTTAGTGGTATCCATTGCGGTGCTCGGGCCATTTCTTGCCCAGCGCCTCATCGCGTGCCTGTTGACGTAGCACTTTGCCGCTGCCTGTTTTGGGCAGTTCGGGGAGGAAGAAGACGCCGCAGTGTAGCTGCTTGTGCTGCACAACCAGACGCTTGGCCACATACTCCACAATGTCCATTTCGGTTAGGCGACTGCCGGGTATCTTCACTACAGCGGCGGCTGCAGGATCCCCGTCCACCTCATTCCACAAACCGAAGACGCAGGCTTCAATGACGTCCGGCAGCTCGGCGATTACCTGCTCCAGCTCGAAGGGACAGTATTGGGCTCCATGGAAACGCAGCATGTCGCGCTTACGTTCCACAATGTACAGGAAATTCTCGTTGTCAAAGTATCCCATGTCACCGGTGTGAAACCAGCCCTGGTAGTCCTGTATATGCTTCGATTCGTTCGGATTGCCATAGTATCCATTCCATACTCTGCTGTTGTGCACCAGAATCTCACCGGTTTCACCGTGTCCCAAGCTGCGGCCGGCATCGTCAAGAATTTTCACCTTGACGCCTGGCACAATTTTGCCCACCGACGAGGGCTTACTCACGCCCATATTGGCAGCCACGCCTCCACATTCAGTCAATGCATAGCCATAGGATATTTGACCATTCAATAGATATTCCTGCAGCTTTAGCAGATTGGCCACATAGCAATTGCCACCGCCAATGCTGATGAAGCGCACGCTCGCCAATCGCTGCTTGCTAAGCGTGGGCGCCTTGAGCAGCGATGCCACCTGCTGTGGTGCCATTGTAAGCAACGTTACCTTGTACTTCTCGATCAGCTGCAGCATATATTCCGGCGTATAGGCGCGATCCGTGATGACGCGCGTCGAGCCGTGGCAACAGCTGTAGAGCAAGTTGAATAGTCCTGGTGCCCAATCGATGGTGCTGAACGAGAGCAGCACATCCTGTCCCGTTACAAAAC
Organism: Zaprionus ghesquierei; assembly: GCA_018904095.1. Classification (NCBI taxonomy): domain Eukaryota; kingdom Metazoa; phylum Arthropoda; class Insecta; order Diptera; family Drosophilidae; genus Zaprionus; species Zaprionus ghesquierei. Next base: position 3,834,796 of record JAEIGP010000676.1, read on the forward strand.
TAGAAAGATATAGTAGGAGTCAGTTCTGGCGGGAATCCTAACCACTGCCCTTACCCGAAGTCAAAGAGACAAGCGGAGTTCGATATGCAAACTGCCTTGGGCAGACCCGTTGTGCCGGAGGTGCAGAGTATGGCCACAGTCTGATCACCGCCCAGCAGCAGTGGGGCAGGTCTGCAAAGGGAAATCTGGTTAGATTGGCCAAGCAGAGCCTTAGGTTAGTTCTCTAACTGAGCTTACATAAAGTGCAGCTCCGCTTTTGTCGGCTCCAGCAGATCCTCAATGCGTGGCAGCTGCAGGCGATGATCCTTGAGTGTGTACACCGGTGCCTTTAACATTTTGGCCACTACGCCGAGTCGTTCGTAGACCAGACCATCGCAGAATATAATTCGTGGTCGGGTTATGCAGAACAAATGCTTGAAAGTGGCCTCGTCATGCCACGGGCTGACGGCATGAAAGGGTGTGCCATTGAGTAGGCAACCCAGCACGACGGGCATGAGGTATGTGGTATTTGTCGCCGCAATGCCCACCACATCGTCCTGTCGCAGATTCATTGCCCTCAGCTGCTGGGCAATGCGTATGGCAAAGCTGATGGCTTCGCCATTGGTCAGTGCAGTGCCCTCCGTATCGCAGATCTGTGGAAAGTTTATGTTTATGTCCCTGCATATACTTGATGGTGGCTGTCATCCTTACCTGACACAGACTGGCCGGATGATTGCGCATAAAGGCAAACAGAATTTTGCCAATGCTGCAGTCAACGTCAAAGAAATGCGCCGGCCTTGGACCGCTCCAAATTTTTGTATATTTATCGAACTGGGTGCTGCCGCCTTCCATGTTGACAACTGATAAGAGGCTTCGGTTCGTTGCGGGTCCAAGCGTCGCGCAAGTCAATCGGTAACTGGCGACTGGTGCGTGGCCAAACAACACCTGGGCCGCAGCCAGTTAGGCTTGCTGCTTATCATCATCAGTTAACCGATTGCCTTCCAAGCGGGTTCGCAAACGTCACCTATCAAAATTCAGGTAAGCCAAAAGCTTCTCAGATAAGCAAACTTCTTGATAAGCACTTAACAGAAGCTATGCTAGATTGTCCAGCTGATAACAAAGCGAAAGCTTGTTTCACAATCCATGTCGGCCTTGACTTAATTCTAAATTTGCTGGATCGCCTCTATCAGTTATCAGATGCTGATGATCGATATCAGGTGATATGGCTTCCAGGATGTTTTGGGTAACAAGATGTGCATTCCTGTTGGACTATAATTGACTCCTTAGCAGTGTTGCCAGCGCTTGACAGAAAAAATTTGCTAAATCGTGTTCAGAAATAAGCTAAAATAAGATGAAATTTGACTAACAATTTTATTTTCAATACAAAAGACATAAAAATAAATTTTTGATGCAATTTTTTATTTTAAATTAGTGATATAAGTAATATTATCTACATCGTCCTCAATATCGGTAGCCTTATAAGAGTTATTTGTTCCAACCACATTGTACATATTCTTTAAAGGTTAATCAGCTAACATCAAGTTACGAACATACATAGTCAGCTATAAAAAGATAAAGATGTGTCAATACAAACATTTGGAAATACAATTTCCAAATATCCCTAAATCCTGTTATATGACCTTTGGCTTATTGAACTCTTTGCGAACCAGTTGTAGGTTTCATAAATCAAAAACTCTTAAGTATCAGGAATATACTGAGCGCATGCATAGCTTTCTGCCAATTGCACTGAGTGGCAAACGTTTTTTTATCAAAATCAGTGAGGGAGCATGTTTTTTTAATTCTGTATATACACTTCTTCCAGAGCCTACCATTACATTCGCGTTATCTGTACCAATGGCAATTAAGTTGGCGATGTTCAACTTCCAACGTTTGAGCTCCTCGCACAAAGCAGTTGAGAGTGATTCAGCATCGCCAGCCTCAATTGCCACTAGGCTTAAAAACGTTAAAACCACTGCTCCTTTCTCAGTGCTAAAATAGTTCACTGCTATACCTAAACAAGTATAAAATCATATTAGCTACAACACTTCATGATCGCGTATGGTTATATTTTAAACTTACAAAGTAGTTTTGATATACTTACATCAGTTGACTCATATAACTCAATTGCGCTTCTCCGATCTGTTCTTAGCTCTTCGCGAAAATGGACTCCCAGGACGTTTCTGATTATATTTGCATATTTTGTTCGATGTACTTTGATTTCAGAGCCCGTTCCGTCATTATACCCACTACTCATAGAGCAGAAGGGTATTATAACTTTGTTCAAACCGAAATGTATGTAACAGGCAGAAGGAGACAACTCCGACCCCATAAAGTATATATATTCTGGCTCAGGATCAACAGCCGAGTCGATATAGCCATGTCCGTCTGTCCGTCTGTCTGTCCGTGTGAAAATCTAGATCTCAGCTATTATAAGAGCTAGGACAACCAAATTTGGTGACAATATGTGTTATTATTGCACGCTGATCAAGTTTATTTTGGATTTTGGCCACGTCCCCTTCCGCCCCGTAAATCGAAAATACATTGATTACAAGCGCACTTTTGATGCCATATTGTTCATTTTCGGTATACATGATAACTATAGCTAGCCAGATGATCTCTGATCATCTGCCGGCAGCGCTGCTTGCAGCATTGTGCCGAATCGTGTGTGCGTGTACGGTGGTGAAACGGGTTAAGTTGTGGACTGCAAAACGAACAGTACTATTATGCATTTAAGGGTTCGAGTCCCGCCCGCATCAAAAATTATATGTGTGCAAAAATGTTTTTTTTTTATTTTAGATTTTCACTTTGCATAAATATTGTAAGTCCATAGCCTTTTACGGTCTTTTTACTTTTTATTTAATAGCCTCTTTTAAATAGTAACTATTTTTGTTTTGCGTATGCGAAAAATCCCAAAAATTTCAGTCTTTCTATAACTGTAATCGTATGATTTTTGTCAGATTTTCTAACACTGACATCACAGTTTTTCGTGACAAAGTGCGCCAATTGTACGTTAAAGCACTAGTCGAACTGGATTTAAAAATGCCAAAAGCGAAGTGTGGCTAAAATTAGATGAATTTAAAGACTGGATCGCAAAAGATTTTACTGACCACACAAAAGTCAGTTTCAGTCGGTTCCAGCAAAACTTTGCGATTTAAAAATGCACGCTACCGCAAAAAAACACACGGCAATTTCAGGTTCGTTGGGGCAACAACGACAAATTCAGTTTGAGCAAACTTCCACGAACACGGCTGAACAAGAAGTGGCATTGTTCCTTTTTTTTAGCACAACATGCAGCCATAAGTCCAATTGATCACTTCGGTCAATTATGTGTGCTGCACTTTAAAAATAAAAACAAGTAAGAAAGCTACAGTCGAGTGTGCTCGACTGTTATATACCCGCTACCCAGCTGCTCGTACATCATTTATTTGCGGAACAAAAAAAAACGGCTACAATCATATTTTGACCGAAAAAGGCTATGGACTTATAATATTTATGCAAAGTCAAAATATAAAATAAAAAAAAAAAACATTTTTGCACACATATTATTTTTGATGCGGGGGGGACTCGAACCCTTAAATGCATAATAGTACTGTTCGTTTTGCAGTCCACAACCTAACCCGTTTCACCACCGTACACGCACACACGATTCGGCACAATGCTGAAAGCAGCGCTGTGTTTTATCAAAATCAGTGAGGGAGCATGTTTTTTTAATTCTGTATATACACTTCTTCCAGAGCCTACCATTACATTCGCGTTATCTGTACCAATGGCAATTAAGTTGGCGATGTTCAACTTCCAACGTTTGAGCTCCTCGCACAAAGCAGCTGCCGGCAGCGCTGCTTACAGCTATGGAAAACGTTAAGCTGAATAACTTCTGTGTTTATTATCCGATTGCTAATTTTCAGAGATCATCTGGCTAGCTATAGTTATCATGTATACCGAAAATGAACAATATGGCATCAAAATTGCGCTTGTAATCAATGTATTTTCGATTTACGGGGGCGGAAGGGGACGTGGCTAAAATCCAAAATAAACTTGATCAGCGTGCAATAATAACACATATTGTCACCAAATTTGGTAGTCCTAGCTCTTATAATAGCTGAGATCTAGATTTTCACACGGACAGACAGACGGACAGACGGACATGGCTATATCGACTCGGCTGTTGATCCTGAGCAGGAATATATATACTTTATGGGGTCGGAGGTGTCTCCTTCTGCCTGTTACATACATTTTCGGTTTGAACAAAGTTGTAATACCCTTTTACTCTATGAGTAGCGGGTATAAATAGCTGACTTGGCAACACTGCTCCTTAGCCAAAACAATGCAGTGCAGTACAGTACACTGCTTGCTTAATAAAATGCCAAACCAATTAGACGTAATCTACAGAGATTAATCTACCAAGTTTGGTGATAAGCGAAAGTTAATTGCTAAAGGAAAGGTTCGATAACGTGAACTCAATTATCATGTGATTACCAATAACTCAAGATATTTAAAATTTCTCTTGTTTCAATAAGAATAAAGTGACTATTATTCAAAATTTGTGCACTGCTTAAAGCAGTTCATTTGTAAGCAGTTTTTTGAAGCAGTTCAAATCTTCTTGTTGTAGTTCCAATTATTGTCGCTGTAATCTAAAGGCGCTTTTGCATGCAATTCATAAAAAAAAATATCGAAAACAAAAAGTGCTGCCGTGGTGTCTGAGATCCAGACAGACAGAGACAGACTTACATAATGGCTCAATGGACTCGGCTAGTGTATATCTGCTATGTCTGTAAAAGTTAGTATATATAATATTATACATAGAAAAAAACAATATATAAGATTTAAAGGGGTTGATTTATTAATTTCTTTCCTTTACTTCTAGAAAATAGGCCTTGGTGGCCAAGCGATTTGTCTTTCCATTGGGACTACGTTTCAGCTCATTTACAATGATTGCACCGCCATGCAGTTGCTTGTAATTGGCATTGATGTGCTCGCGTACATAGTCCACCACATCCTGGGCATGTATTTGGGATCCCAATTTCTTGACCACAGCTGCGGCGGCCTCGTCACCGTTGATCGGATCCCAAACACCGAAGACACAAACTTCTACCACATCAGGCATCTTAGAGATGACCTCTTCGATCTCATGCGGATAATACATAATATTTTGATATTTCAACATATCCTTTTTGCGTTCCACAATATAAAGAAATCCGTCGTCATCCATGTAGCCCAAGTCTCCGGTGTGGAACCACAGCTCAGGATCACGTATTTTCTGCGACTCCTCGGGGTTTCCATAATATCCAGCCCAGAATTTCCCGCTATAGACGCATATCTCACCCACCTCGTTGGGTCCAATGTTGTGACCTTGCTCGCTGAGTATTTTCACCTTGTAGCCATTTGCCAGGCGTCCAGCAGAATTGGGTTTCTCATCAAAGTTATAATTCATAGCAACCATGCTGCCCGCCTCTGTGAAACCATAGGCGTAGTGCATACAGTCTCTCCTCAAACGACTGCGTATGCGATGCTGAACTTCGACAGAGCAACGTCCTCCTCCATAGAGATAGGCGCGAATGCTCTGAAAATTGGTTTTCTCGAATTCCGTACAGTTCGTTATCATTGCCAAGTGCGATGGTGCCTGGAGAAGCCACGTGATTTTATATTTTTCAATAACCCGGAGAAACCGTGCCGCATCGAAGGGATTATCGGCAATCACACGTGTTGTGCTGTAAACGCCCGACGAGACTGTCGTCAGCAGTCCTGTTACCCAGTCGAGGCTGCTGTGAGTATATTGAACATCCGCAGTGGTCAGATATCTATCGAAAAAGAAGTGTAAAAATATGATCTTAAGAATCTATCTTACCAAGTTCTACTTACGAGGAAGAGTTAATAATTTTAAGGCTGTTCGAGATGGTTACAGCCTTGGGTATTCCGGTAGTTCCCGACGAGCAGAGAATTGCAAGAGTATGATCATTACCATTCTTCAAGCGAGCGGGTTCAAAATGAGGCTCCACAGGCGATTCGAGAACCTCTTCAATGCTTATTGAGTCTCTGTGATGATTCCGCATTGTTATGATCTTTACATTCAGCTTGGCCGTGGCAGTCTTCACCTTTGCATATTCTTCGCCATCGCAGAAAATCAATTTAGGCTTTGTAATGTCGAAGAGCTTCTCTATGGTCGATTCCTCGTAGTTGATGTTGAGGGAGTGAAAAGGGATGCCATTGAAGAAGCATGCATAGGCCACGGCGAAAATGTGTGTTGTATTTCTGGCTATAAGTCCCACAATATCGGATTGTACCAAGCCCAGATTTCGCATGTAGCTGGCTATACGCAATGAATTCAGGTGAAGCTCTTCCCGCGTTAACACCGTATTTTCCGTATCCGAAATCTGTACGGAATTCGCAATTATATACAATGTTGACATATTGCAAATATTCGTTTACTTACTTGAGCTATGAGCTTGGGATGACGCCTCATCTCGTTGAAAATAATCTCTCCCACCGACAGATCTGGAGCAAAGTAGTCCCGCGTGGGCTGGCTACTCCAGATCTTATGCTCCTCATCGTAGGTGATCTCTGGCCGGAATGGCATTCTAAATTGATCAAGTTAACTTTCTTAAGTGCTAGCACGCAACAATAAGCAACGGCTTTTTATACTCGCAAATTGTTTGCAAATCTTAGATAACATCATATATGTTATTATCTGTAATGTGGGGGGAGCACTCAATGGCATGAGACTTTCAAAATTGAATATAGTATATTACACTCTCAATGTGAATTGTGCTTTGTAAGTTACAGCATTGCAAATTCCGGCATAGTTTTGAGCAATTCGAACTATTGTCGGGCGAAACCGGACCAAAGTCTAAGATATTCTCTTCTCCGAGTGTTACATACTCAGCGAGAATTGCATAAGGAGAGAGCGCAGCGGATCAATGTGCAATATAGAATACTCAGTTAATTGGGGAGAGAATCAAACGATTACTACAGCTAGCGAGGTCTCGTGATGTGTATTTATTATATGTTGACTATTCGTAATCAACATCTAAGCTATTACAAACTCGTCCAAATAAACGAAATTGCAATGTAATGCTTACACTTTATGCTTAGTGTGTAATGTTTATCAATTTTGTCCCCGTAAAAATGTAAACATATTTATGTACAAAAGTATAACGCAAAAGATCTCAGGCCTGTGAAATTCGCTGACTTTGAGAGTGATCTTACAAGAGTTTTATCTTGTTCGGTGCTAAAGATCAACTTTTTAGTTTGCGAGTCATCATCTTCTTCTACAAGCTGCATTATCACATCTGTAAATCGCTGCTGGGGAAAAATTTCATGCTGGTCATGTGATGTGCCCAATTGTCTTTCAGATTACTCTTGGAATTTTAGTCATACAAATATACCATACACCAGTCAATAAACCCCTATTGCTTTCAACACCCTCCAATATGTAAATGTTTACTTATATTACATTTTCTGTAAATAATATTACGATAAAAGTTTTACTTTTTACGTCTACACGGTGTGCTGACGTCGTTCCCTATTATTTCAAGCACTTTCACTTGTTATTCGCTTTAAGATGTAAGGTAATTATCTATAATATACATTGTAATACTGCATGGGTATGTTTTATCTTTGATTGGGCATAGTACGATTTTATAATGATCGCTTTAAATAATAACAAGTAAAAACAACAATATAGTAATCAAAAAGCTAAGATACAGATGAAATTATCTGAACGGTCTAGATAATATTAAAGGGTTTGCTTATCTCAGGGAAGCCCGCGCGTAACTCTTTTGAGAGCAGGGTTCACCTTGACATTGGTGACACACATTGTTACTTTCAAAAGCTGATTGCTATAGGTATACTGCTTGGGTTGATAGTAAAGCAAGCAGTTCTATTTTCTCTTACAGAGCTTAGGTAGGTAACCAAGTGCATAGAGTTGAGATTTGTGGGCGAAGGGTCACTGAACATTTATTGTGTATTTTTAATAGCGCTCAAAGAGCAAATTATTTCTCAATAACGGCTCAACAGTTGGGGTGTAGTAGTAAGCTTCTGAGAGCATGCTAAATGAACGAGGTGAACTTTATTATTTGAATATTATCTATGAGCTTGTGTTTATACAAGTTTTTGTATTCTGAGAAAGTTGCACATGTGAAGAGAGTCGTAAACAAATTGAAAAAGATTCTTCAATTATGTACATACATATATATGTATCTTGAATCGGCATAGCTATTTATATCCGTGTTTCTACTGATGTGTTCATCTGTTGCAACGAATATCTATTTTCGATAACACTTTGGAGAACGTTTTCATTTAAAAAAGAAGAGTTAATATTTGTTTAAATGGTATAATTATAAAATCAGCATTTAAGGTCAACTATTTGATCGTCGTATTTATTAAAAGACTTATTAATTTAATATTCGCTGCAAACATGTAAAATGTTTACCTCCGATCACACCACGCTCCGAAAATGCCGTGTCATGCAGGAAAAGATACAAAAGAGCAGACGAAAGGTTGGGGTGTGCTAACTGTAGACACTTTAGCCGACAAATTGCCGACTAATTTTTGATTAGCCGATCGTTTCGATAATCGTAAGACGCGATCGCGTGTCTTGTTTCTCTTGCATGCGATGCGAATGCAATCGGATTTGTCAGTTTGCAGTTATCAGAAACGATAACGGGAAGTAATTTGCCTGACCCTTAAATACGCCAGGCCAGCCGTAATGCGGAATTAGTTGCAGCGCAATGCTGGACCTTAACGGAAACCCAACGACAAGCTACAGTGCCGAGCAACGAATCTGGTCGGGAGCCACCGAGCAGAGCTACTACAACGATGACCTGACCATTGGCCAGATAATATTCAGGCAGCTGCAAAGTGAACCCCAGAGGATTTTCCAGATTTCGCACACAGAAAACTCACGCCTTACCCGTTCCCAGATGCTTCACAATGCGGCCAAGGTAAGTGTTTATCTGCGCGAACAAGGATTCAGAGAGGAGACACACGTTGTGGGTCTCTTGGCCAGAAACTCCACGCACGTGGCCGCACTAGCCTTTGGCTGCCTTTTCAATGGCACACCCTTTCATGCTATCAATTTCAACTTGGAGGAGCACACTATATGCAATCTCTTTGGCATAACCAAGCCCAAAATCATTTGCTGCGATGCTCAGGACTACGAAAAGATTCGAAATGTAGCAAGTAAAGTGGGATCAAGGATATTAACAGTGTATGGCGGCATATCGGGTGTAATGAGCATTGTTGACCTCTTGAAAACCCCACTCCCAGAGGACTTCAAGCCCAGGAGCTTCGAACGTGGCATCGATCGCATTATGGCCATACTTTGCTCCTCTGGCACAACTGGCACACCTAAAGCGGTTACCATTTCGAATAGCCGCAAGATTTTTGAGTCTCACAGGTGTGTCTCGCGTTGTCCTAAGCAACTGTGAAGTTTCCATAACCAATCGTCTCTTGCAGTTATCTCAATCCCAACGACATCCAATATGCACCCAGCACACTCGACTGGGTATCGGGTCTAATAACCCTGATTACGGCTGGCGTTTATGGTACAGTGCGTCTAATTTCCCAAGAAATGTTTAGTCCTAATCACTTTCTGACAATGTGTGAGCAACAGAGCATCAGTTGGGCTATACTGGCCGCCTCGCATATCGCTATGTTGGCAAACAGCAAGGAAGTGAATGCGAAGCAGCTACGCACGCTTCGTCATCTACTATTCGCCGGAGGACATACGCTGGTGCCCACACTGAAGAAGATGCAGTCTTATCTACGTGGAGAAGGTATTCTGCGAAATGCCTACGGCATGACGGAGCTGGGCACCCTTGTCTCTTGCAACCACAGCGTCCATACTAAACCCGCCTCTGTGGGTCGTCTGCTAGCCAATATTCGCATGCGTGTGGTGAATTCCACGGGCGATTCCGTGGGACCTAGCGAAACGGGAGAGCTTTACTGCCACAACGGGCAGCACTGGGGTGGCTACTATGGTAATTCCACAGCTACGGCTGAGATGCAGGATACAGAGGGTTGGTTTCATACTGGTGACTTGGGCTACTTCGACGATGACAACTATCTGCACATTGTGGAACGCAAAAAGGATATGCTCAAGTTTCTCGGCATGATGTACTATCCACACGAGGTCGAAGAGGTGATAGCTCAAATGCCTCAGGTCTCTGAGGTTTGCGTTTTTGGCCTCTGGACCGAAATAGATGGCGATGCCGCAGCTGCTTCGGTGGTCGCCAAGCCGGGTAGTTCCCTTGCAGCCTCCCAGGTGGTTGACTTTGTGGCTCAGCACACAGGAGTTCGCTATAAACACCTGCATGGAGGTGCGCAGATTGTGCCACAATTGGCCAAAAGCGCAAATGGTAAAGTGAATCGTCAGGCCGTAAAGGCAGCATTCCTTAAGTCGAATAGTTCATAGATGTCGTGTCAAAATCGACATTTAATTAGATGTGTAACACCCTCTGCACTCTTAGTTATCCTACATTATATAAATTGCAGTATAGCTATTTGAAATCTTGTTGTCATTCTTGAGTTCGTTAATTACTTATTATTTACGCTGAAAATTAACTAGAACTGGGAATAGGCAATGAAATGTATTTCTGCAGCTAAAAGTACAGAGGAATTTAAAAAAAAAATTCTTAAAAATTTAATTTTTAACGACAAATAAAACGCTCTGATCGGAGTACATTTTGAATTTGGGTTTTTATTTAAACATGCCATGTTGCGTATTTTCATATTTTCATTTCTTTTTTTTATAAACATTTCACAAACATTTTTACTCAGGGGTTTTACACATTTCATTTTTTGTTTCGTTCCTTCAATCGGGTGATGGCAATACAACAATTATCTCAACTATTTTGTATATTTATTTTACTAAATTTTACTTATGCATTAAAATGTTATGCCGCATCAGTCGGCCATTTGCTGTTGTTTGTTGCTTTCTTAAGTTCAGTTGTTGTTGTGGTTGTCTATTTTCAAGTTGTTGTTGTTCTTAGTTGGCGTTGTTCTTACTTGGTTTATGTTATATGTGTGCTTCCAATGGGATGCAACCCATGTAGAGCAAATTGTTCTCTGAAAAGTGTATTTTAAACGCGTTATCTAATTTGTTTTTAGAATGCTTGAATGACTTGATTTCTTCTTCGTGTTCTTTTCGAGCTTGTCAGTTTGCTTCGGTTTGTATGTGTGTCTGTATGTCCACTTAGTTCTATAAAGTAAGGGGATTTACGGTGTCGACTTGAAATGATTCGTATTTACATCCAAAAATGTTTGTGTGTTCTCTACAAGAAATGATAATTGGAGTTTTGATTGTTAGAAATGGGCAGAGTGTGGATGCCCCCTTGCTTGAAGATATGTGTTATGATTTATCAAAATTGGTTTCTCTTTTATTAATTGTTTCTGACTTCTCGATTTGTGCAAGTTAATTTTCAGTTAAGTAAGTTTATTGAGCGTGAGAGTGTAGTAAATCGACTGACTGTGGGCGAAAGGACGTGTGGGTGTGTGTGTGTGTGAAAAGTTTAGTGTATATAGTATTAATATTAGTAATCGCTTGACTAGTCTATGTGAATGCATCATGCAACACCTTCGCCTTGTCGGTTGAGTCTTAACTTAACTACACATATGTTAACTTATGTGCTACATTTTCACGTTGAATGTTAAATGGTAAATGTTAAGTTTCTGTTACTTCATTTACTCAAAAACATGTAAGTCTTTTTGGAACGCATCTAGATGTTGTGCAATTGTTAAACCTAACACATCAGGACATAGCGCCTAACATTTACACTCATTGATTTGTTTTATTAACTATTTACATCGAAATTGGACTGCCGCTGGGCTAGACAACTATTTTCCGCCTAAATGATAATTGACCAAATTGATGAACGTCAACTGAAGGCAGCACACAACCTATGCCATGTTTCGAGAGGCGAAACGCGCAAGTTATCGTAGTTATTTGGGATATTGGGATACGAACCGATACGGAATGTGGGCCAATTATGCTTGGTGTATCGATAAATCGAACAATCGATATATCTATCGTATGCAACGCTCTCTGCTAGTTAGCTAGTTATGATTTCGCCTATTCTACGTATTTTTGGTTTGCTTTATCTTTTACTTTGCGTTTCGTTCAATTCGAGTATCTTTTATGTAATTATTTCGGTTTCCCATATCGATAGATGCGTATATAGCAACATTAACTAACACATATCAAACAACATACCCAACATTTGGCTGCTACGAGGCCTTCATTGATCGCCCGACATCCGACATCCGCTATTTATTTGCTCCCATTTAAAACCCTGTATGTTCAATATAGCTATAGCTTCATATACAATACAACTAGTTTTGCGCCCAATGCTCTTTATATATTCTTGTATATTCATATATGTATGCATGTGTATTTATTTTATAGCTATTTAGTTATTTTGTTCAGAAAACGTTTTCTTGCTTGGCACGAATTTTACAACATTTATTTCCTCTTTTACCTCTTGAGGTTTTGCTTAGTGACAATAATTATGTGGGTGCGTGTTATTATTGATTTTGATTTGTTTTTCTTTTCGTATTTGTTTCTTGTTTTTATTTGTTAAATGTTTATTTTTATTTACTCTTACCTTTATCGTTTTCATATATTTTTGTTTCGAAATCAAAGCGAAAACATTAGTCAAAGCATATTATTGAGAAAAGATTAGTAAAAGTAAAAGAGGCGAAACAAGCTAAAGTTAACGAAAGTATATTATAAAACTACAAAATGTAAAAGGTTAAGTTTTTATTTAGGATTTGCATTTCATATTTGGTTTGCTATGTAGAATTCACTTTTGAGTCCATTCTGAAACTCGAGTACATTTTGTTTTTATAGTTTTTGCTTTTGGTTTTGGTGTTTTGTCTTTTGTTTTTCTCTTTTGGTTTGTGCGTTAATTAGGATAATGGCATGTTAGCTAGTTAGTTGGTTTCTTGAAACTAGGACTTTGATCTGTAGTAACGGCAGAGCTGGCAAGTCGCACCATAACGAACGGAATATACCCGTTCTATATATAGTGCGACGAGAGAACTCTTGTTAACTGCAGGACTCACTCCTCATACAAAAGGCACTTAATAACAAAAAGGTATATATATATATATGAACGTGTAGGTAGGTATGAACTGTTGCAAGTTAGGGTAATGCCACGCCCCCAATAATTGACGGCTATCGTAATTTATGGAATTTGGGTTTGCTTGCATAACTATGCGATAAACTATGTATTTGTATTGTCTGTCAATTGGTTGATGGTTTATTGCTAATTGTTTAATTAATAATAAATATATGTACTTAATGAAAATAACTAACAACTAATCGGCCAATAGCATGAGAACTACAGGTAACTGTAATTTCTTATGCGCCGCCATAAATAATTGAATAAAAATTTACTCTATGTCTATATAAGAATTATTTTATTTATATAATGAAAAAAGTATTTACGCCGGAATATTCAAGGAATATTCATTGCAAACGTATCTAATAGCTACATGAACAAATTTATTTGGCACTAATGGAATTAAATAGAATGGAAAACAACCAAAAAAAATATACGAAATTATTCTATGAAACTAGGCATATCAATATATGTATTTGATATGGGAAAAAAACTTGCAGTACCCACCGGTTCCAGTAAAATTCATTTAATTTATTTAGCTTTCGGCAGTTTGAAACTTTTGCAAAGGTTTGAAAGTTAATTAAATTAAGTGAGAACAAATATCATCGGCTAACCGAAGACCAAATGCCCTTGCAGTTGTATAAGTAGATAGTATTATTAAAATTCTAAAATTTAAAAAAAAATTTTGAAACAATTTCTATTTCTTAGTCATGCATTAGCTGAACTTATTAGTAGTGAAGTAGGAATAAAGAAAATATTCGGACATATTTGCATAGTTAATACACTCTACATAATACCGCCGCGAGGGTATATAGAAAATCATATAACTCACTTGTCGGGTGCTCTGTGTGAGTGTTGAAATTTGTCTAGACAATTAACAAAACATCGCATCGTGTTCTGTACTGAGTTTTATTTTTTAATTCGATTGTGAACATAATTAAATTTGCCTAGGATTTGTTAGTTCTCCATGTTGTTCGAGTTGTTGTTGTTGTTACTATCATAGTCGCTTACTGAGTATGCCCTAAGCTTAAATTTATCTACACCCTCTCTCCATTGTCATTTAGAATTCGAATTGTATATATAATCTAGTTGTTTGGCTTAAAACTTATCGTATGACATATTTACAAACGTCGAGCGACTTCCTTTTTTTACAGCTAACTTAGCGCATTTTCCTAAGTACAAATTAATCGCAATTGGAATTTGAAACTAAGCTATGCAATAATAGTATAAACAAAACGTGTCTTGATTAATCACTAAAATAATTTATTAATTGTATAACAAGTTTTCATGTTGAGCAATTTTAAAAACAAATCGAATGAACGTTCAAGCAAGCAAATCGTCAAATCGTGTTAATTTCGCATGTTAAAATACAGTAATTAATTTTGCTTTTGCTTGATTTTCTTTTCTTTTTGGAAATTTTCTTTATCTAGTACTATGCAGTCATACTTGATCAATTTAACTTACAGTTATTTAATATCGTTTCTTATTTTGTTTAATTTTTTCTTAGTTTCTTTTTAGTTTTTAACCGAATTCACTTTCTGTCGATGGAAATGCCTTCTTGACGCCTTTGCAGCCCTGCATTATCGCATCGTTATCGATATCGATACAGATATCTAGTATAGACATACGTACTCGCATGTCTAGGGTTAATTTCATGTTGGATTCTACATAGCCTTTGGTTATCAGAGACGCGCTTTAGAAGGTCCTTTTGTGTCGTGAATCATAAAAATTGAATAAATCGAATCATAAAACGCAAAAAGCAAGTCAAACGCAACACAATTTCCAGAACAGAACAGAACACAAATCGTAAAATGAAAGTAGAATCGAAAGAGAATAATAATAGGTTAGTACAATCTTTGGTTTTTGTTCTTAATGCCAAGGTATGTATGTATGCATGTGTATATCTCTATATAGATTTGTATATGAGTATGTATATATATTTATAAAGTAATTGTAAATAGGTAACGGCATTTACTCATCCTCCTCCTCCCTGAAGAGATATGTGCTCCAGTAGACCAGATTGAAGAGCGCGAAGACCAGCGGGAACGTGATGCGTGATATAACATCAATTCTCTTCGATCTAGAACATTGTCTTGGATAAATATTCAACAAGTACGAAACACATTAATTGATCATCTAGAGATTGGCTTTTTGATTTGTGATTGTTTTTTCTTGGCTTTTTTTGATAAGCAATTTTGGTTTTTTTTGTTTATTCTGTGTGGTCTTTGAACATTTTAACTTTGGTTTTTTAATATCGAGTAATTTGTTTGTTTTAAATAAAAAAAAGAAAAACAATTACTGCTACGTGCTTGATACTGAAAAGAAGTGCGAGTATAGGATTGAATATCTACAAGCTAATGGACAGGGAAAGCGGGACTCGGTAGTGAGGTAGGCGGTGGGCGTGGACAATTTTCTAATGTCTACCGAAATAAAGTTGTTTAAAACAAACAAATCAATACCGTAGGCAAAGCACATAAAAACCACTTGAAAGTGAGACTACACTGCACAGCAAACAACGTTAAAATTATATTTATGTATTTATTGGTAGAATTAAAAGTTTAAATATGATAAATAATTTTTTGGAAGTTTCTTTAAATTTATTTTTAAATTTTATTTAAGTTTTTAAATATTTTTGCTTTAATTTCTTAAAAGTCTCAAAAGCTGCGTTTGCTGCACAGTGTACATCATTAGCATAGAGCATTAATTAAAATATATATTCACTCGTTTACTCGACTGGACTCACAGTCCGGCAGAAATGATTTGGCAAGCATTGAAACTGAAACAAAAGTTGGCAAAAAGTCAAAAGGCGAGCAAAAAACGATGGCAAGCAGAGTAAAAGCAGCAAAGAAACGGAATCGGGTACGGCACGAGATTCAATTTCGGGGCTTCAATTACAGTTAAGTTTGATTTTGGCATTAGTTAAGATACAAAGATATTTAACTCAGTTAGAAATAGTTAAATAGAGAGAGATATAGAAAGATAGAGAGAGCGTGTTATACATATTCACAACATCAAAAAGGAAATCCATCAACTACTACGATAAACATATTGAACTCTATTTGCACTACATTTAGATTCGTATTTGTGGCAACCCTTACCTGGTGGGGAACTTGGAGAGCCAAGTCTTACAGCAGCTTGGACGCTTCGGTGGCTGCATATGCACCTCGCATTGGCGCAGCTTTTCCATTGCCATCGGATCGCCGGGATGGCGAACCAGCGGTTTCTGCAGGCCGCCACCGCGTGAATATTGCGATGCCGTTTGATATGAAATTTTCGATTGTAGTTTGATGCAATGAGCGGGGGCGGTGTTTCGAGCAGGGCGTGGCAAATGATGGCAATGATGATGACAACGATGGCAATGGCAATGAGTATGGCATGTGCGTAATTTCATTTAATTTCGTTGCAATTTTTCATTTAATTCCGGTCGGTTGAGTCGATTGGGTTGCAGTGCCAGCAGCGATGTCAGTTGATGGTTTTTCGATTTGTAGAGTAGTTGGAGATCGAGTTGAATGTTGAATGTTGTGTGTATTTCGGGTTTGAGATTGAGTCGGTTTATATGTGGTTTGATTTTGGTTAGTTTTTTTGCGGTTGTTTCGTGTGGGCACGTTTGAAAAAAGTTGTTCAATTTGACGTATGTTTTTTATTTTTGTTTACGTGCGTTTTTGTGTGTGTGTGTGTGTGTGTGTGTGTGTTTGTGTTTGTGGTTTTTAATAAAAAGAGGCAAATATAAAAAGGAAATAGTTGTTTTAATAGTTTTATCATAAATATTTTGCAGCAGCCAATTTAAGTTGAGTTTTGATAAAGAAAGCAGCTGAAGTTGCAGTTGATGCTTAATTTTAAGTCTAACTGTTGCCTAAAAATATGACTATTAAAAATGCTAAAAATCGATAGTATTATAAGTAATCCTCTAAAGTTAAACCCACAGCTTAAATGTCGTAGAATTAAATATTGCTCTAACCTTAAAATAGCTTTAAAGTCTTTATAGTTCCCTTATATTAAAAATGTCCTTACTCTTAAAAGATTCTCGCAACTTGTTAAACTTGAGCTTCGATTTCCCCCTCTAGACACTCCTTAGTTAGTTAGTTATATTAAATAAATTTAGATAATTGAAAGGTAAGTACCATTGCGAATGTTGCATTGCTATCTGTGTCGAGCAGATCTGAAGCGGCATCTAAACTGGCCTGCTCCAAATCGCGACGTTTCTTTTTCATATTCTCCTTATGCATGTCTGCGGCCCGATCCGTATATGTTATATGTTGCATGTGGTAGAAGATGATGATTTGGACAAGAATTTATTTGTTCCACACAAATTGGATAGTTCGATAGACAATTTTGTTTTGGCATAATTGGCACAATTTACAGTTGAGTAGTTAATTTAGTTTAGTTTTGGATGCATAGCACATTATGTATTTAAACAGTTATACAGTTAGATAGCGACAGAGACAGCGAGTGAGAGAAAGAAAGAGAGACAGAGATAGATAGTCACACATACAGAAACATTAAACAGTTTTAAAGTGTAAAACAAATCGGGAATGGGTTGAGGTTTCGTGTTGTATAATTGGTTCAAATGATTTAGTTGGGGAATAAAACACAAACAAACAAACCGAATATTGTATGTTTAGTAGAGCACAGAAATATAACAGTTTGGTTTAGTTTAGTTTTTTTTTTTTTTTAAATATGTACAAGCAGAGACAACGGCAAAGGGATTAAAACAAAAAATGCATTGCAAATGTTGCGGTGTTGAATATTAAAGAAACATTTGTCCAATTTGTTGTTTTTTGGATTTTGTTTTTTTTTTTTTTTTTTCAAACGCGTTGTTTAGTTTGTTTAGTTGTTTTGTGGTTTAGGTTGGGTATGCGTATGCATGTGTGTGTGTGTGAGTGGGTAGGTGTGATGTCGATGAATGTGTGGGCGCACAATGAAATAAGAGAGTAAAACAGAAAATGGATTAGTAGAAATATATACGCAGAAATCATTTTATAGATAAAATATTTATGTGAATGACAAAAAAAAGAAAACAAAGAAGAATATACGAGATATACGAGAAATGATAACAAAAATGGCTAGGCTATGTTACTAAAATCGTTGGGTTTTATAGTAGTATATATCGTAATCGTATTACAAAGAAATTAGTTAGTATTTATAGACCAAAAATCAGCTTGTTTATGTGTGTTGCCCAAAAAGTGTGTGTGCCACGCCGAGGTGTAGATGTATGTATTGAGCTCGCCTAGCCGTAGTAGAGTGTATCTTGTCTGTCTGTGTCTTTGTCTGTATGTGTGTGTGTGTTTGTGTGTATACGGTTGTCCGTCAACTGGGTTCGTTTTGTGTTAGCTTTGTTAGTCGACACAATTATAGGTACATTTACAGATATGTATGTAGTATATACAGTAAACACGTTACATACATATGCGTTGTTATCGATTCGTTCAAAAAAATCAATTTGAAATGAACAACAGTTAAACAGTAAAAATAGATAATAGATAAACACCATCGATTAATACATTTATAAGTTTGTTAAGAAGCATATCAAATCTCAATTACTAGCTTTATTCAAACCTGAGCGGGAGGCATAGTTCACCAGGGCGAATTCGAGCAGTGCCCCAAAGACAAACGTCAGACAGACGCCGGTCCAGACATCAATTGCCTTCGTATAGGAGACCGGAGGCAGTGAGGCATTGATGCCCGATGTCTGTGTGGCCATGGTGAGCAGCGTGGTTACACCTGTAAATTGGGGGGAGGGGCAGCGTAGAGTGTTTCAATTAGTATTTTCCATACTACAATCAATCAATAGCGAGTTATATCAATCAAAGAGAATGTACATAAACATATATATATAGAACATACGTAGTTTGTAGCAATTTACCGCAAGTTGAGTTAGTTTGGTTTTGCAGCCCTATTTGGGTTTTGTATTTGTGGCACTTACCTAACGATACTCGCGCCGGCACCGCGCCTTGATCCAGCCAAAATGATACCCATGAGACAATGACCAACATACAGCATGGTATATAAATTTGTATTAAGTAATATGAGAATTCTCGCTTGAATAGTAGATCGACTTTGAGGCAACTGTATTCACCTATGAGTATACAAGGTATATAAATTGTGTCAAACTCAAAATGTACGGGAGGATATGTACTCGAAAGAGGCGTTTTCAATTTGCTCTGCACACACACACGTACGCATACGCACACAGTAAGAGAGAGAGAGAGAGAGAGAGAGAGAAAGGTAGACAGACGCACACATAGTACATATATACATAGAGGTTAGTAACAAAAATGAGTTAGACACAGAGAAACAACACACACACATTTCCAATATTATAATAGGTACACGAAAAGAAATTGTCATCCAATAAACAAAAAAAAATCACTTGCTTTTCCAAATTTTGCGAACAGAAAAGAGAATACGAAATACATTTCATTTTCATTTTCATTTTTCGTTTTCATTTTCATTTTTGTTTTCGTTTTCGTTTTCTTTGTATTTATGTACAGGAAATAGGTAGGCTTCAAATAATATTATGCAAAGTCTGTTAGGGAATAACGGGTGGAGTCAGGGGGTTAGGTGTAGGCATAATGTATTTACACACAAAATAAAGTACAAGAAGAAACCGAAGAGAAACCAAGGAAGACAGAGAGAGATAGAGAGACGGAGACAGAGAGACACACTTAGAATGAGAGTTGAAAATTATAAAATGGCATCATAGGCAAAATGTATCAACATCAATTCAATTTTCTGACTTTTGCAACAAAACTCTTAACGGAAATGAAGTTCGTAGGCTTTGTGTGCTATTGTTTGTTGTTGTTGCTGTTGCTGTTGTTGTTGCTGCTGTTGTTTCTGCTGCTTCGTTGTCTCAGCGCTTCCGCTGTAAACGCCCCCACATGATTGCGCCTACGCCCCCCGCCCGCTTGTGCTTCATTTCCGTTAATTTGTTGGCAGTGCGTTCCATACTCTTCAAGACAAAGTTGTTTATTATTTTACATTCTCATATTTTCGTATTATTTCGTATTCGTTTTCATTCATTTTCATTCGCTTTGCTCATTAAATTCTCAGCTCGTCTCATGTTTGCATTCGACTTTAAGTGCTGCGTGTGGTTTATTTGCCGGCCTCTCTGGCCCGCCTGGCTGTACCGGCGACTACATATATTGTATGTATCTCTGGCATCTGGCATCTGACATATTGCGCACTGCGGCTTTGCTTAGATGTATTTGCTCGGAGCCATCAATCAAAACGCAAAACACTGTGCTGCGCGCTGATTGCGAGTGCAGTTCACATTTCACATTTCAAATTTCATATTTCACATTTCGCGCATTGCATTGACTTTTGGTCAGAGTATTCTCCGTTTAAAACGCTCATAGAAGATATAAAATTAATAAACTTTATGTGAGCAACTAAGTTCAAGACGAACTAAATGCAACAACTACGCAACGACTAAGAGGGCAAAGTTATATGTGGGTGTAGTATATATGATGATTATGTCTCTATATATTGAATGGGAATGACGTCAGGCTCATGCAAGCGAATGCAGTTGAATGAATGATGGGTATTTATAACTCTTGCATGGCAGGAGTACAATAGGAATTTACTACATACTACTAAAGAACTCTCTTTTGCACTATAAAACGCCATAAACAAGTATTAAGCATAAGTTGAACTACTTTCAACTGCTTGCACTGCTTGCAATTGTTTACGCTGAAATGTATGCTACACTTTTTTCATCGTCACATTTCCTGCTTGATTTTATCTGAGATTTGAAACAATATCACTTAGAGTCTCTTCTGCTGCTCGAGAAGTTAATTGGATTAACCGCGCAAAGTGCAGCATAAGTAATTTCCACACAAATCTGCAGCATCTTGTCTCTCACTCGTTGGCTATAAATTATCTACCTAAGATGCTGACACACAATTTGCCAAAGTTTGTGAAAAAGTTTTGCGCATTTGTTTGCCTCATCTTGGCGCCTCACAAACACTAACATTAATACATACATACGGCACCCAGAACACATAATCATTGGGTCCATGTGGGTCTTTGTGCAAGTTTAACCAACTACGTCGCAAACAATTTCCTCGATTAATTTACTTTCCGTGCGCCTTTGCGCCGTGCGCCGTCTTTTCTTTGGCAGCTTCCGCTTTGCATTTGCCAGCGCCGGCTCAGACAGGGAGTACAAGTAGTTCTGGATAGCCAAGGTAAACATTTGCTTAAAGCGCGAACTGATTTCAAAGTGCTCATAAAAAGTCGGTACGGTAAGTGACACGGGATGCCAAACTGCACTAAAATCCCGCCGGCTGCCTGTGTATATGTATGTATGTATGTACGTGGGTGCATGTATGTGTGTGAGTGTAGGTAAACTGAGAGTGTGTGTGAATTACATCGTAAAAAGTTGGTTTTTATGCGATTCGGGTATTGATAACGGCCCAGCGCGATGCTCATGTGTAAACGGCATCATTACACGGTGTCTGCAAGTGTGTGGCTGTATAGGTGTGTGTGTATGTGTGTGTGAGTGTAGCGCTTGTGCTATGAAGTGCTTATGATGCCGTTTATAATATATGCGAGCCAAGAACTATATTAAAAACAATAGAGCTACATATATAAAAAGTTTTTCCTTTTTTTTGTGCAGAATCTGCCACATGCAGCGCGTATCGCATTGTCCAGAGGGAAATTTAAAATGGTGGCAAATTTTAAGCCATGGCCAAGTTAAGTTGGCCTAAACAAAAAGAAAAACAAGCAGAAAATAACGACAAAGGAGGAACAACTAAAGGCTTACTACGTTTACAGAGTTCAAGTTAAGCTTAGTTAAAGCGTTATAAAATACAAGTTATATAGAGAGACGAAGAGAGAGAGATATTGATAGCGAGAGAGAGAGAAAGAGAGAGAGAGAGCGACAGTGCTCAACACAATCAACACAACGAGGAACCCACACAAAACGTACCCGTGTTGGTTTTACTATTACAGTAATCAGTCAAAAACTTCTCCAAAGTGAAGCGAGGTAGGTGTAAGTTCTTGACCACTTGCACTGGATCGCCCTCCTTCCAAAGGAATACCAAATCGTTTGTCGTCCAGCCATCTAAGGGATAGATACGCCAATAGTAAGCCCAATACTGCAAAAGAGTTTCCAATTTGCCACTTACAGCTGGCCATGCGCAGCGAACAGATTTGCCTATCAAGTGGATATAGTTTCAAATTCATTGGACAGGCCAATGTCAGCGAGATTCGTATACTGTAGAGCACTGAACCATTGGGAAATATACGTATATACACATTGGGCATAATGATGTTGTGAAAGTGTCCCTCCTTCTCGTTGGAGAAGAACAAATCAGGCATCCAGACACGATTAGCCTCCGTTAATGTGAGATACTTTAAGCGACCTGTAACGCAAAGATAAACAAGATATATATATATATATATGTATATATACTTCAAGCAGCGCAGACTTACCTTGTATATCATCGAACTTGAGTCGCTCATCCGTCCATTGCTCTCGGAAAGTCAGCTGTACACTGTACTCCTGTGAGGTTGTTGGGGGAACGCGAGTAGAGAATAAGTTTGTTAGTAAGGGAAGTCATTGCTTTGTTCAGGGTTCGATTTCATTTCTATGCAATTTCAAATGCAATTCAATGCGAACTACAATGCAAATTTCGCTTTGTCAAATTATGGGGGAATTTCTTTGAGTCCTGTTTTATTTTTTTTCGACTTTTTTTATTTTTTAAATTTTCTTTTCTTATCCAATTTGGGTTTTTGTGGTTGTGGCTTGGGGGGGCTTTTCAATTGGTTGGCTTGCAGGCAGCCTTTGCAAAGGGGGTTCAGCTTTCGCTTTATAGCTAAGAAATTTTTTTGTTTGTGAAGTAAACAAGTTGTATGAGAGTGAGAGAGAGAGAGAGAGAAATAGAGAGAGAGCGAGAGCGAGCAAGGCGTGGCGAGGCGTGGCGAGTTTAGTAAGGTTTATATTCTGTTTTTTGTAAGTAAGTAAAGTAAACGTATTGAACTGTAGAAGCGTTTATTTCTGCGTTCAATTTAAAATATGAATTTCGTTCTGCTGGTTGCAAATTCTCATGGCATATGGTATAAATCTTGTATGTGTGGGGCGGGTGGGGGGCTAGAGAGGGGGCTGGGCTGCTTATTTTGTGACATATTTCATTCAAAATGCAATACAATATGCTCTCGATGCCGAGCATGCAATGCAACACAACAGCTACGACAAACGGCAATAGTAGAATCAGCCAAAGAAAAAGCAAAAAGCAGAAGCAGCAGCATCATTATCCAATGTATTGTTCGACATTGCAACGTGTTGCATATAAAATACAAAGCAAGCAGTAAGTAAAAATAGCGCACAACGTGCCAAAAATGTATAAAAAGCAAACGGATATGTAGAGAGACAGAGAAACTAAGTATTGAAACAGCATCAGGCAAAAGGCAGGCAAAGCAAAGCAGGCAGCGTGAGTAAATATATTGCTAGATATAGTATTAGATATATATTGAACAATCTTATAAGGTTACTTTAACACATATAGTATATAAACTAAGTAGACATATGACATATGTATATATATTTAATAATTGGTATTGATATATCTTATAAATACCTTAGGTAATAAAGCATGCATAGCTATGTATATCAAAAGAAAGTTAACCTTTTTAAAAACTGTAAGCAATTCAGCAATAACATATTGAAAAATCCAATATAATTTAACCCAATTTAATTATAAAAATATTCTTTAAATTTCGTTTAAGTTTTGCTTGTTGAAAATCGAAACCTAATCTAAAAATTTTCTTTATCACTTAACCCCACAAGCTACATGCTCATTTTGGGCAAAACTGCATGCTATATAGTATATATATACTGAAATCAAGTTGGGGGCTTGAACGAAAACAAGGTTTAAATACACAAAAAAGGAACTCGTAATTGATTAATTAAATCCTATTAACCTAGCAAGCTTTCTATAATGAAGTCGGCAATTGCTATCTGCGTTTATTTATGACAGCAATTTGTTTCACGCTGTTCGCTTTGTTCACTATTCGCTATTTGGCTTTTCTTTTTTTTCCTTTTTATAAAGAAATAATTGCATTTTATTTATGACATGTTTAAATGTGTTCAAATTGAAAGCGGTTATTTTTTTTCTTCAACCCGAGCAACTGTCAGAGTTGCCGCCTTTTTGTTCCGCTGCATTCCTTTTTTTATGCTTGGTGTAATTTGTTTTTATGATTTTATCTTCAATCTATTTTTTGCACACAACGGAAAAGCTGGCTGACAAATGTCTCTGTGTGTGTGCGTGTGTGTGTGGAAATTGTTTATTGTTTCGTTGTTGTTGTACTTACAGTTAAACTCGACATTTGTACAAAAAATAATAGTTGAGTGTCCACATATTTATTCGCCAGTTTGAACTGTGTGGTTAGCATTTTTTAGTCTTTTTTTAAGTTATTTGTTTCTGTTTTTTCTTTAACACACGCGAATGATAAATCAAAAGAATAAGCACTGCAACGCACAGGCTTGACATACGGAAAAAAAAATGGAATATCTTTTAAGTCGGTGAAATTTGTCAATGAGCTGAATGATGTGCGAGTAACTAAGGTTATGAGCTTGATGGATGGATATGGTATCCTTTCTGTCTGATTTGACTTATGCGTATTTTACAGCAATCCTTAAAATACTAAGAACTTACGACCTTAACAGCTAAGACTATCTTAAATTATTTGCGATTGCGTTTTGGGCGCACGTTGAAACTGGCTTGGAAAATTGCGTAGAATGAAAGAAAAGAAAGAAACGTGAGAAATCAGTTTATACAGAAGAATCGAAGTGAAGTGAAAGAAACAGAATGGAATTGAGATCATATTTCACAGATAGTGGAAGATATATATATATAGTACACATAGTTGCAAAGAAAATAGATATCTGTGTTTTTTTTTCCAAATTTTTCAAAGAATTTTTAAAAATGTTGTTCAATTTTTTCAAAATTTTAGTGAATGAATTTAACATGTATGTTATGTTTGTAGACTTTTTTACAGCCAATTAAATTTTATGTTTTTTTTTTTAAATTTAAAATTTTTGCTTGTTTATTACAGTTTTATTTATACATACATACATATAAATTATACATATTCGATATACAATATACATATACATACACCTTAGTTATGCATTAGACATACTTTTTGTTTGGCTTGTATTGAGTAAGCGAAGCTTTTGTAGTTTTAATTTACACACACATTCACACGCACATACGCACATACACACATACATACACACGCACAATACATGTACATATACAAAGTTAAATTAGACACAAGAGTATTTAGAGCAAAGTTTTAAAGCGCTTGGGATTGTACTTGTTGTATTCGTACTCATATATCATATATATTCATTTATTCACATTGATATTCGTGTAAGTGGGGGAGGGGTAGTCACGGTTATTGTTGTTGTTATTGTTGTTGTTGTATTGCTACCCTCGAGCCGGAACTCACCATTTTGTAATCATCAATTTTCGATATGGAGCGCAGAAACATGTTGACCTTGACTAACGTGGGCAAATTGGCTAAAAAATTATCATATCAAAATCAAGCAGCATTTGCTTTATATCAGTTGTTATATATATATATATATATATATATATATATATATATATATAGTAAAGTTCTTCAAGAGGCAATACTTAGCGCGTTACTTAAGCCTAATCAATGCTTAAATATAAAGCTTATATCGAACTTTGACTTAGTTTCTATTTGATGAAGTTAGGATGTGTGCACGAAATGAATGCTGAAAAATAAAACAAAAACTGAAGAATAAAATTGAATATAAGAAAATTAAATAATTTAATTTTTTCGATTTTGTACAGAGAAATGTCTGCATGGATCTCATTGAAGTATATAATTTATTGCATAAACCAAATTTGAGTCTATATATTTTCCATTGCTCTTTAGCCTTGTGATTCGTGAATCCTTATAAAATGCATGCCACATATTTTCGATTTATTCGTATGTTTCTAATACTAATGTCATGAGTTGTTTCAACAAAATCAATTAAACCATAAGAAACCAAATCCATGAAGAATAATGAGGATTCGGGGGTCACGGGGTCATTGTTCATGGGGTACATAAACACATTCAACACACACGTATAAAGCACACACGAAAATCAAATAACACAGATTAATCACATTTTCAATTGTAGACAATTATAGTAGTTGTTACTAAATATGAATATATAGATTAGTATTAATCAAATCAAATTGAATAAATTTGTTAAATGGAAGTGGAAATGGAAAAGTATAAGCAATGTGGTTGTTGTTATAGTTGTATGTAGTAAATGTGTATTTTAAAGTGAGGCTTGAATATTATTTCTCAGAGAAAGAGCGTGGCCTGGCCTGGTCGGGCAGGTCATCATCGCAATTAGCAAGAATTTGATATGGGATAATAAGTTAATTTATGTATGTAGGCATAATTAACATTGAGAGAGAAATTTATAATTGATAGTTGAGCAGAGTTCAATATTATATAAATATATATAGAGTGAGAGAGAAATATACAATATATAGAGAGCGATAGACGAAAATAAAACAATGTAGTTTTTCTTTCGTTAAACGAGAAGATTTTTATTGTAAGTGAATGACAGAGAGAGAGAGAGAGACAGAAATAGATAGAGAGAGAGAGCGAGATAAATATACAGAAAAGAGATCCAAAAAGACATTTTCTTCATGTTTTGTTTATTTTGCTACAAAACAAATTTTGATGTTGTTATTATTTTACATTTTTGTTTAGTCAACCGAGAAGGTGAATGACAAATTAAAACTAAGATGCAAAATGTCAAACCAAATAAAATATATAAACTAATTTTAATGCTGAATTATTGTCCTAATATTCGAAATAAACTTTATCAATTTTGGTTATCATTTTCGTAGCATACAAAACTCAGTTTAAACGGAATCAGAAATCATTTCATTTACATACATCAAAACAAAGGCAAATCAGATACAAAACTGAGGAAACATCGATATTCAAACAATTGAACGCATGTAGTTAATTCCAATATCCGATATAGTTATATATAGTATGTATGTGGCATAGTTATCGATATTTGTGTAATATTTTGTTGTATGTTTTTGTTTGGTCAACGCCTGGTCAAAGATTAGACATAAAACTGACAGCAGATACATAAGTTATACGGTTACGTTCTACTTATACTGAAGCACCCTGACGAGATAAACACAGAGACAAAGATAGAGACAGAGAGAGTAGGAGAAAGAAAGAATGAGGCAAACATGGGCTGGGAGAGAGAGAGAGAGAGAAAGAGTGGGACACTATTTGAAAGTTCACGCATATGGCTGGAATTGCTTGGGCAATACACAAACACATACACACACACAGGCAAAACACTTTGATGGACATGGGCGAGAAAAGTCAAGGCTGAGCGTGTTCGTTCTAAATCCAAACAGCATTTTTCGCTCTTTTTACTATTATTATTTCTATTTTTTGTTGGGAGGGTTTTGATTTTTGGTTTTTTTTTTTTTTTTTTTTTTTTGATGTTGAGTTTTATGTTGCGCGCACTTACCATGGTTACATCATCGATTTTCGATATACTTCGAACGAATATGTTGACGCGCACAACTGCGGGACCATCTGGAGGATAATACATATAGATAGACCGTTTTGTACAATGTGTGTGCAAAGTAATAAACAAATTTAACAACTGCCCAGTACAAAAACTGAACTGAAATGGACCTTTTGAAGGCGCGGCATCTTCTCGGTTCTCGGTTCTCGTGTCTCGGCACTAAAACTTAGCATCTAAAATATGCGTACTTAAATCGTATATGAGCAGAGAACTTAGATAGAGCACGATAACCTTGCCATTTCGTCTTATGCTTTATGGGTTTCTATGCTGCAATAAAGTTTTATTTTCATGGGCAAGCACCCCGAGTGCATTGCGACTTACAGAGCTAAGCTAAGGTCTTGCAAAGTTTTAATTATACATACATATATCGTAAACGTAGCACAGTAATAGCTAGATTAGTTTAAAGTTAGTTTCGAGTAGAGTAGCTACAAAATGTCTGAGTGTATGTGTGTGTGTGTGTTGCTTATGACTTAACGTTGAGTTGCTTTTGCAAAAAATCATAATCAGAATAGAAAGAAACGCATTAAACGAGAACAAATGGAATCGAAGGGAATAATTAAATAAAATGAGTGCGGGTTATTTGTGATAATTAATGGACATTTATTGTTTATATATTTTTCTTTTTTTTGCAATATTATTGACATTTCCAATTGACTATGCTGTGGCCAAGTGTGGTACTAAAGTATTTTAAATATTGATGATACTTCTGCATTTTTAATGATGTCAGTGCTGCGATAAAAGTCAACATGACAAAATAACACAGACACACACAAGCACACATGTTCACACACACACACACTATCGCAGAGAGACTGCGAAAAGAGTTAACAGTAAATGAAATCAAAACTTTATTGTTATCAAAATGGAAATTTAAATTATTTGCTAGGTAGAGTGACAAATATATAGACACACACACACTCACACATATATGGATAGTGGGTAATTTCAGAAAAAAACACACCCAAACATATATAAAAATTGTAAAATTTAAAGTGTAAGCTGTGAAAAAACTGGGGGCTCACATTAAACACACTCAACGTTTTGAAGGATTTCGTTTGGTAAATGGAAAAATATGTCTGTGATAACAAACGTTCTTTAATTGACCATTCTCTAGTTGAATGATCTCTCAAGTATCCAGTTTAATCAATTTCAATTCGAATTACAATCTACGCTTTGTGTGTGTGCATATATTATATAAGTGTGTGCTCGTGACAGCAAATCAAAAATGATTTGTGTAGGCAACAGTTTTGGCTCAACTGTAGGAGGAGCCACATTCGTCGTGTTTTGTGCTCAGCCTGAAAGTAGGCAACAGTTTTGGCTCAGCCACATTCGTCATGCGAATTGTACTAGAAATCGATGACTTCTCGACTTGCTGTCACGTATGTGTGTGCGCGTGTGTGTGATTGTGTGTGAGAGACTTAACCGAAAAATACCAACATGTCTAGCTTTAACTGTGGATATATAGTTGAGTATATATAAGCGTATATGGCAAAGCTGCTTTCTCTATATAGTATGATTGAAATTGAAACATGTTTGCCAGTAACGGTATCGATAGCAGAAACGTAAACAGTAACGATAACAATAAGAATAGTAGGTAGTTAAAGGGTAAACGGATGTACGGGTGTACGGGGAGACCGAAAAAGAAAAGGATAAGGTGGGAATGCAACACACGGTGTGTCTCTAAAATATGCGTTAAACTCGAAACTGAAAGATAATACGAAACATGTGTACAAGTATGTATGCACACCAGAGTATACAAATACAGATGGCCATAAAAGTGGCTCTGCTTTTCAAAAAGGAAACACGAAACAAACGCAAAGAACGCAAATTTCAAAAGCCATAGAACAGCAACAAAGTTTTTATATAGTTAGAGGGGTTAACAAGAAAGTTAGAGTGAAAGAGAGGGGAGCTTAGCGGGTAGATGGGCAAAAAGAAACGGAGAGCAAGAGAGGGCAGAGGGGGCAGAGGGGGTGGAAGGGATTGGAACTCTGCGAGAGAGATGGAAAGATGGAAGCTCATCTTCAACATAAAAACAAACAAAGTGTAAAATTTTTTTGGTTTTCAAGTTATTTTGGTATTTTAGCATCGTATATATAGTACGTGTTTCTATGTTGTATATGTATGTTTGTGGTTATGTGTGTGTGTGTGTGCGCGCATAGTAAGTAGCATAGAATAGATAGTTAAGTAGTTATAGTAGTTGTAGTAGCTGGTCTATTTGATTGGTATAGTAGCACGACTACGGGGTGTGTTCTGGCATGATGTCTGATTATGGGGGCGTGTGCTGCGGGATGAGCGACTTTGAGAGAGAGATAGGGCTTATTTCGAATTCGGTTCGGGCTCTTGCGAATGCATTTCAATTAGTTGGATAAAATGGGGGCATGGGAAATGCTGATGGCAACTCTGCTTTTTTTTTGGCAAAACTTACCATTTTAATATCACTAATCGTCATAATACTGCGTACGAATAGATTGATTCTGACTATGGCGGGACCATCTGGCATAGAGTTTGATTTTTAAATTGTGAGTTAAGTTTCGATTGGTTGATTGCAAAAAGGGTTTAACTTATTTGTTGATCTAACTAAGCTAAGCTCTGCTTCGTTTTTGTTGTTGTTATTATTAGCTTTCTAAGCTAGTTTAGGTGTTTGATTTTGTTTTTCGAATACTTATAAACAGACTTACAGTAAGAAAGGACTTAAGGATTATATCATGACCAATTGTTGTTATAGTGTTTTATATTTCTTTATGAATTTGTCCAATGAAATTAACAATTACAATTAATCGAAACTCAACAGGAAAACGTAACGAAAATTCAAGCAGAAAATCAAAAAAAAATTTCAGACTTCGAAGGAATATTAGTAATATTAATAGTATTAGTTATGCATAGATTTAGTTTCGACTATAGCTCACCTGTGCCATTTATTCCAGACGGTCGTATTCTGGCATCGTATTTTCCTGCACCTAAAATTTGATCTAAGACTTTTTTCTCCTTTTCTCGGAAATTTATTTTGGCATTATTTGCTCTGAAATCAGGATATGGATAGGTACGCACGTATAATTTTAATTTTCGAGCTTCAAACTCTTTTTATTTTTGTGTGTTTTGTTTTAAGTTGTGTTTTTTGGGAAAAATTGCTGAAGTAGTTTTGAAAATTGTTTTGGCAGATTTTTTGATAATTTAGCGATAATTGCAGAAAAGAAAATATTTGCATAAGTTTACAGCAAAAAATTTGGAGTGTCAATTCAGATTCGAATTTGTGTTTTTTGAGTATTTCTTTTATATACAAATTAAGTGTGCTTTTATTTGATCTCTTTTGGTTTTGGGTGGGTGGTTTTGTGTGTAAACTCTGAAGTTATCTTCATTATACACTGTCGCACTTATCGAAAGCCCAGGCAAAGCCATACTTTCAGTTGGCCCTGTCCTCGGCTTAAGCGTAAAATAATTCCAAAATTTATGCTCCGACAAAAATTACATGAAAATTAATTACATTTTAATGATGTTGTTGTGAAGTGAAACTGTTTAAATCGTACAAGAACATGTTATGCAAATGAGTACAAGTATGCATGTGTGTTTTAAGTTCAAGTGGGCGCGTGGGTGGGGCGTGGCTGAAAAACAACAAACGCAAAAAGGCAAAACTCTACAGCTGACTACAGCACACTACTTGAAATATATATCATACATATGTTGTACATATATATACGAACAGGCACTCTATGGATAGATGGATATATATTGTATACTGTATGCGATATGCCTGGGGCATATCCTGTTGCCTGTGACCTGTGACCTGTGTGGCCCGTGGCGCTTGGCAAATTAACGGCAATTGTATGCAAATTGGCACACACTCGCACTGAAGTAAATCAAAATCAAGATGGCGACAAAATAATACGTGGCATTTACTATATTATTTTTATTTTTCAGACTACTGTATGTATATGTGTGGAGGTGCGTACAAGTGAGCGAGTACTTACAGGGAGGCGCTGCACAGGCTGGTAAAGTAAAAGATGGCCCAAAAGTAATGTCCGGTGCCCATGGCGAGAGGCAATCGAAACGAATAACGTTGGTGTTTGGTTTGGTTTGGCTGTATCTGGTCCAGTTGAGAGGTGACTAGCTGCAAAATAACGAGAGAGGGAGAAAGAGAGTTAACGATTTATTAACAGATTTTGGCAAGTGGCTTTATTGCCATAATTAAAGGCGTATGCTAAGTGAGTTCAATCTTTCTCAACTGAAATTTACTACCTTGTCTTGTAGGCAGTGTGTGTGTCAATCCCAAATTAAATTACCACAATTAACATGCTTGACACGAAAATCTTGTTAGATTTAGCTGTTTTTCGCAATTTGCATTCATAAATTCAATTTAAATTCGATATTCGAGCACCTGTCATTTTAAAGTGGCATGTGTAAAATTGGCAGGCACAGCCGTTGCCATTGCCATTGCCATTGGCTAAAAGCCGTATTTGACAGGCCATCAATAAAGTGCAACACATCGGAATTTTACGTAAATTGGTTGTTCAAATTCTTTGCTGCATTTCACACAGAATTTTAACAATTAAAGAGGGTTGGCTTGTTAAAATTGCTACCTCGTACTACAAATTGCATAATTGGCAAATTTTAAATGGGAAGTAAAGAAACTTCATACAGGATTTTTTTACCCGCTGCTAATAGGGAATGTAATAACTTTTTGGTTGTTTATTCCCTTTTTGTGACTTTTCCAATTAAAAGAATAGTATTATTTTGTTTTCAATAAAAGAATTAAGTTATAAACATATTACTGTCCAATTTTAATGTATACCAATTACAACATATAAGTATGTGTAACAAACTGAATTTTGAACGATTGTTCCTATTGTAGCTTTATATTAGAGTTGTCCGATTTTTTTGAAATTTTCAGAGCATTTTATATGAATAGAATAAATGCGTTGTAATTAGTCTGGCCTGGATATTTATAAAACTAACTAAAATCGACCGATAGGTTCAACGACAGCTATACGTCACATCGGTACGACTATGTTAAAATTTTAACCGCCCGACAAACACATACTTAGATATATAGATGGCAATTGTTATATAGAAATATCTTGACAATAAGCAGAAATAGACCGATAAGTTCCGAGTCGATCGATTTATTTTAATAGAATTTTAGCTGTCGATTACTAAGGTAGATATAAGAAGAGTTTATTAGCGACACCTTGAATAATAACAACAAGTAAGAAAGCTACAGTCGAGTGTGCTCGACTGTAATATACCCGCTACCCAGCTGCTCGTACATCATTTATTTGCGGAACAAAAAAACGGCTACAATCAAATTTTGACCGTAAAAGGCTATGGACTTATAATATTTATGCAAAGTCAAAATATAAAATAAAAAAAAAAAAACATTTTTGCACACATTTAATTTTTGATGCGGGCGGGACTCGAACCCGTAAATGCATCATAGTACTGTTCGTTTTGCAGTCCACAACTTAACCCATTTCACCACCGTACACGCACACACGATTCGGTACAATGCTGCAAGCAGCGCTGCCGGCAGCGCTGCTTGCAGCTATGGAAACGTTAGGCTGAATAGCTTCTGTGTTTATTATCCGATTGTTACCAAATTTTCAGAGATCATCTGGTTAGCTATAGATGTCATGCAAACCGGAAATGAACAATATGGCATCAAAATTGCACTTGTAATCAATGTTTTTTCGACTTACGGGGGCGTGGCCAAAATCCAAAATAAACTTGATCAGCGTGCAATAATAACACATATTGTCACCAAATTTGGTAGTCCTAGCTCTTATAATAGCTGAGATCTAGATTTTCACACGGACAGACAGACGGACAGACAGACAGACAGACGGACATGGCTATATCGACTCGGCTGTTGATCCTGAGCCAGAATATATATACTTTATGGGGTCGGAGGTGTCTCCTTCTGCCTGTTACATACATTTTCGGTTTGAACAAAGTTACAATACCCTTCTACTCTATGAGTAGCGGGTATAAAAATCTTAAGGTTCTATGGCAGCCTAACGATAAATCGGACCCATTCGGCTCGATCCGACTTATTTATAGCTTGCAGCAATATGATCAGGTTGGATGTTAATAGTTCTAAAAACTGTGAGACTAGTTCGTTTTGTAAGGGGCGGACAAATGGACAGACAAGCGGGCGGACGAACACACAATCGGACAGACAGGCAGACGGATGGACGGACAGACGAATATGGCTAGTTCAATTTCCCCGTTGCAACTAATTAAGAATACATATACTCTAGATGGTCAGAGATGTTTCCCTAGAAGTATAGAACTTTGGTTACAATCAAAGATGAACATAGAAATTCATAGATTCCATAGTAAATATCTATAGAACACGTAAGTAAGTAACTTTAAATTAAAATATTTAGCACAATTTTCAATTTCAATTTTACTTAGAAAATTCACTCGTTCAAGTACAATAAAAGCTCAAAGCCAAATATTTTATAATGTATTCTATAACCATAAGCTTTCGCTAGTGCATTAAAATGATCGTTTCAAAAATAGAGTAAACTGGATTAAAAAGCTATTGAAACACGGGTCGGAAAAGCCATGAAAAATCATTATGGCCAGAACAATTAAGACAATGTTGATGACGGGCAATGAGAAGCGGCTTTCAACGGCCGGCAGCGTTCACAGAGACAGATAGAGAGAAAGATAGAAAGAGCGAGGAAGATAGAGAGAGAGAGAGAGAGAGAAGGCAAGGGCCATTCGAATGTGAATACTGCAATCGAATTAATCCTTTATAAGCATTTTTGTGCACTTCAGTGCGCTACGCTGACGTCGACGTTGGCGTTGGCGTTGCTGTCGACGTCGACGTGCTGTGAATGCTGATAAGTGCGTGCAGTTGCCACGCCCAGATTTGTGAATGTGGCTTTTTTGCATATCAGTTGCAGTTGCAAAGGCGGCGACGGCGGCAACAATCGCGTTGGTATTGGGTGTTGCTAATGGCCATGACCGAGTCGTGCAGGCAAACGCATTTGTAAGCGTGTCTCTGTATGTGTGTGTCTGTGTGTGTGTATGTGTGTGCAGTGCAGGCAAATAATCAATTTAACGGCATGGGAATGGGAATGGCAACAGGCTGGCCAGGAATCGTGCTGTGTTAATTTGCTGCTGTGCCCGCAATTTCGTGCCATAAATACACAAAGTTGTTGCCGTTGTTGTTGTTGTTGCTGCTGTTGTTGTTGTTGTTGTTGTTGTTGGCTTTGCTGTCATTGTTGCTGCTGCTGTTGCTGCTGCTGGTGTTTGCCATTGTGTTGCCGCCGTTGCTACGGCACAGGCCACGTCAGCGTTGTTGACTGTTTTGCAGCTGATACAGAAACAGCTACAATAGGGCAGGGGGGGGCAATGTGAAAGAGACAGAGAGTGAGAGAGAGTGAGAGGGAGACCGGGAGCGAGAGCGAGAGCGGGTGTGAGAGAGAGGGGTGGCACAACCACGGGCGGTCTTCGTTTTTGGCCCGCTGTCAAAGAAAGTTAACAATGCGACTGCAATTGCAACTGCAACTGCGTCGGCAACTGCCACAGCGACTTCCACAGCGACTGCCAAATGCCCCACATTCGCAGCCTGCCAAGCAGCAGCAGCAGCAGCAGCAGCCGGCGCCACCAGCCTCCCTTGGCAACGCCCCCGCCTGAACCCATGCCTCGCACTCTCTCCCTCTTTCTCCTCTCTCTCTCTCTCCCTGCCTCACTCTCTCTGCCTGCCCCCTTCTCCTCCTGCTAACTGCGCATCCTTCTGCTGCTTCGGATTCTTTTGCTGCTTCTCTGGCTGTGGTGTAAATGGGTTTACTTTTATTTCATTTGTCTCTTGTTGTTTTTGTTGCTGCTGTTGCTGCTGCTGCGTGTCGTCGTCGTCAACGTTGGCGTTGTTGCTACTGCTGTTGCTGTTGCTGTTGTTGCCAAGTCGACACACTTTTCAGCTGCGCACTGTTTTTCTGCTACACTTTTGTCTACCTCTCGGCCTTTTGGCCATAGAGACAGAGAGAGAGAGAGAGAGAGAGAGAGAGAGATCTGAGTGTCGGTCTCAGTTTCAGGCCGTTTGTGGCGTTCTTCTCTTCTTCTTCTTCTTCCCCTTCTTGTTGTTGTTGTTTTCGTTACTCTTTTTTTGCATTTTCTTTATTTTTGCATGTCGCTTGTCACATCACTTCTTGTTGTTGTTGTTGTTGACTACAAGTTGAACGAACGCCCGCACAAAAGGCTCTGCGGACAATATTAATGGCCAACCCAGAGACAGAAACGCACACACACACAGCCTCACACACACACACAACTGCACACACTCAAATGCATGTAATATGTATCTCTCTTTGCCCAGAGCCCAGGGTCTTACCGTGCCTGTGTTGCTGTTGCTCGCAGCTGGAAGTCATTTGGCATTTTGTTTATAAACAAAATTGCTTTTAAATTAAAGTGAATTGTTCTGTTGCTTGGCTTGGCTTGGTTCGTTTCGAGTTGGCCACTTAATAAAAATTGTAATTGCATTTAAGTGCAAGTGAGCCTAATTATAGCACTACTGACTGGGGCATGTTGATGCGGAATAACTAAATAAAAGAGGTTTAAATGCATAATTGGAACATGAGAAGTCCGAAATAAGTTCCTACCTGACAACATGGGAAATATGAAGCTCTTTCTTTGGAGGCGTGGAGGAATTAAATTAAACTCTTTAATTATCCTATTTAAATTTAAATGAAACCTCTTTATGCGACGTTTGGTAATCGAGTTTGCACAATTTATGGGGGCGGAAGCGGGCGAGGCCCAATTTTTTAAAATAACTTTGACCACTGCAATTCACACAAGTCTTGTCACAAAATCTTGTGCCTTTAGCTTTTTAAGTCTTTGAGATCTAGGCGATCATACAGACATGATATATAGATGAACCGACAGGCCTGGCTTTATTCATGCGGGTATTGATATTGAATCAGCATATAAATAGTTTATGCAGTCACAAATGTTTCCTACTGCCTGTTACGCACATTCCTACAAACACAATATGTATTTGTTAAAATTCTTTAAATTATGTCTACATTTTTAATATAGCAAGATTGATAAAATTAAATATGAACTTAAAAAAATAATATAAATAGTAATAATATAAATAATTACTTTATAATAATTTTTAAAATATATTTAATATAATTTCAAAATAAATAAACAATCAATATTAACAATGAAATTAAATTTGAATTTTAAGTTAACACAAAAATATATATAAGTGTGACATTTTCAGTTGGTTAACATTAATAATAATTAATTAATTAATTAATAATTAATAATAATAATACATTAAAATTATATAAAATAAATAACGATTCCATGAAATTATCTCCTGAACTTGAGATTGAGTTAGCAAATTGAGATGCTCAAGTCAAAGCTTACTTGGGGCATAATTTCATGTATATTTCATTATTTTCAATGTATATATTATTTTAATTATACAGCATATGCTTAAAGAATGTTTACTAGTATATGTCCATTTCCATTTCTCGACTCTTGAAACTACTTGCATCAGCAGCATCTACATTTGCTTGAAATAATTGTTAATTCCGCTCGACTTTATTAAAGCCGAACATTTCCGGCTGCTAAGTACGTCTCTGCCTCTGCCTCTGCCTCTGACTGTGCCGTGGAGTTGCATGGGAAGCGTGAGAGGGAGAGAGAGAGAGAGAGCTACGGCTTAAGGCTTTATTCCGGCCATGATTTCTCAAATTCTGACTAGCTTTCCGTTTGCCTTAGCTGGGGACTGTGCCTGTGCTTGGCTCTGGGTCTCGAACCCTTTCCGGCTCGGTATATCTTCTCGGGCTTATGGCGCTCTCTACTTGCCTCGAGGCAACAACAACAACTTGATTTCGCGCCGCAGCTCTGCCAAATGGCGTGTTGAGCGTGTTGAGCATGCTGCGTGCAATCTTGGCACACACACATACACACACACAGACGCACACACAGACATACAAGTTATCTGTGTATATAATTTTTTTCATTTTATGCCGCTCAGCGGCGCTTGTAGCTCGTTATGTTGATTGGATTTTGTTGCCGCCCGCTTGTAGAACGGCGCGAAAGTAGTCCACACACACATACGCAAGCACACACACATAACACACACACGGAGACGCACACATACGCGTTGGCGCTCGCTTACGCACACTATTAAGGCACTTGCACTGCAAGTAAAGGAATAAAGTCAAGTATGATGTGTGCTTCTGTATGTGTGTGTGTGTGTTTGTGAGAGTGTGTGTGTATATGCAACTGCTGTCTGTGTGTTGGTGTGTGCGTGCCATAAAGCTGGATTCATTTTTTTCTCATGCTTCGCTCTCCTCGTTTTATGTATGCAAAATTTTTTACACTCTCGTTTTCGCAGCGTGTTTTTGTTGTTTTCGGCTTTTTGTTTTTGTGTTTTTTATTATTATTCTCTCGCTGTTTCCCTGCTCTGTGTGTGTGTGTGTGTGTTTGTGTGTGTGAGATTTTTTTTGTTTTCTGCTAAATTGTAAGTAAGTGGGCTTAGTAGCATTTCGCCGTTTAGACATGCGGCGCGTATCTGTGTGCGCCACTGTGTGTGTGTCTCTGTGTGTGTGCCTCTGTGTGTGTGTGTGACATTTTGCGGCGCAAGGATTTGCATAAAGCCCCAGCTCAGTTTGTTTGTACGTGTGTGTGTGTAGGAGTTGACTTTAACATTTCATTTCTGCAGTCGCTTGAGAAAGATTCGATTTGCGCAAAAAAAAGAAATCTAATCAAATAGCAGAAAAAGTTAAAGGTCAAAGTGCAACGCCTACAACGCCGTGCGAGGTGCGAAACAGGAGTACTCTCTCTCACTCGCTCTCTCCGACTATGATGCTATTTCAGGAAGAGCACTCTCCTGCCCCACTCCAGGCATAACTTTATTAGCCACGGCTGCTGCAAATGTCAGCCCGAGCCGGAGCGTAACATCTGAGTCCGGTCAAAGGTCGAGGCTTGCAACGGGCTGCGAAGCTGCCGAGCTGCCGAGCTGCCGCTCTGACGGCTTCTTAATTAATTGAAATGTCAATACATTGTTCGCATCTCCTCCCCCCCCCAGACGCAACTTTTAATGAAAGTGTGTGCCAGCCATGGCTGCAAAGGCAAAAAGGAGACGAGTCCACGAGGGTCTTCCAAAAATCATCTATCATGGCAAGCGAGCGCAGGGACGACGGCGGGAAAGAAGGAGCTTGCTGGGGCGTGCGCGCGTCTATTTTTAGCTGCTGCCCCAAGCCAAACAATTCGCCAACTTAACTCAAAATTAGCTGGCATGAAAATTTCCAACCCCAGAGAAGAATTTATGGCCCCGAATTCGGAGCGGAGGCTAACAAATTGCCGCTCTGTTACTTTTTACCTAGTTGTGGGTCAATAAACTAAACTAAACTAAACACACATGGTGGGTATTAGGCGATAAAAACGTAGCTAAATACAAAGGATAGCGTGGTTAAGAGACGGAGGGGGAGTGACGCCTTTCGGGGTCGCGTGATAAGAGCGCGATAAGCAGCCGCCTCTGCCTGCTCTGCCTGCTCGGTCATGCTCCCCTTATTGGCTTAAATTGCCACAGTGCGTGCTAAAAATGCACACGCACGTACACAAACACACACACACATACCCTCTCTTGCATGTGTGTGTCTGTGTGAGCGTGCTCTGTGCATAGATAAATCACACATTCTAACGCTTTGCGGCCATTTAATGCCTGTCAAGATAAGCTTCTCCTCTTCCCTCCCATGCTCCTGCACCTCCGCAACTCGCTCGCGCAGCCAAAAAAAAAAAAATAATTGACTAAAATTGTATGTGGCGCTGGTTAACGGTAACGTCAGAGGCCACGCGCGTTGTGGCCTAATGCGTTTATATATATATGTATCCAACCCGATTTTCCTGTGCCAAAGTGCACTTTGCTGTCGCCTGCGTTGGCGAAACTCTTCTCTCGTAGTCCCTACCCGAGATAGTTGTAATAGATAAAATTGCAGAAGAGAGAGAGAGAGAGAGAGACAAAGGAGGGAGAGGGAGAAGTAGGGGCAGCTTGGAGTTGCTATAATCTACATTAATTTACTCCATTTTTCCCGTTCAGGTTTTTGTTTACGATGGCTTAACACGTCAACTTCGCTCTC
The DNA here is from genome assembly GCA_018904095.1 of Zaprionus ghesquierei. Lineage (NCBI taxonomy): Eukaryota > Metazoa > Arthropoda > Insecta > Diptera > Drosophilidae > Zaprionus > Zaprionus ghesquierei. The sequence goes on from JAEIGP010000676.1 coordinate 3,874,587, forward strand.
TCCCGCCCCACATATGCGATAATTAACGTTGAAATTCCATTGAAAATGTTATCAACGTTGGTAATTACATCGAAAAAGTTACTTCATAAAGTATTCCACGTCAAAAATGTGTTAGTTTGAAATGGGATACTTTCAGCTGGGCCATGGCTGGGCTATTGTTAGTTCTATATTTAGATCAGTATTTTTGCCTTGTCATGCAATCAAGAGTAAAGAGAAAACAATGACAGGGGTTTCTATTACTGTTAACCCCTTGGGGGCATTTAATTGGAATAATGACGGGTATACAGGTTGTATGTGCATGGATCTAATTCATTTTGGAAGTAAAACAGACACAAATTTCTCCACTTTTGCAGAGCATTTTTAATGCAAAAATAAAAATAGATAAAAATAGCAAAATCAAGTAGAGCAAGAAAGAAAGGTTCAGCGAATGTTTAATATCCTTGCAGTTACTCTAAATAGAAAACAGTGTTAAATTGCTGAACATAGCAAAAGCTTCATAGTGTTGTCTTGAACAATAGGTAATATCGACCGATAGATTTAGTTGCAGCTATGCGAAACATCGGTTTGATTTTAAGAAGAAACGCAACTGCCTTCTAAGGCGTACTTGGCCTCAAAGAATACCAAAAATTGTCCGATAGGTTCTATGGTAACTTTACGATATATCGGTCCGATGCTGCTCATTTTCACTTATTGTAAGAAACACGTATACACACTTTTTGTGAAGATAGCTTTAAAACTGAGAGACTCGTTAACGTTGCAATAGACAGACGGACAACCAGACAAATGGGCAGACGGACATGGCTATCTCGACACTCCTATTGATGCTGTTCTAGAATATATATAAAATTTCAGTTCACATTCGAGCTGATTTTTGACTCAAAATTATATCTCTGCAGTCAACGTTTTTCTTTTATCACAAGCCAAATAAAAAATCAATTTAATTTGAGCTCAATAAAATGCATCATTCTCTGCTGTATCCCGAATTAAATTATAAAGTGCACAGCCTACGCGCTTGTTAAAGTCAAACAAAATTAAAAACCATATGATTTGCCAAGAGAAACAATTTAATTGCATAAAAAAATAATTATCGTAAAAGCGTGACAATTTGTTTGGGAAAACATATATTTGCATACAGTTGGCAAAATATATCTGTGCACGTATGATATACTTTTACATATATAACTTCCCTGTTGTTGTTGCTGTTACTGTTGATTTTTGCGAGTTGAAAGTTATTCTGGCCACAGCCTCTTGCCGTGAATTTGTATTCATCGTATTTTACTTAATATTGACTTGCATATTTACCCCACAGCGGCCTGAGTTTTATGCCATTTGTGTAATTAATAACGGTTCTGCCCACGAAAGTTTGGACCCCTCCCCCATCCTCTTCGCGGTCATCCCTCGTCAAGCCCCGTTGTTTTTGCCGTGTCAACCTGTGCGACCCGCTTAAATGATTAATGAAGCTAAAAATGTCAACTTTTTGCCCGACTTTGCGCAGAGGTGAAACGAAGTTTGCCTGCCCACACACACACACACACACACACACATACACAGTTTGTCTGTCCTTCGACTCCGTCAGTCAGTCAGTTAGTCAGTCAGTCAGCCAAGTCGAGTCAGTGCAGCCGTCCATCAAATATTCATTAATCAACGCTAAATACATTTAAGTTAATATTAATTTCCTTTGGCAATTAATTAGCGGAAGTGCAGCAACCCCTCACCCCTCCTCTTCACTCCTCTCCCCCCGCGCAGACATAAATCGCGCCAAAGTTGCAACAATTTCAATTTGCAACAAGCTGAGCACTGGGCGAGCGTAAACAAAGTGCTAACCGTGCAGCGCGAGGCTGCCACATTGAAGCAAAGCGAAAGCAATAAGCAGCTGCCACACTGCCACAAGGCCATAAAACAAACGCGCGCGCTACGTTGCACGATTTCGCGGGGGGAGGAGAGGGAGGTAGCGAAGGGGGCATGCAACCGGAGCCGCAGCTAAAACCATTGCCGAGTGCAGCTGCAAAAGTGTCAATTGACAATGAAACCGAAATGCGACACGATGCCACAGACTGCCCGCCAGTCAGGCAGTCAGTCCGTCAGTCAGCCCGTCAGGCTGTCCGTCTGCCTTTCGGCGCGTCTGTGGCATGCCAGGCGGTACTCCGAGAGCAGGACATATAATCCGTTTGGCAAGTGAGAGCTTGGCGCTCGACTCGACGTTAACGATTTGCCCATTTGCTTGAGCACTTTCATGGCATGCCACCTTTGGGGCGGCACGGGGGGGCGTATGAGCAATGCCAACCATTTGGCCCAACTGTTCAACTTTGTTGAGCAACTTTCGGGGCGCGCACAGCGCAAATGTTGATGCCATCCTGGTCGTCGTCATCGTCGTCGCTTGCTCGGTATTCCGCATGCTCATCCATTTCAAGCATTTCTTCTCATTCTTCCATTTTTTTTTCTTGCCCGGCAAAACTTTTGCAACTCGCAGCCTCCCGATGGAGCGTTCAATCTTCAGAGCTGCCGGCAAGTTACTTAATTGAAATGCTGCATTTGTTTTGGACAACTTTCGCACTAACATAATACCATGTACACTGGCACGAGTGTGCTCCAATTGTTGTTGTTGTTGTCGGTTGTTGTCGGTTGTTGTCGTTGCTCTGAAGTAGCGCAAAGTTCGCTGTAGTTGCACTCAAAGTTTGCTTATATAATTCCAAACTGGCCATTCACTTAATTGGACCGCAAAGCGAGTGCATAATTAATAATAATAATAAAAGAAATTGTTCAATTCGTATGCGGGACATGACTGGGATTTGGGGGGTAGTTGCTAATAGAATACAGATTAACATTGAATATTTTCTTTATCAAAAATTCACATAGGTTTTTGGAAACTCTTATTTTTAACTTCGGTATTTATAGTCCGATCAACTATCGTTTGCAGGATAGATTTCTTTTTTATTAATCTATGTGCATATTAAAGCAGAAAGCGGTAGCATTAATACTTTTCTTTATAAACGTAAATTATGAATTTGCGTGGGCGGTGGGCGTGGCACAAAAAATTTAAAACATACTTGATCTGGTTACGGACAGATAGACATAAGGACATGACTTAACCGACTCAACTAACAATCCAAAACAAGAATATATTTACTCTATGGGATCTGTCACGCCTATTTATGACTGTTAAATACATTTGCACAAAGCAAGTATACCCAGTTTTTACAATTTTTACTGGTCGAGGGGTATAAAAACCCCAAATAATAAAAATGTTCACTATTTATAGAGGGTTTTAAGCTTTGAGTTTCAACAACTTTATCACTCAGTAAACCATGTTGCATTTTCAAAATTCTCAATACGTTCGCACATTTTCGTAATTGAATTTAATTGAAAAACGGCAATTTACCTTAATTTGTATATAGTTATATAAATATAACTGAAAATATAAAATGAAATTGTTTAAACAGCTCTTGCGCAATTTGAACTTAATTAACATTTCCAAGTGGAGAGGAGGAGGAGTTAAAATAATTCAAATATTTTGTAATTGCATGCGGAATGCAGGCGAACAGCTAAATGAGCAAATATTACTAGCTGCTCTCTCCCACTCTGCCTCTTTCTCTCTTTCTTTCTCTCCACCTCCCTCACTCTCTTCATCTCTGGCTTTAACTCTGTAGCTCCCTCTGCTTTAAATTTGATACAACATAAACAACACGGCGCCAACTGTAGTCAAAGTTTGGTCACGTCCCGAGTCCACATACAGCTGGCCAGGCTGCGGCTTCCTGCTCAGCCCCTCCTTCTCCTCCTCCTCTCGCTCTCCCCCCTCGTGCTTCCTTGAACTAAGGCTTCCTTTCGAGTTCTGGCTTTGTTCGCTTGCCCGTAACCAGAAAATGACAAAAGCCATGTCAACAGCATCTGCAAGGGTTCGCCCATGCCGCCAGGGGTAACTGGGCAAAGGGTAGGCAGCAGGTCGATGGGTTGGGGGGGCAGGGATTAAGACAATGCCCTATTCCTGTTATGTGTGTGTGTGTGTGTGCGAACTATTCGTGTTGCTTATGGCCAAGTCTTGGCACAAACTTCTCTGGCCAATGGCAATTTGGTTACGTTTCAAGCAGCAAACAATGGCCCGATAATTTATTCATATTTGGCTACAAAAGTGCCACACAATGCACACACACACACACTTACACACACTCACACGTGCGTTGTCTGTCTTTGAATTTTTAAATAACTATAAATTTCTAAATTTACACAAGAGACTTCACACACACACACACACACACACACGGCGAAGACACATTGCACTTGCGATAAGCCACAAAAATCTGCCGGCAAACAATGGGAAAATTTTAATGAATATTTCGGGTCGAAGCTTTTACGTCCTCAGTGTGTTGTTAATTGCCACATAAATTTGCCGGACAACACCCACCCAGCCAGCCCACTGTACACAAAGACACAAAGAGAGAGAGAGAGAGAGAGAGGGGCGAAAAAAAAGTACTCAACATAAAGTGCTATCCACACAATTTGCCTAATATTTATATGCATTTGCATAATGAATGCAATCAAATTTCTGCACACTGCGAAAGGTCAACTCTAATGAACATAAATATTTAACGGGGCGCACAAAAAAGATAAATGTTTAATTTTGATAGTTTCAAATGCTGTTGATATACGCTAGGCGCAACTCAGGGTACAATGGGCTGCGGCACTCTGTCATTAACATTTGCGAAATTACAAACATGAAAAAGGTCATGAAAGAAGGAGTGTAAAGCAGCTACACTTAAGAGCAGAACATCTTTTATAGCACTTTAAAAAATATTAACAAATTTTCTAATCAAAACTTGGTTTTAGAGTTATACTGGCCAGGGTATTAACTAGTAAAGTAAATGTAATTAGCGCCTTCTATATCAAAGTTGTAATATCTTATACTAGTGTATATTAAACACATCGAATTGACTCGGTTATACTTTATAAAAAAAAAAGGTATACTGTTTTTTAAACAAAATTTATATTGTTTTATAGAAATTTATAGAATTAATGAATGTCATTAAATAAAATGATGTTTAAAATTTGGCTTTATAATTATTCTGGGCAGGCTATAACAAAAAACAACAAGCGCAATCTACGTATTGTATACCAAGGTTGCTATATTCATCGAGTAGAGTGATAAGTAAGCGCTTTTAAAATATATTTTAGATAATCATACGGACAAAAACGATAAGATTGACTTGGCTACTTTTGTAATTTATATAGAATCAATATTGCCCTACTACTTTACTAGGTTTCAAATATGAACAAAATCCTATATTAAATATTCATCAATATAGCAATATTCTTTAAATAATAGAGAGCTCAGCGTATATTCTTTCAGTATAGTATATTGTTTAGAATACTAAGCAGTAAAGGTTAAAAAATCATATTGATATGCACATCATTATGGCAATATTCTTTGTATAATGGATAATCTTTCTTCTTTATTATAAATACAAGTACTTTTAATAAAATGCTTTATATTCATATAACAATTACTGTCCCATGATTTCACTAAATAAATTTTATAGATATTCATCACGTTAGCAATTTTCTTTAAATAATAGAAATATCGCAATAAATTCTCTTTCTATTCATTAAAAATAATCTGATCAATTTTAAATTTCGTATCTTTTAATTTAGTTCGCAAATAAATTATGATTTTACATTTCATTTTAAAGATACATTGCTCGCGATCGTGCTCGTGCTGCCATTCAAGTGAAATACAGTGTATTGTGTTCATTAACTGTAATGAACGATGCACCGTACACAGTTCGCAGCACAACCCAATTGCTTTGATAAGCTTTTAATTAGTTTTCTGTGAATTTGCGTTGCACAAATACATATTAGTAGATGCTCAATCAAAGTGCTCTGTTTCCGGGAAAGCTTGAGTTAAACTTGAGGTAGTACTTCAGATTTATAGGTAATCAAATTGAGTTTGTTTGCCTGCGGGCCAAGTGCAAATTGCATAACGCATACGCCGCGTGTGCAGCAGCAGCGGCGACGGCAACGCACACACAAATCTGGCGACACTGTGCTTGTTGTCATCGTCATCGTAGACGTTGTTGTAGTTGTTGTCGTTGTCGTGGGGTGTGTGGCTGGGGTTTTGGCATTAGTGCCAAGAAATTTTGCGGAGGGATGGGCCAACTAATTGCGGCTGCATAACTTGTTGCGCCTCGGCAAATCGCACCTCCGACACCCGCTAAGACCAGCAATGCAGCCAGGCATGCATGCATGTGGGTATGTGGCTGTGTGTGTGTGTGTTCGTATGTGTGTTCGCCGCAGACAGACAACGCGGCAGACAGTATAGACAGCGACTGTCGTCTGTCTAAGAACTGTGGCCAACAACAACAACAACAGCAACAGCTGAACAGGCAACAAACACATGCCGCCAGCGAATTGCATTAGCTATGTCTCTCCCTCTCTCTCTCTCTCTCTCTCTCGGCATGTGTGTGTGTGGGTGTGTGCCACGCCCCTGACAACAGAGCAGCGCCCGAGGCCACATCGCTTGTCTGTTTACCATAAACAAAGTCAAAGTGTCTTTGGCAAGCAGCTCGACAGGCATTTTTGTTTGATTTGCCAGCAAATACAACAGAGAGAGAGAGAGAGAGAGAGAGAGAGAGAGAGAGAGGAGAGAGAGAGCGGGGGTTGGGCGCAGAGGCAGCAACCGAAAAGCGGTAGGCGACAACGAAAGCTAATAAAATAAATATCAGAGATGCCATCAGGCGGCCACCCCTTGCTTGCCTGGCCCTGGGGCAGCGCGATGATCTAGTGACTGTTTTAAATGCAATTTGGCTGACCGGCAGTCAGCTTGAGCGACAACTTTCCGGCACCCAAGTGCATAATGTAACAAAATATATTTTCATTTCCTTTTTACAAATACCCTGTAATACTGAAATGTTTTTGCGACTAATCCGATTTTCTTTCGAGCTTTCTGTATTTGTTAATTTTCTTTAGGTCATACAAAACGGGCACCGTAAGAATTATCATTTTAAATAATACATATAAATACAAATTTTAATAAATAACAAACCTTTATAAATATTTAATAATAATATTATAAAAATAGTAATAATAAATTTTAAGAAATAACATAAGAAAGTATTTTTTAGATTTTTTAAATAATCGAAAAAAATTTAAAAATTTACGAAATTAATTTAATAAAATAAAAGCAACTTTTGTTACCAAAATATGCTCAAAATCTAAGTAAGATAAGCCCCAATTGCAATTAAATATTTTATATAATTTTATAGTTTATAAAATATTGTCAATATATGTCAATAAATGGATAAATAAATGAAATATAATTTTAGCTGCATCTAAGCCATAAGCAATATGGACATTTATTTATTTTATTTCGATTTCGTTCCCTTTCTTCACAATTCCCTCAACCAACTGCAACTACAACTGATTGCCGATCATTAGGCAGCAGAGTGCATAAAAGTTTTCAAAGTAACACAACTCAAGCATTATGCACCACTGATTGGGATCTCTTGAAAGATATTAAGCTGCAAAGGCAACGGCAAGGGCAACGGCAACATGTTGCAGCATGCAACGAACCGCAAAGAGCATCAGCAGCAGCGGCAACAGCAGCTCAATTGAGGACCTCAACTCGGTTTATGGCCGCCGTCTGGCTAAGAGCTTAATAAAATTATGTGACGATGATTGCAGCCGGAGTATGCTACCAAAGAGAGTGCGAGAGAGAGAGAGAGAGAGAGAGAGAGAGAGAGAAAGGAAGAGCGAGCGAGACGATAGCACAGCAAAGTAAGGTAGCGTCAGCTGAAGTCATTCGCTTGTCCGGTTGCGGATGTGGATGTGGATCGTTGCCTGACTGCAAAATGGCCGTCTTGCCAGCTGCTTCCGTTGCTACAGCTGCTCATTCTCCTGCTCTCTCTCTCTCTCTCTTCCTCCCTCTGTGCTCAGTGGCTACTGCGATGGCTCCTGCTGCTTGGCTGCCACTTGAAAAACGCATTAAGGCTGCAGTTTTGTGTGCCATTCGTATGTATATTATGTATATACATAAACTTATAGCCAGTTGTACATATGTATGTGTGTGTATGTGTGTATGTGAGCACTTGTATAACTGCCCTATATGCATGCCAGAGTGGTTTGTTGATTGCATGTTAAAAGGCTGCTTCTGCTTCTGCTTCTGCTGCCGCTGTCGCTGCTGCCTCGGCTGCACCGTCTGCCATGAAATTTAATTAAAAACTTGTGTGCCATGAAATTACATTTCGACGTGCGTACAACTGTATGTGTGTATGTGCGGGTGTGTGTGCGTGTACTTGAGTGTGCCAGCGGCACGTGCAGCAGCGTCCAAAGGTAGGCGACGCACAAAGGCAAATGCTGCTTGATTTTCTTTTTTTCGATATTAAAATATGTATATATTATATATAAGTTTGGCCTGGCCAAGTGCTGGGCAGGAAATGGAAATGGCTAACTTCCCCTTGAACATCATTGCAATTGGCGCAGCTCACACGCCGCACTTATCGAGATCCACTTGATGCTCCATGGACAACCAAGTGGACCGGAAATGGTCACTGCCCAGAGCCAAGAGCAGGTGAGCAGTTGGGCAAAAGAATATTCATTATGTTTTCAAAAAAAGCGCAGGTTAATTAATTGCAAGACATAATGAGCGGCATAAGTTGCATTTTTATAAATATGGAGAAGTATTTATTTATTTAAAATTACAATTTTTGTGGGATGCAAGTAAACAGATCTACAGTTCAGCGTATTCGGCAGTTAGATACCCTTCGCCTATTTGCTGAATTTGCTGTCTATAGCTATTACAGTTGCTGAGAACGGCGCTTTCATACGGACCAACGCAGAAACAAATATAGCTTAATCGACTCGGCTAGTCATCCTGAGCAAGAACGCATATTATGCGACAATACACATTATGTAGTCTGCCACGCCTCCTTCCGCCAGTTACATACAATTCCACAAAGTTAGTATACCCTTTCTTTAATCAGTTTCAATGGCTGAAGGGGATCAAATATTCCCTTGGATTGTTACGTAGCAAAAATTGTTTTAAAAGTTTCAACAGTTTTAATAAGTCAATATTGAATGGAGCTATTTATGGTTATGCATCAAAGAAAATACTCAGCTTTATTTTAATAATAAGCTTTATTTCTTGCACAAAAATTCAATAATTATTCAAGCAAATTTCCCCTTAGAATCCTATAAAAACAAAAGACATGACTCTCCATTAAAGAAGAGTTTTAATTATAATAAATTAACTACAAAGTACAAAAAGCTTTTTAAAAGTCCTCAAAAAATGAAGAGAACAAAAGACAAAGTATTTATTTTAAATAGATGCAGAGTTAACAATAGTTTGCATAAATAAATTCTCAAATGTAAACATAGTTGGCAACACAGTTGGCAATATGATGGCGATGCGAGAGCATAATGCAAAGTGGAATAAACAAAGTTACACAGAGAATGAACAGTTAAAAAGGATAACTTTTTTTTTTCCTACCAAACTATTTGAATTTTGCTTTAGCTAAACGACTAGAAAACAGGTAAAGGAGCCGAAAGGGGAGGGGGGAATATCATTTAATTGAAGCAAACTTAAATATTTACACACTGTGCAGTAGAAGCGAATCCAATTGCACGAGCAAATTATGCTAAGCTCACCGTTCTCAGCTCATAACCCTTTTATGCATGCGCATTATAAATGCAAATCTCGCTTAGAGATTGCAATCAAATTGCAACACCTACTGCATAGATCCACCCATCTCCCCCTCCCCTTTCCCATATTCTGCACACATACTTTGTTGCTGTGGGGAATATTTGTTATTCAAAAATACTAACTGGACGCTGGTGTTGCCTCGCTCTGCATATTTCAATTAAACATAACACATACGCCATGTGGTACAGCAGCTGCCCGGCACGGCTTGCTGCAAAATCCGCTTAAAACTTATTCAATTAAACTTCAGGCAGGGCAGGGCAGGGCAACCAGCAACAAATAGACGACAAATTCCAATCGTAAAAATGCAAAGTAAATGGCGAACAGCAAATGCCATAAACTGTGAGATATGTTTTGGAATAAACAGTGCGCAAAAGTGTGGAAGGCAGAATACCCTGCAATACTTGCCTCTCTCTCTTTCCCCTCCTGAGCCAAACGTATTTGCATCTGTAGCAAAACCTGCGGAAAATATCTTCAAAAACTTAACGAAACTAGTCAAAAGTCAGTTTGTCGGACATGTCTCGGCATGTCGCCGTGCTGCCGTGTGTCTGTCTGTCTCCCACGCTCTCTGTGCCAGGGTATAAAAATATGCACATAAAGTGTGTATAATAAATCCGGATAGTGCAAGCGGGGGAAGCAAGAAGGAGAGCCGTGCACGCCGGCAGCGTATGCAACACAATAAACTTTGTGAAATGCGAGAGTAAAAATGCGGTGAATAAAAATAAGCTGTCAGCTGTGAGCTTTTGCCGTTTGTGGGTGAATGGCCAGGTGTATAAATAAGTTAATATGCAGGGTATGCTTGGGTATGCAAGCGATAATGAACGACAGCTCAGACAGATTCAGAAAAGTGTACTCAGGCGGAGTAGAAAGACGAGTTAGTGAGCTAAGACCAGAAAGAAACGTTGACGTAAAAGATAAAACTTCACCTTTTGTGCCGATACAAAATATATATAAGATTAACTTATTTCGGTAAATATTTGCTTAGGTTTAAAAAAATAAAAATTAAAAATTCTATAATGTGTTTTACACATTGTTTCTTTAAAAAGCAATTGGTAAAAGAGACCCGATTAAGAGTAAAAATTTTAAACAATATCTAAAGAATCCTATTAGACTTAAAAAAATATTTTTAAATTTATATATTTATTTATCTGTTAAATTTATTAACATTTTATAATTAATTTTATTAGTTTGTTATATATGATAATATGTTATTTAGTGTAAATTTAAATTATTCTTAATTAAATTTTGTTTTTTTTCTGTTCATTTGTAAACTGCGAAAACAATTAAAAAATATTTCATCCCCTTAAGCGCAGGGTATTTCCCACAGTCTAGTTTGACTACAAGGGGGTCGCAGCTGTTTCTCGCTTGGCTCCTGCACATGGCTGGGCAATGGCATTGTTGTCGCTGATAATAATCTGCAAATCAGCTTAAAAGGTACGCTGAAAATATCACAGTTCCCCGAACAACTTGAACCGTCCAACTTTACAAATCAAAAACTTTTGCTGAATACACTCGCCGGGCCCGTCCCCCGTTCGTCTGCCAGCAGCTCTTTGCCCCTTTCTCCCCCTTCTCCTCTCTCTCCGTCTTTCTCTATCTCTGCCAGTTTGCAGCATCCATTTCTCGCATCTCACACAACTCAAATCTCTCTCTTTCGCAGCTCACGTCTACCATTTCTCATCTCACCATTTTCTATTCTGTTTTGCTCGCATTTATTTAACATTCATTCTGGCATTTTGTTTTCTATAGTCCGTGGCTTCGTTTGACTATTTTTTACACACACACACAGACACACACTCTTTTTCTCGCTGCCCGCAGACGCCACAACAAAGCACATTTTTAGGCAACGTGTGTGTTTGTGGGGGGATACGAATTGGTGGAGGGTGACAAAGCCGGAAACGTGACTTATTTGAAATTTATGTACTTTTTAGCCAACGAAACGACAACAACAAAAGCAAAAGGCAAAACTAAAACCCTCGCAATTTTGTTGTTTATACAATAAAAAGCAAAGCGTTTCTCTCTGCATCGCATGAAATTTATAGAAGAGCAAAGTCTCGTTTCTGCCACTATCTGCCCAACTTTACCATCGAAAAAGGACAAACACTCAGAAACACACATACACACAGAGACACACATACACACAGAGACTCACACGAGTGCGATTGCATTTTGTCAGCCATTTTATGTTTTTAATTCTTGCCGGGCGCTTAATTAGAATCCATTTTTTTTTTGTTCGTTCTCTCAAAGAACGTGCCCAGGCCGGGGCCACATGGCGTATGTGCAATATGTAAATGCGACTGCATTTCACATTCACAAATTGAAATCAACGAGCTTACAACTTGATAGGTTTTTGTGCACCCCGCTCTAGTTGCCTTTCCCCTGCCACCCCTAGGCCCTGCCCTTCCCTTGCCTCTTTCTCTGTACCCCCTCTCCCTGCTTCTTTGCTTTTCGCTTCACGATTCGTTTCGCTGCGCTGTTGGTTTCGTTTTTCCAGCATTCACACACACACACACACAGCAACACCCGCTCTCCCACACACGACATTCCGAGCTGTTGTTGTGCTTGCTGTTTGCTGTTTGACATGCATCGATTACATAAATGAGAACCCAGCGGGAACAGAGGAATGCAGGGCATGGATACAGAGGAGGGTCGGTGGGGCACATGGTGGGGCCACCGTGGCATGACAGCTGCGGAACGACATAAGTCACGAAGCTTTTGCTAATGATGAGGACCATCATGATTTTTCAATTAACCAAATGTGAAGAAGATTCTGTGTGTTATTTTCATGCTGTTTTCTCTGACAAGGCGAGAGGGCGTATAAGGCGAGAAGGGGTGGGGGGACTGTGACGAGACAATGGAAAAACAACGAATATGTGACAATCACAGCAATGAAAGACAGTCACGCGATGGCGTTAGCAAAGCCGAGCACGAACCGAGGCTGCGCAAATGTTTAACCAAGGTTGAATTGATTAAAAGCATTACTAAGTAAGCTACATTGTAATTCGCACAGATCTCTCTCTTTCACTCTTTGACTGATTGTTGCAAAATCCACGTTTGGCACGATTGTGCCTATAATAGCTAAATGTTATAGTCGTTTCATTTTAATAACGCTTTCACGGAATTTTATGCACATAGAATTAAGTAGATGTAGTTAGTTTGACTTGAAAATCATTGAGATATGTACATAAAAATTGACCATTAGCTTGTATGATAGCTATATGATAATATGGCTCGATGCGGCACGCATCGACACAATAAGAGCGGGCAGCAAAAAGAAGCATGTATACCAAATTTCATTAAGAAAGCTCTAAAACTAAGAGACTAGCTTGCGTTGCAACAGATAGACAGACAGACCGACGGACAGATAGAACGAAAGACGAATTGGCTAATTTATTTCCCCTACTGATGCTTATTTATTATATATGTATATACTTTATAGGCTCGCAGATGCTTCCAATGTACGCTGCAATTATCCACAAATTAAATACCCTCTGGCTTTAAAAAATAAATAAAAAATAATATTAATACAGTGTAGTACGGTTTTTTTCTAATATTATATACGAGAATACTGAGGACACAGCAGCAAATGAAATACCAACAAAATTTCTATAGTATTTTAAATATATATTTTTTCGCAATTGATTGATTTATTACCCGAAAAAAGTGTATGCAAATAATATTATCCTAATAAAAAACTCAGTTATTTATTATATGAAATTAAATGATATGTGTTCCGATTTATTGGAATATTTGCATAGCTATTTGCAATACATTTTTTCGATATATCAACAAGGTGTACTTTTCTTTTTTTGGTAATACATTTAGAAGATCAACAATAAATCGTTTCAATTAGTTGGCAGAGCAAAACTTTGACAGGTTATCAGACAAATTCATGAATTCTCAATTTAGATGCAGTTAGGCTGTACAGAATTTGATTGTGTATTTTCAGGCCGAAAGCGAGGCAACAGTCCATGCCAAAGCACATCAACAACAATGGCTGCCACAACCATCAGGTAGTCAGGGAGTTCAGAGTTTACTAAGGCCTGCGGCAAACTAGGCAACAAGCCGAGCAACTAATGCAAACTAAGTGGCAACATTTGACTCCTGATGAATGTGCAGCCAATAAATCCATTTATGCTAAGCACTTGCTTATTATTATAATCCGCAATGCTGCACACACACACACACATATGTACTTGCTGAGCACACACAGCCAGCCTCACACACAGTCAACATTTAACCCTAATTTGCATTTATGTGCACATGGAAACTGTTTGGTTTATGGGGGCCAGACTGCGATTACCTGTCAAGCTCTTTGTGTCTTTGGGCTCTGCATAAAAGCAATAAAAGCAATTCCAAAAAAAAAAACCCTCACTCACAAACACAAGCACACACACAAACGTCTTTATGTGTGCATGCGGCACTAATACACACAGAGCTACTTATAAACTCACCTTAATTAAACGTGATTAAGTAGATTTCCTCGTTTTTCTGCTCAACGAACTGTTTAGTTGTCGATGTGTTTGTGTTTGTACTACTGTGTGTGTGTATGCTGGTGAGCTGGTGTGCTTTGTATGCTTGGCCTGTGCTTATTAGTTAACATTTATTATCCTCTCACAAGCCACGACCGAGCCTAGCAAAATTCCTCGACAGGTTTGTGACGGACATTCTCGAGCAATGCTTGGGTAAGGCATGTGAGAGTTAAGAGAGAGTTGCATTTTAAATGTGAGTATAACAAAAACTGTATAACGATATTATATAGCAGAATAATAATTTTGGCATCTCTCAGTTTAAAATAATGCTCTTTTCTAGTTTTCTAATTGTGAAAATTTGAAACTAAATCACTTTGAATTTTAAAATCCTGACAAAATTAAGAAACAAAAATAAAAATAATGTAAAAATAAGCAAATATTTTTTAAAATGTTAAATTTTTTTCAAAAATTTTTCATACATCTGATTTTTGAGGTTACTGTTTTAATTACATGTTTTATAGCATGATTAAGACCTTTTTTAGATTGCGAAAAAAGTATAATTAAATGTTATAATTATTTTATTATTATTTATTATTATTTTATTATTATTTATTATTATTATTTATTATTGCTATTATTATTTTTATAATTTAAGATTATGTTATTATACTGTTTGATTCCAAAGACTACCTCAAACTCCTTCCTTCTACATAACATTCAAGTAGCTCCTTATTTCTTGCCAGTCAGTAATCGGTAAGACTATTTAAGATTCGGTTGTTTACCCAGCATACTTCAATCATATCTTGTTGTTCTTTGTTCTATACTCTATGTGTTTGTTGTAGTATTTGTTGTTGTTTGCTCACGTTGTTGTAATTTAGTTTCATTTGTGCATGAAAATGAATTTGTATTATTGTTTGCATTAATTTGCCTTATTAATTACATTTATGCCATTGCCCCTCAGACTATTATGTTTTTTTCTGTGCTTCCTCGGCGACAGAGTAAGAGCAGAGAGAGAGAGAGAGAGAGAAAGAGAGGGGGAGAGTGAGAGATAGAGGGCGAGAGCATTTCTATTCAGTCGTTATTTCGCCCGCTCTCCCTGGGGGTAATTTGAGCATTGGCTGTGCGGGCAATCAAATAAATAATGAGGCTGCCGCGGCTCGGGCGCTGTCGCTGTCTCGGCTGCGCAGTTGGCGTCAACGTCAACGTCAGCGTCGCGGGCGCGTCGGCAACTTCAACTTTGTTTAATATGCGAAAAACGTTGCAGAACTTTTGCAGCTACTTGTCGTCGCTGTCGGCGCTAGCCTCGATGTCTCTGTTGCTGTTGTCGCTGCTGTTGTTGTTGTTGTTGTTTCAGTTGTTGTTGCGATTGTCTATGGCAACTTGCTTTTATTATTTGTTGCTGCTCGTCTCTACTTCTATAATTGCCTTTTGCCTTTGTCTGTCCCAGCGCTAAGTATCCCGTTTCTATGTATCTGTGTATCTGTGAAATGCTGTATCTATGTATCTGTGTAACTGTGTATCTGCAGCTGAGGCTGTGCTACCACAGACCAACTCAAGCTGGCACTCCAGAAGTATCTCAACATTTTGTGCAGTGCCATTTAGTAAATGTTTTGCTGTTTGTTGTTTCAAATGCTTCACTTACTCTTCTCCCCATTGTTCGCAGTACTTTTATCGCTGTTGCGTCTCCCATTTTCTTTGCCCCTTTTTTTCTCTCAGAGCAGCAAACCTAATTTAGCCTGGCTGGCAATTGCAATTGATGCCCCTTGTCGAATTTCATGTGCAATTTCGAAATTGAAATAAACTTATTAAATTAAATTTGACAGCGCCGAACCGTGCAGGGCTACGTGGCGTATGTGCAAAGGGAATGTTATAAATGCAGCACAAATATAATTAAATATTAAATCATTGCGATGGTATTGCAACCTGTCATGGACTTTTTGCGACTCAGCGAGCTTAAATCAATCAATGTAATAAAATATATATTCGCGTAAAATAATATTTTTAAGACTCACAGAACGAAAACCGCCGAAAAAAGGTTACAATATTAAAATTGTTTGTTTATTTTTTTGTTGTTGTTGTTTTACTTCCAAGTTATTAGTACTTTAATGAATTAAATAAGTCAATCGTTTCGAAAGATGAGAATATTTATTTATGGCAAAAAATAAAAAAAAAACAAGCTAACTAAGTATTGTACTTGAAATTCCAATATTATTTTATTTGAGAACTTAGTCTAAAAATATTGTTCAATAATTATTATTATTATTTTAAATTGTTAAAATAAATAGTAGAAATAAATAGTACATAAAAATATTTAAAGAGAAAACCTGTTTTTCTGTGTTTTACATAAGTTAAAAAAAAACACTGATACATATTTTTGGAATTTAGTTCTAAAGTTTTTTTTACGAAGTCGTAAAAAAGATCTTCTTAAGTTCATTAAATCTTGTATAATTAAAACTTAAATAATTATTTAAGAAATTAATTTTTTAAGCTAATTTTTTGGGAAATATTTTATAAAAAGTTCTTCTTGAATATTATTTAGGCTTGGATAATTAAAACTCAATTTAGGAAATATATTAATTCCCTAAGATAACTCAATCAGTTTGAATAAAATAATAATAATCAAATAAAATAATTATTGTATTTAGTGAATTCATTTATTTATTTTTATTTTATAAAGAAAGTTCCTCTTCATCTTTCCAAAATTCACGCAATTTAAAATCTTTAAAAATAGTTTGATTTTCTAAGAAATCCCAAAGCACAAAATAAATGGATATAAATCCAAACCTGTTCTCTTACAGCAGCTTCAAATGACGAAAACCATAAGCCGAAGCAACCCCATAATAAAGTAATCGCTTTGAAGCAAGTTTCGTAAGGGTTTCACTCTGAGGTTTGTATGCGACCCTCGACCTTTCGAGACAAATTGCGCTGCCGTTGCTGCTGCTGATGCTGCGTCAACTATAAAATTTAGCCGCAAAGTTTGCTGTTGTTGCCTGTTGCCTGCCTGTCAGTCGCCTGTTTGCTGATTTTCTTCTTGCGGGAAACTCGGGAGAGCAAGTGAAAAACTTAAATGTCAACTCGCTAAAGCTAAAACACTTCACAATCAACTTGTGCATAAAACTCGCAACGGTGCAAACACAAAAGCCCGCGCGCACGTCAACCTCAAGCAGCGCACTAGGCCACGTTGATTTACCCCCACACACACATACAGAGAGGGAGAGAGAGAGAGGGGGGACCTCTGTGAGTCACACACACACATGCTGAGAGCAGCTACAACAATAAAAGAGAAAAATAACAACAGGCAAACAACGAAAAAAGACTTCCGTGTTGATTGTTTTGTTTTGCTTGTGCCGACGACGCCATAAAAAGCGACTACGTCTGCGAAAATCACTTTAAAAACAAGTGAAAGGAGACGAGGACCCAAGACTGGAGAGAGTCTCTGAAAGGCAACGAGAAACCTGTCCATCAACAAAACTATTGCAACAATAAACAAGAACAATTTGACAATTGAAGTGCTTCCCAGGCTAGGCAAAAAAGGCAAAAGCCGTAGCAAGCGCTGCCAAGTAGCCTCATCTCTCTAGCTTCTATTGGGGCTATGCGAGACGTCTTAGACAAGGCACAGTAGGTATGGGTGGGGGGAGGGGAAATATGTGGAGCACTTGAGCACAGTTTCCGGTCATTTACACGTACACACGCCGCACATGGCATGCGAATGTCTCTGCGAGTATGTGTGTGTGTGTGTGTGGCTGACACAGTATCCTACATTTTTATTGGCCTGCCCATCACAAGACTTGCCATCGCATCATGCATTTGCTCTAATTGCGCTCGGATTCATCTGTTATCGTGCCGTCTTATCTCTCCCGCTCTCTCTGGTTCTATCGCTCTCTGACAGCTTGAGTCGAGAAAATTCAATTTCATTTCACGTAATTGTTTAGTTTTGTTTACACATTGTATCAATTTTCGTGCACGTTTTTGCCCGCCGCCGGCGACGCTCAAAAATTGGCCAACACAATTAGAACAAGCACATACGCACACCAGCACACGCACACCCAAACACACACCCACACACTTACACACAGCACAATAACAGGCTGAGCTAAGAAATTGCTGAGGCAATAAAAACGTGAAAAGGAAAAAACGCTGCGCTGGCAACGCATAAAAGTATGCTACGAAAAATTACAAAAGACAACTGGACCAAAAACTTTTCTAACTCGAATGCGATAGATGCCAATTGCTGTGCACAGACTCCACGTGAAGAGCACAGCAGAGCGAGAGCGTGGCAAGAGAGCAGAGAGAGTGGGAACTGCTCTCTGCGCAGCTGCTGCTGCTGCTGCTGCTGTCGCTGTCGCTGTCTCTGCTGCTGCTGCTGCTGCGACGGCACCTGCAGGATCAGGGTGTGGTGAGTATGCTGCTAGCGTCGTCGTCGTCGCTATCGTCGTTGTATGCTTATGCTGTAAATACAAGTCTTTGCCCTACCTTCTGCTAGCGTCGCTGCCGCTGTCGCTGTTGCTGTTGCTGCGTACGTCTCTGCTGCCGCTGCCGCTGCTGCTGCTGCTGTTGCCTTGCTGCGCTGTGAGTTTTCCACAGAACCTCTTTTTTTGCTGATATGTGACACGCAGCACTCGCACACTGGCACACTCGCACAGACACGGGCACGCACACGCACACACTGTCACACACTCACACTGAACCACGCGCGCGAGACTTTTGACGTGGTCAACGATGTTGTTATTGCTATTGTTGCTGTTGCTGTTGCTGTTGCAGTCGTTGCTTCTGTTGCTAGTTTCTGTTGCTGTTTGTGTTGCCCTGTCGCGTTTCACATTTTACAAAATTCTTTTGTGCACTGCTCTCTCTTTATGCGCTTGCATTGTTGCTGTTGTTGTTCTTGTGCGCTTTGCAGGCGACTGAATTTTTCTTAAACTCTCGTTACGATATGCGCACTTCCGCTCCACAAACCGTACTCGTCAACTGTCTGCACCTGACTGACTGAGCAGCGCCAGTCCAGAGGCCGACGGAGCACCAGAGCAGCCAGAGCGGCAGCGCAGCAGAGCAGCAGAGCAGCAGAGTTCTGCCCGAGAGAGAGAGAGCGAAAATCGATGCCAGCGCCGACGCTGTCGGCGTGTGGATGCTGTAAAGCAGCAGCAGCAGCAGCAGCAACGGCAGCAACAGCAACTGGCAGTAGCAGCAACTAGAGGCAGCAACATCTTCGTGTACTCTTCGTGCCTCGGCCTGGCCTGGTCTGGTCTGCGCGCTGCCGCAGCTAACGTCGGCGTCGTGCTGCCTTGCTCTGCTTTGTTTTGATTTATTTTTGTGGTAGGTTCTGCTGCTGCTGAGATTGGCTAAAAGAGCCAGGCTAAGAGCAAGAACGATGAGCTAAGAGCGCCACCGACAGCACAGCCACAGCCTCAAAATTCGCATAACTACGGCTATTTTGAGAATTGCCTTTCATTTGCAATTCATAGCCATCGGCGCTGACCCAGAAACTCCCCAAGGAACTTGGCTGCTGGTAACTCATGTTGACAACTATAAATAAAACAAGCAACCGCCCTCCTTCCCCCTTTCCCTTCCCAACTTGGCCAAGTAATTTCTTCTTCAGCTGCAGCTTTGTACTTGTAGCTTCCTTGCGCGTTACCAATCAATACATATACACACGGGTAGGGGCGGAGGGTTAGAGGGAGAACAGATACAAATTGAAAACACGTTGCATATGATTTTCCATTGCCAAAGGGTTTGGCGCTCTGGCAACAAAAGACCAGGCTAAAATAAATATCATAAAAATATGAAAATAAATAAATGAGCCCCCTCTCACTCCTCTCCTCTCTCTGCCTGATAAACATGTATATAAATATTTGGTCAGCTACAGTTTCCGCGCAGCGCAACCTAACAAAGGCCTAACCCGGTTTGGGTGGTGGCTGTTTTTGAGATACACCACACTAAAGGGAGTTGGATCTGTTTTTTCTTTTAAGCGGCGGCTCTTCTTTATGCAAACTGCGGCCTCCAACCGCGCAGCCTGCACACTCCCCCAAGCACCCCTTCCCCTTCGCTAGTTACTCTTGTTGTTGTTGCTGTTGCCTGTTTTTCAGTGTGTTTGTGTGCGTAAGCGGCTCATGAATATGTAAATTGTTATTATTGCATATTGTTCAGCGGCAGCCTCAACGTCAGCTACGGCTTTCAGCCTCGACGTCAGCCTCGACTTCAGCTAAGAGCAACGTCGACAGCGAATGTGGCCTAAACAGGTAAAAAGTTGTGCGAAACAATCAGTAGAAAATATCATTGAATGAGTTTTGGGGCCTCGTTTGGTTTAATTACCCCGACTGGACGTGGGGATTTTCTTGGAATCAAAATTAATGTTTATTACAGCGAATTTAAATTTAAATTGGCACTGTATAATGCATTATAAAATACCTACCATTTAATAAATAAATTTAATTTAAATATTTATATTATTGAAATTTTTATTTTTATTATAATTTTATTTAAATAAATTAAACTTAAATTAAATTCAAAATTTAACAAAAACTCAATGAGTACTAACAACTTGGACCTTTGACTCGGGAGTGTTTTCTATACAATATATAATATCTAGATAAATCGTAGATGCATAGTCGAAAATAATTTATTACTTTGTGTTATTAAAAATTGTATTTTAATTTTATTTGAATAAATGAAAATAAAATTACAATCTAAATTTTATAAAAGGTTAATAAGTGCCAAGCTGCATAGACCTTCGGCTTGGAATGGAATTTCATAATAAACAAGTGTTGTCTATACACTATACAATATCTATACAATATGAATCAAATATATTTTGATATATTTTACTATACCTTTTTGGGTAACTCCAAGTTAAATTTCGCACCTTACGAGGCGCAAGACATGTTTGAGATTTAAGAGCCAAGGCAGACAGCGTCAAGTTAACTTACCTAGAATTATTGTCAATGGCAATGCCTAGGCAACAAAGTAATGACCGACACTCACACTGGCACACCCACACACCTACACACACACACACACACACACACACACGCAGACTCACTCTGTGTACTTATGCTTGTACTCGAAGCAGCCTTGACAACCTGCAACATACCAAAGTACAAGACATTCGCCGCGTCGACTCTGATTGGCAGCGCTCAAACGAAGCAGCAGAGGCAGCACCAGCAGGAGGTGAAGCTGTAGCCGGCTATGGTTATGGCTATAGCAGGAGAGCGCCTCGACGAGACGACAGAAATCATCATTGACTGCGCTCTCTGTGTGCCACACGCTGTCGTCATCGCCATCATCGTCATCTATAATAACATCAAACAGCGCTGTCCAGACCAGCCCATAGCAAACATTGCCACTCCCCCTTTCTCCCCTGCCATACCCTTCCCCCTTACCCTGCTCACCGCCTGTAACTGCTCGCTTCCCTGCTGTCGCCCAAGCTAGTCCCAGCAGCAGCTCCAGCGCGTATCCCAGTCCGACATGGAAAAGAAAAAAAACTCCCCGCTTGTTATCACGCGCAATAAAAACCAACTTGGAATTTCTGCGTTTTTTTTCGTCATCTTCGTCGTCGTCGTCGTCGTCGTCTATACCCTCCATAAAGGGTATGCCTCGAATTTGACTTCAAGTTGGCAATGTGTCAATGTAAGTGGCAATAGAGCTGCTGTGTTTTTTTTTCGATTCTGTGTCTTCGCAACCCAAACTTTTAGTTGACAGCTTAATTTTATTTCTTTATAATGTTTAAATAATGGGAAATTTATAGAAAATGTGTATTTATTTTTACTTAACATTGAAAAAAGTTTAGTAAATCAACTCAGTAAAAATATAGTAAGGTTTGTATTATGAAAATATGTGGTTTATTCCGTGTCTACTCTACCGTAATAATATTTATCATCAAAAATTATACTTATGGGTTTAAAAAAATGAAATAATAAAACAGGTTCAAAAAAGACCTGGGCAAAAGACACAGTTGTAATTTATAATCGATAAAGTGAGAATAAACTTTTACTGAAATCTTCTGATAAGGAAATAATTTCTTATTTATAAAATTAATCTTAAAAGTTAAAATAAAAATTAGCTTACATTTTCATATTATTTATTTAATATTATTTTCATAATTCTAATTTATTTGTTATTATTGCATATTATTATATTAATAAACGTATCTTTATTGATTATTATTACTAATTATATTTTTATTATAACAAACCAAATGGGTGGGTTGTTTTTGAAACCAAATTTAAACATTATACTTTTCATACTTTTAATGTAGTCATTAAAAATTAAAAAAAAAATGTTTTGTTAATGTTTAATTTTAAATTTGCATTTGTTTATATTATAAAATTATAACTTGATATTTATACTACTAAAATATTTGCAAGTATTTCAATAAAGTACATCAAACATAATGCATATAGTCAACTTTTTTAAACGTTTTTCTTTAACTCTTATTTTCGTTTAGAACCATTTGAACCTTCTCCCCAAGAAGATTTTCTTTATAGAAACTCTTTGGCATTATAATTCTCGCATCGAGAACTTGTAAATAAAACAATCTCACTTACATATGCGATAAATTATTTTGCAATATTTGGCAATAAATTCAAATATATTGTTATTATCGCTTTGCATCATCTTCGCTCGCAAAATCGAAGCATAAATAACCATCGTTCGCGGCACTCACACACACTCACACACACACGAATGCTTAATCATTTTAATAGACTCTGCTCGCAGGGCATATAATCTTCGGTAAAGATAAATATCCTTTTTCTTTTTTTTTGCTTTTTGGATTTTTTTTATTTTCTTTTTGATGCTTACTTGATTTTTCCTTCCTTACGATTTTCAAACATTTACTTTCGCTTTTCGCAAACGAAAACATAGGCAAACACACGCATACTCATAACGCACACACACACACACACGCACACACTCGCTGAAGCACCCACACGCACACACGAAAGCCAAGGCACACGTATTCAAATTGTTAAGGTTTGGGCGGCTTTGATGCGGCAGCTGAGGAAGAAGGAGGGGGTGGGGAAACAGTTGTAGGTAGAACCTTAGGGGCTGCCAGTTGGCGCATAAAAAACGCCGTGTACGCAGGCGAAAATTGTGCATGTTGTTGTTGTTGCTGGGATTGCTTGGAACTTGGCATGGGGTGTGGCACACGCCCAGCAACAGCAACAGCAGCCGTAGCAGCAGCTCTGCCGGCAGCAACGTCGTCGTCGCCTGAATGCGCGTTTAGTTTCAAGTGTTATTTTTGTGCTAGAAGCTGCCGCCAACGAGGACATCTCGTCGTCTCGTCCTTACGGCCAGAGCAGCGACGCCTTCGGTTTTCCTCCCACCTCCAAGTCTTCGTCTACATCTTCGCCGTCGTCGTCGTCGTCATCGTTACCAGCATCGCCGTCGTCGTCCTCGTCGTCGTCTATTTTGGCTGAAGTGCGTAATTGATGTGAAAAGTGGCAACAAACTGTTTTTTATTTGCGCTTGCTTTCAATTTGTTTAAATTGCTGGGCGCTGCCGTTGCTGGGCGTGCCAATGTGTACACACGTACACCCACACACACACACACACACCAATACACACACATTTAAGCGCGCTGATTGAAGTTTTATTGAATTTTAAATTGTTCAGCTTCTTATTCTGATTCCAAATTCGTTGCCGATTCCCGTTTCGATTCTCCTGCTGTTTCTTCTGCTGAATTCTCCTTCTGTTTCTATTGTTTAAAGTTTTCTCTATTGCCAGCTCTCTCTTCGCTCTCTCTTTCTCTCTCTGTCGTACTCACTCGCTCCTTTCTCTGGCTGACATGTTTTTTGAGTGTTTTATTGTTGACACAAATAATGTCACTCAAATGTCAAAAAGAGGCCACTGTTTTCTCTTGTTATTGTCGCTCCTGCTTTTTTTCTGTCTCCCCATTTCTTGTTGTTGTTATTGTTGTTTTTTGTCGCTACTGTTGTTTTTACAAAGTGCTGAGGTTTGACACACATTAAAGTGAGTCTGTCAGGTGCGTTTGGGAAGAATGTCGAAAGCGTTCGGGATACCAAAAGAGACAGAGAGAGAGAGAGAGAGAGAGAGAAAGAGAGAGAGAGTGCGAAGGAGAGAGAGAGGGAGAGCGAGCACCGCAAATAGGCCAAAAACTGCCATTGGAATGCCAAAAAATGCGGAGAAAAAGCCAAGGCAATTTAGCCTGGCTGGCAGTCGCTGTTGCCGGCCAGAAGAACGTTACAAATTGAGTTACTTTTCAAAGTACTCTCGACATTTACATCTGTAACCAGAGTGGATTATGTGATTGATAGACCACAAATTACTTTCGTCACATCCCTCGTTAAAGTTTCGTAAGTTGTATTATTTTTTTCTTCCTACTTGGCCAATTAGAATCAGGGATTTTAAATTAAGCAGAATATTTAAAGTGAATTTAATTTATTAATATTTAATTATATATTTTATTTTTCAAGCGTTTCGTGAATGAGGGAGTTTTATTTTGAGTTAAAAATAAAAACCAAAAGAAAAACTAAAGATTTTAAATTAAGGATAATATTTAAAATGATTTAGTTTTAAACACTATCTTCTAAGTTTAAAAATTCTAGTTTTATCTTTAAATAAAAATAAATTTCAAAAAAAGCATTCAATTTAAAGTTAATTTATTAAAAAAAAAATTGTATTATAGATTTAATTATTTAATGAATATCGGTAAAGAATTTTTTGATTGAAGTTTATTTTAAAATCAAAGTAAACAAGAAAGGCAACCTTCAGCATGCCGAAGGTTTCATATTCTTGCAGTAACTCCAAAGAAGCAATAAGACGCATGTATAGTAAGTTTCATCTATATAGCTGTAAAACTGAGAGACTAGTTTGCGGTGCAACAGACAGACGGACAGGCGGACAGACGGACATGGCTAGTTCGACTTCCCTCTTGAAGCTGCTTAAAAATATGCTCCTTAGGCGCGTTGCAAACCTCAGTTCACAATTACTAATCCCTCTGCAAGGATATAAAAGATAAGAGATAATAACAGACTAGCTAGTTAAATATAAAAGTAGAAATCAGAATGTTTATTATATAACTACTTAAACTAGCCCATTTCTCTTTGAATTTGCATTAGAGCTCGTCTCAAACTCTTCTCTACCCATCTCTTTACGTCTCACCTACTCTCTACTATTGGTAAACCGATTAAAGTATCTACCCAAAAGGTCTCCAACTGACCTCAGTAAGCACTAGCAGGCACATCGGCTATTAACACTTTTGATGCGGCAGTCAAACGAGCTGAACTCTTTCTCTCCCCTTCTCTCTGCCCATCTCCCTATCTCGCCCACTCGCAACTTTGAGCTGACCCAGAGAGACAATAAAGTTCAATATTAATGCACCCTTTGACACACAGAGCAACAGCCCGTTTGCCAGATGCCCAAATCAGGCGTCATAAATATAAGACAAAACAGGCTACTTAAACGTAAAACCCGCTTCACAGCTCAAGGCAGCAACAACCACGAGAGAAGGAGAAGCAAAAATAAAAAGAGAGAAATTTTAATGATCTGCCATAAAAGACGGACAGAGGCAGCAACGGGAAGGGGCGGGGGATGGAAGGCTCTGCTGAAAATTGAACGCTATTTTGGGGTCGCGCACACATAAAACTGAATTTATTAGCATTGCATACTTTTGAGGGCAATCTAGTAACCCAAGAAGCTGCCGCCTCCGTCAAAAACTGTTGCGGGCAACGTGACGAAAATATGTACAAATCCTTTTAAGCACTGTGGCGCCACCTAGCGCCCCGATTCTATGTGTGTGTGTGTGTGTGTGTCGCAGCGCGCAGCAATTAATTCCAAAATCACAATGGCCATAAAGATGATGATGCGACTACAATTTGAATGCCCTTTAACCCCCCCCTGAAGCGCCGCCAAGCCTTAGCTGTCTTCCTCTCTGCCTCTTTCCTTCTCTCTGTCTCTCTCTTGCTCTATCTCTCTCCCTCTCTTTCTCTGCTGCGCGCTGCTTGGGGCCAGCAGTCCGCGCTGTCAAAGACACGACCAAATTGACAACAATGGCGACAAGCGGCGGCCGTAATAAGTAGTGCTAGTGCTGGTCCTCCCCCCGCAGGCACCATCCTCCTCCCCTCTCTTTATTCCTGCCTGCCTCCTGGTGTGGCTGGCCATTAAATCAACGCAGGACATGGCAGTACGCAGGGCGCTGCCAATGCGGCACAATATATCAAACTTTATGTTGATTTGAGTGGCTCGCCGAAAACTTTGCCCGCCGATCCGCAGAACTGAAACCGAAACGACAACTGGATGCCCGTTGCCGTTGCCGTTGCCGTTCCCTGTTCCGACTCCCCTGCCCGAGCCCGTGCCCGTGCCCGTGCCCGTGTCCGTTCCTGTTCTCCTATTTTGGGGGATTCCTATACGGTTGCTCCAGCCGCTCGCCTGGCATTTTGTCTCATTGTCTCTTTTTATTGATTTATTTTTTTGTGCCGCCTTCGCCAAGGCGCGCGATATTATTTTTTTTTCCTCTATCTTCCTCTCTCTATCTCCTTCTCTCTTTTTTTTATCATTCGAGGATTTTATTTGTGTGCTTATTTTTGATTAGATTTATTTATTTTTATTTGTGCTGAGCCCGTCGTTTCGTTTCGTTTGCGTTTCGTTTGCGCTTCCGTTGCGGCTGCCGATGAAATTTAATAATTCCACTTAATGCAATAATAATTTCGTCGCCTTTTGTTGAGCCCGCCGCACTGGAAGTGGGAGGGAGGGAAGGAGGGGACGATGGAATCGCCATCGTCCTAGTTGTCGTCATCGTCATCATTTGTGGCCGCCGCATAATTTGTGCGAAATTTGTCAGATTGCTGGCACATCTCGAGGCGCTTAAGTCTGAATAATAGCGCCGCGCAGATGGAGAGCTCGACAAGAATGCGGAGAGGAGGGAGGCGGGGGGGAAGGCATTTGTAATATGTTTTATTTGACTTGTAGCAGCTGCAGGCCGCATCTATCCATGGGTAATAAACACAAAAACTTCCAAGTAATTGACGCGCCTTTATCCCAGGGGAAGGGCCGGAACGCAAGCATCGAAGGCGCCGCCAAGAGGCTTCGCTGATTACAATTGAATGCGTTGGTAATTGCGGCCAAATGACTGTCAGATAGGTAAATAAATACACAGTGCGCGGTGTGAGTAATGGGCCCACAATATCCACAACACAATGGCCGAACAATTGAGTGTGCTCTCTAATGATTATCGGCAGCTGTCGAGGACGCAATTTCATCACAAAAAAAATTTAAGAAAATTCATTTAAAATCGCAAAAATAATATCAAAGCTTTTAAGTTAAAAGTATTTTTAAATAAACCTGAGTAAATACAGCTTAAGCTCTGCAAATCTGCATTAAAAAATATGCAACAAATAAAGAATTTTTCGACAAAATATTTCACAAGAAAATATATTAAAATTTCATTTAAATATGCTGCATAAAAAATTAACAAATATTTTTTTTATTTTCTCTAAAGGTATTTGCCAAAAAAAGGCAATAGCTTTAATAACTTTGCAGTTTGTTTATCAGTTTCTATTTTGAGCCAAGCTTAAAAGTTGCAATAAAACATACCCGCAATTTATTTGGTACTTTTTAATTGCAATTCACAGAATTTATTGCAAAATGTTCACTTTGACTGATTTTTCATTTCGATTTATTGCTGCAACCAAACGGCGCAGCGTTAGTTGCACAAAACTTGGCAAATATTTATATTATTATTGCAAAATTGCATTCGCATTTCTTAATAAACAAAACCGAAAATTTTGCATACTCTGTTGGCAAAAAATATTTATAAAATATTTGAGAAAAACTGCAAATTTTAATAGCAATGCAGCTATGCATATTATTTATTATTTGTATATACATATATTTATATAAATATATATATATTTTTTTTAACTATTTTATATTTTTCTATACAGCGACTCCAACTTACAGCTTTATTTTGGCACTCATTGCCCAGTGCGACCATGCAGACAGCTGCTATGAAAAAGACACAGACAGCCTCACACCCACATCCACACATACACACACGCATACGCACGCACACCGACACACCCGTATGGGTGTGTGCACACATTTATGCTTATGTGCACATACGTTTCGAATCGGTTTTGCTGGTTTTGCTCTGCTTGATTTTGTGGGCGGCGCACGCTGCGTATGCGTAATACGCCAAAATGTGAGTGCTTTTAATAAATGCTGCGACATGCGTGCGACTTTGTCGTCAGCCTTGGTGACTATGACTGCTGTTGTTGCTGTTGCTATTGCTGTTGTTGTTGGCACTTTATTATTGAATATGTCGCCGTGCCCATTTGCATAATTGATCGGCAACGATGCGCGAATCGCAAACGAGAATTGTAATCGGCTGCGAGACAGTCGATTTCAGCATTCAGCTAAACAATAAAACTTCAGTGCGTGACACGTTCGCCCAGCGCAGCTGACAGCAGCTGCCCCGCCCATACTCCCTCTCTCGCCTCACTCTCCCCGCACTCCTCCTGCTACTTCTAGACAGTTTTTCGTTGGAGGATTCTATTATTTATTTTTTTTTTTTTGGGTTGATGCACAACATTGGCGACAGAATTCAATAATTGATGCACATGTGTTCGGCTCATCTGTGCCTGTGCGTGTGTGCGTATGTGTGTGTGTGTGTGTGCGTTTGATTTATGCGCGTCCTCGCCTGCCATTCAATTGTGCAAATCAATTACAATAATCGACGCACGCAACTCGAAGAGGGCGTCGAACCGCATAGATCAAATACACGTACACGCAAGTGAGTGTGTGTGCGAGTGTGTGTGCAAGTACGTGTAAAAAGTGGCAAGAGTATCTCTTATTCCCTGCCCCAGGCTAAGGTACCTAAGCAGCTACCAAATTTGCCAAATATTTTTGCCATTATTTCCACAATAATTTATCAACTCAAATTTGAATTTGGATCAGGCAAGAAACTGGCGAAGCTGCTGCCCTTTAGGCAGCTATTTTTGGAAACTATACAAATGTGAATAAATATGAATATGAAAGTAAATATTTGTTTGGATAAGGGTTGGCATTTGCCAGGGAAGGAGGCCGGAGGAGCGGAGGGTTGCGACTGGGGACAACTTTAAGGCTTCACTTCAAGCAGAAAATGTTTCAACTAATGACCGAAAGTCAACAGCGCGTGGCAGACACCCACAACATCCCCTCCTAGGCTAGGACCCCCCCCTCCCCTCCCCCACACACACACACTCCTACCACCGGCAATCAGTCAGCCTCAAATTGTTTCTAATTAAGACTCCGACTCCGACTCTGCCGCTGTCCGGGCGTCCACTTCAAAATGGGGGACGCTCGACTCCTTCCTGCGCACTCAAGTGTTGTCTATGGCGACGCCGATGCTCTACGGACGCAGCTACATGGCCTGTTTACATGCACAGTTTGTTGCACACACACACACACACATACACACATGTATTGCTGTGTGTCTGCTACTCGAAGGAATTTAATTATAACTTCTGTAACTAATTTCCGTTTTTGGCAATTTGGCAAACGGATGTGTGCGCATATGTATGCAAAAACGAGCAAGGCATAGGCAGAAAGAGGGGCGAGCGAGGGGAGCGAGGGGAGAGAGCTGCTTGCCACATGGGATTGGCTGGCACAAACCGTTGCACAAATTAATATTTAATGCAACCAGACACGAACGAACAGAGGGAGAGCTTCGAACTACACATTGAATATTACGCATACGCAGCGCTGGACGCGGGGCAAAAGAACAGCAGCAAAAAAAAGTTTGAGCCCGCTGTGACAGAAATGAACACGTAGCCGGCATAAACATCATCATCATCAGCAACATTATCATCATCAGCGTCATTTACGTGACTTGCCATGTCCATTAGGCCAGCAACAGGAGCCGCAACGCCAACGTGGCCCAAAGGATTACAGCAACCCAGGGAGTTATTAGACCTATCAGCGTTGGGCAACACACACACAAACACACACATAGATATTAAAAAAAAAAAAAAAAAATCAGTCAAAGGGGGAAGAAAGGGGTGAGGGAGAGAGTCAAACTTTTTCTGTCAGAACTTTGGCCTTGGCATCACTCGCCACGCAGCTTAACCCCATTTATGCGCAGGCCGCACGGCTAATTTAAAGTTTGTTTTCATTTTTCATAAAATATTAGAAAAGCAACAACAACAACAACAACAACAACCAGCAAACGGAAAACGGATAACAAAATACAGAAAAAAAACAGAAGAGAGAAAATGCCGGCAAAGGACATCGAGGACCCTTGGAAAACAATTTTTATTTGCACTTTTGATAAATTAATTAAAAGCGAAAAACGGGGGGCGCAAATCTTTAAAATAATTAATTAAATAAACGGGACGACAACGGCAAACAAATCGCAGAGAATGAGTCGAGCCAAAACAACAACGGCAAAAAGAAACCAGAACCAGAACCAAGAGGAGCAGCTGAGGGGGGTAGAATGACTGAATGCCAAATGATGAATGCGCATCAAAGCAGGCTGTAAGCAGAGGGAGAAGGAGAGGGCAAGGAAGAGAGAGAGAGAGAGCGAGCAAAGCTGAAACGAGCTGAAATTATGGAAACCAACTGACACAGAAATCCATTTTTCATTTTCAGCCAAAAGCAAAGATGGGCCACACAGTCCTGCACTGGGCGTGGCAGCAGCGACTTGGACTCGGACCAAGCCTTTGGCTGCCTACTTATTTATGAGCTTGTATGTTGTAGTTGGTCAAACAAAAAAGCGCCACAACAACAACAACGGCAGCAACAACAACAGCGACAGCAACACCCGTGTAAGGAAAAGGGGTAGAGATTACAAACGAAAAATAAATAAAAGGCAACAGCAGCAAACATGCTACTGATTTCTATTGTTGTTGTTGTTGTTGTTCCTGCTGCCTTGCTTATTGTTGTATTTACTGTTATTATTGTTGTTGTTGCAATTGCTGTCGTTTTTCTGCTACTGCTACTGCTAGCGTGACCAAAAAGTAAAGAAACACCATGACAACAATATGCGATTTCCATGCGAGGCAAGAATACTCTGCGCATAAGGAGAAAGGCTTAAGAAATTTTAAACATAGAAAATATTTAAAAAGTTAAGTTAAATATATTTTTGAGCAACATTTTAAAAGCAATATAAATACTACTTTTTTTGTTTTTTATTTTTAATATTTTTAACTTTTTTTTGCTGTTTATTTCGCAATTATGGTTCAACATTTATAACTCTAATTTATTCTCTGAAATTGTTTTCGAAATTTAATAAAAAGGAGCATAGACAATAAAAATAAATAAATAATTAGATAAATCAACAAATAAAAAATAATTTAAAAAATGAATAAAATAATCAAAATAAATAAATAAATGAAGTATATAAATAACATAAATAAATAAATGAAATAAATAAAACAAATAAATAAAATAATCACACAAAAGAAAGAACTAAAAAAAGTAAATATATAAAATATTAAACAAAAATAAAGATAAATAAATAAAATAAAAAAAAATACATAAAACCATATAAAATAAAACATAATATAAAATTTAAAAATTATTTAATATAAAACAAAATTAAAATAAAATAAGTAAATACAACAATTACAAAAAAATACTAATCATAAAATATATATAATTAGTAAATATATTAAATAACAAAATAAAATATACACAAATTTATTAAAGCGAAAAAAATTAATAAATTGATTTGAAAATTCTTTCAGAAGTGTTTAAGTTAATTTTTATGTCCACAACAAACCGCATGGCAATACCAAACTGTCTCGTACATTTCCCTAGCAGATTGGCTGCCATATCGGTTGCCATCCGAGTCGACTAGAGCATCAGCAACTACTGTGCTCAGTCAAAGACCTTTTCTAATTTTTTTTTTTTTTTTTTTTTGTTTGCCTCCCTTTTTTTTGCAATGGGTTTGCGTCTTTTGCCTTCTCCATTGTCTGCGAAATTACGTATACGCCTGGCAGCACAGCATACAGTGCGGCGTGCTTGTTGTTTGCCGCTCTGTGCGAGTGAGTGTGTGTGTGTGTGTATGTGTGCGGCATGCAAACAAAAGACGCCTTGTCTGTCAGTTCGAACTTGAAAACTTTTGCGTAGAGAGAGATTTCACAGAAATGAGTTGTAAATGTCGAAAGTGCTTGATATGCCGTAGACAATTTTCAAATGGCGGCAATCTGCAAAGCAATTTGAAAGAAGAAATGGAAATATGCGCAATAATTTACACTCCGGGGCAATTTTTACTTCAACTGCTGCCGTTGTTGTTGCCCGTTGTTGCCTGTTGTTGTTGTGTTTTGGTTTTTGTTTTGCCTTCTTTTTGGCATTTCCTTCTCTCTTTTTTTTTTTTTTTTTTTTTTTTGACAACTCTTCAGAGGCTTCTGCGGGTCTGAGCCTGGCTCTGGCCCCGGCCCCGGCCCCGGCCATGTTTGTGTGCTTTGGCTGTAAGCAGCTGTCAGTGATTTCTGACAAATTGATTTGACAGTCGACAGGCGACCAACACGACGGGTGGCAACACTGGCAAGGTGCGGGCGGGCAAGGGGGCGTAGATGGAGAAGGCGTAGCAGCAAGTCAGGCGCGTGTGCTAAAAAAAGATGAAAGCTGCTGCTGCTGTAGCTGCTTTAAGCGTGGCCGTTGCCATGTCTATGCAATGCGTGAGAGGCCGCTCTCTCTCTCTTTCTCCCTCGCTCTCTCTCTCTCTCTCTCTCTCTCTTTTCTAGCTTCTCTAGCCGAAGAGCGGCAGCAGCAGCCAAAGAGTTGTTGGGCCCGCAAAGAGTAAAGTGTGGTGAGTATTTTTACTAGAAACTGACTTGGCTTGCTATATGTGAGTGTGTGTATGTGTGTGTGTGTGTGTGTGTGTGTGGGTGTGTGTGTAAGTGTGTGTGTGTGTGTGGGTGTGTGGGTGTGTGTGTGTGTGTGTGTGTGTGTGTGTGTGTGTGTGTGTGTGTGTGTATGTGTGTGACTGCGTGTAACTGACACGCATTGTTATGGTTTTGTTTTCGCGGTGCGACAGACTATGCTTTACCTGCTGATTGACGTAAACAACCGATTCACTGACGCACTGATTGACTGAATGACGCACTGACTGCTTGGCTGACTGTGCTTAAAGTGACCTGCTTGGGAAACTCCATGCGATTGGCAGCTGCCAGTAACAATCGCATTCGCATTCGCATCGTATGTCGGTTTTATTTATAAACTGTGCAAACACAACTGTAAATCATCAGCCCACACAGCGTTGACCTATATAAATGGCTAGCGCTGTACAGATCTCTAGCATGGCGAGCTAAAATGGCGCTACCCACAAATCAAACAATTAATTTTGCCTGTCTGAAATTCCAGCGTTAAATCAACAGTCAAACAATTGAACCATTTAACTATGTAAATAAAATTAATGCCAGTCCAAGCCAAAGGGGCGTGGCAGGAGAGTGAGAGAAAGAGAAGGAGGAGAGAGAGGGGGAGGCAGGCAGAGCCAAATAAATGGTCACCTTATGCACAGAGTTCACGAAAAATCCATTAAAAAGCAATCAATATATGGAAAACAAATGCCAGTCACTTCTGGCCCCCCTCAGGCTCAATCTAGTTAAGAGATGCTGCCTCTCCCTCTCTCTCCCTCCTTCTCCTTTGCTCGCTCTGTTAGCCACTGGCAGGCGCATAATCTGAATTTACAAGTAATTTACCCAACGCAGCAAAAATTGAAAAATGTCAAAATCGCAAGGAAGAAAACACACAAAATGAACCTAGCGCACACAGCGGGGCAGCAGCTAGCAAATGAAAGAGAGAGGGAGAGAGAGAGAGGGGGAGGGGGAGAAGAACTAAAAAGAATGAAAGGAAACCCAAGTCTCGGCTATTAATGACCAAGACCCTAGTCGAGGTGAGACGCCCGGCCCTGCACAGTGTGCCTACGCCTGCACAAATAAAGAAGGCGCATACAATATACATACATATATACATACATATCTTTTATATAGTACACATTTATATACATTTGCACAGTTCTTCTTCTGCTTCTTCTGCTATATGTATGCGTATTACACGGTGAGTTGCCGTTTTTGCTGCCCCAAAACGCACGAGCTGCGCTCAGGCTGCCTGCGCCTTTGCCTGGTGCCTGACCTGATTTCAGTGACGTCATTTGGCCCCAGCCTCCACACACACATTCACACTCGCAGATTTAGGTACGTACATACGTACTGCGAGTGCAATGTGGCAAATGGGGTCGATTTCAAGTGCTTAGATGAACGAACGCCTGCTGCTGCTCGACTTGCTCCAATGGTAATGACTCTGTTTATTTACTATATATCAACTTGAGTGTTGAGTTAATCCGCATTAAGTTTATTTATTATTCTTATTTTCATTTTGAGCGAGAGCCAAGCAGGTGAAACAGAGAATGAAGGACAGGCATAATTGAAAATAGCAAAGTTTAAATTTTATTAGAGAAATAAGTTATAATAACTTAAATTGTGCATTGTATCTTTAACATTTTAATTTTATTAAGCACTAAGCAGCTTAGCTAGTTGCAACAATCATATTAAATGACTTGAACTGCAACTTAATACGATTATTTATTGACAGACGGAATGTAAATGCAATAACAATGCAGTGAGGATAATTAAATAAATGACCTGCATAGTAGTCTACTTACTGCTTTGCTCTCCTTGTGTTCGCTGCATCAGTCCCATTCAGTCTCTCATTGAGTACACTTAATGATTGTCCAGTTACTCTCAAGCTACAACTGTTCCCAGCACCTGTTCTCAGCTTGCTTTGATCAATGCAGTGCAAGGTATCTAAGCAGTTTATTTTAAATAAGGGTACATTTGCACAAGCAGTGCTCGAAGATATCAGTGACGGCGTTTCAGAGAGTCATATTATAGCTTCAATATATGTTCTCACTCCTGGCATTGTCATTGAAGCCATTGAAATGGCTCTCATCTAATTCTGTGAGCTTGCTTTAATCAATGCCGTCTCAGAAAGCTATGCAGTTCACATTAATTACCTAACACTTGCACAAGCAGTGCACGAGAGAGCGCCTGTAAGAAAGCAACTAGATCTGTCTATTTGTCAAGCTGAAACTGTTCCCATTTAGCTCTCAGAGCAAGCTCATCCTAAGCGCCTGGTACTTGTTCAGACAGTGCATGAGAGAGCGCGTTCTAGAGAACGAGAGCGAAACAAAGCAGTG
Organism: Zaprionus ghesquierei; assembly: GCA_018904095.1. Classification (NCBI taxonomy): domain Eukaryota; kingdom Metazoa; phylum Arthropoda; class Insecta; order Diptera; family Drosophilidae; genus Zaprionus; species Zaprionus ghesquierei. Next base: position 3,909,871 of record JAEIGP010000676.1, read on the forward strand.
CAAATTAAGTGCTTGACACTTGCAAGCAGTGCACAAGAGAGCACGTTGCAGAGAGTGAGCAGCAGCATCGAAAACAACAACAATAGAAAAGTAAACGTAAAGAGAAATGCAGATTTGTGCGCCAAGCAAGCAGTTTGAATGCAGTTTTTGCGAGATAATGGATCTCATTTTTTTTCTCCGTTTGCTTTCCACGCTCGCACGCGATACGGAAAAACAATTTACGGAATTATATTTCATAAGATAACACCTCACGGGCAAATACGAAAAGTTAAGTCGAAACAGGTGTAAGGATGCCAAAGCGGAAAGCGCTAAGTGAGTAAGTAAATTATTATGATGATGCTGGCAAAAAGTGCAGTCTATGGCAGCATTAAACCGAAACTTCTTAATTAAAAACTTGCAGCATATTAAAAAAAATGAAACGTTGAGAAATGAAGGCGGAGCACGAGAAAGTGAAAGATAGAACGAGAGCAAGAGAGAAAAAGGAAGACAGTAAAGAGTGAGAAACGAGAACAGCCGGACGCTGGGACACCTTTTGCAGCTGCAAATCAGTGTGAAGGAAAATAAACCGCTTAAGGACTTGCGACTTGACGCTTTCAAAATAACAAGAAAACTGCCTGCAGCCCAGTGTAGCTGCCGCGGAGCTGTGTGTAGCACTTGGACACAAGTCTCGCTCCCTCTCGTCTCGGCGGAGTCGACGGAAGCGCCAGACGGATGCGGATGTGCTGGCCGAGCATTGGTTCACCGCAGCGACCAGTTACCAGCAGCAGCAGCGACGACGACGACGACGAGCGACAGCACTGGAAAAAATTCAATTAAAAGCAACAGCACGTAACTGAAACTTTTCTTTCTCCTTCCCTCAATTTTTGTATACCCTTGCAGAGGGTATATTCGTTATGGCCAGAAGTTTGCATCATACCTTAGGAGACATCTCCGACCCTAGTCAAACTAGCCGTATTCGTCTATCCAACTGTCCGTCTGTCTGTTGCCACGCAAACTAGTCTCTCAGTTTTAGAGCTAGCCAACTTAAACTTGGTATACGTGCTTCTTATTGCTGCACGCTGTAAACAAGTCGGGACGAGCCGGATTGGACCGATATATCATATAGCTGCCAAAAAACCTATTGACCGATTTTTGTAATTTTTCAAGATACCACTATGCAACTTGCCTAACATATGTCTATGTATATTCATTAAATGCTGCGAAAATATTTCATTAAAACCGGACAGATATATCATATAGCTGCAATAGAACTAATCGGTCAATTTAATATCTGGAGTAACTGAAAGGGTATAAAAACCTTCGGCGTGCCGAATGTATCCTTTCTTTCTAGATTTTTTTGCTGCTGCTCGTTTTGCAAGTTTTGTATCTTTCGTACTGTGTGTGTGTGTGTGTGTTTTTTTTTCTTGGTAAAGCAGCTGCCCTCAGGGCACAGACAGCAGACGCGCGACACCCCAGCTACAGCTACAGCTCCAGCTCCACTCATACTTCACCCACTTCTCCAGCCCCTGCCTGTCTTGCTTATAAGTTGGTGCCAGCTGTCAGTTTGTCGGGCTAGCTGCTTGAAAGTTGCAGCGCGGTTTCTCCCTCCCTGAATAGAGCTGCAGCAGATCCAGCTCCAGTGCCAGTCCAAAATGCAAGCTATCAGTTATTGCCAGCACATGTGCAATAAAAGCCAAGCCGAAAAACTTGATATTGGCCGCGCAGACTCTGCAAGTAATTGAGATTGATAAGAATGAGTTGAGATAATTTATTTTCATACTCAAACGGGCAAAGTGGGTAAATAATCAAGCTAAAAACTTAAATGGCAACAGTTGAGGAGTTGAATAGTTGAACGTTTCTTTATAGTTGCTATGAGTTTAACTTGAGCAATATTTAATTTAAGTCTTAACTTAGTTGCTTTAAATATGCAGACTGTTTCTCCTTCTCTGCTGCCTTCTCCTCTTCCTTGCCCAGCAATATGTAATTAAGTGTTTGAGCACAGAAGCTTTTTTTTTTTTTTGCTGCTTATAAATGATACATACACCTAGTACATACTTAAATACAGGCTGCTGTTTATCAGCTGAGCTAAGCTCTGCCCTCCCCCCGCAGCCCAAGCAACTCAAGTATGCCGACACCTCTTGGCTCAGGCTAATTTACTGGGCTCCTCTACTCAACTCATTTAGCTGGCCTGCTTCGCTCAGTCAGCCTGCGTGTGTGTGTGTGCGTGTGCGTGTCCCACAGGCAACCGCTCGAGTGGCCTCTCACAGCTCAGATAGTAGAGTGGGCTGCAGCCCTTACCTCTAATGAAGCGCAAATGTTGATGTAAAAATTTAATTTAGTTCCTAATCCAAGGCGCACACGCATGACCAGGGCCACGCCCCCTCCCCTGCCCCGCCCAAACTGTATCCGGTTGGATGTCCAAATGTTTATGCAACGTGTGGCCGAGGCGTGTGCTTACCTACTAATGTGTGCGTGACATGGACCCATGGGCCAGACCAAGACAAGGGAGTGTGTGTGTGTGTGCCACGTTGCGTATACGCAATGTTGTCGCTGTACGGTACGGCGTTACGGCTGCTGTGTGGCAAAAATAATAAATGATGCGCCACGTACATGTATTAAAAACAAAGCGCAGAAAAACGCTGACATCCAAAGGCTGCGCCTTCTGCCCCATAAAAGCCGAGCACAAAGCAGAGCAGAGCAAACCGAACGAACGAGCGGAATGTAGGGGGCAGCCATTGAATGTTGTCGTTGTTTTGCTGTCATTCTTGTTGCCGTAGTTGTTGTTGCCGTTGTTGCTAGCGTTTTATGTTTGCTGGCACAATGCAGCAGCGGCAGCAGGTAAAACTAACAGCGGCGACATCAGCGTGTCCTGCACAGGTTGCCATCGCTTGGGCCAAGCCAAACAAACTGGCAGAACAATTTTCCCTTTCCTCTCTCTCTCTCCCTTTCTCTCTCTCTCGCTGGTTTCTTTCTGCATGTTTATGGCTTTGTTTGCACTTTTGTTTATGGGTGTACATTTTAAATACCACGTGTGTGTGTGTGTGTGTGTGTGTTTCGTGACTGCCAACTGAGGCAGTCCACCGTACAGGTGGCACTTGGACATTGGGAGCCCAGCTGACAGTTGCAGTGATTTTAAGCGTCCATCAAAAGCGCCTGTTTGACATTTAATTGCTGCACATTGTTGTTGCCGTTGTTGTTGTTGTTGTTGTTGTTGTTGTCGTTGCTGCTGCTGATGCTTGCAACATCTACCACAGGCGTTGCCTTTTACCATTTCCCGCTCCCATCTTTATCATCATTATCGTCACCATGGTGAAGTCAGTGTTTTGTTTGCTTTTGCGGCTGGTCAGGGCCATTGTTGGTTTAAGGTGCGAGTGTGTGTGTGTGTGCGTGTGTGCGTCTATGTGTGTGTGTGTGTGTGTGTGTGTGTGTATGTGTGTCTGTGTGTGTGACCAACTCTTAACACGAACTGTAAAAGCCCAAAGCCAAAGTCATGGGGCTTTATTGGACATTTCACAGCAATGCGACAAAGATTATACACACATACATGCGCACGCACACTCACACACGCACATAGAGGCGCTGTTACCAATACACAGACACAATGCATACATTATGGCAACAGCGACGGCGACGGAAATAGGCAGTGAAGCGTGACACGCGCTGACATTGCCCCAACACAAAGGAGCAAAAAATATTTGTGAAAGCTGGTGCGAAAGTCAAACACGTTTGCTATAATTATGGCAGAGTCTTTAATAGGTTTATGGATAAAAAAAACTTTATCTTATTTATAAGTAAACCCAAAATAAATAAACATTTTTTATTTCCATTTTTTTTTTTTGGATAGAATAATTTTAATTATTTTGTGCCTTTTAATTTGCTTTTATTTAGTTTTAAATTATTTTAAGTCGTGTATAGTACTGCGTTTGCTTCAGTTTACCATAGTCATGGCAAAGCTTATGGTAAATTTTTGGATTAAAATACTTCATACAAATTTTGAGTTTATATAAAATAAATATTTAGTTTTTTATTTGACCATTTGTTAAAAATTAAATTTGTATTATTTTCTCCATTCATTTTGTATTTTGTATTTATAGTTTAAGATAGAAATGTATTTGCTACAGTTTGCCATAATTATACTAGAGTTTATTAAATCTAAAGGCTTAAATAAATTATAATTTAATGTATAGGCCACATTACAAATATAATTTTTTAACTTCAAAAAATATGCATAATTTTATTTCAATTATTAGAAATTTTTAATTTGTGCTTTATTTAATTTTAAATTATTTAAAATAAATTAAAGTATTTTTAATTCCTATTCTAGCCAACTTAAAATAAAAATGTAAGTTAAATTAGTTTTTTTTTTTATTGTAAAACCCTATACAAATAAAAATATCCCTTTTTGGATAAACATTATATAAATGTTTATGTTTATAATAGCAAATATTACCTTACTAATTAATTTTCTATTATAACCATTTGGGTTGATTGGCCGCTATATTTATAGATTTATAATGATTTGGTGGCTTTATATAGACTCCTTCAGATCTTACTAAGTGTAGTCTCGCAGTTAAGAGAGCCTTTAATCGATTTACTACCGAAAAGTAAAAAGACAGTTGACAAATCGTTTTGTCTGAACAAATTTTTCACTGTAATTTGCATCTAAATCTTAATCTCTCTGCTCCTCTTCTCCTCTCTGTTACTCTCCTCAATCTCTCTCTCTCTCTCTCCTTAAAGCTAAATGATAATTACTGTGCTTAGCAAGTTAACTCTGTGATATATATACACACATTTGCACTCACTCTGACACACACACACAGGCCAACAGAGAGAAAGAAAAGGGGAGAGAGCGAAGGAGAACGGTACAGCCAGAAGTTCGAAAAGTTTACACGTGTTGGGAAACGTTTTGCGGTTCCATTTTGCCAGGTTGTCGCAGCAGCAATTCTTTTTTTCCTGATTTGTTTTGCTTAATTTAAACCGATGCAGAGGCTGCCTTTGCCTTTGCGCCTTTGCGACTTAGCGTTGAGGCTGCCACACATACACACACACACACACTTGCACACCCAAAGGTAGATATGTGCATGCCAGTTGGCCGCTTTCTAATGGCCTTTTCGTGGTCAAGCATTTAAGCTTCCAACCCTGTCCATAACCTCAACCTCTCGACCCTCTCCACTAGCTTCGTCTACTTTGTGCAACCGCAAAAGTCGTTTGCCTCCTGCACACACACACACACACCCATACACGCACACGCTGTACACCTTTTTCGACCATTTTGCACACGATGTTTTGTGGTCGTGTTGACATTTTAAATGCCTTTTCATTTGTCTCTCTCTCCTCTTGCTCCTCCTCCTATCTTTGCTGTGTGGCAGCTGCCGCAGTGTCGCTAATTTCATTTCATTTACGCCTAAATTGCCACAAAATTCAACTTGACATTAAATTGAATAGTGCGGCTTGACCCTTGAACCCGCTTGCCATTTGCCACTTGCCACTTGCTGTTTGCATATTTGTTTTTGATTAGCGCCAGCAAAAACTTTCGTCTTGGTAACATCTTTTAGCGCTTTGGCTAATGATTCCACAGCGACACTTAAGCGCCATGTTACACTCACACACACGCACACATACATATGTATGCAGCATGTCCTTTGGCCTCAGCCCCCCTGCAAAGCGATGCGAGCAAAAGTTTTGCTGCAACTACTACGAAATATTTGCCATATTCGTTTGGAAATTTTCTCATATTCTGCTCGACGTGAAGTTCGGTTGCGGCTGCTCGTTCTCTTTCTCGCTCTGCTTCTGCTTGGATCCACAGTGCGCATTAATTAAATTCCCATTCCAATTCTCATTCTAATTCGCATTTTCTCATATTTCCAAAGAGCATTTCTTGCGCTAGTTTTGCCATGGGGGTAATTAAAACAACATTTTTTACACGCAGACAAAAGCTTTTTGTAATGTAATTAAAAAATATCACGTATACGACGCATGTGGCCCCAGGGTGCGATTTGTGTTGCCTATTTATGGCGATAGCAATTTTCCAAGCGTGTGTGGGGGCAAACTTATTTTGAGACGATTGAAACACAAGCACGCACACTTTACGCTATTTATGCTCCGTTTTATGGCTTATGCCGGAGAAGGGACAGCGAAAGGAGCTGGGTGCACAGATTGAGCAGCTGTGAGGCTGAGAACCTGCTGCAGAGTGAATAATGATGTCCTGGGGGCCACAGATGAGTCTCAAGCACGGTTTGTTTTGCCCCCCTCCGAAATTAGTGAAGCTTGGCTTGAAGTTGAAGTGTTCATGTGGGATAAAAGTGAACTTTATGAAGCAGTTTGAAAGCAAGCTTAGTAAGTTTTTAAGGCGTACATATTTTGGGTTTCCTATGCAACTTCTTTGGCTAAATTAATTTTGCAATTTTCAATTGCAATTAGCTTAGATTGTTGAACATAACATTATAACATTATATCATTAAATTATGGTAGAAAGCAATATTTATACCCCTCATTTATTAAAAGTGGTAAAATATGGAGTACTCGAACTTTGTGCAAATGTATGCAACAGACAGAAAGTGACAGACCATATATATATTTATATATATATATATATATATATATATATATATATATATATATATATATATGTAGTTCTTTATTTATATGGTTTTTATTCAACAAGTAATAGAGCTTATACGAATTTCACATTTAATTATTAAGACTTATGACGAAATTATGTAGCTTTATGAACAACCGCTCTTGGCAACTTTTTCACTCGACCGCCTTTTTTTCTAGGCTTTTTTCGGCTCTTATCTAGGGTTGCATTTTATTCAGGGATGCAATATAAAAGTATAGAAAGATCTAATACTTATTACCACTACGAGTATTCTTGCTGGAACCAATTCCCACATATATATATAAATTTATATATATATATATATTCTCTTCCATATCAGAAGCCATGTCGACTGAGCTATGTCCGTTTGTCGGTCCGTCTGTCCGTTTGAACGTCTGGATCTCAGCTATTACAAAAGCTAAAGACTCCAAAGTTGGCATAAGAGTTCATGTATACCATACGCAGATTAAGGTATTTTTTAATATTGAATGCCACGCCCTCCACCCCTTAACACTGATAATATTCCATTATTAAGTAAAGTTTTTAACTCACAACTTTAAGTTTAGGCCGTGACATTAGTAATCGCCATAAAAACTTTTTCAGCAATAACTGCCAGAAGAATTTGTGCCGAATGAAAGGTTTGTTAGCTGCTTTTTAAGCTTAGGGGCAGGGTATCTTGTTATCAAGTACGTTCGCTCGTAGCTTTTATTATTCGTTTAACTATAATTTAATTTTCAATTTCATAATTACATTTTGACAAAGCTAAACTAAACCTCTCTTTACTCTCTTCATATAAATGCTATCAAAATTGAAACTGAACCAAAAGAAAAAACTTCATAGTTATGTTGCCATAGATTTCGCTAAACCGCCCATGAAATGCAATACAATCTCCAAAGCTGGCCGCAATGCTTGCCAAATGCTTTATTGAATTTGCCATAAAACTGTCGACAAATTTGAGCTGTCAACGCTAAAATAACAAAGCGAACTTTAACATTTGGCAAATATTTATGAAATTCTAAACTAAAATCTAAGCAGAGATGGTGACAAAGGCGGGAGGAGAGGGGAAATAGAGGAGGTGCGAGGAGAAAGCGATATGTCAACGCTTGGATAAGCAGCAAGTGTGCTTAATGACAAAACTTTGCAAATCAGTATGGCATTTTATTGCCCAGTGAGAGAAAGAGAGGACAAAGAGGGAGCGAGTGAGAGGAAGAGTGAGGAAGAGGAAAAGGCTGTGAGGACGACACACACATCAAAGAGCAGCTAGATGAGACATATATGAAAATATGAAAATCTCATAATCACAAGCTGCACAAATGCTCACATTACTGTGAGCCAACAAGGGCTGCGGGTTACGGAGGGGCGGGAGGCGTGGCTTAAGCCCGAAAACTTCATATCTTGCGTGCTGCCAGGCAAACTCATTTGACTGCATTAAGATTAACACAAAATAAGGCAGCAAAGGCAGCGCAGGCAGCACAGAGCGCATGCGAGAGCAAGAGGGAGAGAGAAGGAAGAGTTTGCCAGACAAGGATAGCACTATGCACTGAATTGACTGCGGCTGCCTGACAACATCCTGCTGCATTTCCGCAACAAGCTTCGCCAGCAACAAAACGGAAGTGCAAAAATTACGTATACGCCATATTACGCATACGCCGCGTGGCAAGTTGCGCCCGCAAAACGTTGCATATTTGCTGCCAAATTGCTTATGAAAAACCGGCAAATTCCCCTCCCCCGACTAGTGTAATCAACGCCAGCTTGTTGCCGCAACCTGTCGGGGCCCGTTAAAATTTCATTATAATTCGTTTTTGCTGGCAAATTTTTCCGTATTCATAATTAAAAACTTTTTTGGGCTTTTTCGGCGATCTAATCAACGGCAAATTTACTGATGCAAATTGCTGTGACATTTCGGCTTAGCTGTGTAGCAAGCTACAGCCAGCAACTACGGCTGCTAATATATAAATTATAATTTCAATAAGCTGCGGGCGTGCCAAAATAATTTAATCCCCCCAAAGGGAACTAAGAGAAGCCCTTGCTCTACCCACTACCAGGCCCTATGCACAAGGCAAGACAACGCCTCTTGTTGTTGCTGTTGGTTGTTGTTGTTGCAGCAGCGTGGCAGCTGCAATTACAGTTTCCAAAGTTGCATTTTGCTGTTGACTTCTGGGAAAATCAACAACAATTTTCTTGCATAAACAAAAACGCAACAGCGAAATTCGCTGCTGATATTGGAGAACGCAAGCGAAAATTAGCTTTGGCTAACTTGACGGCTGTGTTGGCAGCTTTAAAGGGTGCAGCAAACTGAATGGGTTTTAGTTAAAATAAATTCATTTTATTTAGAAATAAAGTCGAGTGGGAATATTATATATAACTTAATAAAATTAAATAATATAATAACTAAAATTATTTGAGTGCCTTAGCAGTCAAATAAATCAAAAGCAATAATTGACAGATCAGATGCGCAATTTCGAAACAAAATATATTTTTATATACAAAATTCTGCATTCCCAACGATTGTTTCTACGACAACTATATGTTATAGCCGTCCGATTTTTATAAAATTTGTGCAGCACTTTACAAACATAATAACAAAATAATGTGTACATAGTTAGTGTGACTCGGATATCATTAAAAGTAACGGAAATCGCACGATAGATTCTATGGCAGCTTTACGTTTTATCGGTCCGATCCAGCTCGTGCCAACTTATTTACAGCGTGCAGCTATAAGCAGCACGTATACCAAGTATCATTAAGATACAATAGCTCTAAAACTGAGAAACTAGTGTGCGCTGCACCAGACAGACGGACAGACAGACGGACAAGGGGACAGACGGACAGACAGACAGACGGACAGACAGACGCACAGACAGACGGACAGACATAGAGACGGATGGACTTTGCTAGTTCGACTCCCCTGTGGATGCTGATTAAAAATAGATATACTTTAAAGGCTCAAAGATGTTTTTAACAGGTGCGTTGCAAATATCTGCCGAGAATTAATAACCCTTCTGCAAGGGTATTAAAATATATTACCCACATGTAAGACTTAAATCTCAGAAGTTTTCTGCAGTACACTCGATCTCTGCTTGCAAGTTATATACTACAATCAGTGCTTCCTCTGGCAAAACTTCAACAAGCAACTCCATCCGCTCCTCCGCCTGCTCCTCTTGCTCGCTCTGCTCCTTCGCCTTCTCTTTATTCCCTCCTCCTCTCCTCTATTAACACATAATTGCTTTACAGATGCTTTCTGCGGTATTTACAGAGCAGCCTGGGCGAATCTGTAGATCTCTGACTCGCACCGCCAGGTTATCAGCTGTAATACCTGCCTCAGGCACTTGACCATAATTTGCGCACTAGGCACTCCCTCTTCTTAGCTCACCCTCCTGCTTCCCTTTGCCAATTCCTTTCATCCTGCCTGTGGCACGAGTCGCATGCCGCAAACAATGGGCTTAGCGCCCGGCTACAAGCTGCAAGTCAAGCAGCCGCCGGCCAGAGAGCAGCTGTTGCCACGGCACACGCTATTTGTGTAGTGTGTGCGAGGGTGTTGCCATGTGAGTGTGTCGGTGTGTGTGAGTATGTTTCTGTGTGTGCGTGCACAACTCCAACTGCAGTGGACGCCTACGCAGAGAGAGCTGAGAAAAATATGCGAAAATTTGCTGTTAAGAGCTCAGGCAAACGCGACTTCCATCCACCATGTCCATGTCCATGTCCGGGGCAAACTTTTCGCTTTAGCTGTTTTGGCACATAGCCAGAGCATGTGCAGCAGCGTCCGTGTGAGTGTGTGCGTGTGCCTGACTGACAATAATCCAAAAGTTTTACAAGCAAAACGAGCGACCATTACATGGCAGGCGGGCAGAAACAGAAACCACTTGCAAGCAATTTTCATCAGCGATTTTTGGGTTAGTCTCCCCTTCCACCCTCCTGCCTCCTGCCTTCCTTGTTCCTCTGGCCAGCTGTCGCTGACAGTTCGCTGTAGTATAGTTTTGCTTGGTGTCCAACCGCAAATGGCAGGCACTGTCTCACCCAGCGAGTACGACGAGCATAACATCGTCAGCTTGACAACAAAGTCGTCGCAAATCTCTGGGCCAAACGCATTTAGCATTTGCCCGTGCACCAACTCCATTGTCCAGGTAAGCAGAGAATACACTGACACACCCCGCTCTCCCCTCAAATCGTAGCAAAACCACAGGCAGACAGATATACAGCAGGCACTGTGCAACCCATTCGGGCACATGTTACGAGTGCCTGGCCATAAACCTCGCCTGGGCCGGAGAGTAGACTAGACTAAAGCATATGCTGAAATGTGAGAAATAGCAGTTTACAATTTACACCCCTGTGAGCTACGCCCCCCATTTGGGCCACGCCCATGCGCCCACATGCTGGTCAGTCGCTTTTGGTTACTTTCGCTGGCTGTTAATAAATTTAAAGTTTGTTTTAGTCACTTGACTGGGAAGGAGCGGGGGGGAAAAAACAGAAAGAAAGAAAGCATAGCAGAGAAGAACGATAACAGTTCTGGCACACACACACACCATCGCACACACACACACACACACACACACAGACACACTCGTACAATGTACATAAAACAGTAAACAGAAAGTTGAAAGTTTCTTTAAACGTTGCATGGATTGTTTCACTTGCTGTTCCAATTGTTGTTGCTTCTTCTCCTCCCTCTTCTTCTTCTTTTTTTTTGTTGTCCATTCGAGTCGGTAAAAAAGCGTTTAACAGTCTATGTGTGTGTGTGTGTGTGTGTGTGTGTGTGTGTGTGCTTTGAGACATTTATTTGGTTTGTTTTCAAGTTTTTTTTCTGTGCAATTGACGATATAAGCAGATATATCAGAGACAGAGCATATATTGAAAAGAGAAAGTAGAGAGAGAGAGAGAAAGATAGATATATGCTCTTTCGAGTGCGTAGAAATATGCATGCAAAACGGATTAGATAAGGCTGCAGCTGACATTTATCAAAGCAGTTTATGCACTTTGCAATTCCCCAGGTTTTTTAAACTTTGCCAAGTTCCTTAAGTACAGTTTGGTATAGTTTATAGTAAAATTTCATAGTTTTTCCACTTAATATTCCATTTATTTCGGGCAAAATTCATTAGCAATGCTCTAAGTACTTTGTTAAGCTCTTCTAACTGCGTTTTATTTCGTATTCTTTTGCGAACAGGTGCATTATACAACATTTGCTGTTTGATCCAGTAAGGAAAGGGAGGTGTATGTAGGGGCGCGGCAAGAGAGCGTAATACGTAATACCTAAGCTAGCAATATATATAGATGGGCTATACGTATAATTGGATTTTAGTTTTTTTTTATAGAAAATGTTGAAAAACTCTATTGAAAGCTAGCTGAACTATGTATGTTTTGCAAGGCACTGGGCATGTGTCTTAACTGTTTAACTAATTGTCATTTCCGTTTCCTGTGATGTCTTTTATAACTCCGCACCATAAGGCCTGCACTCTAGTAGCTGGGCCTGAAACCATTGCGTTGCGATAGCACCGAATCGGGACTCTTTAGCTCCATGGCCAGCTTGTAGCCAAGCTCGGGGCGACGATCGCGACCCTCAGCCATGGCCTTGACCTGTGCGAGAGAGACAGAGAGAAATATAGAGTGTAATCTTTGCAGGATTAGCTCCCTCCTCTCCTCCTACTCACCTCATTCGTATGCACAATGACGCCATCGCTGGTGATCACCTTCTCCTTGGTGTGCTCAATGTCATGGAAATCTGTGCCGCGGCAACAGTCATCGATGAGTATGGTGCGGTAGCCAGCCGATAGCGCATCTACAGCGGTTGCACCCACACATACATCGTAGGCCAGGCCACACACATAGATATCTGTAGCGCCCTTCATCTTTAGCTGCGCATTCAATGTGGTGTCTGATAACTTTTTATTATCCCAGAAAACCGAATAGGAATCCACCTCGGGATTTGTGCCCTTATACACTTTGATGCCATGATCCACCACCTTCAGATCCTTATGCAGCTCCGCACCCCACGAATCCTGCACACAATGACGCGGCCACAAACGTTGCTTCATGGGCGGTGGTCCTGCAAAGATCACCGTATCGAAGACCTTTGCCGAATCGGCGTCCAACTGTGGGGAGAAAGACGAATTAAGTTTGGGTTAAGGATAAAGGGAATTCGCTTAACCTAGGGTACCAATATTAGCTACTTGAATTATTGTTTGAAACTCTTGTAAATCATTTGGCTAGCAACAAATGTTATAGAAACCAAAAAATAACTTACAAGCATTAAAATTGCGTAAATATTGGCGTAATCGACAGACGCTCCAAGGTACAGTACATATATTTAGTACTTTCCCCATCCCCTGTGCAACATCATCAAGAGTTTCTTTATTATATCTGACCATATCTAAGTGCGATTCTCCTTGTCAAATTTTCCCATAACGAAAGGCAACATTTTCCTAATGTCTTTACAAATGTTTCCTCTATCTATTTTTTGCTACCCACCGCAGATGATTCGTCCATGGCGCGCATCTTGACGTTGTCGATAAAGGAAACATGATCGCTGGGATGCCAGTCCAATGAGTAGAATACCGCATCGAAGTCGACGGTGTCGAGCAGCTTGTTAATGGGCTCCAGTATCTGCAATGACGGAAGGTGAGCGAGGGCATTGGCGGAGGACAGGATGACCCTGCCGGCGTGACAGATAAGGCTGAGCAGAGTGGGGGGATGTGGCATGTGGCATGCGGCATGTGGCAAGTGGCAAGTGTCACGTCCAGCAAGTCGACTTCATAAAGCGGCAACGGAAGTGTGTGTTATTAATTTTGACAAATTTTCATGTTCAAGTAAAGCGAACGCCGGCCAACAAGTGCACCACAGCCGACGCCGGCCCAGAGGCGCAGCCAGGCCAGGCCAGGCCAGGCCGTGCCGAGTCCATGTCGTGCCATGTCGAGTCGATGTCGCTGCTGCTGCCGCTGCCGCTGTCGATGCCGCTGACGATGACATCCGGCGTGTGTCGCAGCGCGGATGCGACTTAAGTAAAGCATATCCGCTTCCGACTCAGCACACGCACACACACACACACAGCTAGAAATACATATATACAAAGTATATAAATATATATAGACATGCAGAGCGACCTCATCATCGTCTTTGGCTCATCCTGCGCTCGCTTCGCTTCGCTGCCTCCATTTTCATTTCTTGTTACGTTTTATGTCTTTCCGTCGCCGCTTGCCGCATGCCGCATACCTGTCACCCACCCCAGCTTAGCAGCTGCCCACTGCCAGCTTCACTTGGCTCGTCAGCGACTCCGGCGCGCTCACCTCGTGTCCTTGCTGCTGTGCACTGCAATTACTTATATCCAAGGAACCACTTATAAAATCATTTTGTACATCAACAATGAGGAACGCGTTCACCGGTCGCACAATCTGCCAGCAAAGAAGAGAAACAGAGAAGGTGAGTGAGTAGAAGTAAGAGATAAAGAATGTGGGGGGAATTAGAGCGAGAGTTGTGTGGGTGTTTTGGCGTTGGTGTTGGTAACATGAGCAGCCACGAAAATTGTAAGAAAATTGTAAGAAAATTGTATGGCCAGAGCAAGTGAAGCAGACGCCACAAAAGACGTCAGCACACACAAACATGAAAAGCTACAAAGAAATTTGTATACATGTGCATTAGGCAGCTGTCTCTGCGTGTGTGTGCGAGTGTCTGTCCTGATGAGTTTTCTTCTTTCTAGGGTTCTCGTTTTATACCCTTGCAGAGGGTATATTAATTTTGGCAAGAAGTTTGCAATGCACCTTAAAAGAAATCTCGGACCCTATAAAGTATACATATTCTTTATCTGCATCAATAGGGGAGTCGAACAGCCATGTCCGTCTGTCCGTCTGTCTCTTCCAACGCAAAATAGTTTCTCAGTTTTGGAGCTATCTTAATGAAACTTGGTATACATGTTTCTTATTGCTGCACGCTGTAAATAAGTCGGAACGACCCGGATCGACCGACTTTTTATTATTTTTCAAGATATCACTTTGAAACTTTACTTTACTTATCTCCAAGTATGTCCATTAAATGCTGTGAAAATTTTATTAAAATCGGACAGATATGTCATTAGGCTACCATAGAACCTATCGGCCGATTTAACTGCAAGGGTATGAAACCTTCGGCGTGCCGTAGATAGCTTTTCTTTTTAGTTTTTTTTTTTTTTCGTGCGCCTCAGCCACCCATTATAAATGCGTTTTAAATGAAGTAAAAGCCAGTCGAAAAAGCTCTCGAAAAAAAGAGGCGAACGCACAGACACACACACACACACGACGAGTGCAAAAGAGCTCGTTAGGTTGCCATTGCTATCTTGACTGGCAGCCCGACACCCTGCACCCTCCACAACCCCGCCTGTAAGTATCATCAACGTCGTCATCAACAGCCGTCGTCGTCGCTGCGTCGTCTAAGCTGATTATGTTCGAGCATATTTAAAATTAGTGAAGCGCTTTTAATTTGTTATTTATGTGCACGCTGATTATGAATGATTATGATCTATGCGCAAACACATTCGCACACACATACAAACACACACACACGAACGCAGTCGCAGTCGCAGCAGCAGTAACTGCTACTGAAGCTGGAGGGGCAGCACATTAGCGTCAGCACGTTGCAGACACACGCAACGGAGATGGTTGCGTGACACGCGCTCGTTAAGCGATGTGTGTGTTACGCAGCAGCCTCCTTGGTGTGCTAGAATAGAGTGGGAGAGAGTTTATCTGAGAGACATGATTCTATTTCTAAATACTAAATACATATAAAACCTAAACTTAGAAATATATTATATATATAATTATTATTATATATATAATACTAAAAATTTTAAATATTTTGCATTATTTGATTTAGCATTACTTATCTCTAATTTAATATTGTACATTTTTTTTTTTTTTTTTTTTTTTTTTGAATATACGTTGCGTAGACGTCTCTTAGTTGGCGTATTAGAAATAAATAAAAAAATAAATTTCAAACAAACCTAAAAAATATTTTTGAGTTTTAACTATTATTTGAATACTGAAAACAGAAAAACTTTGTCTAAACATACTATTCTAACCGAAAAAACAAACATATATATTTACATTTGTTTACTTTAGTTTAATCTATTATATAATATTATAAACTTATTACTTTATTTGAATTCAATTTAATTATAATTTTAATTTCTTCAAAAACTTACATAAGTCAGCCGGTTTTGGAAAAAAGCGGTCAAAATAATTGCAAAATATTCATAAATATATATTTTATTTAAAGCTATTAAAAATGACTTTTAATGTATAAAATTTATTTAAATATGATATGTTTAAAAACTGTTTTTATCTTTATTTAACAAAAAGGGCGTGGATAAAACAAATTTAACCGCACATTAAGTAATATAAGACCATCATTTTAGGACTCTTTCTTTTTATAAATTACATTAAAATTTATCCCGTGATATAAGAAGTAATACACAACTGGCACAGAAAAGCTGTAGCTAATTTCCATTCTACTCGAACAACATAGTGTTACATTCTATCATCATAAACGCATAATAATTTTTACCAATTAATAACCCCAAGACACGCTCATTACTTTTTCAATCTGCTCCGCTAATTCAAACAAATCGCACAATTATTCAATTTGCCTGTCAATCACTGAAATTGCGACGATAGTTTGCAGCTGACAAAGTGTCACCTCTAGCGTCTAGTGGTTGTTGTTGGCAACTTTGATTTGTGTTGCTGTTGCAACTGTTGGCAGAGCATTTAAAATATGTCATCCAGCTAAATGCTTTAAAGCGGCCCCAGCAGCAGCACCAGCAGCAGGTGGCACGCAAATGCAACCGGGGGAAGGGAGTAGGTAGGCGAGAGAGAGAGTTGAGGATGCATGCAACGTGAAGGAGTAAGGGGTGAGGCTGTTGTTCTTGCTGGGAGGGAGAGAGGGCAGACAACGCTTAAGCAGTTGATGATTTATCGCCCGTTGGCAGTGGCTGCACCAGTGGTTAGAGAGGCATTAGTGGAGTTCCACCTCCTCCTGCTCCACGGCATGATCCCGCTTCGGCTCCTGCTGCAGCGGCTTCGCATAGTTGCGGAAGTGATTTACATTTGCATGTTGCGCACTGGACGCATTTTGAGCATAGTTTCGGGTTAGCATACTCGCATATAATGGCCCCGGATAAAGGTAGTTAATGTATCAATTTGTGTGTGAGCGCTTCCTTGGCCCGGCGCATTTATCACGCGCGGCTTAGAAGTGCTCCGGCTACGGCTTAGCAGACCATTAGTGACCAAAGGCGGCGTCGAGATGAGTAATATATATGTATGTTGAGGGGAAATTGCTTGAGGCATTTTGAAACGGAAACAAATTGAATATCTCAGAAAACATATTGATATGTCACATTGGGAATTATTGCAAAATTGATTTTAATTTAGAAACTTTATTAACGAAGTTTTCTAACTTAAATTAACAACTAGTTAATAAAATAATATATGTAAAAGGGAGATAGAAAAAGACAAACATACATTGACATAGACAGACAAAGACAGACAGAGACAGGCAGAGATAAACAGGGAGAAACAGAGACAGACAGAAACAAACAGAGGTAGACAGACATAGACATAGACAAAGCCAGACATATACAGACAGAGTCGGACTGTTGATTGTTTGTATGAACACACTGATCTCAGCTATTATAAAAGCTACAGACATCAAATTTGGGATGAAACCTCCTGAATATCATAGGTAGATCAAGTATATCTTAAATCTTGGATGGCACGCCCACAGCTTTTGCAAATCAGCAAATAACTTAGTAAGTGTGATTTGTAACCAAAGTATTATAGTCAAAACTTTCGGCTTCGAGACACTTAGTTTTATACAGAATGCATCTACATTCTGAATTACAAATCAGTCAGATTATAAACACACGCAAAAGGTATCTTATTGTTGGGCATGCTCGACTGAAACCTTCTTTACTTTTTCTATGTTTCGATTCCAGCAAAATTTGTAAAGTAACCAAGTTTCGAAAAGTAAAAAAATAACTATAATTCGGAAGTATTTCTAATTTATCTAATACATCGGAAAGTATACTTCTACTTGCGCTAAGTTTATTTGCTTTATAAGCACACCCTTTGCAGGGCTTACAAAAAAAATGCGAAACTCTTTCAATATTTCCTTTTCTTATTCCGCTCCCCCAACGAAACTTTTTGTTAGCCTTCATTTTGTTTAATTAAATTCGCTTGCGTAGCTCAAATTAAATTTGTTGCAACGTTTACTTTGCAGAACTTTAAATTTAACCCAGGAACTGCCCACAGCCCCCTTCCCTTTCCGTTCCTCCCACCTAAGGATTCTTCACTTGCTTGCCACACTAGCCACAACTCCATACATCAATGTTGGCCACAATTTGCACATGAAAATTCGCTCACCTCAAACGCTTTGCCACAAGAAATCACGGCGCCATCCAATTATGAACCATTTGAGGCAGCTGCTGCCCAAGCACTTGAACCCCTCCTTCCTCCCTCCCCTGGCTTAAAGTTTGGCAAATTAACACGACGACTAAGGCAAACAACTGACCCTCGGCCTGGCTCCGGCTCCGGCTCAGCTCCAAGTTGGAACTATGAATGTTTGATTAAAGTGCCTGAGCCAACTTAAAGAGCGAAGACAGCCCAAGCGAGGCACAGGCGAATATGTTACGGCTAAATTAATTATTGAGTGTTGCAAGTGTAGGTGGATGTGGCAGACACCTAAAAGGGAAGACAGGGAGGGAGGGAGTTGCGGCAAAGCACCTTGTGGTTAGCTTGGCAAATCTTAAATTCAAATTACACTTCAACCCGATTCTGTCAGACCAACAAAAGGAACAAGTTATAGAAATAACTTCGCAGTCCCCCCTTTCCCCTTTTTAGTGTTACACTACACATGTATATGCATAAATACACACACGCACACACACACAGGCAAAAGTTTGGGGCTGCTCGAGTCAATTTCAGTGCAGAATAAATTTTGGAAAATCCGTAAACCCAAAGCGTCGACGTTTTTGGGTTGCCGTTGGCTGGCAATGATGATGCGGCGGCAGCGTCGGCAGCTCCTGCTGCTGCTCCTCTTGCCGAGCCGAGCAGACAAACTGTCAAAGTGTGCGCCGTGTGTGCCAAAAAAGTTGCCCAGCCAAACGAATGAGGACGGCAAATGCTGATGTGATATGGGGGGCAAAGAAGCAGCGAGAGAATCGAATGAAGCTCAACGTGATATTGAAGTATGTGCCAAAAGGGAAACGTGCCCGGGCACACCCACCCAAGCACACACACACACACAGAGAGAGGCCTATGCATGTGTGTGTGGTATGTGGGGCAGGTGCTAAAGCAATTTCCGTTTTGAAATTGTTGCATAAGTTGGCGGTTCTGGCAGCTCTGTCGGGCCTGTCTGCCTTTTGGCAGATACCACCCCCCGCTCTCTCTCCCCCTCTCTCTGTCTCTCTCTGTTGCTCGTATATTTATTTTTTGGCATACTCCTCACATGGGCCAAAAGCAGCCGAACACATTGCCGTTGACAGTTGCGGGTTTGTGGGCGGAGGCGGCGGCGGCGGCGGCGGCAGGACAGGGCGTGCCAGTTGCTGGAAAATTACATTATACAATTTATGCGGCTGACTGGGGACCAGAAATAGTTTGGCCCCCAAAAGCCCCACGACTAGTGCAAAACTAACTATAAATAAGTTTTCGAATTCGCAATTCTTGCGCCAAAATGCCAAAGCAGCCGGAACAAAACTTGATAAATGAAATTGAAATTGAAGTTGATAATCCGCGGATAAGCAAAGGAACTGGCATGGCTCTGGAGTAGTTATAAATCATTTGAAAAGGTAAAACAGAAAGGAAACAAAAAGGGAATTTGTTGTTTTTGGAATTAAATTTTAATTAATTTTCAGTATTCTATAGGGAACTACTTTGTGTACAAAATATTTTTCAAACAAGAAAGGCTACCTTCAGCACACCGAACATTTTATACCCTTGCAGTTACTCAAAATATTAAATCGGCCAATAGGTTATATGGCAGCTAAACGATATATCGAACCGATCCGGCTCGTTCCGACTTATTTACAGCATGCAGCAGAAAGAAACATGTATAACAAGTTTCATCAAAATAGCTCTAAAACGAACGGACGGACAGACGGACATGGCTATTTCCACTCCTCTATTGATGCTGATTGAAATTATATACACATTATATAGGGTCTAAGATGTCTCTCAAGCTGCGTTGCAAGGGTATAAAAATGCAAAAAGGATTAGTATTGGAATGGATTAGTATTGTCTACAAATTTTATAACTAACATATAAAGTTTTTTTTAAAGTAAACCCGCTAAAAGAAATAACTCTTATTGAAACATTTGACTATTTATGGCACCTCCTTAATTGTTTTTTTCCAAAAACTCTTTTTTATAAGTCACATCCGCATACTTGATAGATGCCTCGTATTCACATTTTCACTTCTCTCTATCGCTCTCTCTTTCTTTCTCTCTCTCTCTCTCTCTCTCTCTCGACTGTCACTTTCCATCTCGCTCTCTGGTTGATTCAATGAAGCCATTAGGCTTTATACAGCAAAGCTTTTTCTATTGGAAAAACATTTTTCATGTCAGACAACTGCCCAATCCAATTAAACAAAAAAAACTGCCCAACTGCCAACAGTTTTTCGCCCCGTTATATCAACTGTTGTGCCTGTGCGCTATCACTCTCTCTCTGTCTCTCTCTCTCTCTCTTTCACGCTCGCGCCTTCTCTTTCGGTCCCGCATTGTGCTGCGTTATAAGTCATTAACTTTCTAAATAATCGCCGCAGCGTGTCAACTTTGGTCGTTAAACTTTCATCAGTCGGGGACGATGCGCGACGGTGCGACGGCAACATTGAGGATTGCGAGAATCCCCGAAAAAAAACAGGAAAAAGAAACGAGATGAACAGCGAGAGAAAGCAAGAGAAAGCGAGGGTGGGGGAAGCAAAAGGAGAGCGGAAAAATTAAGCGCCCTGGACACGCGACAATGTCAGAAAAACGGAGAGAAATTTATAGCAAGATATTATTTTCCGCTCGATGAGCAGACAAGTCGTTGGGGGGAGCGACTTTTGGCACTCACTGTGCGGCAGTGTACTAGTAGTACTCAAAAGACCCAAAACCCACTACCCACCTACCCACTTCCTCGTACCTGCGGCCTGTGCCTGGTGTTTTTCGGTGTCGGTGCGTAACTGAGCACAGAAAAAACGCTGGCACATTGTGCCATAAATGAAGACATTATAAACGACATTGCATCCCTCTTCCTCTCCCTCTCTCTTCCTCTGTGAGTGTATGTGTGTGTGGCTAAGTAAGTGCGCCCAAGATTAACGGTAGACATTGTAAGACACTTAAAGCTCTTGAAGATTTTTCAGCTGGTTCAATGAACTATATGATGACGCCCTCATATGATATATTGCGGGCCACGGCGAGGAATGAACGTACATAACCTAGAAAAATGCGTAATACGCCGTACATTTACGCTGGGCAATTTACGACTGTCACACTGCGCAGGTGGCAATGGCAATAAATGTATTATATGAAGATAAAACTGTTTTGGAGCTAAAATGGAAACACAGCGCTCGAGATGGTCATATAAAACCATTAGAGTGAGTGTAGAAGAAAGCAGCTGCTACTGCCTCTCTATGCGCTTCTCCAAAAAAATACACTCTTTTTTTATGGCACAAAATAAAAAAAAAACAACTCAACAGGTTTTTCATTGAGTTATGGCGGGTTTTATGCGAATCGTTGAGGTTATTATGGTAAATAAATTTAAAGACATCGACTAAAACGCAGATTTTCATCTGTTATGGGGCAAGGCTAAGCAGTTTATGAATAAAACAATAAACAGCAAGGCCAAAAATTAAAAAATAGGTATAATGCAGAAACATAAATAATAAAAAACTATAAATAGTGAAGAAAGAGAAATAGTGCAGAAATATATATATAATATAATAAAGAAAGAAAATCGAAAGAAATCGAAATTATGAAGAAATATAAATAACAAAATATATATTATAAAGAAAGACAATACATAATACAGAAATAAAAATAATAAAGTGAAATAATACAACAATATAAATAATAATAAAACCTAAATAAGAAAAAAAATATATAAATAATAACGTTATATAAATAATTTATTAATATAAACAATAACAAAACATGAATAATAAAGAAATTTTATTTTTCTTTTCTTTTTTTCTTTTCTTTTTTTTTATTTTTTATTTCCAATAATAAAGAAATATATATATTATATGAAATATTTAAATACCCATTTTGTGTTAATTTTCAACTATGTTTAAATGAGGAAACACGTGATTTACAATTTTTAAGGAAATCTGTATTTAAAATGTTAAATTTTATGTCCGATTTTAAGTCGAATTTGACATGATTTCAACACTTATTTGCAAGGGTTTTTTTTAAAGTTAGGCGTAGGATATCTTTTTTGTCTGGCGCACCCGACTACAGCTTACGGTACATTCTGTTTTTCTACATATTTCCAGCAGAATTTTCAGCACATTTTCTTAGGAAATTACACCGCATTTCTTAATAATTAATATTCATACACTTTTATCTTCGCTTTTCATTATTTTTAAGTACCCCCACCCCCTCCCCCTACTCCATCTCTACACAAAAGGTTCCCCCCTCAGCGATTCCACGCAGCACTTAAAAAGGTCATTTTCGTGCACTTGGTCCCTCATCAAGAGGAATGGCCGCTTGACTGGTTGTTGTTGTTCGAAACCGCAACCACATTTAACGCTTCAAGGCATAGCGGGACGCATCAGGTAGAGAGTCCCACACCACCACCCCCACCCCCACCCCCATTTTAGAAACCCCTTTGTGCACTTGACTAAAAAGCATTTTCTGCACGTTTAAGCACATAAATTACGCATTTTCGCAATGACACAAAATGCAAACACAATAAAAAGCAACAAAATGTAAACGCGCCGCATTGAATTAGGACGGATTGGCAACCCTACTCTCCCCCCAAACTCTTCCCCCGGTTGCAATGCCATCAAATTATAGAATTCACCTTGCTATTGATTGTTTTACACAATGCGAACATGAATTTTCGACCAGTTCGCATTATTTCCATAAATTTGCGTTCATGTCCGTTTCCGACGCATCAAGCGGTTCACACACACATACACGCACACATCATATACATAACACTCTATGCAGAAACCGCAAAAATATTTAGCACGGCAATGCAAATGATTTACGGCGTTAAATGTTCTATTTATGCGTTTATTTAATTCCGAACGGGACGCACGCTCTCTCTATCGTTCTCTCCTAAGTTGCCACTCGTCCATCATTTGATTTGTTTATTATGCAAATTTCGCTTGTTTTTGTTGCTCCCTTAGCAGTCTCTCTGTGTGTGTGTGTGTGTGTGTGTGTGTGTGTGTGTGTGTGTGTGTGTGCTCGCTCTTCACGCAAACATTAAACTGCAAAAATTACCATTTATGCAATTCATGCGGAAATACAAACAAAAGTCAATTTTATGGGGCGCAATTTTTTTCGCTGTTGCTCAAGCTGAGAAAAAATGTTGCTGGGCAGATGGGGAGGGAGGGAGAGGGGGTAGACAGAGTCGTGGGGTTGTCACCGAGTTCCGCCATTTTTTAAGTGTTCCCTTTATTATGATATCAGCTG
The DNA here is from genome assembly GCA_018904095.1 of Zaprionus ghesquierei. NCBI lineage: Eukaryota > Metazoa > Arthropoda > Insecta > Diptera > Drosophilidae > Zaprionus > Zaprionus ghesquierei. The sequence goes on from JAEIGP010000676.1 coordinate 3,933,078, forward strand.
CCGGACGATTTTTTTTATATGTTAATAAATTTTTATGCAATATTACACAATTTGCCAACGTAAGGAGGAGAGAGCAGAAGGGAATAGGGGGAAGGGAAGGAAGAATCATCATCGTTTAAATGGCATATCAAAAATGAAATTATTCTTGTGAAATAATTTGTCGCGTGACAAACGAGTCGCAACGGAGTCCGTTGCCTGTTCAACAGGCGGACGTACCACCATGCGTATACTTGATATGCTCTGCCCGGGCAGCATACGCATACGCACAGGGCACAGTAAAGAGGAAAGCACGTAGGTCTGGGGTTTGTTTGGGCATCACCCAAAACTTGATTTCGCTACGAAAACTTTTTGCGAATAAATTAAATCGAATTTCGAAAGTTTTCGCCACACAAATTTAAAGAAAATATTTACTTTGTTAGCTTTAAACTTGATTTTTTAGGGTATATGTATTTGTAATCTGAACATTATAAATTTCCAGAGTTTTTTTCTTAATTTTTTGGGCAAAAGTTTTGCATCTTCTAGACTACAAAGTTCTGGTGAGTTCAGAATTTTCTTAAATGTTGTTTACTAATCTTTGCGGCGTCTTCGTATTAAAATGAAATATATATTAAAAACACATTAAAACCTAAGCAAAAGAAAACTTGGTATGCTAAACAATTTTCAAGGTTTTAGGGGAAGGTAAGTTTTTTTTTTTTTTGAAAAATTAAGCAATTTAAATTGGATTTCTAAAGTCGCAATTTCTGATTTACGCGACGAAGCACTCGAAACTTTGCAACAACTTTAAGGGCCAAGCCAACATTTGCATAGCACGTACGCAATTTTATGGCAGCGACTGTAGCAACAATGTAGCATAGCCCATTGCAATGCCAAGACGTAACGGGGAAAAAGTTCGCGGAGTCGCAAGTTGGATACGCTTACAACTTAAGCAACTTCAGCAAAAATATTCAGCAAAAAGATTTTCTTAAAAATTAAATATAACAAAAATTTAACGATTAAAAAAAAATATTTACAAAAGTATGTATACAAAAAAATTAATAAAATTAATTGTTAATATTTAAAAATAATTTATAAACCTCAAAATAAACAATCCACTTCATATCTTATATGACACTGCCACACCGTTTCCAATGAAGTTTTTATACCTAGAGTATCGAAACATGAGTACATGAAACGGCCGCGGCGGCCTCGTAGACTACAATAAAATTATTCGAAAAATTTTTTATTTTAATATGCTGAAAGTGCCGCGACGTCGACGGCGACGTCGACGTCGAGAGCAAGCTAACCAAATGAATGCAGCTCCGTTCGTTTTCTGTGGCATTTTATTTGTCACGCGTTTTTATCACTTTACGTGCGGAGGGGCACTGAGTACTGTATGTGCGTGTGTTTGTGTGTGTGTGGCGGCTATATGTTTGTATGTTTGTGTGACATTCCCAGAATCAGATTATCACATTTGCATACGCCAGTGCGGAGGCCGCTACTGCGTGACGGCCCAGTGCGATGATGATGACGATGACGATGACGATGACGATAGCTGAGCAAAGGGAATGGCAATGCGAATGCGAATGAGAATGGTAAAGGGAATGGGGGATGTGTTTTTTTGAATGATGAAGACGGGCAGCAACGGCGACGGCGGGGGTAGGGAGCTAACAATGATGAAAGCAATCCCCATATGCAGAGAGAGAGAGAGACTCGTCTGACGTGTGACATTTGCTGTAAGCGACATTTTACCGTCCAACAAGGGCTGATCAGGATTGAATTACACACACAATCCGGGACTCGGCCACTTTGATTGCAAACGCTGCGAATGACTGCGAATTTTGTGTGTACGTGTGTGTGCGCAGGTTTATTCATGCATGCATGTGTGTGTCTGTGTGGGTGTGTTGGGTTTATGACGCAGCTTCCGCGTTGGCAAAACGTTGACAAATATTTTATTATCACATTTTATGATTTTATGAGTCCCCGGATATGAATCACTGAGTGACGAGCCACACACACAAACACACATACACAGCACCACCTCATAATAGTGGATGATGGCAGCAGCTTAACCCAGACAGACAAGAGAGGGAGAGAGTGGAAGCTAAGCAGCTTTCGCTTACCGTTTTTATCCATTGATTCCAGCAAAATTTAAACTCCTCCCTATCGATAAAGCCATCGCCGTTCACATCGAAGACAGCGAATATTTGCTCGAGGCGTTCGTGTGGCACATCGTAGATGTGCCCCTTGTCGTTGCGGAACAGAGCCCGGCAGATTAGCGTAAACTCGTCCAGATTCAGGCGGTCATCGCTGGGCAAAGGTCGGAGTGAGATGGCGGCGAGAAAGGTGAATCAGGCATGAAAATAAACGCCAGGCAGGCAGGCGGGCAAATAAAGTTAGTTTGTGCTGGCCAAAAACAGGGAGGAGGAGGGGGGTAAAGAGGAGGCTAAAAGGGAAGTTAGCTGTAAAGTTGGGACGCATTGCCTGGGGGTTGTTTGTCATTCGAATGCGTTGCTGAAGCTGTAGCTGCTCTGCAGCTTTAAGTTGAAGCGAATTCACTTATTTGTAGCATACTTTTTGGGGCAGGCCTCACAGCAGCTGCTTGCGCGATTCGTTTAATTAAGGTAAAATTAATGCGATTACGTTTATTGATTTGCTTTTAAATGAACGGCCCCATAAAACTGTTGAAAATGTCAATTAGAATTAATTTATGCAATGCGCGCAGGTTGTTTTTTTTTTCGCTCATTCCGCATTAATAAATTAACTTAGATTTCGTGCTGTAAATTAATGCAGACATTTTTTGCGCCTCCGCGTGGCTTTTTTGCATAAATTTTACTGTAGTTGTTAATTCATCGAGTGTGTTTTTTCTGTTGTTGTTTTAAAGTTTCACACATTTGCAGCTCTTTTCAGGTGTAATTTTTTATTTGGTGTTTTGCACTGGTAATTGATACGCTGTTTGCGGTGGCCCTAAACAAAACCAAAAGCTGACAATCAAACTCAACTCTAATTAACGCGCATAATTATATAATTTTTGTCAATGAAATGAGGTTTTGCTGCTTGCTGTTTTCACTTTGCATATTATTGCATAATTCATTTCGTAACTTTTTTAGAGTTTTGTAATTTTCAATTTAATTGTAATACTAATTTAATTTAAGCGAATATTTAATTAATTGAAATGTTTTATAATTTTTGTTGGCATTTAATTAAATTTGCAATTTGATTTTTGCTATCCGTTTTCCCTCGCGGCTTGTGTTAATTAATTAATTGTTGTAGAAATTGGAAATGATTTAATGCAGCTTAAAGAAAAAATATTTTATATATTGCAGTTTGAAGGAAAAATTTTTCTTATTTTTCATGTTATTTACTGTTGTGTTAAATTTTTTTTATTTATTTTAATTGACTTGCATTGGCAAATTTAATTTCATTTAATTGGAAATTTTTGCTTGAATATTGCAATTTATTTTTGTTGCTAAATTGCTCAAGGCGACAGCTCAGAAAATGATTGACATATATTTAAAGGGAATTTAAATAAATTAAATTTGTTGAAGATGCTTTCATTTTTCCATGAATAAAAATTTATATTTGTTTTTTTCTTATATTTTAATTATGCAATAAAAGCTATGAGCTGCTTTTATTTAGTATTATTTGTTTTATTAAATTGGTTAAAGGCAATTTAAATTTATTTAATTTGTTGAAGATTCTTTACTTTTTTATAAGAACAATATACTATTAATTCTTTGTACAATAATTTCATATTTTATTGCTAATTTATTATTATTAATAAATGAATTGTGAATTATTTTAAATTTCAATTTAATTAATCAAATAAAACATTTTTTACATTTTTAATTATAATAACCATTTATATTTCTTTTTTTTCTACTTTAATTTAATTTAATAAAGTGCTTTGAATTATTTTTTTTAAGTTTCTAAATTACTTAAAACTTAAGTTAAATTATTTAATTGAATTTTCAGAAGACTTTTTACTTGCTATAAGCCGCTTTTAATTATTTTTAGATCGTTTCTAAATGATTAAAAGAATTATTTTTTGTTGTTTAATGTTATAAAAAATGTTGCAAATATTTCGGTTATTTTCTATTCGATTAATTCAGTTGTCATACGCACCCATCCTTATCGAATGCCGTGAAACAGGCGTCCATTGCTGAACCGTTCGAATCGTCGATGACAATTGGCGGTGTTGGTGAATCCATAACTACGACAACGTTGCCAACGTTCGCTGCACAACGTTCCTCAAGCAACACAAACAACAAACGTTGGCCGTGGGTCGTTGGTTTCGTTGGCGTCTTCGGGTTTTCGCCACTTAATGAAGCCCGCAGCAGCAGCAGTAGAGCAGGCAAACTGCAAGTTAAAGTGAAGCCATCAATAATAACTTGCGACTCGGCCCACACACAGCACTCAGTCTAAAAGCCTAGCCCCCGCTCCGCCCACACCCTCCTCTATTCGGGGCTACTGCCGGCTTACCCGCTCAGCTCGAAGAACCGCCACTAACTGAGCCGCTTAGTCGCGCTGGTCGCCTGCCTGCCTTTTGCAATAGATTTATCGAATAAACAAAGCCCCTACACCCTCGCTCACCTCCCGACCGCGCGTTCATTGTCATGGAGACGACGTCATCTTGTGGTTTATTTTATTTATTTGATTTCACGCCCCACCCATTTTGCTGGGCAATGGAGCGAGCGAGGCTTTTGTGGCTGCGCCCGCAGCGCAGCACGATTACCTGGCGGCATTTTTCCTAATCAAAAGTGCGCATTGTGTAAGCCTTTTGTTGTTGTTGCCATTGCGATTGCGATTGCTATTGTTAGCGGGAAAATACCGTTTGCAGTTGCCAAATGCCAAAAGCTGTACCAAAACTTTCGACTTGTAACCGAACGCGAATGCGGGTAAATTTCGAGACGACGCGAGTGCCAGCGAAGGCGGTTTTAAACGCGTCAAAAGTACAGTTGCGCTCGCACACACACACCCAGACACATAGACAGACACACATGGGCGTACACTAAGCGCACTAGATTGCTCTATGGCTGTAGCTCTGCTTTCAGTGGAATTTGGAGTGGGTTTTCGGTTAACCTTTCATTGCTACGTGTCCTTCTCCTCCTGCTCCTCCTTCAGCACTTCCTCCTTCTCTTCCTGCTTCCCCAGCTTTTTTATGGCACGAGTGAAATCAAGTTTTTGAGCTGACGCCGACTAACAAGGCCAATTGTTGGCATGTTGACGGGCTTTCAACTATTTCGTTCCTATTACCCGCAACTTCTGTTTGAGTCTTTGAAAGTGACAAAGCGTTAGAACGCATTGCGCCAGGCCTAATCAGGGCTCTTCTTTGCCTTTTGCCTTGACTCAGTTTCCTAACATAGCAAACTTTAAAGGTTCATTGCGTCAAAATACCTACTATATACTGCTATAAAATACAATACCATATACTATACAAAATACCATACTATACCATACGAAAAACAAACACGGAAGTCAAAAATTTGTAACTTTAAAGTAAAGTTTTCGATTTACAACATTTTTGATATACACATAGTAAAATACTATATGCATTAATGATTCGAATTGCAAACCGATCGGACAATAAATACAAAAGTTATTCGAGTCAACCTCTTGAAATGTTTGCAACAGCTTTTCGTGTGTATGGGGTAGGGTATCTTTCGACTGTAGCTTGTTTTAAATGGCATTATTACCCCTTACATCCTATTAAATCTCTGCAATCCATTTAAATGAAATTTCAAATATTGAAATGAAACTTTCATAACTCCCAAGAACTTCAATCCTTTGCTGGTCTGCACGTAATAACCGAGATGGCCATGTTAAGCTGCCTCTCTTCTGGTGGGCTTATCCTTTAGCTGCTCTCACTCTGGCTCACTCTTTAACCCCTCCGGCTCCCCCTCACATAATCGAATCGTTGACTGTCCCCGACTGTGTGACCATTGTAAGCCACAAAGCCATAGATTTTCATTTAACTTAAAGTCCCAGCTTCTAACTTTGTCCCAGCCTGTTGTAGCTGTCCTTGTTCCGTTAGGATTTTCCATCTGTTTTCTTTTTCTTGCTCTTCCGACATATAGAAACTAATGTGCAGTGAGCGATAAATTTAAATTTATATGTATGTTTACTTAATATTAAAGATTTATGCACAATATGTTGAAGCAGACCCGACTAAGGCTAGGCCCATCTCGAGCTGCAGCATAGGTAGAAAAGGTCTAATAAAATAAAAATATTGCACAACAAATGCGCCGCAGAGCCAGTCGGCACATGATTTATGCCACATGGTAACACACAACTCCAGCTACGTCGCAGATTCCCTACGCTTTACTGCCCTGTGCTCCCGCCTTCCACTTCGCTTCGCATGAATCAGCAGGAAAAATCACAAAGGACACAAAGCACATAAAACCATAAATGATCACGGCTAGCTAAGGGGCTGCAGACTCAGAGTGGCTTTTAAATTAGCGTATGCAATGTCTAGTTTAATTTACTAAAATTCTAAGCAAATGAGAAACAAACAAAGAGATAAACTAATTCGAGTTGGGACAACGCGGCGTATGTGTGCTCTGCTTATGCGGCTGGCAATAAAAATGCGCATAATTTCGTCGGAAAGTTTGCCCAAATAAACTTAAGTACAACTCCCCAAGGTAAGGGTGGGCGGGAAAGGGGGTAGAGAAGGGCAGAGCAAAGGGAGCAAAGGGAGCGAAATGACTCTCAGGCGCCGCAACGCTTTATATGCCAAACACTAATTGAAAACTATTTTTGGAACCGAAAGCAGCCAAAGCGCGCTGTGCCTTGCCCCCCTCCCTCTCCCCCCCCTTTCCCCTTCTCTCATCCCATCCCTTAGAGTATTCCCCATGGCCCTTTGGGTTAATATGTAAATGGAGGATAACGCGAAATGCGCAAAACTTTTGCTGCGAAACAATTTACGCGGCATTAAGCAAAACGCAAGCGCACACCTTACTAGGCACAACAAAAAATGCTTCTCTCTCTCTCTCTCTGCATCTCTCTCTTTTGCACTCTCCCCGTCACTCGCCACCTCTCTTGCAATGCCAACTTACTTGCCAGGGCGTGCTCCAATTGTTTTCGATTAAAGTTGTCGACGTCAAAGTCATTGACTAAATAAAAAGCATCATAAAAGCCAAAAGCAGTTACCTGCCTCCCCCTTATTCCCCCTTATCCCCCTCACCCCTGGCACGCATCAAACGGCAAAAACTTTGACAATTTTGGCAAACAATGAAGCCCGCACGTGTCGAAATTGTTTGCTTGAGGTAAGAGAAACAGAGGCCAGAGGTGAGCGAGCGAGTCGCTTAATCTTGTCCCGCACCTGCAGTATCGCATCCATCTTAAATGATAACTGTGCAAATAATGCCATTTATCGAGGGGTGCTCCCGAGTGCCCCCCTCGTTATAATTACATTTTGAAAACGAAAATTATCGCTGGGAAAATAAAAGGTATTTACAAATTTCAAATACGCTGCAAGGCAAGTTAGGAATTCACTGGAAACTTTATAGGCACAATAATTTATTTACTTGAGAGTTAGCCTTATATATTTACGTGCTATTGAGAAAAGAGATACAAAATGGGTGATCGAAGCTTTAATATTTTTTAACATGAGAATCTTTCATTTTGCGTGAGTGATGTCTTGGAACTTGATTCATTGACACAAAACGGACCCAATGAAATTTTTGAGCAGGAATCGTAAATTATAATTAGGAGTTTATAAAAAATAAAACAAATCATAAGACAGGGTCAGTGAAAACTGGGGAAAAATATCTGATGTAATTTATAATCGGTGAGTTCGAAGAATATAAACAAGTTTTTCGGTAATAATTTTAAGCTTTTTATAATAAAAATACCATCATAAATTTTAATTTCGATTATTTGAAATATTTTAATAATAAAAATAACATTATAAAATTTTCTTTCGATTTAAATTTTAATATTATTTTACATCTTATATTATTGTTATTTACATCTGTTATGTAGTCTTTATGTTTATTCCAAAAACAATAGTTTCTATAAAGCTTGGCTTAATTTAAAAAGATAACTAAGAGTTTATTTCATAACTATCAGAAAAGTGCCGATATTTTAAAGATATCTTATTATATACAATAGATAAGGGTTTTTTTAAAGCCATCAGAGATATGGAACTTCTAATTTATTTTTAAAGATATATCACTTTATTATGTAAATAACATATTTAAATATAAGGTGGTCTTTCTGTAACTATGACCAACCTTAAAGCACATGTCACATTGCCTTAAGACTTATCTCATATTTCTCGAGCTTAATTCTTAGAACAACAGATTCCATAAAGCTTAACTCTTAATACGTAAACCAAAAAAAAAAACTATATCTGCACTTGCGTAGTGGTATTAAAATCCATGCAAAAACAGAAATTGCCTTCACCTTGGTTAGTTTTTCTTCTTTTTTTCTTGGTTGGTTCCCCCGAATCTGTGCCTCGAATCTGTTGACGAATTTTAGTGCTTTCTCATCAGGAGTGTCGCAAAAACTGTAAGCCAGCGCTTCGTAACTCAACAATGAAGGAGAATGCAAAGAAACATAGCAAGGAGAATGAAAGATGGGGAAGGAAAAAGTAGGCAGGGGGCAAAGGGCGAGCAAAGTCTTGCATAATTTGCCAGCAGCGCCCTGAAAAGTAAATTACCGCCTAAGACTTCCTGTTTTTGGGGGGCGTCAAAAGTGGCTTGTCAAGCCGGTGGGATCAGCTAATAAACCACGCAACCCGCACCCAATCTGGGCAGCAGATTCTCGACTACAACGAAAGACTTCAGAACGTGTGGAGAGGAGGAGGAGGAGGAGGAGGCGGTAGGGTGAGGGGGTTGACAGGAAACAGGCGCTAAGTGGCGCGGCGCATTTAAAAGCAAACGCCCGAGGTCGGGCGCAATTTTGTACAGCTTGCTGGAGCAGGGCAGGTAAAGAGCACAAAGGGGAGGGAAAGGGGGGTACGCCATAGCTGGTAACGAAGCCAGCCATCAATTGAATTTCCAAAAAATTTAGCAGCTTCTCTCAGCCCGCACCAGTGCGCATAAAAGGCTTTCAATTCTCTTCGCCGCGCTTCCTTTTGCTTTTCTTTTCTTCTCTTTTTTTTGCAATCGTGTTCTTTGGGGCTTGCTTAATGCAGGCACGTCAGCAGCAGCGGCAGCAGGACGACATGGGGCAGACATTGATGGATACGCAGCGTGGAATGCCACGTCAGCAGCTGCCTGCCTGCTGCCTTCTGGCTTTGGCTTTGGTATTCACGTTCCACTTGCCTTGTGGTCGCTCTGCCATTAACAGTGCCTGCCTGCAGTAGGTGTCAGCCGGTACCTTCACTTGTCAGTCACACAGTCAGTCAGTCAGTCGTATATGTATGTGTGTGTGTGTGTGTGTGTGTGTGTGTGTGTGTGCGTGCTAGCCTTTTATCACTTGTTAGTATCTAAAAATACGTGCAGCACATGCCGCCTTTCATTTCGTTTCATTTCATTTGGCTCGCTTTCATTTCGTCTCGTCTCGTTTCGTTTCTTTTTTACCTGCCGCGCGCTTAAATACAAAATGATAAATTGCCATTTTCACTGCCCCAACCCCAGATACCCCAAATCCCCATCCCAGTCGATTGCCCAGCTCAACCTTTTGCCTTAGCCTTGTGACCTCGTGCTCGCACGCAGCGCGCATTGCAGTGTAAACTTCATCGAAACGGACTCAACCAAGGCGAATGCACAAGTCGAGATAGATAGCAGGGGGGAGGGGTGACAGCAGGAGGGGTGCCAGCATGAGGGGTGCCAGCAGGGGGGTGCCAGTAGGAGGGGTGCCAAGAAGAGGCTGTCAGGGAAAAGCTGGCGGGAGACAAGAAAAAGGCTGCAGGGGGAGGTTGCTAGAAGGAGGATACCAGGGGAAGGGTTCAACGGAGGGTCTGGCAAGGGGAGGGAGCCAGGGAGGCTGCGAAGAGGAGGCCGCCAGGGGTGGGATGCGAGGGAAGAACCTTGCCTGGATGCGCTCCAAGGGGAATGTCGGGATGTTGTTGTAAAATTGTGAGGTTATTGCTGCGCTGCTTGGCAAAATGTTTGCGTTACGCGTCGCCGATGCTGACGCGCAGATAACACTAAAGCGTGGCTTTGCAAACACACACACGCACACCCTTAAACATACTCACACACTTGCAGCTGCAGGGCCTCTACTCGCTCAGTTCTTTCGCCGCCAACCCATTTGCCGTGGTTCACAGCAAAGCGAAGCGATGCAGATGCCATCAAACAGATACGGCCACGGGTCAGCCACCAGGTGAGCCAGCACAGCCCCCCCCCCCACCTGCCTCAACACCACCTCCCGAAAAGTGTCCAAGTGCCGCACAAAAGGTAAATTGAATATTGCCCATTTCATATGGCAACCTTTTTATTTCCCCTTCCAGCCTCTTTCTCACATTCACTTGGGATCGTTTCACTGCAGGAGGGGGAAGGGGGCACCACGTCAACACAACATTAAAATTGCGTACATGGGGACTGTCGTAACACATATAATGACGGGCAAAAGCCAACAACAAACGCTTAAAACGAAAAGTCGCTTGCCTTTTTTTACAGGCGCATTAAAACGCAACGAAACGATGGGAGCAGCGCTGGCTATATACATATATATGACTTGATTATGTAATTATAATATAATCGACAATGTAATCTATTGAGAATTGCATTCTTAAACGGAGCCGATAAAATCGAAGTAGATGGAATGAGGTAAACGGAAAAATATATAAAGCTATCTATAAAGAAAAGCTTTTAGTGATCTTTGTACTCCTGAAGTCGAATAAATTGAAAGTCTTCATAATAATTATATCCGTGTATTATTATAGACAATTATTAAATAAAAAAGTTAAATTAAATTGAATTAAATAAATAAAAGAAAATTAAATAAAGTATTTTTCTTTTTCAAAATTTTGACGTGAATCTAAACAGTTTTAAATCGTCTATAAACAAGAGAAAAATACGTTTATATTGCTTGTTTGTTATAGTGCTTGAGTTATATATAGCAGGGTACTGTATAATTTCAATTGATACTGATAAGACACGCTATTTTAAACCACATACAAAATTATTATAAATTAAGCAAATGAATATACCCTCTACCAAGCTATAAGAACAAATTCAATTGATCTCATTTTTATTATATTTCAATAATGTTTTAATGTTTAAAAAACGGAATAACATTGTAAATATTTAAAGAAATATTTAATTTAATACCTATTTATTAATTTAAGTATATTTAAAAAAAAAAACATTTGATAATCTACTTTATTTTCAAAAATAAATTCTAAAAATCTCTGAATAACAGTCTATTTTAATGCAAGCACTTATAATACCTCTCTTTCTCTCTCTCTCACTTTCTCTCTCGTCGTTTTTCGTCCCTTTGCCCCACTTTTATTTTCATTCACTTTCGCTAAGGGGCTGAGAGGCTAGTTGACTATTAAAGACATTTGTTTAACAGTCACACGTCCCGCCAAGCCTGGCATTATTCCAGAGAGAGAGAGCCAGGCAAAGCGATGCCTCGCAAGTGCCATTCACAGGGAATTACCCATAAAATCCTTTAGCATTACAAGCGACACTGCCCAGAGTGTGTGAAAATGGAGCAAGATGCTACTACTAATCTGCCATTGCAGATTATCCCCGACTGAAGGAATAAAACCAGTCAATTTCGGTTGTGTTTCGGCCATCAGTGCAAACGATGCCAAACGATGCAAACAGTCCGAAAACTTCAAATGGCAAATGGCGCACAACTTCATTTAAAAGGCATTACGACAAACATTTGCCCCAATCACAACAACAACAACAACAACACCAAGGAGCCAGGGGGAATGAGCCAACGGCAACGGGGCAACAACAGTTTGCACCTTTTTTGGCAAAAGCGACGCTATAAACGTTGGCCCCATTAGCATTTTTTATGCATTAATGACAAGCCACAAAAATGGACACATCGTCATGCATATGAATGAACCGGATGCGTATGTGTGTGTGTGTGTGTGTGTGTGTGTGAAGCAGAGTGTGTGCGACAATAGACACTAAGCCTCAACACACTCTGCTGCGGTGTCAGAAAAAACGAAGATATAGAGGAGACTAGCTGAGAGTGTGCGCTTAGCATATACCCTATAAGCTGTGGTAAGTTCGAGTAGGGTATGTGGGTGCACAGCCTAGGCAAACATGATTTTATTTATTTTTTTAACTTAAACGTTGAGTAGGGTAAAAACAAAATAATTAACATATAAATGTAAAATCAATCAATAAATAAAAAAATAATCAAATAAATAAATAAAATTTAAATTATGTATACAAAAAAAAAATTCATTTAAATTTGTAGAAAATGAAGTCATTAATATACTGAATTATAAGGCTAAATTACAAGGGATAAGGATACATTAATAACAACAAATTTAAATGAAAATAATAAAAAGAAATTTAAATTAGTAGAAAATAAAATCAAAATATTATTAAATATTTAAAGCTATAAATTTTAAAAATATAAAGTTAAAATCTGATAAATTAATTAATTAAAACAAATTTCAAATAAAATAATAAAAAATAACTTGATAATAGTAATACAAATTTTATTCAATATAAATTTAAATCAGGATAAAAATCTGAGTTTAAAATATTAAATATTTTAAATTATTAAAATGATTTTCTATTTAAATATTCAAGTTGAAGTTAAAGTTAAATTATATGTATGTGTATAACTAAACCAAACTAATATCTGCCGTATTTCTTAATATGGTACAAATTGAATTTATATTGTAGCTTAAATTCTTAATCATCTAAAGGGAACCAAGTAATTATAAGTTATTTATTACTTTAATTTCTGATATTATTTATTTTATTTATTCAGTACACATTACATTTTGTTTTACATTATTTTATTAAATTTTAATTATCTATAACTTTACATTTTAAATTATTTTATGTTATTTTTTCTAAAATATTCTTTGACTTGACTTCCCTTAGTTGATGTTGAAAAATAAAAACATTTAAACAAATAAATATGAACTCTAGCTTAGCACAGAATCTATCTATATACATATCTAAAGTCTGATCTTTCAAGATCCCTTTATCTAGCTGCTGAAATCGAGATAAGATCTTTGTAGTTCTGCCCGCGTTTTAAATTGCATAAATTAAAACTTTTCCACATTTTCCCAGCTGAGACAGCCGTTTTCCGGCACATTCCCCACGGGGTATGTGGGTTATAAAAAATGAAATGAAGCGAGAGCAGAAAAGAAATAAAAAATAGAAAAAAAAAAACAAAACCAAAAAAAAAATCGTAACTGGCAAGCAAACTCGAAATGATTTTGACAAACTGCGCGTGGTTAGCGCTAGATGGCGCTATTGTTGATAAGCGCTCGAAATTGCGGATGTTTTGAATAATCGATGCTTCCGCTGCGCTGCCGTCGACAGCGGTCCATGGGCATATTTATGTGAGTGTGTGTGAGCAGGCAAAAAGGGAGCAAGAGGTCGAGCATGTGTGTGTGTGTGTGCCACGCAGTCTATTTGCCTTTGCCATAACATACTTTCTGGGGCGCTGCTGCGTTGATTTTTCACAATAAATTTCAATTTGAAGCGTTCGCATTTGGCATTCATATGCATAAAATTTTTCGTTGGCTGCACATTTTTATTTGCCAATTAAAATCATCCCCAGGCAATGCAGCTTCCTTTCTGCTACTCCCTGTCCCTCTCTCTCTCTCTCCTTCTCTTTCTCTCGCCATGGCCTTCTATCGGCTATGGCAAATTGCAGCACATTTAAATACAAATTGTTTGCGTTTTTTCCATCAGCTGCAGGTGGAATATAAAGAGAGGAAGGGGAGAGGAGAAGGGCACCATGCCAATTGCACGACAGTGTGTTGCATTTAAATTGCACATTGAACTTTGACATTTTGATAGCACGCCTGCCGAAGTATCGAACCACAGCGATTGGAGTTAGGATAAGGTAACGGCAGCAGCAGCAGCAAAAAACATACAAGGAAAATAGGTCGCCCTCGCTGAGGGCAGGTGAAACGAATCGTAGTTGAATGTAAACGAAATGCCAGTCAGCAAATACGGTTAAGAATGGTAACTGTTCCAACTGATCCACCCTCGCTCCCTAACTCACTCCATCCCTTTGCCGTGTGGATGTGTGTTTTATTCGGGCACGTGTTGTTAGCTTACGTTATTGATTGCGTCATGAATTATTGAAAGATTTTAAGCAAAGCGGCAGCAAGCGAGCGACGTCACAGATAGATGCAGGTCATGCAATTTCGTGGCTGTTCTGTGAACTGATTTCAACAGCAATTCACCTACCTTAAGGTAATGTTTGTTTGTGGCGGTTCGCAACCTAGATTGCAATGGGTTTGTTTGAGATTGTGTGACAGCTTAATCCGACAAGCAATTTCTTCTTTATTTCTTAAACTATTAAAATAATAGCCGTAGCAGACATCTCCGGCCCTATGAGTCGTATATATTCTTTGTCATTGCGTTTTTTGATATCCCAGTCAAACTAACTACAACAGCCCAATTCTACGACAATAAGAAAATATGAAAATAACTTAAATAACCCAAGACATTTTACTAATCAATTGAATTAATTAATTACAATTCCTCTCAGTATAAATGTAAATTATTTATTAACTTATAATCAGCTCAAACATTTCACTGAAATCAAAATAAAATATATCCATTAGGTCCTATAGGAATAATTACTCAAAAAGCTACAATAATGTAAAGTTTTTTTTATGTCTGCAGGTATTGAATCTTGTAAACCTCTGAACAAACAATGTTTTGAAACTTAAACGAGCGAAGATGATGTTATGCAAAGAGTTTATGCAGACGCCAAATTGATTGATCAGATAATTCCGCATATTCATTTCGCTAGCTATGTTTACCCCATTTCAATATTGAGAGATTACTTATAAAATATATCAGATTTTTCTAGAAGTTGCCATTCAAAAAAGTATTAAATAAACCCCTTAAATATTAAGTAACATTCTGCAAATCTATTCACAGCAAATTAAAGAAACAAAATCCTCAAACTGTAGCTACAAATTCATCAGGTCAGTTCTCAAATTTAGGTCAATTCAGACTATTATGGGAATGCCAAACTCCTTTGGAAATTGCAAAGCAATGAAATTTTCCATGTCTTGTCCATTTCCGTAATTGGAGCAGAGAAAATCGTACTACATCGTACAGAAGTTGCTTCTAATAATCTGGAAAAGGGGGTAAATAGAAAATTGGTTTTAGTGCAAATATGTGCGAAGCCAAAAACTTCCAATAAGGGTTACGCACGCTCTCTCAAAGCGAAGGCGGTGCTTGAGTGGGCACATACACACACACCAACGCACACTTAGTAGTAGATAGACCTGCACAGGCACTAGAGAAATAGACAAGAGTAAATACAGGTCAGATTCTGCCTCAATCTTTTGTGTGTGCGTGTATTTGTGTCTTTGTGTGAGTGTGCGTGTGCTTGTCCAATTTGATTTCAATTCAGATGCGCTTTAAAATCACCCGCTCGGCATAGAGACTCATGAATAGGGTCAAATAAATTAAGTAGCTTAGCCAAAGACAAAAGCCTCTACTATGCTGCGTGTGGGTCAGGGCCAAAACGAATCGGGCCGAAAACAGCAGCAAAGGCTGCCCAATCAATTCAAACTAAGCCAGGACAAAGCCAAATAAAAATGAAGGCGACTAGATAAGCGGCTGACGAACCAGAAAAAAAAAGCTAAACTTAAATCACAATAAGAGGAGGAAGAGAAGAAGCAGGAGGAGGAGCAGGAGGAGGAGGAGCAGCACGAGGAGCAAGAGGGTTATGGCTAGCGAGTTTTATTGGCAGCTGGCTCGATTGATTGATTGATTGATTGATTTAAATTAAAGGCATTAAGCGGCAGCCCCTGCGTCTAATTGAATCGATCGAGCCAAGCTAACATGAAGCAATTGTAAATTGCTTTATAGCCGTAGCTGCTGTCGCTGCAGCTCCACTTCATCGTAATGTCATTTCGGCCAGCAGACTTCATATAACATGCCAACCTCATCCTCATTCTCATCTTCGTCGTCCTCATCGTTGGCATCGTATTTTATGACACAAACAGGCGTCGCTGAATTTACGTCGCCCAGAGACGCTGCTCCACACCGAATAAACCAACAAATCAATTTGCCAGGTGCCTAGGCCCGAACCCTCCTCCCCTCGCTCACATTGCCATTCCAATCTGCAAACCCAATACCAAGCCAGGCTCCGTCTCCGGTCTCTATCTGCCCGCTACGTTTAGCTTTATTTCACTCCTGGTTGAGATTTATGAGCCAAGGGCGCGTGAGCTGGAAAGCAGTAGAAGAAGAGGCAGCAACAAAAAATGTGCCCGAGCAAATTGTTTTTGCTCTGCCGGCGCCAAAAGTTGCGCCTTGGGCCACAGCTAGAAGTGTGTGTATGTGGCAAGGATGGGCAAGAGGGTGCGAGGGGGCACGGCTGACCAGTCAGCATTTATTATTTATAATAGTCGCCGGCTTTTGCTTTTTTGCCTGCCATTTAGTTTGCTTTGGCAACCTTTTTTAATAGATGACAGAGGCAGCCCCTTTTTCTTCCCCTCCCCCTCCCCAACCCCTCTCACCACCATAACCACCCACAGATTGGTAGCCAAGCGGCAAGCAGTTTGTGCCACATTCAATTGCTTCAACGCTTGCTCCTTGTTGTTGTTGCTGTGTTGTTGTTGCTATCAGTAAACATTTTATTGTCACACACTTGGCACAAATGGGTCGCTGGCTCGCTAGCCGGACGGGCAGCTCTTGGCCAGCTCATAGATCTTGACTCCTCTACATGGCAATCACAGCAGCAGCAGCAGCAGCAGCAAAACAGTCAACAACACAACAGCACGTGTTGTCGTCGTTGTGTTGCTGTTGCCATCGATACCCTTTCGCAAACGGGGAGGGTTTTATGGCAATCTAATGAAGCAAGTCATGTACGAGCAAGGGGGCCCAAATGGCGATAAGCTTCGTTTTAATGTTTGGCGAACTGATTTGAAAATGGCTTCAAATGGATTAAAAGGTAGTTTCAACGCTTGCTTGAGTGGAAGAGCACGCACATACATACATACATACGTACAAAGTATATCCGTGTATATATTGTGAGTATTAGGAGAGCCCTCAATATTTGATGAGTGCAAAGTGATGGAACTTTAGCTGAGCCTAAGTCGCTAACGGGGCAGAGAGAGACTAGCAGGGATTGAGATTTTCTTGATTGCGCATTTCGATTTGGTACAGACATACATTCTATATACTTATACATAATATTTAATTTTACAGAAACAAATTACGTGCTACGCCCCATAGATACTTATATGAACTGGAATGGAACGAATTCAAAATTAACTGGATTTTTTATATAATATTTATTTATATATTTACTGGATTTTGAAGATATTATATATAAGGTATATAAGTAGTTCGAACTTATAGACTTATTAGAATTATTGTGAAAATTTAGAAGACAAAAAATCATTAAAGAGAAAATATTACTGCATTGCTTCGAAACTTTTTAGTTATACTCAGATTTCATATTCAGATTTCCGAAAAATATGTAAATTTACATTCAAGTTTAAATTTACATTCAACTTTAAAGAATAGTTAGAGATAGTTATAATTTTTTAAGAAAATAAATTGAATAATTAAATTTAAATATGCAATTTGAAGAAGAAAATGTTTTTTATTTTTGTTTTTTAAATGAAATCAAATAATAAAGTTCTAATAATAATTATATAAAACTTTCCATTTGTGATGTTTTTGTAACAAATCAGACATAATTATTAAAATATTATTTTTTAATGTTTAAATAGAATAAATTAAAGCATAAAAATAATATGTTCAATTTGTTCAACTTTAATTTTTAATATTTTTTAATTAATTAATTTAAATATTCAAATACTAATAATAGTATTATAAAACCTTTTGTTTGTGATGTTCACAAAACTAATAAGATGTACAAATTATGATATAATTTATTATTTATTTATATTTATTTTTTAACTTATAATGAATAAAATAAATTCAAAAAAAAACATTTTTTAATAACTTAAGAAAATATATATTATATTTTATATATATATTTAATTAATATAACTTTAACAATAATTATATGAATTCTTCTTTTTGTGATGTTTATAATAAATCGAATATATAAAACAAACATTTTAGAACTTTTAGGTAAATTCAAAAAGTTAGCATATTTATATTATTATAAAACCCAAACACATAAATCAAACCATTTAAAACTATTAAGTCATATTTAAAAGCTAAGAATTTGCTAATAATTTAAAAGTAGGAATCATATTTCGCTTTTATTGTAAATCAATTAACATGCAGAGTATAAAGAAGTCGCCTATTTACAGCCAAGAACGTAAATCTTCTGCTTCTCAAGGCTTTCGCTTTTGTTGTTGCAACCGTTGTAATTTTGTGCTGACTTTCTTCCATTTCTGTTGCCTTTTGCTTTTTATAGTCCGTTAAGCCTTTTTGGTCTTTTGACTTATTGGTTTTGTGCTGCTGTTGCTGCTGCCATATCCCAGGGAGGGGACAAAGGGATGGATAGGCACGTAGGGTTGTGATATAGCTCAACCCTCTCTTGTTGCCATAACGCAACAACGGATGGCATGCGTTTAAACGAGCTACGAGCTCCGAGCTCAGAGCTCAGTTGCAATCGCCCCCTGGTCATGTTATTTGACCAGTGGAATACTGCCCACGCGGCCCACAGAGTGAGCAGGGGGAGGGAAGAAAATGAGGGGAACGGGCAATGGAGAAGGGCAGCAGCGGGTCGACAGCGTCTGTTTGGCATGTCCACTGGCCTCTGCCCGCCTGCCTCCCTCCATGCCTGGCCTTGTGTATAGCTTGTACGCTGTTTGTTTACAAACGGACTGTGCACACACCCACACACTCTCTCACACACACACACACACACACTCAGCCATATACACATATGGCCAAAGATAACACACAGAGCGAGAGATAGAGAGAGGGAGAGCACAGCGCAACAGAGGCGCGTAGGCGGCAGTTGCACAAAGCAATGGCGCCGCCGCCGCCGCCGTCGCTTGTTTGTAACGAACGGGGCAAAAATATCCCGTTACACACGTCGCACTTGAAGGACATTTCAATTGATATAAATATGGCTACAATTTTTTGGCCAAAGCACGATCCGAGCGTGCCACAGTGTAAACTGATCTGTGGACTTAGTCGATGCAGAGGGAAAAGTTGATGGGAAAATTTATTTAAGTTTAATTTAATTCAATTGATATTTTTTATAATTATACCCTGTGGCCAGTGAAAATGCTCAAAAATGGGGAATAGTAAGTTGGTAAAATTGTATACGGGTAGGAGTGGCAGACACCACAAAGTCTATATGTATATGCTTGCTTAGGTTCATTAGGCGGACCGATTAAGTTAAGTCTATCTATCTGTCTGTCTGTCCATCTGTCTGTTTGTCCGTCTGTCCGTCCGTATGAACGCGCCTATCTCAGCAACTAAAGTATCGAGAGACTGCACCTTTGGTGTGGAGGTGCCTATCATACGCAGCTCAAGTTTATTATTTATTTTAGCAATTAAATTTATTTATTATTTATTATTATTTTTTAAGCAAATAAATAATTTACTCTCACTTGTTTCAATACAATTAGCTACATGGACATACCCAATCTAAACATTCTTTCTGAATGAGTGCTTAAAGCAATCCACAGCTTTTAAATATACAAAAATCCCTGAATTCTTAAACAAAAATGTGATTAAAATGTTAAAAGTCTTCAAGACCTATACACCTTCTGTTCTCGTTCACGTTCCGCTTTACAGCTTGTTCGCCACTCAATTGATTCGATGAGCTGCGTTAATTAAGGGCAATCGCTCAATAAGTTAATATTCTACTGCTCTATAAAGAATTCATTAGCTGCACACTTGTGCCTCGTGCCGCGTGCGCAACTTTATCCGTTTGCCAACTCGAATCGAATCTCAAGTCGAAGCAATTATTGTAAGTTTTTCGTTTCCATCTGTTTTCGGTTTCACTTTAAGTGCTGCCGCCTTGTTTTCAATTAAATGAACACCCGAGTTGAGGGACCCCAACCCGCTACACCCTCCCCTGCCCATCTCCCCTGACTCCCCTTTGCCTTGGCACTTATACAGCCGTAACCCGCAGTCCGCCGTCCGCCGTCCGCCGTGCGCAATCCGCAATCCGCAGTTTCGCAACCCGAAACCCGTACAAAGCGGTTCAAGAGAGGGTAGGGGGGTCTCTGCGCATATGGAGCGCTGCTTGTTTTGGGGTAACACGCCCCAATCGTTGCTTTCATTATTACAAACGCCGGGCAAATACAAACAACGATGGAAAATTGTTGCCGCAATATTGAAAATGCGGCGTATTTGGTTTGGATTGGTCGCTATAAGTGGCTGCCTCTCTCTTCCTCTCTCTCTCTCTCTCTCTATGTATGTGTGTGTGTGTGTGCGTGTGCCGTACAAATTGAGCTACCAAAAAAAAACAATCGGCAGCAGATTAAGTTCATGCCATGTTGCAGTTACAGTTACAGATTTTCGCCATTTGCCTTTTGCCTTCTTTCTTTAGTTTTTGCGCCCCGATTTTTATTCATTTTTGTTTCTGTGCTGCAGCCCAAAACAAATGTTGCCCGCAACCGATTTTCACTATACTCACACACACACACACACACACTCGCGCGCGCAAAGCAAGCAACAACCCCAACTACAAAGCGGAAAACCCATTCGTAGCACCCTTTGCCAAGTCTTTTGCGCTTGTTTCTTTTCAGGATCATTGGCAGCGGGTATTGAAGCAGTGGCTGCGGGCGGATGGGGGCAAGGGGGGGTTAACGTTTGCGAAAATATGTCACAGCATTTGTTACACATTTTCGGGTCAATTTTTTATTGCATCCTACATAAGCCACCCACATGATGCTTGGTCGCAGCTGTTAGGCGAACACCCACCCCCCCCCCTCCCGATCCCTTCTCCCTCTCACTTTAGTTGCCCCGCCCATGCACCCCCTGCATGTGTCGTTGACACTGGCTTGTCTTTTAGTTCTTTTCAATTAAAACGCGCTCAACTGGAAAATCGTAAACAGTTTTTTTGCCAACAACGACCCCAACAAACTGGGGCTGAGGTCAGGGGGGAAAGGGAGAGGGGGAGGGAGAGAGGCAGAGAGCAAAATACGCGAACGTGCAAAATAACTGCAAATTAATTATGCACAACAAACGGCGGGTCGGCGCCCCCTCTTCCTCTCCTTCTACACTCACAGCAAATCCCATGAACGCCCACCACAGCTGCCTCTTAATTGTTGCTATAATTGCTCTTCGCCTCCGCCTCCCTTCCAGCTACCTACACACCTCCTCTTCATCCACATAGAGGCACCAGCCTGCCAAGTCGCAATTGTATTCACGCTGCCGCTTCATCAGCAGCATAGGCGAATTGCTGGCGGGAAAGCGTGGTGAGCGGAGGGGAGGGGAGAGGAGGAAGCCCAACCATGCGCCGTGCTTGGGGTTTCGGCAAAATGTCGACCGCAAATTAATTTACAACGTAAACTGCAAAATTGAAAATTATGTTGTAATTACTCAATTCTGACGTTTTTCCCATTGACCCAAATTTATGGAGGGGCCAAGCCCAGAACAGAGCAGAGCCGAGTGCAAGCCGAGCTCTGACCTAGTGCCCCTCCCCCGCTCCGTCTTCTTTCTTCCACCGCAACCTTTGCACAAAATTTAAATGCGTAATTATAACGACGAGTGCGAATCGGTTCGTCGTCTGGCATACAAAAATCTATGCACACAAAGCACGGAAATCGGAATTGGAGTCGGAGTCGGAGTCTGAGTCGGAGAAAGACAATGGGAATTTTAATTAAGGATCAGCGTGGGCAAATTTATTTTAAGCCAAAGGGGGGCAGGCAGCTCGATAACTTGGCTGGGTAATCTGTGTGCATGTTTCAGGCATTTCTCGAATGCCTTTGTCTCTCTCTCTCTCTCTCTCTCTCTCTTCCGCCGCGCGCGCCTGCCATTCTCTGATTGTGTGCGGGCGCCCAGGCAAGACGCCAATTAATTGTGGGCGTGGCATTTAAGGGGGGAAAGCGTCAGACCTTTGTCTTTAACCTGACTGCAGCAATTTATAGATTTCATTTTTCTACTGTGAAAGAGAGTCAAGCGCGCGTTTTCTGCTTTCCACTTTGGCGAACCATGCCGCACTTTGTGTCGCTCAGCTGACAGTTGTTTCCGTAGTGTAGCGGTTATCACGTGTGCTTCACACGCACAAGGTCCCCGGTTCGAACCCGGGCGGGAACAGTAATTGCTTTTTTTTTAATTGTGAGCGTACTTTCACTTTTCACAGAAAGTTTTACAAAGCCTTGGTATATGATTTTTATTATAATAATGAAAGGTAGAAACTTTCAAATGTGTTTATGTTATTTTCATTTATAAGTTAATCGGCTTTGTAACTTTGATAAAAGGTAATGTTTTGTATAATATTTTGTTAAAAATTGCTACTTGTTGGTCAAGCAATCGCATATTTTCTCTGACCGTTTATATTATGAGCAGCGCTAAATCGATCTTTTCTTGAGAGTTTCCGTAGTGTAGCGGTTATCACGTGTGCTTCACACGCACAAGGTCCCCGGTTCGAACCCGGGCGGGAACAGTTCATAATATTTTTTTTACTTATTTTATTTAGTTTTTAATGCATGCGTTTCAAAATAATAATAAACACATCCTTTCCAAAAAACCACGGCTCTTGAGCATTAAACCTGTTGTTAACACAGTTTACTGTCTGCTGCATGCACTGCTTGCACTGCTTGCTAAAAATGTATTGCAGACAGTGCAGCCGATTCTGATTTTAAAATAGTAGTTTGGCTTTTCCCCATTTTTTTTGGTACTATAAAAATGTTACTATAAATTGTACCGAAAAATAAATTTTTAATGGCTAAATTTAATATGGAAAATGTATAGTGATAGTTTTTGAGCCTATACAGTCCGTTAAAAATAGCTCTTTAAAAGTTCTCGAAAGTTGGCAGCACTGCCGCCGGCTGTACATAAACAGAAAGCCTAAGCACTTCGCCGTAACAGACCATTTAACATGTCAACAATAAAAGCTTTAAGCTCCACCAAATAATGCCGCACACACTCGTGTTATAGATTTCTCTTTTCCAATTGCTGTGAAACACGCGGAACCCATTGGGTGCAGAAAGAAATAAAATGCTCAATTAAAGTGTTGCTTAAAAAAATGCTAGTGTTGGCAAACACTTGCTTGAATAAACCTTTGAGTCATACCCCCAATGACCCCTAACCGGAAAAAATGAGTAAGCGTATTTTGTAAGCTCTCCTCTATCATTTCTCTCTCTCTTCACTTAACAGAGAGCTTTTAACATGTGTTTTTCGCTCTCTTTTCGCTCTTTGGCTTACTTACCACACGTTGTACGCACGAAATAGCTTTTTAATGCCAAACAAATCGAGAAAATCTCTCTGAGGTACGCACTGAGTACAATTGTTATCAACAATATGAAATTTAGTTAGTTATAAATCTTGCTGCGAGCACAGGCGGCTTAGTAATCGCATAATTTGTTAAAGTATTTAATTTATAAACGTCAATTAGCTCTGCTTTTTCCCCATTCACAACGAGAAACAAGAAAAAGCGCGCGCGCGTTGCCGGCCAAGTGACCAAAATGTATACCGCGCGTCCGTCAGCTGTGAGAACTGTTCGAAAACTGAAAGAGATATATGTAGTATGCCCGAAAGCAAATGAACCTGCACCAATAACCTCCCTGACGTGCCGTTCCCCGTGCTTTTCAAAATTTACTGGCCCTAAGCAGTTGCACTACCGTTTCTTTATTTTTAGTGGCAATATCAAGTAATTCCCCTTGACCGAGAACCGATATGGTCGGTTTGATTGCCAATTTAATGTCCACTATCTGAAGATCTTTATGTATATGTAAAGTCATGGTTATTAGAAACTAACTACTATATCTTTAACATGTTAATTCGATTTTAATTAAGTTTGATAGGGACTTGTAGATAATGGCGACAGCTAATCTTCCCCTTTAATTACTCAATGAAATAATCTCAGAAATGTTTATATAAGTTCACATACATATATCTTTCGAATATGCATAAACAATTTGCTGATTATACAACCCCAGAGAGTCAGTTAATAGTTTTTTTCATAATTTGTTATTAGTCACAGTTTCACTTACTTCTCGAGCTCGCTTTTACACAGATGTTTTTATTTGTATTTCTTTTTATTTTTTAAATATTAAATAATTTAATTAACAAATGCTATACACAACTAATATGGTAAACCATCGGATTGCAATGTGCTGTGGGGTTAATAAATATATAAACAACGAGAGGCAGAGATAGATACAGGTAGGAAGACAGCATAATAGAGCATTAAACGTACATAGACTAGCGCGTACATAAACCTAGCTAGAGTTAGAACTAATATTCCTTTTCTGTTTAGTCTCTCGTATGATCACGAATCCAATCGAGATACTCAGTGACGCGTGTATAGACGCCAGGATAGCCTGGTTCACCGCACTTGTTGCCAAACGAGACGACGCCCAGTTGCACCCAATGCGAATCGTAGCGCATCATCAATGGACCACCGGAGTCACCCTGTAAGCAGAATAAATATGATTAATTGAAGCTCGTAAAGATCTAAGGGTTTGCTTACCTGGCACGCATCGACTCCACCGTCAGAGTAGCCAGCACAGATGAAATTTTCATTGATTGGCTGGAAGTAGCTACGATCGCAGTCCTCATTACGCCATATGGGTAATTCAGCTTGACGCTGACTGGTTGACTCCTTGCCACCATAGTATGTGGTGCCCCAGCCAACAACTGTGGCCCGACGTCCCGGCAGACGCTCCTTAGGCGGCATACGCCCAGCTCGTGGCAGGCAAACGGGTATAACGTACTTGGACTTGCGTACCGGTTTGTCCAACACAAGAATCGCAATGTCGTTATAGAATCCTATGCGGGAGAAGCTATAAGAAGCACGAAAATTAGCTAAAACTTTTACACTATCTCCGGGGGAAATCACTTACCGCTCATGTGTTCGCACCTCCTTAACGGCAAAGGTCACCGGATCCGAGGGCTCTGCATCTGTGGACAGATCTATGTCGCCCAGTCGCACTGTAAACTGTCGTGCAGCAAATCTAGAAAGGCAAAAAGCATCATATAGCAGCCCTTGCTTAACTTTCCGGAGACAACATACGGCTTCTGTCGAGAGTCGCGCGTGCAATGCGCTGCGGTCAGAATGTACTTGGATCCAATGAGGGAACCGCCACACCAGAACTCCGTGCGTTTTGGCCCGTGCAGGAAAATGGCCGCCATCCAGGGCCATTGACCGTTTGGAGACTCCACACCCCCGACAATACGTCCCGTTGAGTACTCCTGTTGTCCACACTCATCAGGGTCCACAATGTTATTGGCTATCTCATCCAGATCCTCTGGCTCCAGTGGCACTTCCGTGGTTGTGGTCGTTGTTGTCGCTGGCTTCTTCTGAGGTATAAGCACTAGACCAGCGGTGGGTCTGACAGTCGGCTTAATTGTCGATCGTTTGGTGGTTGTGGCCTGTGTGGTTGTGCTTGTCGGTGGTCGCGTGGTCAGTCGCAGTGGACGTTGTGTTGTCAACACTGTGGAACTTTCCGATGCCGTAGAGGAAAGTGGACAACAGACGCCGGGAACGAACAGACTCTTAAAACAGAGCGATTCCCGCAAACTGCTCAGATTCAACAGCAAAGCTGGACAAGCGCTTAGATCCTCGCAACGTCCTGGACGTCCGCTGGGCGTCTTGCAGTAGTTCTCCACATCTTTCGCAGTGCCAGCATCTTCACTTTCCAGTGCCAGCTGGTCAAGTGGACGCAGTGTAGTCGAGATGCTTGTGCTGCTAGGCGTGCTGCTGGTCGTTGTACGTGGCGTGGTGGGTATTTTGATTTTCTGCAGTGACTGTGGTGTCGACTGTGCCAGCTCCTCGTTGGGCTTCTTTATCTTTTGCTTATTCTTGTTCTTCTTGCGCTTCTTCTTTTGCTGCTTGGCCTCCTTGTTCTCCACGAACATGGGTTTCGCAGGTGCCTCCTCCTGCCCAATACGTTTGGTGGCCACTGCAATGGCGCTAAGATTTGCTGGCTTGCCAGCGGGCAGCAAACTGTTGGCCGAGAGGGTTGAGGTTGTGTCTAGAATCTTGCCAGAGATGCCAGGCAAAGGTTCCTCCTTGCTTAGAGGCGACAAAGATGACGTACCCGGTGTGGTTGTATATGAGCTGACAGTTGCAATGCCTTCGCTGCTGTTACTGCTTGCGTTCTCCGACTTTGTCTCCTGTCCACCGCGTGTCATATCCACCAGCATATGTCCCACTGTGTTTAGAGCGCCCAAAGTCTCTGAGATGCGATGGAATGTCGATGGGGAGAGCAATCGTGGCAACGACGCATTGCTGCTATCTTCGCTTTGCTCCTCATCGCTGTCGTAATACTCGCTGGAGCTCTCCTTATCATCCTCATCATCATCATTATCCTCACTATCGTTGCTACTGCTGGCACTGCTAGCCGAGTATGAGCCGTACTCGGACTCATCCGCTAATTGTCGCCCGAGGCGCGCATCGTGCAGATGTGGCTGAAAGAAAGACGCTGCCTTAATAGTTAAAGTTATGAATGCCGTGGAAACCAAATTGCAGCCTAATCCACTTACCATCGTTAGTCAAATGCTGCGGCTGCTCATCGTCCTCCGTGTTGCCTTGCGACTGCACTAAGTTCCCGGCACCGATTGCTGCAATAAAAAAAGAAGAAATTTTTATATTATTCTCACGTCTTTCCAATTGGCGCCAGATCATATATCGATATCTTCCAATTGTGGCGATTACAATTTCAAATGACAATTGTGAACTACTAGAATGCATTTCATTCTCACAAGCAACAAGTCACTGTTATCGATATTTCCATGACAGTGTTTACTTATCATATTTGTTGAAATTGCAACTATCGCATCGAAATCACATCAATAACATTTTAGCTCCTTTAGATTTGAAGTTGTTTTATCTTTTTCAGTACTAACTGACCTATGCCAAACCGATTGTAAGACAACATTTACCTAATGCAAAGGTTGAGTAATATAGCAAATTGGCATTACACATTTGTAGTGGAAAAAGCTAACAAAAATCGAGAAAGTATGTCGCTTGTGAGTGGTTCCCATCCCCCTGCGGACCCGCTACAAGCCATGCATATCCGCAAGTAGCTCTTCAACTGAAGCGTTTAATGTTTATTTAGTTTGCCGTGACATAATCTCTTGGTTCGTAACCGCAGCGAATGACTTTGCGATTTCTTTGCATTTCGTTACAGAGGAATCTTTCGTGTCGAGTCGGCCCAACTGATTCTCCTCTGCCTGTAAAAGGGCTCAGGCCCTAAGACTGACTCAAGGTCGAGATTTAAGATTTCTCCTCGCACTAAAAAAATTGATTATCTCGCGAAACGATTTGGGTTAAGCTGTTACAGTTTGGCTTATGTATACATGTGTATATATATCTGTTTATAGAGTTCGGTGCGATGGTGGGGGCTCATTAACATTTTTCGAGGTGTGCACTGCAACTTTTTTGTCACTTTCACTTGGGAATAAAATTGCCCATACCCATACCAATGCCAATGGAGTTTATTGTTGTATTTGTATCTCGTATAGCATTTTTTTTCTTTTTTACGCCACACAATGAAATATTGGCCAATTATACGAAAAGGCTTTTTGGCTCGCTTATAGAAACGATTTCTTATTTGTTAAGTGAATGCCGCGTCTGAACACAAACGGGCAATCAATATGTTCCCAGACGAGAGATTCTCTCTCAAAAAAGAAATATTAGTTATATTTGAACTGTCTGCAAAAACAATCAAAGCGTTATATGGCAATTTAGGTTAGTTTCTTTTAACAGAATCTCATTGAAACTGATCTGGAAAGTCTGACATAATGACAATAGAAAGTAAGTAAGCGTATATAAAGACTTCTAAACTTACTATGAATAACCAAGGAAAATCGAGAAAAATAATAAAAAATTATTAAATCTAACCCTTCTTAATTTGCTCTAAATATTTAAAAAAAAATGGAAGAAAATAACTATACAAAATTATTCTGAATATTCAAGAAATATCAAATTTAAATGTTTTAAATAATTCAATATAAAGTTTACTCTATTTTTAAGGGTTTATGCAGTCGCAATGGAATAAAATAATTAAATATAGAACTTCTTAACTCACTCTAAATATTTGTAGATTATTTAAGGAAGCCATAAAAAATAATCAATATAAACCGTCTTAATTCATTCTTAATATTTAAGGAGATATTATAGTCTGGAAAATTTCGAAATTTTTACTCTTTCTGCCTTTTTTTTTTTGAAATTTTAGCTGCAAATCCGCTAAGCTAAACGGCAACAAACCAAGCAAATAGCGCATAATTTAGGCATTCCGCCAGCTGTTTCTATTATTATTATTTGAGTTGCGCCAACGAAAGTGAAAATCCTCAGCTAACCGGCTGGAAAATACAAAATTGTCAGCGTGCGCTGCGGGAAAAATTGCAATTGAGCAACGGGCCAACGCGGGTTGAGACAATAAAAGCCCGAAGAAAAAAGCAAAGCAAAGCAATAAAAGCTAAAGAAAAAACTCTGCATTAACTTCCGAAGCCAGTCAGATAAATATATTATTAAATGGTGGATGTCGTGTGCAGCAACAAAAAGAAGAAACAAATAACAACGGCTACAGTCAAGCGAGCACGTCAGTAAAATACCCTTCGCCCAAGTTGTCTGCAACAAACTCTTGTAATTCTATTGCTATCTGACTTTTACACGCGTATGTCGAAGCAGAAAGTTGCAACTTTTATATTTATCTTATAAATCAAATTAAAAAGTTTCTTTTTGAAAATTTTAAATAATCTTCTTCAGCGTATAAATACATTAACCTTCGTGCCAAATTTTATGGCTCAAGCATTTATAATAGCTGAAGTCCAGTCATTCAAACAGACAGGCAGACCCATTGATTTGGCTAAATTAACTAGGATAGTGATCCTGAGTCAGAATAAATATACTCATACATACATTTGCACAAAGCTAGCATACACTCTTTTGACCATTTTCAATGGCCGAAGGGTATAAAACAAATAACTGCAAAAGGCGAAGGAGGAGAAGAAGAAAAACCATGAAGTTTGATTTTGTGCAGCGAGCGATGACAGCGACAGCAACGGCGACGGCGACGGCGATAAAAAACAACAGCAAGAGCAACTGTTTCGTTGCATAATATTCATGGATAGGCCGCCGCACCGACTTCGCGACATACGTTGCGGTAATACCAATGCGAGCCAAGTACGTGTTGCTGCTGTAGTTTCTGCAGCTATGCGAGTTAGCCGCACACGGCATCCACAGCTGGACGCACATTGATTGGCCTTGGACATGTTTGCCGATTTGCATTTGCAGGCAACTGGTTTGGAGCTGTGACGTCACGGTGTGGCGGAAGATTTAGCAGGCTAAAGAAAGTTGCAGACTTAGTCACGTTTTTCTCCTTTTTTTTTGGTATTTTTTGTATTTTCGTTTAGGCCAAAGAGCCAGAAGAAAGAAGAAAGATGAACTTGAGAGCGATGGGTTTCACTTTTGCTTGATTCAGGCAAACTGAAGCGTCACAAAATCAACACAATCTTAATCGCAGTGTTGCAATACAATATAATATGTTGTTGTTTTTGTTCATAAGCATGTGACAACGTATTAAATTCAAGTTCGTTGCCTAAGTCTTTTGTCGATCGATTCAAAATATTTGGAGCAACCGCACATTAGCACAAATTAAGCATATTCACACACACTCGCACACACACACACACACACACACACACACACTGGCATATAAAATGCTTGCAACATTTGCGTGAATTATCGTCGATACTAACCCAGGCACAGCAACAAATATGCAACCAAATGCATTTTTTCTCTCTCTCTCTCTCTCTCTCTCTCTCTGCGTCGTAGAAATTTTTATGCAATGCACAAGAAACAAAACATTTGCAATACAAATCGATGTTATATTGTTGTTGTCGTTGTTGTTTTTGGTCTCGTTTTGTTTATTGTTATTTAACACGACTTAACGAAGCGGCCAACTGCGACTGCTACTGCGACGCGACACGACAAAACTCAACGAAAGCAACGAATGAAAATGAAAGTGTTAAGCGGCGCCGCCTCATAAAATTGTTTTAACCCAACTTAGGTTTTTCAATTTTAATTTTATTTTTCTCTTGTATATTACGATGTTATTAAAGCTTCTTATTATTATGGCGGCTCATTGAGCTCCCGTTGCTGTAATAATATTTATTTTTCCCGTTTACTTAAGTATTGCGAAATCGCAATGAATTACGCAAATATTCGAGTTAAAAAAAAAACTTCAGATTTCACTTGAAGTAACAAATCTCGAGCAAGTAATTGTTGTTGTTGTTGTTGCTGCTGCTGCTGCTGCTGCTGTTGTTGTTGTTGTTGACTTTACACTCGGGTTGAAAAATTTTAAGTTTTTGTAATAGTAAATTTTGCGCCTGCGCCGCAGCTGCTTCCGTATGCCGTTGCTGCCCGAGTTCGACTGAAATTGAAACTGAAACTGCAAAAGACAAAACGACACAAGACTACAAGAAACACAACAACAACAGCAGATAACAACAACAACAGACAACAGTCTCTGCCAGTCGAAGGCGTCGTGGAGCTTTGGCTTGGAGTTTGGGGGCTTTCGTTTTGCTTTTGTGAGGGGGAAAAAAATACGAAAAAAAAGAGTGGGGACTTAAAGACCACGAAAAGGTAGCGCAGACAATTATTAACCGTGGAGACGTACTCGGGTTTTTTTACTTTCTTCAAGCGTTGCGCTTGCTTTGCTTTGAGCCTCAGCGATGCAAATGCCTAAATTCTGTAATTAATCGAAACACTTTTCAGTTGTTGTTTTCGAAATTCTCTGCACCTTCGAAACAAGAAACCGCAATGAACCCAGGGCTGACGACACGCCCACATAAACATTGGCCCAGGTAATTCCCAACTTACTTTGCGCAACCTTCGTGCGTTTTTTGTTTTTTCAGTGTATTTGCGTTTGCAACAGCCGAGTCGAGTACCCAAATGGCAGTTCGTCAATGTTGCTGCCGGATGATTCATGGGTGCGCGCGATTCATGGTTTCCCCCCAAAACGACTTTTGGCCTACTTAAAATGCGAACCGATTGTGAAGATGCTTTTTTTGTCGGTTGTTTTGAACAAGACAAAGAAACAAATTCAAATTCAAAATCGATCGACCTTTAACTTCAAAACTTCAAGTAACTTGGGGAAAAGCCCCCCTGTCAGATTGCACTTTTCAACGGAAATCCTTGAGGAGATAAGCTATGGATTGGGCTGATCCAAAGCGAACAAGCTTGTTGTGAAGTTTTTGAATGAAATTTCGAGCTCAAGTGATTCGAGCTCAGCCTCCGGCGTCATTTTCTAGCTCATCTGCGCCTCCTCATTTGAACGTCTTTTGTTGCGCGCGTCACTAACGACCGTGAAAAGCAAAAGTGTGGAGCGTGCGACCAACATAATTAATTGGGTATTCATGCGAACCGCTCTTTGGCTCAAGTTGTCTGACAACTGCAAAAGTTAGAAATCTCAGGCAGTTCAGCCCCATTGTTCAGCAAGCTGTTGACACCTTTTGGGGGGAAAAGCAGCAAAAGGCAGCAAAAAGAGCAATAAAGCCATAATAACAACATGTAACACAAAAATTTGCTAGTCAAATAAGCATTAAAAAGTGCTGAGAAAAGTGTAGAGCAGAGAAATGTTGAATGAATAAATTTAGACTCGCTTCAGCCTGAAATTATATAAATATGCATGGTGTGTAAGTGTGGAAAGGTTGACTCGTTTTGATTTGGGCGCCATGTCAGTGAGCTTTTGTAAGCTTTGCATACGACGCATGTGCGGGGTATACTTTACAAGCTTTCGATAACTGCCCGCCACATTGTAAGCAGTTTGAATTTCATTTTGATTACTTTACTTTACTTTATTTACAATTAAAAGCATTTTACCACATTAAGTTAGCATTTAGAGTTAAACTAGCCGCTATAACGTCATTGAAATTTTAACTTTAAGCATTTAGGATGTGAATTCATATACTCGTATTAATATTATTATATCATTCAATCCTAGGGGATATAAGTGTTTGCAACAGGTCCTTACAGTTTGTTATACCATTTTAAAATTCGTTGACTTAAAGCTTGTGTACGAAAGCTTTAGTATTAATTATATACTCGTATATGTATATGTTTGTATTTGCGAACATTTAACATTTAATAAGCTTGTACGATACGACTGAGCGCGCGATTGCGGAAGAGAATTCGCAATATTTACAGGTGAACCAACGATGGGAACGCATACCTCTTACAGATACTCGTAGAACACAATCCAATAGATGCCATTGAGACTGGCAAAGAGCGCGGGGAAGAGAACACGCGACGAACGATCAATGTAAATTGCGCGCTTGAGACGCTCCTGGGCGGGCGTGAGCTTAGGCTTAGGCAGCTCCGGCTCTGGTGCGGGCGGAGGTGGAGGCGGTGGCGCTATAATGGGGGTCAAAATAATACGCGACTCCTGACGCGGTATCCAAGGTCCATCAGCATCTAACGGGGGACGCACTACACGCCGCGTTGTCACAACCTGGAATTAATGACTTTAATTACATTTTTAAACTGACAAAATTCAAAATGAATGGCAATCTATCGATAAATGAGCTTGTGCATATCGATGAAGCGAACAAGTCAAGTTTCAAATGAACTGTTACATACCAACAATTGTTGACTGCTATAAAACTTAAAACAATCGCCATTTTTAAAAAAACATTAATTGTAAAAGAAAATAGAGTTACCCGCTTGTTTTTGGTCATCTCATCGAATATCTTTTCGATTTTCTCGATCTTCTCATCTGCCAAAGGCAGCATCGTTGGCTGCTTATTGGACGTGGAATTACTGCCCCCGGGCTGAGTCGCCGAGCCTCCTTCTCCCTCTTTCTTGCCTCCTTCACCGGCGACAGGCTTTGGAGGATACGCCATTGGCTTGGGTATGGGTGTATCGCTTAGTACAATATTGATCAGGCAATACTCCATTAGTGCCATAAAGACGAACACCGTGCAGACGGACATGAAGGCGTCCACGGCTTTCAGATAGGAGACAGGCGGCAGAGAAGACTGCGATTTCGCGTGCTGCGTGGAGAGCGTTAACAATGACGTCACACCTAGGGTGACACGCGCTGGTGCAGCCTCCGGCTTAATCCAGAATGAAACCCACGACATTATCACTATCATACAGGTGGGTATATAGGTGTTGAATACATAGTAAACCAAGCGTCGTTTTAGAGTGAACACCACCTCCAGGCAGGTGAAGTTTCCCGTCGAGTAGACCTGGGTGCAGTCTGCCGTCTCGTTGCGTATCAGCGCCACTTGGGGCAATTCAATGTTCTCGTCAACCACTAGCGGTGTGGTGGGATCCCATTGAAAGATCAGATCATCTGTGGTGTGGGATACTAAGAAACATTTACTAATAAATTAATAACAGCTTAATGTTTTGTTAATCTTTTCAGACTTACAACTCTCCATTTGTAACTTGCACTCCTGTGTATCGTGCGGATAGATAGCAAAGTTCATGATACAACTGAGCTTTAGAGTAAGCTTTACCATGTAGAGAATAGTTTTGTCCTTGTACAGCCACATATAGTGATTAGGTATAGTCATCGTTTGGAAAGTAACCGACTTGGCATTCTTGAAGAAGGAATCGGGTCGCCACATATTCTTCAACCAATCAACCTCGAGCAATCGATACTCCTGCGTCATGTTCTCGGGCAGACGTAGTCGATGATCCTTCCACGTCTGAGCGAAGAACACATCGGCGACATACGTCATGGAGTTCTCGTCGATGGAATCTAAGCCCATCACGGTCACATGGAAGTAGACTATAGTTGGCTGCCCCTCTTTCTTTGGTGGCCGCATCTTGTCGTAACGTTTGATGTCCTCTGGCAGGATGTCGGTAATGGCCAGACTTTGTCTGATGGATTAGAATTTGTGGAAGATTATTTCTCATCGGGTAAAGGTCTCACTTACTGGAATTCACCCTTGACATAGTGTTTGAGGCAAATGCAGCAGATGACCAGCAGGATTACTTGGGCTACCATAGCGTTGATTTTGAGGGTTCTTCTCTAGCGTTATGTCTATATCTCTCGCTCTAACTCACTCTCTCTGCAATGACTACAGCAGGTGACAAAGGTTACATCAAACTTAAGAACCTGCGTAGGCCGCTTTACGACCGTGAATGGGCCTTGCTGAAGGGCCAGAGATGGATCAAAGCAGAACTCTCGAACTGCGTCTGGCACTGACATTGACAATGCATCGAGAGCTTGGAATTTGACGAAAATAGCAACAATTATGCCGCCTAACGATGTAAATAAAATGTGAAACAAAGGACAATGGCGGGGACAGTTAACACACTTCCTGCACAGTAGCCTCGGCATTGGCAGCCCTGGTTAGGCTCACTACCTGTACCCAGTCTCCCCATCTCGTTCGTTCTCTCTCTTTCTGTAGCACCCCCACTTACCCCTTCCTCCCCCCACACACGTGGAGGCCACAATACCGACTTAATTCACAATTAAAGCCTCTCGAAGCCGGCGCTAGGGGAGATGATTGTAGTGAAGGGACGCGGGTGAGGTGGGGTGGAAGGGGGGGAAGGGCACGCTTTAAGTGGCCCATGCGCTTTTGTGCACTACCGATGCCGCTGCTGAGTTGGCAATGCCGCACAAAATGTGCCCCATTGAGCGCGACACGGCGAGATTGACGAGGCTGCCTCCGCTAAAGCTAAAGCTAACGCAACGCAACGAGCCCATTAGACAAGGACAATTCACATGGCACATGGTACATGGTGTACGGTGCTCTTGTTCTCAAGACGTCATTGCTGACAGGCCCCATGTTCCTCAAGAGAAATTGGGCCAACATGCATCGATATGTCAATTAACACTTTAAAGTTAATTTTACATATTTTATGTTGTGAACAAAATTAAGATAATAAGCTATAGGAAATATACTCGTATTATTATTAAATACTTTAAACTATACTTAGAAGTATAGGTATACATGTTCGTGATATATCTTACATAAGATATATTTTACAAAAAACATAATTGTAATTGGTATCTTCATTATTTCTAAGGATAAATATTTTTAGAACTGATCTTACTCTACATATACAGCTTAAGATCTGCCTTTCTACTTAACAACCTACCTGATTCCTATTTCCATAAAAATCCCAACTGTTTGAGCACCTAAAATCTGAAATATACTATACTATACTACTATACCGTTATCATTCGATAATTTTCACGCATGTCTGTAATACATAATTTTTCACCTGAATTTTCAATATGCTCATAAATAAAGAGTAACTAAAACGTTGTAGGAATTTTGAAATTACATTTCCAATTAAATACTTGTTATAAGGAAATGTCGCTGATATCTTATATCAGCCCTTTAAGAAATATTTAAATTGCAACTATATACTATTTTACTTGTTTAAGCTATCTTAAAGCTGACACAGTGATTAAGCCTCTTCACGAATTTTGAAGTCTCAACAACGATTATATAACATCAGCTAAGCGCTGAACCGAACATTTTGTAATTAATAAATTAATTTATTGATTTTCAATTATTTATTTTTATTATTTAAACACAAAACTGAATTTATTTTAGGCCAATCTTCTCTAAATTGGTATAGGTTTTTCACACTTTATATTCTTCACTTATTTCTCAATCGCTTTTTGGTTTTTCCCGATCTGAACGTCTTTTCAGTTCGAACTTTCGCTGACAACTGACGGTTGAACCGAAGGAATTTGAATTTAAAACGTAGCCAAGCGACCGGACGAAGGGAAATGTTCACCAACGAAGGCGCAGAATGCGGGATGCCAGATACAGTGACAGTGACTGTGCCTTGGTGGGTGTGTGTGTTCTCGTGAGTGTCCCTGTGTGTGTGCTATTGAGACTATGGTGGCTGAGTAGTTGAAAACCTTAGCACACTATAAAAGTGAAAGGCCTTAGAACATCAGAGAAAGAAGAAGAGGAGGAAGACGAAGACGAACCTAGCAAAAGTCTTTAATACAGTCAGCTGGGAAGACTGTTCTAGAGCCTGTGCATGCATGTGTATGTGTGCATATAGACACAAGTTTAGATGAAAATACATATGCACTATGTACGCACATACATATGTGCATAGATAGTATGGCTGCGTCTCTGTGTGTTTGTCTTGTCATAGTCACTTAACATAATTTCGTCAAGTACTTTGGCATTGCCTTTCTACATAATCTGCTCGGGCTCTGTCGTCATTGTAATTGCAACTGCGATAATAATGAGCTAGGGAACCTCTTACCACCCCTCTCTCCCTTGTCTTTTCCCCCTTTCACCCCTTGCTAGGCTGATTTCTGTTCGTTCAGCTGCACTAATGCACTGCGGCACGCGCCCATTGATTGCCTTCTGACAGCGCACGAGTGAAAAGCGAATTCGCAAAAATAATCGTGTGAAAAGCTGTCCCTCACTTGCGAAGTTTCTTTAGTTTTTCCAATCAATTGGCTTGTTAGTTGCAACAACTTGTGAAGTGCTTCCCAAGGGTTTGTTTTGTTGCATTGTAGCATAAGAAAGTTGGCTGCAGCTGTTGACTGCATAGCAATGAGGATAAAGCTAATGGAATGGCATTTTATGATAATCCCGTTAAGTATCTGGAAGCAAAGCAAAAAATCAATATGATTCAATGAGACTTTTAAACAGAATTTAAAATATTGTTTTTTGTACATTATTTTAAAATTTAAATACGTCTGTATGTGCGGGCTTGCCAGATCGATTAGCAACATATCAATTAATGAACTAGTGTTAGTTGTACGCGAAGTGAACTAGTTAACTTTTAAAAATCCCAGCTATGATTATTTTAAATTTAATTTATCGATTTTTATGTACTATTTCCCAATTTAGATAACTTGCGGGTATGGGCTTTTCAGATCGAAACACAACTTATCGATTAATGAACTAGTAGGAGTTCTGCGCGGAAAGAACAAGTATCTTTGATTTAGTAAGTTGCGCTCAAATGTGGAAAGTATTGCGTAGTTTATTAATTTCACAGCTCATCGTTTTAATTGACTTTGCCAGCTATTCACGTGGCAAATCTTGTATCCTGTGTGTGGAGGCTTCCCAAGCATAATTAAAACTCATGTCGCCACCTGTGGGGGAGGCCAGGCTCGTGGGGTAACCTTGAAGCAACTGTGTCGCATAATTCTTTACAGACATACAAACATATTCTATACACTTGCTATATATTCGATGCGGCCTTTTGCCACGCCTACAAGGCAAGCACTCAGCGCCCTGCCGCAACACTTCAGCAACACATCCTTTGGCCTCACACACAACTACAACTTGTAACGTCGTTATTAAATTATCTCTGATGCGATAATAACACACTTAAGTAACTTGCCGTAGATTTCCCTCGTGCCACACCCCGAGTCGCCCCGCCCTACAGCCCCACAGCACGAGCACAGTTGATGCTATAAAAAGCCGCTGAATTTTCTATAGTTTATTCGAATGCAGTCGAGCCTGACGCTGCTTTTGGACCTGACCTAAGTACTTGATGGCTGGCTGTAGAGCCTGTGCACGCTTTTCAACCGAATTCACCTCGCCCCCTTCCCCCGTGGACACCTAAGTGGTGCTCTTAAGTTTCTGCTGATGGCACAGTGCAAAACCGCAAAGCTTTGGCGCGCGCTTTTAAACTTGTCTATAGTCGTAATTTTTGTTCCTTATTTTTCATTTTTGACAGGCATTACGTCATTGAAATTTGAGCAAAACTAAAGGAGAAAAAAGATTGTTTTTTCACTATTCAAGAATTTTATATTTAGGAAATGTCTTTGACGTGACGTCAAGCGAAGGTCGCGAACGCAACAAAAGGCAAAGAAATTCTGTAGAAATGCTTTCGGTTGCACTATTAAAGGTAACATAAAAAGAAAGACTTGCAACTGGCGCTGATGAGCTGATTAACCACACTGCAAGGATTTGTGCTTAATATTAATAAGTCATATACAATAACCAGACGCGCGCGCACACATACACACACACACAGACAGTATGTGACCCACTTTGGGCAGCATGCGGAAGTTCCTTGAATGGAAACTCGCATCATTCCCCATCAGCTCCGCCCACACAACTTCATGTACTCCCAGCTCCATTCATAAAAACGCCAAGTAAGGCCATTGAACTGGCTTCGAAATGGTTAATAAGATGGAGTGAGCGGAATGGAGTGCGGCAAATGGGAAACGACTCCACCACCACCACCGCCCAAGTAACAGCGCGAGCCGAGGCAGGAGACCTGGCAAAGGGGTGGCCACTTAGAGCAACAGTTGCCAGACGCTGTGTGTGTGGCTTCAGGGTGGGGGGCTCTTGGAGCAGGGGGGAGGAGGATTACTGGCGCACAGGTGGAGACGTTGACTGCGTCATTGTCGCCATTGTTGACAAACAAACCTGTAGCCATCGTTCACTCCGAACACGTGTGCGGCGTGTTTCTTGTGCCCCGATGACGACGCGTCGTCGCAAGGGTTGTTCGGCTGCGAGAGGCGCATGCGCGGTGTCATGCCATGTGCCACAGCTGAGCGCAACGTTGTGACGTCGCTATTGATTTTTACACAGACACACTGAGGAGACGCGCAACGTTCCGCAAGTGCATCGTGTCGTTTGCTGCAAAAACACGCGCAAAATACAATACAGAAAAATGCATTAAATCGACGCTTAGCTAGCGATTCCACATCCTCCGAACGACTAATTGGAAAAGTTGTTGAAACATTTCAGGGCTCTAAGGCACCGGCGCTGGGCGCGGACGGATTGGACGCGTGGTGCATGATGATTAAATTGCGACCATATGTGCCCTCCAAGCGCATTGCCATACGGGACTCGTCGATAGATGAGGACATAAGCGATGATGTGGACGATGAGGTGTTCATCAAGGATGCCAGATCTGCCAAGGTAAGTCCAGGAGAAGACTGAAAATATCAAATATGTTAGGTATTTTCTGCAAACTCATAAACTTAATAAAAACTCAGCCTGCAATGTGTAATCAACATTTCCCGAAAACACTTTCGCTTAAATTTCGCCTACGATTGGATTTGATTGCCCAGTGAAAATGTGAAAAGTCTTCCAAGTTCGAGCTCATCTTATTGCTTTATAGATTATTTATATTTCGAGTTGGCGATTTTGAGGCGTTTCTGCTTTTCGAAACATCCTCTTCATTATCATGCTGTTTTATTGGCCACCCGTCAAAATTAATTAAATGTCTTCCAATTGCAGCGCAGTGAAGAGCAGGGGCTGAAGCGCCCCTTGATGGCGCCACGTCG
The DNA here is from genome assembly GCA_018904095.1 of Zaprionus ghesquierei. Lineage (NCBI taxonomy): Eukaryota > Metazoa > Arthropoda > Insecta > Diptera > Drosophilidae > Zaprionus > Zaprionus ghesquierei. Next base: position 3,972,439 of record JAEIGP010000676.1, read on the forward strand.
CAAACACAGCTCCGGCTCGGGCAGCAGCTCGACGCCAATTATGAAACAGCACAAGCGTCGACGCTGCTGCCGCTGCTGCGAATCCTTCTGCTATGTCCTAGCCGCACTGACCGTGCTCTGTGCGCTGCTCAGTCTGGCGGCGCTTATGTTAACGCTCTTCCCCTCGCCCATTCAACACATTCATCACTGGTGGAGCCATAGCCAGGAACTGAAGACGCTGTCCAGCTCAAGCATCAGCTATGGAAGCAGCCTGGGCAGCGAGTTTGTGCCCTGCACACAGATTAGCGTACAGCGTCTGTGGACGCGCAGCATGGCCAGAATGAACAGCGAGAGTCCGTTGCGTGCGGTCGATCTCAATGGCGATGGCATCAAGGATGTGATCTTTGGCTATGGCGTCGACGATAACATACACTACGAGGGCATTCCATTGCCGCGCTGCAAGTCATCACAGCAGGGAGACGATGTTCCCTGCGAAGGTGGCGTCGTGGCACTCAATGGACGCGACGGTTCCATTTTATGGCAGACATGGAGTGTGGCCAATGTATTCTCCCTGCACTGCAATGCGGACATTGATTTGGATGGCGGCATGGACTGCCTGGCCGCGGGACGATTGGGCGTAAGTTTGAGCAGCTGAAAGACGTATAGTTAATATAAGTAATCTTCTTTGCAGATGATTTTTGCCATCAATGGACGCACTGGTCATGTAATCTGGACGTTCCACGAGCTAGAAGTGGAGACAAATTCGCCCATTGTCATGGATCTCTATACAATCAACGTGCTGCGCGATTTGGATGGTGATTCGGTGCCCGAGCTAATAGCTGCACATCTCGAGGAGCGTGAAGAATCCAAAGCTGGCCACATCAAGCTCATATCGGGCAAGGCTGGCAAGGTTATACGCAGCATACCGACGCCACATCGCGAGGAGATGTTTGTTCCCATTCAGCTGCTGACCCTCGCCGACGGCACTGAGTTGCTGCTGATGATCACGGGTGGGCAGAATACACCTGGTGGCATTTACAGCCTCCGGCTGCTTTCGCTTATGGCGCACACAAGCGAGAAGCACTTTACGCCTCTCCACCAGCAGGCAAGATCGGGTCTTATGGTGCCTGCTGTGCTCAGCGATCTCAATGGCGACGGCGTTGCGGACGTGGTCGTAGCTGCGTTTAACAGCACCGTTTTTGCCTTTGATGGGCGCAATTACAGCATGCTCTGGAACTATACATTCCCGGCCAGCGAATGCGTCAGCGCCATTGTGCCAGGTCATTTCGATCATGACAATGTGACCGACTTCATGGTCAAGTACAATACCGGACCGGGTTTTCCTGTGTACTACTATTCGCAGACCACCATTTTGGACGGGCGCACCGGGCAGCCGCTGCTTAATTCTATGATGACGGATGCAGGCGGAGCAAGCAGTCTCCTGGGTGGCGTATCCATTTCACAGAGCTTTGGCGGCGACTTTTTCCTCCACTGGCAACTGCAGTGTCGCAACAAACCAAATGCACGTGATGCCTATGAATTTGTGCCAGACAGCGACATCATTCTCCAGGCACGCGCAGACACCTGCCGGCTGCGCTATAACGAATCCACGGTGCTCAAACTCTATGCCATTGCAAGGCATATTGAGCCACCGGGTGCGGTGCTCTTTAGCACAGATGATCTTGAGGTGCAGCTCAATCGTACACAGCGTCCGGCACCGACGGGCAAACAGTCACCGCTCAAGCATCCCAAGCTGCTCAAGAAGCTGTTGGCCAATCGAGAGCAGCTGCTCAGGCAAGTGGCAGCCGGAGAGTCGATCGAGCAGCAGCAGCAGCAGCAGCTGCCAATTGCTGTTAAACACTTGAAGCATCACAAGCACACGCTGCCGGAACTGGTGCCCGAGACGGAAGCAGACAACGAACTGCCCAGCTTTGGCGGCGCTTACATCAAGGAACCCTACAAGGAATTCGTAAGATTAATGTGAATTGAGAATTCGTAATTATTTAATAATTCAAATTAATACCTTCCACAGAAGGACTATGATGCAGTGCCACTGCCTGCTGAGAATCCCAATCCCATGCGGCTGCCGGAGGAATATGAGCTGGTCTACAACGACGAGTTGTCCCAGGTGCCGGACCAGAATGATCGTCCTATTCATTTGCGCAGCAAATATCCCAGTGGCAACAATCGGGATGTGCGCAGCGGTATACTGGAGTCGAGCACCAGCACCAGCAGCAGCACCACAACAAGTCTTCCGCCAGCTGCACAATCGCCGCTGAGTCTGTGGGATCTGGAGCTGGACAATGAGGCAGTGGAGCAAGCAGTGGATGCAGCTGCCGCAGCTGTTACTAACTCCAACAGGCAGGCACAGTATCGCAGACGTAAGCGACAGCGGCGCAATGAAGCTGCCGCCGTTGCTGCCAGAAGCGATTCCACTACAAACAATGCTGTCGAGGATGCGACAACGTCGCCAGAGGATGCCTTGCCAGCTGACTGGTATTTGGCTTCCATTTCATCAACGGGCGTGCTACTCAAAGCACTGGGCAATGTTACATCCTCGCTTGATTTCGTTTTTGTGCTCAATATACGCGAATCGGAAGCGTTTCCACCGTTATTCTCGCCGCAGGATCTCAACTGCGTCGAGGAGAAAATCAGCGCCTATAAAAGTGAGTAGCATTTGGAAATAAATAAAAGATGTATTCATATATAATACTTGATACGTTAGGCTATACCGCCGACAACTTGCGCGTGCTGCGCAAGCAATTCCTCAAGCAGTGCCTCAGCGAGCGTCTCGTTGACGTGGATCCCGCCTTGCCCAAATACGAATCCCAATTGATAATAACACGAATTGGAATTACGTGCACCTGTCGCTCTCTACAGCCGGGCGAGGTGTGCTCGGAGTTGGATCACATTGATGCACAACGTTGGACTGAGTTTATGGGCAACGAGGGAAATGGCTTTTATGCCAACTAAAACTAAGTCTATCCTCCATTCTCTTGGTATCTCTCTTTCTCTCTATTCCTATTCAACTATTGTAATTAATCGATCGTAATTTGTAAGTGGCTGTTTCTTGTAATTGTAACAGTATTTACATATGTGTGTGTATTTGTGTATATTTTGTGACTTTTTAATTAAAATCAATTAACTACAAATTGTTGAAAATACTTATGCCAAATGGGATTTAACGGATTCAGTTTTAATTAAAAACTGAATTTAAATTTCATGAAGGAACAAATGTGGAAAGGGGGAGCTAATATAAAACTTATAGAAAAGCATTCATTTTAAGTTTTCAAATTATATTGACGGATAATAATGTTTTTGATTTGTTTATTCATTTTATTTATTTATATCGCTATTTGCTTTCTATTCCCGCGCGAAGTGTGACCAGTTATTAAGTACGTTCAAAATATTCCATTAGGTGCGTACACACCTTTTAATTTCATCTACAGCGTACCAAGTTTACCATGTATTAATCAAGTACAAGGTTGAAAATTGCATAATCGCCTAATTGAGATATCGATACACTTAACATCTATCGATGGTTGTATTCATCCCTCGTTCGGTAGAAAAGGCTACAACTTTAAAACAACAACAAGAGTGCAATAGCAACTATTGTCGAATATTGTTATTGTTAACTTAATGCTGTGCCCAAAACGTAAAGAAGCAATAGCATGGGCATTCTAGAGAAGATTGCGGAGATCGAGCGTGAAATCGCGCGCACCCAAAAGAACAAAGGTAAGCTGTGCGAACACCGGCGCAGACAACACGGCGTCACGAATCGCAGTGCTGGCAAAAAAGTATCGGAATTTAGGGTTAGAATTCACTTGGCATTTTACTAATTTGCAGCCACTGAGTACCATTTGGGTCTGTTGAAGGCAAAGCTAGCCAAGTACCGCTCTCAGCTTCTGGAACCATCGAAAAAGGGCGAGAAGGGCGAAGGTTTCGATGTGCTAAAGAGCGGCGATGCGCGTGTAGCGCTAATTGGATTCCCCAGTGTGGGCAAGTCAACCATGTTGTCCACGCTCACCAAAACCGAATCGGAAGCGGGTAAGTTGCAGGCTTTATTTAAAATACACTTCAGTTTCTATGTATTAATGGACTACAAATGTTCCGTAGCCAACTACGAGTTCACCACACTGACGTGCATTCCCGGCGTGATTGAGTACCAGGGTGCAAACATACAACTGCTCGATTTGCCGGGTATTATTGAGGGTGCCGCTCAGGGCAAAGGTCGCGGTCGTCAGGTTATTGCCGTGGCACGCACTGCCGATCTGGTGCTGATGATGCTGGACGCAACCAAGCCGAATGTGCATCGCGAGCTGCTCGAGCGAGAGTTGGAATCTGTCGGAATTCGTCTAAACAAACGCAAACCCAACATTTACTTCAAACAGAAAAAGGGTGGTGGCCTTAGCTTCAACTCCACTTGCGCACTGACGCGGTGCAGCGAGAAAATGGTCCAAATGATTCTACACTCGTTCAAGATCTTCAACGCAGAGGTTTTGTTCCGTGAGGATTGCACAGAGGATGAATTTATTGATGTGGTTACAGCCAATCGTGTCTATCTGCCTTGTTTGTATGTTTATAATAAGATCGATCAGATTTCCATTGAGGAGGTGGATCGGCTGGCGCGACAGCCAAATTCCATTGTGGTCAGTTGTAACATGAAGCTCAATCTTGACTATATGCTCGAGGCGCTCTGGGAGGCTCTACAGTTGATTCGTGTGTACACCAAAAAGCCAGGTGCACCGCCAGATTTTGACGATGGACTCATTTTGCGAAAGGTAAGTCCATAACAACGAAAGAGAGCCAGTTATAATTTGTTTCTCTTGCGGCACAGGGCGTTAGTGTGGAGCACGTGTGTCATGCCATTCATCGCACGCTGGCAGCACAATTCAAATACGCTCTGGTTTGGGGAACGTCAACGAAATATTCACCACAACGTGTGGGCATTGCCCATGTCATGGCCGATGAGGATGTCATCCAGGTGGTCAAGAAGTGATTTAACTTAAAGCTGAATTTGTTCAGCCATGCACAGGCGTCAATTGAGTTGAAAAATATATATTGTAATCTACATTAAAGCTCTTGAGGATCCGCCTAGAAGGAAGATCCACAGATTGGACACTAAAATGCTTACTTTAAAGACGGTTTAATAACTTTATTGACATTCCATTTCATAACAACTAAAACCTACATTCGCCTCTATCCCATGGAGGATTACCATCTGTCTGTCTTGTTTGCGGCCACATTGCTGGAGTTTGATGCCGCCGAAGCGGCAGCCACGTAGCTCTTGTTCAGCGTGCTCATGGCCGAGATATTGGAGAAAGGTGTCGGACCACTGCTGATGCGCTGCGGTGCCACCTGCTGCACGGGAGGATTGTCTATGCTGGCGAATACATTGGTCGCGTCCCGCAGTCGATAGCGTCGCAGATTCAAATAGTGCTCCTTCTGCTCCTCCACACGCTGGTGCAGCTCATGCAGACGTCCGGCGAGCGATATAAATGATTCGTTAAGCTGCCTGAAGCCACGTTTTAGATCGTCGGGCGAAATACTCTGCGGATTGGCCAGCGCATGCATGTGGCTTTCTGTGAGCAAGATTTGCTGCCGGAACGCTATCAGATCCTCTTCGTATTTTGCCACCAGACACTGAAAGTACTGAAAGGGTGCACCATTCTCGAACTGCAGACCAGCCGGCGTGTCCTGCGTGCGCTGCGCCATCTCTAGCGATTGAATGGCCTTGGCTGTTTCGCTGCGCAACTGCTTGATTTGTTGATTGTTGGCATCCACCGAGTTGGCCACGTTCTGCAGCACCCAACGAAGGTTTATGATCTCATGACTCACATTGCTCAGCTTTGAGGTTGAGGTGCGTCCAATGTCCGACGAGATGGTCTTCTGCTGCTTGATGTGGCTCTTGAGGGCATCCACGGTCTTTACTATTTCGTCGGGCACTTGAGTTTCCTTAATCTGCAATTAAAATCTTAGTTAGCTTTAGGTCTTTATATATCTGTACATTCCAATTGACTCACCTTTATGCCGTCCTGCTTGTTGTCGCCCAGCTTGGGTTGCGAAGCACTCACATCGATGCCGCCCAGGCCAACGAATGCAGGCGGAGCAGCTGCCGCAGTTTGTGTGGTTGTTGTCAGCGGCTTGCCAAAGATGCCGCCACCGCCCAGAGGGTTGGTCGAGGTCAAGGTATTCGTCCCGAGACGCTGGTTAGCATTGAGTGGCTGTACCATGGCCATGCTTGTCGTGGTCGTATTGAAATTCAGGCTGGCTGCCGTCGTGGCTTGCGGTTTGTTAAACGAGAATGCACCGACAAGTGAGCCCGGTGCGGCGGAGATTGCCGTCGCTCCAAAGGCGGGTGGCGCTGTGGTCGGTGCACTTGTTGTGGGCGTCGCAAAACTAAAGGAAGGCGCCACTGTGGCAGTCGCTGTGCCGAAGGCAGGCGCTGCTGCTGGAGCGCCAAAAACCGGGGCGGTCGTAGCTGCTGGCGCTCCAAAAGCCGGCGCTGCAGCGGGTGCACCAAAAGCAGACGCCGCTCCAAGCGATCCAAAAGCTGGTGCTGCGGCTGTGGTGCCAAAAGCCGATGCCGTCGTTGTTGTGCCGAAAGCCGGTGCCGCCGCAGTCGTACCAAAAGCTGGTGTCGCGGCTGGTGCACCAAATGCTGGTGCCGTCGCTGGGGCACCAAAAGCAGGCGCTGCTGCAGGCGCACCGAAAGCTGACCCAGCTGCAGGTGCACCAAACGCTGGAGCTGTCGCGGTGCTTCCAAATGTCGGCAAGGCCGTTGAACCGGCCGCGCCTGCTGGTGATCCAAAACTGAGTGTAGGCGTAGCACTTACCGCAGCGGGTGCATAACTGAAACTAGGCGCGGCTGCTCCAACCACTGCTCCAGCTGCGCCGGCCAGCGTCGAAGTACCCGTTGCAGCACCAAACGAAGGTGGCGGAGCGCTTGTTGATGTTCGCGCGCCAAAACTGAAGCCGCCTGTTGCCGGAGCTGCAGCTGCTCCACCCAAACCGGCATTTGTTGTTGGTGTACTGAACGAAAAAGACATTGTTTAAATATAGTTTTTTTCTTAATTATAAACCGTAATTTTGTGAAACTGCAGACACGCAGCTCGAATTTCTGTTTAATGTGCACTAAATTTCACAAGCAATTCGCTCGGCACACTGAATCACCTATCGATAATTATTGTCGATAAGAAGTTCGTTTTAAATAAACTATTTTACTAATAATTCTTCTGCATTTGCTAACACTGAAGTTTTAGCTTATTTCACAACCCATTTCACTAGTTCGTTGCATTTTCGCTAGATGCGCCACACTAAATTATGATATTTACAGTTATTTTCGCAGTCATGTGATCGCAAGTTATTTGTAGTTTATTTGCACGTTTCTCTCTAAATTGCACCCGAATTACATTTAAAAATGTCGCTAGAAGAAGAGAAATACACAAAGTATCTCAAGGAGCACAACATTTTGCCGCGGCTGATGGAAATCTTGGAAAAACTTGTCGACCTTAAGCCCCTGCCGAAAGATCCGCTTATGGATATTTTAAGTGCCATAGGCTGCCCCCTAATTCCGCAGGCGCAGATGAAGGAGCTAGAACGTAAAGTGACGCGAGCACAGGACGAGCTGCGCTACCTGCGTCGCGTCCTTATTGACTTAGGCGGTCAGGACGAGCTGTACGACAGCGATACCGACGAGAACGAATATGTCGGTCAAGTGGGCCCCATGGGCGTAGCGCCTTTATATACGCCCGCTCCGACCATTTACGAGGAATGTAGCGTTTCGTCCGCGGAATCGCCGATGTCTCAGTACCATGTCAAGGCATCGATTACTATGCAAAAGGAACAGCCCACTTCGCAGGCTGACTACCACGAAGAGCAACCGTGCAGCAGTCGCACGATTCAATCTTAAGTGTTGTCGAATACATTTGTAGCTATAAAGCTAACATTGTTCTGCATGTTATTGAGAACCAATCATGATTTTTTCATTTTGTTTAAACAACGCAGGCTCAAGTAGTTGACCATTATATAAACCTACATATTTCATATTATCAAAGATGTAAAACCATTATAAATTAAGAAAAGCCACTGCTTGAATGCATGGCCTATTATGTAATCTCGCTTATACATATTTATGTACATTTTAATGAATGCCTTTTGAAAACCTATTGGTAAAGTGAATAAAATCAACGCTAGTTCGTTGCGCATATTGAAAAGATGTTGATACTCTTGCGTAAACTAAATAATTAAGGATCTATCTAAAATCATCTATCTTTTCTCGAGAATTAATAAATCAAAGCGGTCAAATTCAACAACATCGAAACAAAACATTGTAATGCAGTTAACTTGCAATTTATACAGTAACGCTAATACAAACGTATTATAATATTTTTATTGCAAAAATCAATTACAAATTGATCACGCTGCAAAACAAAATACATCTTGTACTCATTGTTTAATACTCATTTGGGAGAATAGTTAGGATTAAGAAAAGCCAATAATACATTGTAGCAGCTGGATCAATTTAGAGTTAGGGTTGGTACAATTCTATCCAAAATTTTGACTTCGTATACTAAGTTCGTGCAAAAGTATGTTACAGGCAGAAGGAGGCGTGACAAACCCCATATAGTATATATATTCTTACTCAGGATCACTAGCCGAGTCGATGTGTATAAACGTTGATATCTCAGCTATTACAAAAGCCAGAGACACTAAATTGGCTTGATGGTTCCTGTTACTATACGCAGACCTAGTATATATATATATGTATATATACGTGTATAAATTAAATATATATATATATATATATAAAGTAGCTTCACTCAAAATGGTCAAAATGCTATAACTCTCAAACTAATGAACTGAAAGCTGGCACATGTATAAAACACTTGCTTTTTAAAGGTTAAGGCTTACCAAAAATCATTATTTAATTCTAGTAGTGCCATCCATATGCCAGGCTGGGGACTTATAAGTTGACCTAGTATCTCTTACTGAATTGTTAAACTTCAAGCCATGGCCAAATTGCCTCTATATTCGCTTTTCATAATTTAAAGTAGTACTTTAGCATACCACACTTGAGTTTGAACCAATTTTAAGGTGTAAAGGTCTAGCTGCAATGTCGGCCTTACTAAACTTGAACTGAGTACAGAGCTTTACAAAAAGAGCGTTATAAAAGTTCAAAAGTAAAACTGCCAATTGCCATGATGACCACTGCTACGTTGTTAAAATAAGGGTGATTATAGTTTTTAATCCTGGTCACACTGGCGACATTGGCTTGCAAATTGGTAAAACACCGATGACTTATCGGAGGCATACCTTCCAAACTAAGCGGGATATTAAAGAATATTGTTTCATATTTGCGCCTTATTTCATCGGAGCTGGAACTTATTACATGGGAACTGCTGACCAGATTTCTTTAAAAAAAATTCCTGGTGTCGTTCAGCTTCGATAATTTTTTGATATTAAGGCTGGGCACATTGCTGCTCTTCAAAGATTTATTTTTAAACAGCTGTTTATATATATTAAAAACATAATTTTTTTTATGAATTGACCATAAAGTAAATAACATAGCGATATTACTTTTGCCTTTTCAGTCCACTTTCAATTTGCTTATCTGTATGTTAATTTATTATTTTGGACTTTTATTGAAAATCACTTAAAATATGAGTGAGATAAGAAAATCATGAATTGAACTAGTTATCGAATTTTAATAAACAAACTAGCCGATAACAGTTTTGCGTCGCTGCTGCCAGATCATGAACGAGGAAAACATGAAATTGAAATGTAAGTAATATTTGAATTTTATGAAACAAATAATTAAATATATCTTATCTTATGCAGACGACATGTCGGAGGATAGCGATTCAATAGCGGATAATGAGCCCGATGAGCAAATGGAGAGTCAAAACGTCATACCTTTACCAAAGCACAAGCGTCGCAGCTATGTCTGGAGATATTTTAACCCTGTGCCTGACCACTTGGATGTCTTTAGATGCACAATCTGTAATGAAACGTTTGGAAATAAAACTGCCAATCTAGGTCGCCATCTTTCGACAGTGCACAATATCAACGATGTCGTGAGTATATCCGATATGAAAATATAAGTTTAGTATAATAAATTGAGTATTCTGTTTCGCCGCCATCCCAGCAACAGGACGACGCAGTGAGAAAAGGTCGACCTAATCGCAGCTTTGTCTGGAACTTCTGCACTAAACTTGATGATAAACGAGCACTTTGCCATCTGTGCAAGAAAGTTTTATATTTCGGTGGCGGAAATACTTCCAACATAACGAAACATCTGCGACGCATGCACGCGGAGAAAATAGATGAAGTTGTAAGCGTGCATGATATCTTCAGGCTTCGTTTATTTTTTATTTTAAAACCAATTTCTTTAACTGCAGGCAAAACTTATTCCAAAAAACTTGCGGTGGGGAACAGATTCCTCAACGTACAAGAAAGAACGGAAAGGCTCAAGCTACGTTTGGAATTTCTGCGAGAAGGTGACCAAGAACACGGTGCTCTGCAAACTGTGCAACAGACGCATGCGGTTCCACGGAACAGCCAACGTCATTACCCATCTTCAGCGCAGGCACAACATAATGGACGAAACGTCCGTTGTAAAAACCGAATCTGCCGAGAACGTTCAGGATGCAGCCACCTCCAGCACGAACGATGCGAGTGCAGCAACACGTTCTATACAGCGCAGCATTAACGGTAGTTTGGTCTGGAAATACATCACACGGATCTCTGTGGATACAGTGCATTGCCGTGTCTGCCTTAAGACTCTGTCATATCAGGGAACTAGCAATCTGCAGCGTCACCTGCATCGTATGCACAACATTGTCTGGAATGGACAAGATTTAAATTTACCATTCAAATTGGAAACAGAAATCGGCTCGGATGATAATTCTTTTCTCGAGTTTTGCGAATCCACCAGTGATCCGTCGATACTTAAGTGTCAAATGTGTGACGAGCAGTTCGAACAAAATGACGACATGCACGACACGATTAGCCGGCATATGATTAAGAATCATGGCGCTGCAATGCGTGGAGAAGAATCCGACGAGGTAGGTTACTATAAACACAAGCAAAATGCATCGTTGATCCACATTCTTTGCTTTAGGAAGCCCCAGAAGAGGATGATGAGATTGCCACTTTGTATACTACAGTCGTTGCCGACGAGGACACGGCTGTCGGCGAGAGCGTGGAAGTGGCCACTCCAATAGCGGATGATGCTCTCTATAACGACATAATCGAAGTCGAAGAGGAGCTTGATGATCTTGAAGAGGTTGGCGAGCATTTAATTGAGGGTGCCGCCTGTGAAAAATCATTGTCTACCCCGTCAGCTGAGAACGTGTTCTCCGACTTCAGCAATGACAGCAACGATGCTCAATTGGTGACAACAACGATTCAGGCGGACGATACGCCTCTAATGCGCGAGCTCAAAGAGGATCTGCTGCGACAGCAGGCAATGTACTTCAGTGAAAAGGCTGGTTTCTATCGCATGCAGAAATTCCTGGTTGCGCAACAGGTGAAAAAAGAGCGACTCGAAATCGAAAGGCTTAAGGCGACCGATAAATCAGCAACATCTGCAGCAGCAGCAAGTGCCTCCGAATCATCTGCCGAACGCAACCTATCCTAATCCTTACCGCCATCTCCTCCCTCCCACTTATTACTCGTCATTTGTAATGTAATTATTAAGTGTAATGTATTTTTTAAGTTCAAACTGTTACATAGACCAACTATCATTACTGTTTTAATCATATAAATAACAAAATAATTATGTGACTTCTTCAATTGGTTTCCACCGCGTTCATGTCAAGTAAAAGCTTCTTGGTTTGCAAATCAATTAATCGTCGTTTTGCCCTAGCCAATTCGGCCATCTCATTGTAATATATTGTTTCTGCTTTTAGCTTCTCATCCAGTTGTGTTGTGGCATCGGCAAGTGAATTAACATCGCCCTGATGATCTATTGAATGGCCCATGTTCGATGGCTCATCATCACAATGCCGGGGTACCATTACGTCCGAGTTGTCTACGACATATTCATAGAACGGCTCCTGTTGTTCGATCAAATGAAGCTAAAATAAGAAATTATGCACAAGCGGAACAAGACAATCAAAGCTTTCTGGCTTACCTCATCCTCCATGTGGTCCGTCACCTTTTCAATTATGCTATCGACATCGTCGAAGTCCACCTTTTCTAGAGGATCCACCTGTCTACTTCTGTCCTCTGTGTGCCCAATCTCCTTCTTTGGTGATATAAGACTGTGCTGGGAGTAGCTAAGATTCTTAGAGAAGTTATGATGCCGCCTGATTATGTGCCGCATCAGATTGGACGATGAGTGTTTAGAGGACAGCGTTTTGCTACAATGTTTGCATCTGGCCATAAATTCGGATATGCGTACAAAATGCGCCCATAGCTTGTTATTTTTGCCGATTACTTTGTTTCGCATCATCTCTGGATGGTGATGCTGTTGTTCCTGACGCTGCTGGTGCTGGTTGTCTATTATTGTGCGAACCGCAGTCTTGGTTTCCCGCTCACCCATGTTGGTTTCGATGTGCATGTCGGGCTCCGGGTCGGGAGCATTCAGTTCCTCCCTCAATTCGGCAAGCATTTTTCCCTCGTCCCCGGCGAATATAGCCCGAGCTAATAGCTTGTGATTTCGTATAAGGTGGCGCGTCAGATTCGAGGAGGTATGTTTTGATGAGAGCGTTTTATCGCAGTGCTTGCATTGCACAATATATTCGGTAAGGCGGTGAAAATGTGACAGTGCTTTGGCGTTTCTGCCAACCATTTTTGCATTTGACAATACTGCTTGTGTTATTATTTATTTACATGTATGCACAAAATCAACAATTAAGTTGGCTTGGGTTAAGTTTTCTAGTTCGTGTACAGTAGGGATGCAATATTCTCGATGATCTGAATTGTTCAGAATTTCGTTCGATGGAACAACTTCACTTTTTCACTTCACCGAACGAAAAATTTTATTTAGTTCGTGTACAGTTGACTAAATTGGTTCGACGATATACGTGAGTGGTGGTAATTATCGTAAAAACATTTCGATATGCCGATAAAACATAGCAATTTTGATTTTTCTGGCAAATGCATTATCTTGGCAAATGCAACACTGCAAAAGTGCTACCCATCGCGGCCAAAATGGAGGCAGTGATGCCCATTCGATAACCTAAAAATTTTTGACACGAGGTTGTGCGTGTCTTTTCCTTTCTTTCTCGCTTTTTACTCGAACATGGGTGAGTCGTTGGTGTGATAAATTTGTGTTAAAATATCAAGAACATCAACTGTGAATGGCATAATAATCATTTAAAAATGTTCGTAACAACTGCGCGCATATGTTACAAATACTAAATATGTGAATATTGTATTTTTATCTCATATTTTGTGTCTTAAGACGAACACAAAACAGCACCGCGTGTTGCAGTATTGTGTGTGTGTGTTTGTAAGCCAGTGATTTTCTTGATATTTAAACAGAATATTGGATAAAATGGTCATTTATTAACGGTATAATTTCTTTGCCCGATTTAAGGTATTAGCCGTGATAGTGCACACAAGCGTCGCGCCACTGGTGGCAAGCGCAAGTCGCTCCGCAAGAAGCGCAAGTTCGAGTTGGGCCGCCCCGCCGCCAACACCAAGGTGAGTTCTTCATCATCATTACCTGCCGCCGCCGCCGCCATTGTGATTGTTGATTAACAAATAAAATGATGTTAATGCGTGTCAACTGCAAATGCACTCGACTTGTTCGTGAGCAACTATCTTTGATGATTAAAAAGCTTTATGTTCGGACTACTGATTAAACATACCACACAAATTTGATATTTGCGAATGTTCAGGTATTCCAAGGGTCTTTTCTAATAGCTGTCTGTTTGTTTGTACTCTTTTTTTTTTAGCTTGGCTCCTCCCGCGTGCACTCCGTGCGCACTCGTGGTGGCAACACCAAATTGCGCGCTCTGCGCCTGGAGAACGGTAATTTTGCGTGGGCTTCTGAGGGCGTCGCACGCAAGACGCGTATCGCCGATGTCGTCTACAATGCATCCAACAACGAGTTGGTGCGCACCAAGACGCTGGTGAAGAACAGCATTGTGGTTATCGATGCTACGCCATTCCGTCAATGGTACGAATCACACTATGTGCTGCCCCTAGGACGCAAGCGTAACCCCAAGCATGCACAGAAGGAGGACGAGAACGATGTGCTGACCAAGAAGCGCAGCGACAAGGTCATGAAGAAGTACCTGGAGCGCCAAAAGTACGGCAAGGTCGAGCAGGCACTTGAGGATCAGTTCACATCTGGCCGCATCCTCGGTACGTATTCCCCCATTGCATACGCTTTGCAGGCTACCAACATTCAATGATGTTAAAACCCTAGCGATCCTACAAATTTATTGCATCAATCTTGTTTTAAGTGCGATGCAAGCCTGTTGGGCGTGATTTTTGCTTGTCATAGTTACTCTGAGTTTTCCACAACTCTATATATTTATTGATCTTTTGAATCAATTTTAATCGAGTTTTATTTTAATTTTCCCTTTCTGCAGCCTGCATTTCTTCCCGCCCCGGACAGTGCGGTCGCTCTGATGGCTACATTCTGGAAGGCAAGGAATTGGAATTCTACCTTAAGAAGATCAAGTCTAAGAAATAAAGGCACTAGATAAGAATGCAAAACACCAACTGATTTGCAAACAGTAAACAAAAATAAAACGGCTTGTTTTTTATAAAAGAAACAGAAGAAAACTAAACACTACAGTTTTTACACTTATCAGACGTGTATGCACATAAATACTGCAAATAACTATGTAATGTAGTTGATGTTTTAAGAAAAGTCTTGGATTGATACATTAAACTCAAAACTAGTACAGACAAAGGCTTGATTTGTAGCTTGTGTACTCAATGTATTTCGCGTAGATGATTATAAAGTTCTGGCTTATAGAACATCGGATATGATCATTGAATAGCTTAACTATCAGTCCACAGTTTTACCCACTTGTCTTCGGGAGAATATCAGCAAATGACACGTTATTTTGATTCATTCTTAAATGAGAAATATAATTATCATGTATATTTAGCTTGTTTCTATGCAATTTCACTTCATACAATATGATACAAAATATCCGTAATTATTAATAACAATAGTTCAAATATCATTCGTATTAGGTTGGCTATAATTACATAACACAAAACAGGAGCCAGTTCTTAGGGTGTCGTATTACAACAGAAAAAACTAGCAATTTGTACGGCCAATGGCAAATTTCGATGTCGTTTTCGATTCGATTTTGCACTGGCTGAAAAGATAACAGAAAATTTGTAAAAACAACATGGAAATTGTCGCTATTGCCCGTTGTCGTTGACGATGAATCGCACAGCTCAATGCTCGAAGAGCATTGTCATGAATGCCATTAAGGCAATGCCAAAGACCAGTGCCAGCAGCTGTTTGACAGACTCCTTGCGCTCGTCCTCCTTCAAGAGATCCGGTAATACTGTGACCAACGAAATGTGCAGAAAACCGCCAGCGGTAAAGGGCATGATCCAGGATGTGCGCGCCTCTGCAAGCGGTTATTATTAGTAACGAATCATATAACAGTTACTAGCGTAACTTACCCATTGCTGATGTCACGCCGGATCCGCCAATGGCAACAAGAGCGCCCAACAGGCCAGCTCCGGCTGTCAGCAATTGTGCGCGAGCCGCATCCCAGCGGCTGAAGCCAGATCTCAGCAGTATGGCAAAGTCTCCGACTTCGTGTGGAATCTCATGAACTGTGAAAGCATATAGGATATTAATCTGTTCAGATCCTCTTCCCGTGTTGGTAATCACTTACGTAGTATGGCAAAAGTGGCCAGAACTCCGTGCCTAAACGAGACCAGAAACGAACCGGCCACCGCCAGACCGTGTGTGAAGTTATCTATGGAATTGGCTAGCAGATTCAGATAGCCTGCGACCTTTTTTGGCTGCTCCTTCTGCACTTTGGCCTTCTCTTCGCGTTCGCGCAGAAAACACACCTTATCCACATCCTCAATGTCGCAAGCACCGCCACAGGTGTCAGCTGTCTCGCCCTCGGGCAATTTGCCGCCATGGCGACGCAATAAACAGTTGGCAATTTCTACGCACTTGGGTTGCGGATTCTCCTCGTCCGCACTGGTATAGCCCGAGAAGATTTTCTCCACAATTGTGAAGATTAATATACCAGATAGCACCCACAGACCCGACCGCAGAGATGGATGACCGTCGGCGTCTGTAAACCATAAAGTCAGGGGAATTAATATTTTTATCTACAGCTACAAAAAAGAAGAATCTGACTCACTCTGGTTATCGCCCTCCCAGGCCTCGGGCAGTAAATGTAGGAAAACATCACCCAAAAGTCCACCCACCGCAAAGCTAAGCAATACGCGTAGAAACTTGGACTCAGCGGCTATAAAGGGAGAGGAGATTACAATGATTATGCTTTATTTTTGCTAGTCCAATGAACTTACGATCTTTGTAACCCTCCTTGGCTAGTTTCTCCTCTGTGGGAATTATGAGCAGTGGAAAGATACCGCTGAGGCCAATCACCACGGACCCAAGTAGGGAAAATACCCATGGTGTGTATTCCATGCTTTTTATATAGTCGGGCACATATTGATTGACCAGACTCGAATAGATCATGCCGAAATGTTCGTCAAAGAATCCGCTGCTGGCGTTCATCCTTATTTTCTGTTGTGTCGCGTAATATAATTTGTTTTATATATAGATGATATAGTGGGTCTTTGGTATATTTGTTTCTAATGTGTATGGCTTAGTCAACTCCTTGGCATGTCCTCCAATTGCAACGTTTTGAATTTGTATCAATTAACTGTAAATTATAAAGAACGAGATTCGAAAATATTTACATTTTTTTCTACAATATAATTTTTTCTTAAACAAGACAAGTTTTTATTAGAATATCGAGATATACAATATATATTATATATATTCCTCTGTAAGCTCACTCAACAAAGTCAACTTCGTCAACCCGTCAACAATTTCCCAAGCCTAGTCGCCCCCATAGCAACCGCGACGAGTGTTTCTGATATCGGATTGATGTACAAATCCCCCCAACGCAAGAGCCCAACAAATGGACGTCATTGGGCGCCGGGCAACAGCCGATAGAGCTGACTGACACGAGTGATAAGCTCGATAAGAAGACTGGCGGAAAACTCGTGTAGCCTAACCTAATGGTGACTAGATAATTGATAGTTAGATAGAAAGGCTGACAGTTTATCAAACAGGCCGTGTAAGTTATGCCAAAACGATTTCGAGAACTCCCCCTTCCAAATGGGGGCAGCTAGCATCAGCATCACTTAAATTGAAACTACAAACTGAAATTAGCACTAGGAACATCTTATATACCCTTCGACCATTCAAAATTGTCAAATAAAGGTATACCGACTTTGTGCAAATGTATGCAACAGATTAATAAATAAGAAAGCGTGGGAGACCCCACAGAGTAGATATATTCTGGCTTAGGATCACTAGCCGCGTCCGTCTGCCTGTCGGTGTGAACCCGCTGATCTAAGCTATTATAAAAGCTAGAGACAACAAATTTGATGTGGAGTTTTCTATTGTCATTGTCTGCTTTAAAACTGTATTTCAAATTTTATATGCCACGCCCATTGCCTCCGCAAAACGATAAGTACATTTTTGAATTAGATTTGTAACCAAAGTCTTAAAGTTCAAACTTTCTCGTTCGACATACACACAGATGTTGTTTGCGCATTTGTAACGGCTTTTTAAAGTTGGCCGGAGAGTACATATGTTACTGTCAGCTTGCTCGACCGTAGTTTTCTCTACTGGTTTTTTATTTTTTAAAATAAAACATTTATCTAGTTTTCTGTCTTTTCTTTTCTTTAATGGTACGTTAATTCACTATCGATTCGTTGTAGCTATCACGTATTTTCACAGCTTAATTTTCCATGTCAATTATGCACAGTCTACGATATCGTTAGGTTCACAAACTAAATATCCAATTCAAATCGCGTAATACCCATTAAGCCTTGTAGGCTTATATTCAAATCTTTGACAAACACGCTTAAATGCTCGTTGAAACTTTATTGCGGGCAAAAGCTAGATAGAGATAACTACAGAGAGAGAGAGAGAGAAAGTGAGATAGTGCTAACCACCCTGAGATTGGTAATACGATATATAGAGCGACGCGCAGAGGCTGAAGGAAAACCACTAAGCAAGCTTATGACACACACTGGACGCACTTGTTGATAGAAACTCTGGAACAACACTTTCGGGCATAGAAATACATTCGAAATTACAATCACAATCGCAATCCGATGCCGTATCCGAAACTGTTGGCGTGCTGATGGAGACTGAACGATAGAAGTAAAGGTAAAGTACTACAGTCGATGTGGTACTTGGAAACCCACTTGGATGGGTTCTGCCGCCCTGTGCACCTGTGATTTACGACACATTGCGAATCAGTCGGGTTGGCTGTGTGTATTGTGATTGTGATGTGCACAAAATGCAGCTTAAATTGTTCAATTTCTGGCGAGATAAGATACCTAATGCTACTACCTAATATAAATAGACCGCCGAATGACTATGCGCGCGTTGAAGATATAAGCCAAGTTAACCTAAACGCTTAACGATGGGCCTAACTGCGAGTCGAACAAGTGTCAAATGTGGATCAATATCGAGAAACGTGAACAACACAGTTTGCCACTTGCTCGATCGATTGTCTCTCTCTCCCCATCCCCCTAAATATCACGTATACGTAGACCAATGTCAAGTTGTTGTAGCGAATGCGTCGGCGAACCACAGATTCAGTATTAGCCTCGGTTGAGGCTTGCTTATCAACAAAAGAGAGAGAGAGAGAGAGAGAGCGAATGAGAGAGGGAGAGAGAGACAAGCAACATTTTTTATTTACGCGACGCGGTTTGTTGTTTGTTGGTCAATAAATGCACCACAAATAACTATCAGTTGCGGCTGCCCATAGCGTTATCAGTAGCACACGATCGTCTAATGAATACGGTAATAACTATGCCATGTATATTCATATACTTTCTTCGAGATTAGCTAATCTAGTTTTAAGGCCATATCCACAAATCCATATTGTCTTTTCAGGCTAAATTTAGACAATTAGATGAAAACACATGTGGCTGGAACACTTGTTCTTAAGCACACACACACACATATAGGATACAAGGTGACGCTCAGTTAGATAGATAATACCAGTTTTTGTTTTCTTTTTTAACTAAAATATTCCGTTTGTTCAGCGAGCGAAATACACGCGTTATTCTCTGGTACAGTTAGTTAGTTCTCTGTGATATCGAGCACAGACAGAAGAAGTTACGAATTTCAGTAGTTAGTACAACACAATAGCATTTCAATTATAGAAATTGTTGAACTGATACACGCACTTGTACACCCACACACACAAACACACACGTTTATATCTACATGTATGTACGTGTGTAGATATGGAGGACAAAAGCCTGACATATAGCGCGATTTTTGCCTCTCGAAAATGACAAGTCTTCCTCCGCCGGCTTCGGCTTTGGCGTCTACTTCGACGCCTCCGGCTGCGCGTTGCCGGTGCTTTGAACTTGATTTGTGGCATCTGTGTATGCATACATACGTACACATGTACACACGTATGTACAAGTGTACATGTCTTTGTGTTTATCTTTGCGCTGGCACTCACACACACATGCAGCCTATGCGGAAATTTATGCTTTAAGCTCTTTACAGCCCTCCGTCCTATCGCGCCAGCAGCTTTGCTCGATTTGACGGTAAAGATGCGTTGCGGTGCCGTTATAAAACATGATTGTCCGGTCTATTGCTTCTACATACACATATGTTGGCAACAACAGTAATTATGGTATTTACAGCGTTTATATTGAATTTTTAATGACTCAATATGTACTTTTTTTTTATTTCTCGCCTTGCAAATGGCGCAGATTATTTTGCACGCTGCACTTTGCCAGCTAAAACACAATGGGCAGAGAAAGAGAGAGAGAGTGGGAGAGAGTGATATTGTCAAAGAGAGCACGAGATGGATCTATTGTACGTGAACTATCAGTCAAAACGTGACTGCCTGCAGCAAAAGTATTTATGGACAATATGTAATGCTGCTTGTCTTTTAAACTTTACACATGTACATATGTAAATACTTATGTCTGCCTGTTTGTATTTCGATAAGCAACATCAGCCGCAATGACGAAATGATAAGAGCAGACCGCGTGAGCCGATCAGCTGTGCAGGCTGCTTGCAAAGAGAGGCATACACAGAGCGATTGAGAGCGAGAGTAGAAACATGGCGTCGTTTCCCAAGCCATATGTGCATTCGTTTGTATGTACGTGCATATGCACACATTTACATACATACATATGTATGTATATGCATAGGTAGACATAACAAAGGATTGTGAAATTGTTGTACGCTCAAAGGTTTATAGATCGTTCGTATAGCTATAGAACTCGCTTCTTTGAACTTTTCTTAACTGCGCACTGCTGCAAAAACCTGTTTATCATTCTCTAGTTTCTTTGACACTGTTGTTGTTTTTCAACTTATTCGTAGACGACGCGTTATCGTTTTGATTATTCCCATTGAGCTGTTCGATCAGATTTGTTGTTCAGCGTACAGATTTGAAAACCGTAGTGCTGTTCGCAAAAATATCAAATATGGCCGCGCTCTCTGACGTTTTATCACTACTTTAAACTATTGTTCATATGTATGTATGTATACGTGTATATGGCTTGTAGGTGTAGGTTAGTTATACAGCGCTTCTTTCTTACCGATGCGTTAGTTTGTTGATTGTAAACAATTTGGCTTATTCTGCATTAAACTTATAGTACACAGTTACGGAGAATTTTTATGATTTTTTGGTTGGCCGCGGCAACTTCTTTGTTTTCTCTTTTACTAGACAAAATATGCAGAAATATGCTAAATGCGCAGTATCGATCAATTTTGATGACGCTTAAAGTGTCCGGCCACTAATCTGCACTGAGATTGAGTAACTGGCTTTATATTCGAGATGCTTACAAGTTCAACGTTTTTGTGTTTCACTTTTACTCAATTTATAGCAATTGTGATCTAGTTGTTACAACTTCGAGAAATCTATATATTTTGTCGTTTCATCGCGGGCTTTAGCAGCTGTAATGAAACAGGTACTCGCATGTACATACTTTTTGTTTTGTTTTGGGCCGTGCGGAAAACAAACATGGCTACACAAACAGCTGAGTGGCTGAGCACGAAATTCCGCAGCAGAGGCACGAGCTATCGATAGTTAGTTTCGATACTAAACATAATAATAATTCATTTTGAATTCGATTGTCCCTCAACTGATAACTAAAATGCATCTTTTTATCCTAATGCAATGTATTTATCATTTATAATTATTCACGTACATGTATGCAAAATTTATAACAAATCCGATTTTTAATATACTATACTATAAAATACTGGTAACTGGCTTATGTTAATTTTGTATAGCTGTTAATTTTACAAGTAAATTTAACATATGTGTATTTAATACCATTCCACCATTGAAAATGGAAGAAGAGATAAACTTACTTTATGCCAATAGATATAAAAGGCGGTAGAAGACGTGGCAGACTCCACAAATAATATATGTCCGTCTGTCCGTTTGTCATACCGTCTGTCTGGATAAACTGGATCTCCGTTATAACAAGAGCTAGAGACACCAAATTTGGCTTGATTGTTCCTGTATGCCATATTCAGATCAAATTTGTTTCAAATTTAAGATACCACGCCCACCACCAACGAAAATGAATATTTTGCGAATATTACGCAAAATATTAAAGTTACAGCTTTCTGTATACACAAAGATCCTGATCATCCAATCCCTAAATTACAATCCGATTAGACAATTAACATAGAATTTATTCAAGAAAACGTTTTCCATAGTTCCGCTGCCCGCGTTATTCCAGCATGTTTTTGCGTATGTGCGAGAACGAGGTAGCACAGCTGATTCCTATAAAATCTACCTAATGGCGTTATCTATTGACATTTTTGTTGCACAACTTTAAAGTTGGGTGAATGATATCTAACTGTCGGGTGTAGTCGACTGCAGCTTTCCTTACTTATTGTACAAGCTTTCCTTGTAAAAGGGTGCAAAGTATATTTTATTTTGCTTTGAATATTCGTGTATATTCTTCGTAATTCAAATATACGTAGCTTCAAATGTCACGCCAACCGCCCCACATACCAAATACGATCCCTATTCGTTTAGACAACTTAGCTGATGTCCTTGACTAAGGACACGGATTATTTTGTTGGCTTAAGCTGTGCCATACCGTGCAAAGGACTACCCCTTCTATATCAAGATGCATGTTGTGCAGGTCGAGGTCTTTAGCAGTGGCCAAGATTTCCGGCGCGCTCATTAGGTTAGTGATTAAATTATTTTTACAATTTAAGAGAGCCCCTCTCTCTACATGGCAGTTCGTTAAAGCAAGAGCGGCACTCCTTCTCCTTATGTTTTCTACTGAATGGCCGATAACACAGTGGAAAGCTCTTACTCTTACTTTCGCAAGCTATCGCGAATATTCTGCACATTGCTAGGGCGGAATATCTTGAACGTTATATATCGAATATTCCACCACAGTGCACTCGAGTATAAATACCAGTGCAGATTTTCACCCCGTCACAGTTTACAACAAGCAAACAACGTTAAACGTAGCAACCAAAGAAAATCAAAAGCTGAACAAGCTTACAATAATACAAAAGATTTTGAAACGTTCTAAAAAAATTTTATAAATAATAATTGTCCACAAAAGTGCAAAAAAAAAAAAAAGTATTGAGAAAAAAGAGTAAAACACCAGCGAAATTCTAGCAGAATTTGCCAAAAGCATTTACAATAAAAACCTTTAGAAAATAGGAACCAAGGAAAACCCTAGAAAATGCCTGCAATTGGTATTGACTTGGGCACCACCTACTCCTGCGTCGGTGTCTTCCAGCACGGCAAGGTGGAGATCATAGCCAACGACCAGGGTAACCGGACTACTCCCAGCTATGTCGCCTTCACAGACTCGGAGCGCTTGATCGGAGATGCGGCCAAGAACCAAGTGGCAATGAATCCCAAGAACAGTGTGTTCGATGCCAAACGTTTGATTGGACGCAAGTTTGACGATGCTAAAATTCAGGAGGACATGAAGCATTGGCCCTTCAAGGTGGTCAACGATTGCGGTAAACCAAAGATGAGTGTGGAGTTCAAGGGCGCAGAGAAACGATTTGCACCGGAAGAGATTAGCTCAATGGTACTGACCAAAATGAAGGAGACTGCCGAGGCGTATCTGGGAACCAGCATTAAGGATGCCGTCATTACGGTGCCCGCCTACTTCAACGACTCACAGAGACAGGCTACCAAGGATGCCGGGGCCATTGCCGGCTTGAATGTACTGCGTATCATCAACGAACCCACTGCAGCCGCCTTGGCCTATGGACTTGACAAGAATCTCGAGGGTGAACGTAATGTGCTCATATTCGATTTGGGAGGCGGCACATTTGATGTCTCAATTCTGACCATTGACGAGGGCTGGCTGTTCGAGGTGCGGGCCACGGCCGGAGATACACATCTGGGCGGTGAGGACTTTGACAACAGATTGGTTAATCATTTTGCCGACGAGTTCAAGCGTAAATACAAGAAGGATTTACGTACGAATCCACGAGCATTGCGCCGCTTGCGTACGGCAGCAGAGCGTGCCAAGCGCACCTTGTCTTCGAGCACCGAAGCATCAATTGAGATTGATGCACTGTTCGAGGGTCACGACTATTACGCCAAAATTAGTCGAGGAGCTCTGCGCCGATCTATTTCGCAGCACATTGCAGCCGGTGGAGAAGGCACTGAATGATGCCAAGGTGGACAAGAACCAGATACATGACATTGTCCTTGTGGGCGGCTCTACTCGTATTCCCAAAGTGCAGAGTCTACTGCAAAACTTTTTCTCTGGCAAGAGTCTCAACCAGTCTATCAATCCCGATGAAGCCGTAGCCTATGGTGCCGCCCTTCAGGCTGCCATCCTGTCGGGAGACAAAAGCAATGAGATTAAGGATTTTCTATTGGCCGATGTTGCCCCCCTGTCTCTGGGCATAGAGACCGCTGGCGGAAGAATGACCAAACTGATTAAGCGCAACAGCCGCATACCCTACAAACAGTCAAACACATTCACTACCTACGTGGACAATCAGCCTGCTATGACCGTTCAGGTGTTCGAGGGCGAACGTGCCCTGACCAAAGCCAACAATGTGCTGGGCACTTTTAATTTAACCGGTATACCTCCAGCACCGCGTAGAGTGCCAAAGGTAGATGTCACCTTCGCCTTAGACGCCAATGGCATACTCAATGTAACGGCCAAAGAACTGAGTACGGGCAACGCCAAGAACATAACCATTAAGAACGACAAGGGACGCTTATCGCAGGCCGACATTGATCGTATGTTGAGCGAGGCTGAGAAGTATGCGGAGGAGGATGAGAAGCATCGTCAGAGAATTGCAGCTCGCAATCAACTGAAAAGCTATGTCTTTGGCGTCAAAGAGGCAACTGACCAAGCTGCTGGCAAGATTAGTTCATCGGAGCAAAGCAACGTGCTCGACAAATGTAACGAATGCATCAAGTGGCTCGATGGCAACACCACGGCGGATAAGGAAGAGTACGAGTACAAGCTGCAGGAGCTGACAAAGTTCTGCAGTCCCATTATGACAACAATGCATCAACATGCTGCCGGAGGAGGCGATGGTCCTGGTTATGATTCCAAAGCTAATGGCCAATCATCTGGACCCACTATCGAGGAGGTGGACTGAGCCCATCATCAGTATTACTAGTTCCTTTAAGTATACCATAAACATATATAATCTCATCAGATGTTAGTTAAACTTCTGTTAATTATGAATTTAATTCAATATTAATAAAACTATTGTTACACACTGAATTCGCCAATTTAGTTTCCTCTACTTGGGTAATCCTTCACGCTCGGCCCAGTCCAGCCAGGAACCTTCGTAGTTTTTGACATTTTTGAATCCCAATGCTGAGGCAGCTTCAGCGGCCTTCAAACTGCGTCTTCCAATCTTACAATGGAATATAATTTCGGTGTCTGATTTTGGTTTATCTCGACCATATTTCGATTTAAAGACCTGATCGGAGACAGCCAGTTCCTGACTAACAATGCCCAGGGGAATGTTAATACTGGATGGGATTTGACCGGTTTCCTTCAGCTCGTCCGGCTCTCGCACATCGATGAGCAACTTTTGTGGTTCATTTGGTAGCTTCTTGACAGCGGTATAGTCCACAATGCCAATGGGCTTGCTGCTGAAGAGACGCGCCGCGGCCAGTCGAGGTGCAACTGTTTGTTGCGCTGGAAGATTGAAAGTACGCAGCGCCAAGCTCGCTGTTCTTAGTATAATTGGACAGTATTTAATAAGCATATTGCACGTATATATTAATTTATTATTGAGTATTTGACTGCAACGTTTTCAAAACAAACGTTATGTAAAGTTTATAGGTGGCAACCTGAGCGAATTCCTCGCCGGTGATCAGCTGTTTCAACAGCTTAGCAGCATTGCCAGACCGTAGCAATTTCTTGCAATGAGAAAATGGCGCGCAAAGACAATTTATTTGAATTACAAAGAACATAAACTATTTAACATGAGTTGCACAGATGTTTGTGTAAATTTATTGTTACTAAGCAATCAGTAAGTGGCTTATCAGCCGGCTGCGTCGTGACGTATGTGTGCCTGTGTGTGTGTCAAGGCAATGCCTCGATCAAGTTCGCATCGCATGATAACTCAGACAAAATACCCAAGCCGTTCCAGTTGTGACTGCTGTCGTCGTCGCTTGATTAATTCAATTAATAGGTATATATGGAATAGCGATCCCGGATTCGGAATTGCACATAGTAGAACAACTGGGACTGCGCTCCAACGCCAAGTACATATGCGCATATTTACATAGACAGTTTGTCGTACGATCAACTTTTGCACAGTGGGATTGATAAGGGAAAAGAAATTGCTTTCACTGCTTCCTGCCAATATTTTTGGACATTAATACACACATTCGTTTATATGTATGCTTTCTTTTCTTCATCAAGGTATTGGTGATATATTAAGGTTACCAATGATCACACACTTACTTAATCTGCGTTACGATGGTTCTTCCCATGGATCGTTGCATACTAACTTACTGATAATGAGTAAAGTTGTATTGAAAGTATGTATATTTGCATGTACTATAACGCACGCTCTCCACAATCTTGGGGTCACTGACGTCACGAAATGGCGCGTGCCGTAAGAGTTGATTGGAACCGGACAGGATGGGAACAGCGATACGAAGAAATTGCAATACGAACTTGACTAGTAAACAACTTGTCATCTCAACTATATAGAATTAATTATGCTTGTTTTCTCGCTTAATGCCATGCTTATCGCCTGCGATTAAGACTAGTGTCAAACATAGTATTCGGGTTCGCAGTTCGTATACCCAGCGTATACCCTGTTTAGATTGACTCAATACTATGCATAATCCTTGAAACGTTTTTCAATCTTTAATTAATATAAACTCATTGAGCGTCAGGCAGCAGACTATACACACATAAATATATAATACATCTGATAGTTTTCCAACAAGTTCCGGAAACTTTTCCATGAACGAACCAATACAGCCCTCTTAAGTGGGTATCTACCCAACGCAGCGACAAAATAACCCCACGCACAATGTGTGCGGTAAACAAAATATTCTAAAAATAAATAATACATAAAGTTTTTGTTTTATTTTTTATTTGCAAACTATGTTTATTTATCAATAACTTGTATACATATATGGTATGGCTCTTACTTATAATGAAATGGCAAATACAACTTGCTCTGAAACAGTTTAGTCTGCTCCTAATGCTTAACTAGGCGTATATGCGTACGGGGAGAGGGATGAGGATGTTACGTAATGTTTAAAAACATTTTGTCGAGGAATAAAAAACTTTCGTAGGTAAAACACATGCACATGATCACAATTGGTTACTGCGGCTGTCTTCGAGGAACTGGCGGGTACAACTAGGCACTGCGATGATCATTTGCGATCGACAAAGTGTCCAAGCGCCTGGCCGACGCTGATCTTTTGACCTGCCTCAATGTTGAATTTAAAATTCTTTGGTGCCTCAAAGAGCAGCACTATGGTACTGCCCATGTTGAATTGCCCGACAAGATCGCCTTTGGAGAACTTTGGCACTGGCTCTTTGCGCTGCTTGCCCTCGTCTAGAATCAACTCATCATATTCGTAGGTGCTGGACGGATGAGCACCCAGTTTGAATCCTGCCCAGCGATTGGTTTTAAGTTCGGAATCTATAAAGACTTTCACAGAGCCAACATTGGTGGCACCCACGGCTGTGTAACTGAAGAATCCATGCTTCCAATTGCCCATGTAGAGCACACGCTCGTTGAGACAAAACAAACCGGGCAACCAGCTAGCCACTTTGGGATTCACTGATAACAACTCGCCAGAGAAATGACGACGCACAGTTGGTTTCCAGGCGGCGGGCGAATGAAAACGATGATAATCACCGGGTGCCAGATAGATGACGCATTGATAGAGCTCCGTGGAATCGTCACGCTTTTGTTTGAGTGCTTTGGAATAGCTCAGCTTTGATTGCTCGTCGACCGTCTGCAGCGGTCCCAAAAAATCCTCGATGTTGTAGTTAACACCTTTGACCTGTTCAATCATCGAATCGCTTGCGCTGCCAAAGTGTAACACCTTTCCATCCGCGGGGGATACCAAAGGCGCTGTGGGATCTATGACTCGTACCCCATCCCTGAGTTCACGTGTAAAGAACTCGGCCAGGCTGTTGTAGTGACGAAAGTCCGGATATTGTGCCTCCTCGATGTTAACACTAAACATGTTTGAATACCAGCCATACACGTAGGGTCGAAACGATTCGGGCAGGTAGCATGAGGCGAGCCAACCCCAGCAGCGACTTATAATACGCAGAGGCAGGGAACAGTAGATCATCGATTGGAATTGGGATGCAGTTCCTGGGATGCCATTACGTTCGCAGCGCAGCTTATGTAGTTGCCATTCAATGGCGCCGAAAACACACAGCCCCATGGGCGCCCAACGCAGCAGAAATCCCGTCCAGCGTGAGAGCACATTGCCGCGCACTTCCAGCTGTGTCTGTGGCTTCGTGCGCTGTGGCTTTGCCTTGCCCACCGACGACTCGGATGCGTTTGCTGGCAACTGACGAAAGTGTCGCAGCATAGACCAATTTCCATTTTTCTGCTGTGAATGCTTTGATTGCTGCTCCTGCTGCAATGCCTTGCGCACATTTCCAGCTTTTAGCAGATAACGGCCGCGCGGCACAAAGTATGAAACCATTATTTATCTTATAAATTCTTCTCCTGCTTTTTGTTTTACTCTTCTTTCTCGTTTTTTCTCGCTCGAGCTATTGTTGTTGCGCTCACGCTGTCGCCTACAATCGCCGCCGATTACGTATTAGATCGTATAATGCGTGCGTTGATCTGGCGTGATGTGTGTGGGTGTCTGGATATATGTATGTATTATGTTTTCCAATGAATTAAAATTGATATTTTAATTGAAAATTATTAATCAGTTGCTGGAAACATGCGCATACAGTTGCTGCTATTTGTAATTTTCAGTCAGAATAAATAAATTTCGTAATGCGAGTTGCGAGGGAGCAAAAGAGAGAACAAAATTGTACACTTCCGTCTGGATGAACTGTCGAGCGACGACTAAAATGCTGAAATGAGCGGAAAGTGCGTGGAAGAAGATGAGATTAGCCATGGAGGCGATGGATGGCGGCGCCGTTATGACTACATCGCATGTGATTGCTTGCTCACCATACAAACAAACGAACGAACAAACAACAGGCTCGCTTGCTCTCCCACTGCGTCTTATCAATTTTTCTCCTTGGTTATTGTGCTTCTTATTTGTGTCAACAACAATAGTTGCTCAAGGTTAGCGTACGCCGAAATTTCTTGATTATAGCCACTAAGAAACTGGTTTATGTTTAATAAAGCTTTTTTTTATGTGTTTGTTTTGGCCTCTCTTGTGTTGTTGGTTGTCAATTGATATGTTTTACCCAAAGTTTTAACTGCGCGTTAATCCCGTCTGCAACAGGGTGGCAACTCTGCAGCTCGCAAGCTAAACAGCTGATTGGTTTTATTTGTGTTGTTTTTTTCGCAAGCAAAAAATATACAATTTTATGAAGTGATACAAGATACGTTTGTGGTTAAAACATGTCGGAAGCAGAAAAACAGCCGGCATCGTTTGCCTGTCAACGATGCCTGCAGCCCATCGTGCTGGATGAACAGCTGGAGAAGATTAGCGTGCATGCTATGGCAGAGCTCTCTTGTATGACGCACAACAATAACACAATATGTGCACTTGATAGTGGGATTTACTACATTTTCTTTCTTCTCTTACAGTGCCCATCTATGGGGGCAATGTAAACACTATTGACCCACAGGATGCCCACAGCTTTGACCACTTTGTGCCGCCATTTAGGCTGACTGATTCCATCAATGGCACGGGCTTCATGCTAGTTTCTGATGGACGCGACAACAAGAAGCTTAGTGCTGCGTTCAAGTTGAAAGCCGAGCTATTTGATTGTCTGTCCTCCAATTCGGAAATTGATCATCCACTGTGCGAAGAATGCGCCGATTCAATGTTGGAGATTATGGACCGAGAGCTGCGCATAGCTGAGGACGAATGGCATGTGTATAAAACCTATCTCCATGAATTGGAGCAGCAGCAGCAGGGTCCCAATGTTGAGGCTTTGGATAGAGAGTTGGAAGAGCTCAAGGAGAGTGAGAAACAATTGCTAAGCGAGCTGGCGAATTTAAAAGCCGAAGAGAAGCTCCTTAACACAGCCATAGAAGAGGAAGAGCTCGAGAAAGAGAAGCTTCACGAACAGGAGGAGAGCTATTGGCGAGAGTACACGAAGCATAGACGCGAACTAAACCTCACCGAAGACGATAAACGTAGCCTGGAGTGTCAGATCGCCTATTCGAAGCAACAGCTGGACAAGCTGCGCGACACAAACATATTTAATATTACATTTCACATCTGGCATGCCGGACACTTTGGCACAATCAACAACTTTCGGTTGGGACGTTTGCCATCTGTCTCGGTGGACTGGTCGGAGATTAATGCCGCTTGGGGACAGACAGTGTTGCTTCTCTCTGCGCTGGCACGAAAAATTGATCTGACCTTTGAGCGATATAAAGTCGTCCCATTTGGCAATCATTCTTATGTCGAAGTTTTGGGTGACAATCGTGAACTACCACTGTATGGCAGCGGAGGATTCAAATTCTTTTGGGATACCAAATTTGATGCAGCCATGGTGGCGTTTCTAGACTGCTTGACGCAGTTCCAAAGGGAGGTAGAGAAACGGGATACCGGATTCCTCTTGCCATATAAAATGGAGAAGGGAAAAATTATTGATCCTTCCAACGGCAATTCCTACTCCATTAAGTAAGTGTGCTTTCCACTATCAACATTACCTTTCTTATTAACTTCTCTCTGACTTTTAAGAATACAATTTAATTCGGAGGAACAGTGGACTAAGGCGCTTAAGTTCATGCTGACGAATCTGAAATGGGGACTCGCCTGGGTTTCGTCCCAGTTCGTTACACAATGAGGATTTTCCATCAAACTGTCGATCATTTTATTGAATTAAACAAATTAGTGTGTACTGTCAACTTATATACTATTATTATTAATAGAACTTTTAACAATTTATTGCCACTTTCTTAGTGTCTGTTTCATTTTCATCGCTTTCATCGGTGTCTAAATCGCTTCCGGATAGATCATCGTCAATCCAAAGTGATCCTTTAATCTTCTTTTTTTTCTGATCCTTGGTGTCTGTTTGGGCCTTTCTTTTTGTTCCACTGGAAGCAGAGCTGGTACCAGCCGCCTCGTTTTCGTCTGGTGCTGTTAGTTTGGCCTCCTCAGCCTGTTTGAGCCCCTCCTCGAAGGCATCGCTCACCTTTTCCGTCAACTTCGCTCTTGCCTCCTCGTACTCTTCGTCTTTGAAGTCATGTTTGGGTACTGCCAACAACTTCTCGATCTTACGTTTTTTACGCTCCTCAGCCTCACGTTCGCGTTCACCTTGCTTGTCCAACCATGCTCTTAGGCGCTTCTCTTCATTGATATCACGTAAACGGCGCCCGCTTAAATCACGACATGCTTCCCTGTTCGTTGTCTTTTCGATTTGGGCTCCGATTGCTCGCAGCATGGAACCGAAACCACCTTTGCCTCCCACTTGTCGTAGGATGCAATTAACGTTTCTGATCTCATCATGATGTACAATTTCAACATCGTTTTTAGTCAAACGTTTCCCATTTTTTGTGAGGTAGAATTCATCGGGTTGCAATTGCTGTGAAAATTTTTACTAATTTTAGCTGCTACATTATTTCAATAATATCGTTAACTTACGGTTTTTTCTTCTATACGTGCGCATATTTGATCATAACTAATATGCTCAGAATTTACAGTAAATAACTCTTTATTGTTTATCAAAATATTAACCACCATATTTACAGCTCGCTATCTACTGTTGTACTTCTTGGTTATTTCGTTTTGTGCCTTTGCTTCTGCTCTTCCCGTTTGAGTTAGAAAGAGAACGCAGTAATGCAAGCGTTTATCATGCAACAAAGGGTTGCCACTTTATTTTGTGATTCACAAAATTAAGCCGAATTTCGTAAAACTTCCTTGATTTTATTAAAAAAAACAACTATGATCTACAAGAAATCAAGGATCAACAATTTTACAATACAAATATTGCTTTAAAATAGAATGAAAGTATAATGAATGTAGTTGCCGCCATTGTGACAAGTTAGTTGCGACAAGTTGGCAGCTCCTTTCTCGCACACAAAGTGCTCATTTAATTAGTTCGCATTTTAGACGACGAAAGGTAAAAAACTGGCGACGCGTTTATCGAACTATTTTAGCAAGATAACATAAATACAGTTGATTGAAATAAGTTAAATCGGCTAGCGGCAGAAATTTGCCGACGAATTAAATGTGCTAAATGATCGCTAGTCAAAACAAATGCGGTAAATTTGCAGCCGCAGCCACGTCACAGAGCCAACAAAAATTAAGTGAATTTTGGGAACGAAATCTAAAATTCTAAGCTGAAACCGATGCCAGCTCGAACAATGGGCAGTGGACGGTGATGGCACCGCGGTGGTGGCAGTGTGTTAATGATAATTCTAGCTTTCTGCATCGGTTTCGTATCGGGTAGGAGGGGTAAACGGCAAATCGAATAGCGTTTGGCATAAAAGATGGCAGCAGAAAAGTGAACAAGATACATACAAACATATACATATATATATATATATAATATATATGTATATTTTACAAATTTACAAGCATACATTCATATATAATATATATAAAAGAAAAAAAGTGTGAAGATGAATAAAATTTGCGTTGCGCTTGGCGAAAAGGAAAATCAAAAGCAATGTTAAATCCCCAGTTCAAATTGCATTAGTATTGGTTTGAACATTCATTTACCAAAACCAAAATAAGTGGCAACACTCATGTGAGCAGCAGCAGCCGAATTGCAAACAAAAAGACAAACGTGACGCCTTCCTTTTCCACCCGTTTCGCCGCCGTTCCTTTTATTTTGACTCTGACTTTGACTGACATTTTGGTGTTTGGCGCTGGAAAAAAATCAGGTTTATGCAGTTCTGTAGTTAAAAATTATAATCGGAGTTTCAATTACAATTATCATAGCTAAACATCGATTATTTATCCTAGTTGATACTTTTAAATTGATGCAACCGTGCGTTTTCGTTGGCCGGTTTCGGTTTTTGCAAATTTTCCTCTTTCTCCATATTCTCTGCCATTGTGTATTTTGTTATCGACGGTCATTCATCTCCTAGTTGGTTCTTATTCTTTTCTTACCCTAGGCGCGCGCAAGTGTGTTTTTGTGTATGTACGTGAGCTTATTAAGGCTTTATAAATAATTTGGGAAAAAGAATAACAATTGCATTGAAATAATTACTAAGCACAACCTCAGTGCCCCAAACCCCGTGCATATAAAATGGGTGAACGTTTGTCATAGAAACTGAGACTGCTGCGGCTCTCGCTTTACACTCTCGTTTATGGGAGAGAGATTGAGAGAGTGTGAGAGCAAGAGAGTGTTTGCGTGCGTGCGTGTTATGTTTGTGTGCATGTGTGTATGTGTGTGTCTGCACTGCTTTTGCGTTACCCGCTGCCTTTGTTTCATACTCGCACTTTCCTATAACATTATCCATATCATTTGCTCGCTTAATTCCACACAGAAAATAAGTCGATCATGTGCTGCTAGGTAGAATTGTGTACTTATGTATGCAATTTTCAGGGCAATAAAACATATTGTATTTTCCCAACTGATCAATAGTACTTTCGTTGCGCACATTACGTTCTTAGCAACTAAAGCAAAAACAAATAAAACTAATAGTAAAAGTTTCTAATGAAAAATGTTTCCTTTCTCATTCTTCTTACAGTGATTCCAGTCTTCAGCTACGAGTCCAATCAATAATCTAGCGAACTTTCACTTCAACTAAAAAGTTTATATAATAATCAACCAACTTTTGTACCAGAAATGAACAGAAAGCCAGTTGAGATATATATGTATATGTATATATATATGATATACAAAGAGTTAGTAAAGTAGCAATGAAACTGAACTAAATACAATAACTATTGATATATATATAGATAGAATTGAGCTCGATCGATTAATCGCTGCGCAGCAATACTCTTGAGGAGTATGACCCATCTGACAACAATAAGAACCGAAGTCGATCAATTTTGAGAGCAATCATTATATTCCAAAACACTCCATTAGCGCATAGTTAGGATATATACATATAAACGCAAAAGAAAATTTATTGATAACAAAAACAACAAATAGAAAAGCCACAAAAACAACAAGAACAACAACAACAGCGAAAGCGAAAGCAATAAACGACGAACCTCAGCGCTAAGCAAAAAGATTTACTATTACCATATTATATATCTAGGATATCGATATACACTGAGATATATAAATGAAGAATAGTGTAGATTAGTTGTATAGATCAAGATTCAAAAGTATTCAAAATTTGTTGCGAGCAGGAGAATATTAGCACATTTATCTTTGTTAGCCATTAACAGATGTTTTAGTTGAATCAATATATATATATATAATTTATATATATATATATAAATATTTTGTATGCATTGCATTTTTACAACAAATCAGCAATTAGTTAGAAATCGAAGGCAAATACTTTTTATTCAACAATCTTTGTATTGATGTGAATAGAAGTAGTAGAGTAGATCCCAACTAACAGTAGCATCAAGGCGGAAGTAACACAAACTAAAAAATAGGCTTAGAAGTAGAGGTAGAGGTAGTAGTACCACATCGGGTCGATCGTATATAGAGATATATATACATATAGCTGATAAACATGGACGAGTCACAGCCAAAAACGTTGTACGTTGGCAATCTGGACGGTTCGGTATCGGAGGATCTCCTGGTTGCCCTGTTTGGCAAAATGGGTCCAGTCAAAAGCTGTAAAATAATCAGAGAGCCAGGCAATGATCCCTATGCCTTCATCGAATATTCCAACTATCAGGCAGCTAGTACCGCCCTAACGGCCATGAACAAACGTGTCTTTCTCGAAAAAGAGATCAAGGTGAGTTCATTACAAAGCATAAATATCATGGAAATCCCTACATATATCGTTCTTTTCTACAGGTCAATTGGGCCACTAGTCCGGGCAACACGCCCAAGACAGACATTAGTTCGCATCATCACATATTCGTTGGTGATCTCAGTCCAGAGATTGAAACAGAGACGCTGCGCGAGGCATTCGCACCTTTTGGCGAAATATCAAATTGTCGCATTGTACGCGATCCTCAGACCATGAAGTCCAAGGGTTATGCCTTTGTCTCGTTTGTAAAGAAGGCCGAAGCTGAGAATGCAATTCAGGCAATGAATGGCCAATGGATTGGTTCACGTGCGATACGCACGAATTGGTCTACACGTAAATTGCCACCACCACGGGAATCATCGAAAGCTGGTGGCCAAGGTGGCGGCATGGGTGGCATGGGCGGTGGCGGCGGCGGTGCTGGTAATGGCATTAAATCGAACCAACGACACACCTTCGAGGAGGTGTACAATCAATCTAGCCCCACAAATACCACCGTCTATTGTGGCGGCTTTCCGCCCAATGTCATCAGTGATGAGCTAATGCATAAGCATTTTATGCAATTCGGCCCCATACAGGATGTGCGCGTATTTAAGGATAAAGGATTTGCGTTCATCAAGTTTGTAACGAAAGAGGCAGCTGCACGCGCCATCGAGCATACGCACAACAGCGAAGTCCATGGCAATCATGTCAAGTGCTTCTGGGGTAAGGAGAATGGTGGCGATAATTCGGCCAATAATCTAAATGCTGCCGCCGCCGCGGCAGCCTCTGCCAATGTGGCGGCTGTGGCTGCTGCCAATGCAGCCGCAGCTGCTGGTGCTGCTGGTATGCCCGGCCAAATGATGACACAGCAACAGTTAGCTGCCGCCACTGGTACCGCGTTACCAGGCCAAATGATGACACCCCAACAGATAGCAGCCGCTGCGGCAGCGGCGCAGGCGCAATATCCGTATGCGACAGCATACCAACAGATGGGCTATTGGTATCCACCGGCGGTGAGTAGTTGAGCAATAGCAGTGTGGAAACGATCTTGCAACAATTCCATTACTCTACCAACAGAGCTATCCGGCCCAGATGCAGACGCAGTACATGCAGCAGGGCTATTATCCTTATGCTTACACCACGAGTGCTCAACAGGCGGGAGGTGTGCGTAAGTATCTACCGTAGGCTAGGAGTGATTTTAGTTTCCCTAATTGATGGTTTCTTTTATTACTGTTACAGCTGCCGGGTACCGTGTGATGCCACCAAATGTGGCATGGGGTGTACCTGGCGCCACTGTGGTGCCAGGCGTTACGGCCGCTGCTA
This sequence comes from Zaprionus ghesquierei, assembly GCA_018904095.1. Classification (NCBI taxonomy): domain Eukaryota; kingdom Metazoa; phylum Arthropoda; class Insecta; order Diptera; family Drosophilidae; genus Zaprionus; species Zaprionus ghesquierei. The sequence goes on from JAEIGP010000676.1 coordinate 4,008,398, forward strand.
GTGCGGCTGCTGCCGCAAATGGTTCGCTTGCCCCACAAATGATGTACAGCGCTGCGATGCCACAATATCAAACCCAATGAGCAGAGACGTGACGCCTGCTTCGACGCCGTCTGGAATATCCGGGCAGCCGCTGCAGTCAACAACGACTGCAACCGTATGCAGCAGCAGCCGCAGCAACAACAACAACAATACCGAGAACAGCAATAAGAGGAGGAATAGCAACTGCTGCATTCGCCGCCACACACTTTCAACAATATCAGCCCAAAATCGTGTCACAATCTGTGCCCATGATCAGCACGGACGGGAGCAACTACAACATCAACAACAATAACCATCGAAAGAACAGCAACGCAATCGACGTAGCGCTAGTTTTCAATAACTTCACTTAAAACCAGAAAAACAAACCGAAACTTAAACTTCTGTTTAAACTGGACTCTCTCGCAGTAAACAAAATGTTTCAATACCAATCGTTTCTTACTACAATGTTACGCATTACGTATGCGGTTACGTTAGGACATATGTGTCTACGATAAACGATAACGCTGTCAAGTGGCCCTTTCAATGTGTGTGTGCGTGCGTGCGTCTTCTCTATCTGTACGTGTACGTGTGCTGGTGTTTGCGTGCCTGTGTGTGCGTACTTGTGTGCGTGTACGTTTGCCAATTCAATGGACGCAACGGACAACGGACGGGGACAATTGATGGCGATGGTGGTTGAAGCAGAAAGCGTTGAACTAAAAGTTGAATCGCGCGCGCAGTGTCAGCGGCAAATGCTCTGAAGATCGATCTGGACGGCGGGCAACGGGCGGGTAGCTGTAACAATCTAATCCAATCTAAGTACATGTTAAAATAATTTAATGATTTGTAATTTAAGGCAGATATAGGCGTATACACGAACGAAAGAAAACAAAAACAAACAAAATAAGTTACGCTAAAACAACAGCAAAACATCAACAATTGAATACAAAAAACAACAACAAAAGAAAACAAAAAAAAGGCAACAACAACAATCGAAACGTGACAAAGCAAATTGTGTAATTGTAAATTTTGCGAATTACAAGTTGAATACGATATTTTCAACACGAAAAAAAAAACGCAAAGATAAACAACAACAAGAGAAGACAGACAGGCAGAAAGGGAGATCGAAAAAAGAAAGAAGGAAAGAAAAGCATAAACAAATTTAGTTATTAAGCGATTGTAAATGCGATGCATATGTATATTCATATTTGCGATGTGCGAATTATGTATGTAAAATGTAAAATAAAGAAACAAAAAAATATAAAAAAAACAACGACAGCAAATCGAGGATTTAATTCGTTAGACTTTTCGGAATTAGCATATGCTATTGATCTCGAAACGGATATAACCTTTCATCCGAGTCCAAGTCTTCGCAGACTACTTTTACCTTACACTTTACTTTTCATTATTCTTTGGTTCGATTGAACAATAGACAACTTATTTAAAGACATTGCACCGGCTTTTACTGAGATGGACCCACTGCAACGATTTTTTGCAGAGATGTAGCTACTTTGCTCATTCGCATCTTTTGAGTAAACAAACAATCAAGTTAACTTGTCCTTGTTAATCTATTTGTTTAAAAAGGAAAAAGAATCAAATCACAGACAATATTCAGTTGAAATCCATTTATTCAGCGCTTTAGCTTATGTAGGTATTTACTGGGCTGTGTCTTTTGAGACCTGTGACAAGGCAGGTAAAACTAAATTATTTTGTATGGTATGGTGTCACAGCTTATTAAAGCCGTTCATCTAGCATCGTAAGCAATAATGTGTGAGTTAGAGTGTGTGTTTCTCTAGGTACAATAATCGTTTGGTAATGCTTCTATAAATGATAATCATGTGAATGTGTCTTAAGCTGGGAATACATATATATAACAAATTGTATAAATTAACAAGCAGCGCAGCTATTGTACAATCATTGAGGAACTAATCCCTTGCTAAAACTTAGATCTGTAAAGAGTGTGTGAGTTTCTGTGATGGTCGGGTGAGGCGCTTTTACCTTAGGCTTAGGCTATGCTTATGTCTACGATTACCGAGTAATTATAGTTGGGATGTGTGTGTGATGTAGTATACTAAAAACAATTGCGCTACTCATGGTAATGTGATAACTTGATCATTTGTTGTTATCAAGAACTGATGGCGATATCAATGTCTTTCAAATTTATCGAGTACAATTACCGTGAATAACCTGAATATTTATTATGATTATGGTTAGTGTATATGGCATTAACTGTACAACAGAAATATATGTTTTCAGATGTATTCGGATCAATAGAAATACAGCTATGGAAGTTTATAGTCTACATATTATAAGAATATACGATTTACTTGAAATAAAAGAGTTAAACTAATCGGAAAAGTTTGAAAAATCATGTGAATAATATATATCAAATATTTAATGAATACACGAATTTACAATATTACCAAAGTTTACTTAAGCAATGTAGTTACTTTGAAAACAGTTCATACAGAGATAACATAATAATGATTTGAATAATTTGCGGTAATCTACATACATCTTTTTTTCTTTAGACCGAACCTATGGCTTATTATTATTACTATTTGTATAATGCTTTGTATGGACTGTGATCTGGACACGTTTTTAAACATTAAGATAGCATTTTAAAATTGAAACTTAGAATGACAATGATTCTTATACACAATAGTTGTAAATCCTAAAACACAGCGAATAACAATATGAAACGGAATGAATCGCGTATTCACATCGCGTATATCAGAGAGAAAATTAACAAAATTTGTGAAACAATTATTACTACCGGAAAAAAAGTTAAAAACTAACTAAATACACTTTATGAACACGCTCTAACTGTAAAAATACGAGTCAAAGATGAAAACTAATCACGGATGAAAAGTATTAACGAAATTCCGTCACTCACATCACATCATCGGATGCTGCTGAGCCTGAGTTTGAGCCTGAACCGTAGTCTGAGCCACTGCTCAGTAGCCTATTACTGGCCTGGACAAGTGGGAGGTGGACGTGGGCCCATATCATAGGGTTGAGTGGAATGGAATTGAAATAAACAAACAGACGAGGAAAGATAGTGAGAGAGAGTAGAGAGTAGGTTGCTTGGAAACCAAACTATATGGTTATATCTCCATAATCCTGTGACCATTTCTCGTAAGAGTTGAGACTTTGTGGCGCCACCGAGCGGCGAATGCGCTTGAGAGAATTGTGGAAATCCTTTTCGGTTATGGGACGCATTGCACTTATATCCAGACACTTGACTTGCTCCACATTTAGCTCACGTATCGGTTCTAGTGCTGCATCCTTGGCCAGCGCCGTTAAATCGGAGCCGGAATAACCATCGGTGATTTTTGCCAAACGACCCAAGGCCTCCGTATCCAGCGGACTGCCCTGTTTTTGCAGCAGACGATTCAACAGCAGCTCCCGGGTCTGTACGTCTGGCAGTGATACATAGACACGCTTGGTAAAGCGACGAAGCGCCGCCTCGTCCAGTTCCTGTGGTCTATTCGTGGCTGCTAGCACCACAATGCGATCCCCATCCGGATTGCCTGGAAGACCATCGAATTCGACAAGGAATTCTGTCTTGAGACGGCGTGAAGCCTCATGTTCGCTGCTGCTGCGCTCCGAGAGCAGCGAATCCACCTCGTCGATAAATATAATCGATGGCTGCATGTGACGTGCTACAGCAAACAAAGCCCGCACCAATTTCTCACCATCGCCTACATATTTGCTGGTCAGCGAGGCGGCCGAGATGTTTAGGAACGTTGCACTGCACTCGGTAGCAACGGCACGGGCCAGCAACGTCTTTCCATTTCCAGGTGGACCAAACAGCAGCAGACCCTTAGCCGGTGCGCGCAGACCTGTAAACCGGAAAGGAATGAATAAGAATAAGAACAAGCGAATAAGCCTTGTTAAGCCTCGCAACTTACCCGTAAAGAGTTCGGGACGCACGGAAGGCAGTATGACCATCTCCTGCAGAGCTTGCTTGGCCACCTCTTGACCCGCAATGTCTGTCCATTCGACCTTGGCGCCGCCCTCGACAATCTCATCGAGTATGAGCTGCACCAGCTTCTGCTCTACCCCCTTAACGCTCACCACGGGCGTGCTGGCGCCACTGCCACTGCTACCGCTGGGTGTATTATTATTAATCGGCGTGCGTGAGCGCAGCGGCGGAGTATTGCGACCAGAGGACTGTAAAGCAGAGTAAGAGAGAGTGTGTGAGTAAGGAGTAGGAGCAGGCAGTAGCTCTAGTACTTACAAATTGTCGTCGCACAGCTGGCGGAGTTGCTGCTGTCTTACCAGGCTGCCGCTGCAGCGCAACACCGACAGATGTGGATGTGGTCTTCGAGCCAAGATTACGCGGTAGAGTTTGTGATTTGTTGGCCACAGCCAGATTACCAGGGCGTTTATTGCCAATGGTTAGTTTGCGTCCAGACGCTGCACACGAAATGCACGATTAGTTTCAATTTCAACTTTATCTTAACCTAATTAACTAATCTAATTGCTTATTAAATAATAATAATACTCGAATTGAATAGTTAATAAAACCAAAACGCATGCAGTGCCTCGAGTGAAAATGCGAGCGGGTGATAAAGAGAGATTGAGATTAAGAGAGAGCGTGAGGAAAACCGTTGATTGTTCGATTGCCGTAGTTGTTGTTGTAGCTGTTGCTGCTCTTGGCTGGTCTGGGTGCAGTCGGAAAACTTGTTACGAGACAGACTTACCCACTGGCACGCCGGCTTTCGATGTGCTCGTGCTGCTGGGCTTGGGCCCATAGCCGCTGCTGCGTAGTTTCATCATTTTTGGTGGCTCGGCAAGATTACGGTTCACGTTTGAATTGGTTTGACCCGTCACCACAAGCATGGGTTGCATAGGAAGTTGTTTTTGTTGTTGTTGCTTTTGTTTTTCTTGCTGCTCCTTGAGGGTCAATCGTTGCAGTTGCAAATCCTCCTCACGCAACGCTGCGCACGCAACCCGGGGCATAATGAACACGAATGGAATAAGAAAACCAAACAAAACAAAACGAAAAAAAAAATGTGAAACCAACGAAAGTGCATAACAAAAAGAAAAACGAAACAAACAAAACAAATACAAAACTACAATAAGAATGCAGGACACAACATGCAGGCACAACTGCTCCTCCTCCTCCTCTTCGTTTGCCTCCCTCTTTTACTTACCGAGAAAGTGCAAGCGATCGCGTGCCATGGAGAGATTGGTTTGCATTTTGTCGTGTAGTCGCTGCGCACGATCCCAGACATCTCCGCGTCCGCTCCAGCAGTCGACGGCAATGCCATCCTCCAGCTCCTTGATGCCCTTGCGGTACAGCTCGATGGCCAGCTCTTTGTGGCCTAAATTGCAGAACCAAAGGAAAGGATTAGGTTTTGTTTTAGGTTGACTTCCCTTAACTGCGCATTAAGTGTGCTCTCTTTATGGTTACAGGGTATATGATATAAAAGTGTTTGCTATGTGTATGTGAGTGTGTTGCTCTCGAAGTGTGCGTGTGTGTGTTTGTGTGCAGCTATCGATTCTCAGACAACAGACACGACAAACAAAGCGAGCAAGCTGCGTGCGATGACTCATGAAGCACCACTCCAGCAGCCGCCACACAATAGAACCGTAAGCGAAAGCAATGCAAACCTCTCCCCTCCCCTACATTTTTCCACTACCACTAGTGCAACATATGTTTACCTTCGTTCTCCTCGTCAATTTTGAGCGCCTTGGAAATGTACTCGAATGCACGACGATGATGATGCTTTTGCTTGGCCAACAACGGGTCGCCGGGACCTGGCGAATAGCCACTGCTGCTACCACCGCCACCTGCTCTATTGCCGGACATTTCCAACGGCTGTAGTCGACGCTGTGGCAATATATGCTGTGCTCGCTGCGACTCAATTGAACTGTCTCCGCCGCGTTCCAATGGACAGATTAACGCCTGCTGATGCTGTTCCTTGGAGTTCTGCACAACAATTTCGATATTGCAATCCCTGCGATGCGGACTGCGATAGATCACTTTTGTGCTGGCACCGTATAAATATCGAAATATGCAGAACAGCTGATAGATCAGAGAGCGCAATACGTTGAATAGGAATATTATGGGAAATGAAACAACGTAGAGGTTCTGCTTGTGAACTGAGTTGCCGCCGCCGCTGCTTCTAGGAGCGTTGCCACTCGTTGGCGTTAGATCCGCATCGGTGGTATCGTCGTCTGGTGAGCTGCCCGGAGTTGATGCTATCGTAGACGTTGTTGTAGCTGTTCCACACGGACGTTGACGATTTGACGACAATTTTGAACTTGACTTGCCGTCATCGATTAGTGCATCGCTACAGCTGCGACTACGATTATTGCCGCTGCCTCCGCCACCTCCACCACCTCCGCTAATCTTGGCCGGCGATTTGGTGCTGCTACTAGCGCTGGACGAGGACGACTGGTTTTTAGTGCGTACCATCGATATTGATTCCGCCGCCTCGCAGCACACTGACTAACACTCGCGATTTTCTCTGCGAACACCTTCCTCCAACGCCACCCCCACACCACTACACTAAAACGAAGTTTTCCGTTCGTTCTCCTTGCAAAAAGCTCAGACACAAAGCCGAGAGGTTTAAACTTTACGAAAACAAACTTAAATTATATACACGACACGCGCGTTTTTTTGTTTTTGTTTTTTTGTTAATTGTTGTTCATTTTTCAATCTATAGATATTTACATCTTTGGAGAGACGTTTGTAGCTTTTGAGCGCCGTTTTAACTCACAAAACAAGTTTTCTCTGTCTCCGTTGTCGTGGTTGCCAGATGGTTTTTGACTTTCAGTTTTGGATTTAATTGAGTTTCGTTCATTTTTAGCCGGACAATGAAAACTACGTTTTCTATATATTTGAAAATATAATATATAATACATGTCGTTAGAATTTTAAAATACGCTAAAGTAAAACAGAAATAAGCTGGATTTAAAATTTTTCAAAATTGGCAAATGGTCTGGCAGCACCACGCAGATTGTTCTAGGGTTGTTGCCCATACGAATTTATCGGCAAATTGATGAGTATCGATGAACGTATCTTATAAATCAGCTGTCATCTCGGCTGTATCTGCGGTCTTTGCATAACAAAATCTTCTAAATAATTTTAAAAATACCCATAAAATACAACATTCAAAATTTGCAAATTTAAAAACTTAAACCAAGAACGTGCAGTACACAAAGTACGCTAAATCAGAACACTGTATTTATAAAAAACTAACAAAACAATGGGACAGTACACGGCGTCACAGCGAAAAAATGTGAGAATTTTGCTAGTCGGCGATCCGGGTGTAGGTAAAACATCGTTGATATTGTCGCTTGTGAGTGAAGAGTATCCGGAGGAGGTGCCGCCACGTGCTGAGGAAATCACAATACCGGCCAATGTAACGCCCGAGCAGGTGCCCACAAATATTGTCGATTTCTCAAGCGTCGAACAATCGAGTGACGCATTGGCTGCAGAGATAAACAAAGCGCATGTCGTCTGCATTGTATATGCCGTAGACGATGATGATTCGCTAGACCGCATTACATCGCATTGGTTGCCCTTGGTGCGTTCCTCATGCAACGCCACCGGCGACGAGCCCGACGCAGGAGTGCGCAAACCAATTGTCCTGGTTGGCAACAAAATCGATTTGATCGAGTATTCAACAATCGACAGCGTTCTGGCCATTATGGAGGATTATCCAGAGATCGAAAGCTGTGTTGAGTGCTCGGCCAAGACATTGCACAACATTTCCGAAATGTTTTACTACGCACAAAAGGCGGTGCTGCATCCCACCTCGCCGCTCTACATAATGGAAGAACAAGATGTAGGTTGCATATTATGAAGAAGACCCATTAACTAATACTTATCCTTTCTTGTTTCAGTTAACTCCTGCCTGCAAGAAGTCACTCGTGCGCATCTTCAAGATATGCGATATTGATAGCGATAATTTGCTAAACGATTACGAGCTAAATCTGTTCCAGCGTCGTTGCTTTAATACGCCTCTACAGCCACAGATACTAGACGAAGTAAAGGCCGTCATACAGAAGAACGTACCAGATGGCATCTACAACGATGCCGTGACGCTTAAGGGCTTCCTATTTCTACACTGTCTGTTCATACAGCGCGGACGCAATGAGACAACGTGGGCGGTATTACGTCGTTTTGGGTACAACGATCAATTGGAGATGTGCCAGGAGTATTTGCGACCGCCCTTGAAAATACCACCAGGCAGCAGCACAGAGCTATCGCATCGAGGCCAACAGTTTTTGATTGCCGTCTTCGAACGCTATGACCGTGATGGCGATGGTGCTCTATCTCCGGAGGAACACAAAATGCTCTTTAGCACCTGCCCATCTGCGCCGTGGTCCTATTCGACAGACATACGTAAATCTTGTCCTACAAACGATGCTGGCTGGGTCACATTGCATGGCTGGCTGTGCCGCTGGACACTGATGACGCTGATCGATGTAGTAAAGACACTCGAGTATTTGGCATATTTGGGCTTCAATGTACACGAGAACGACAGCCAGTTGGTGGCCATTCATGTGACACGGGAGCGACGCATTGATCTGGCCAAGCGTCAGAGTAGCCGTTCGGTTTACAAATGTCATGTCATTGGACCCAAAGGCTCCGGAAAGACGGGCTTATGTCGCGGTTTCCTGGTGGACGACATGAGCAAACTGGTGGGCAAGGAGTTCAAAACAAATGTGGTACACTGTATCAATGCGGTACAGGTTTATGGCCAGGAGAAGCATTTAATATTGCGTGACATTGATGTGCGACACGCGCTGGATCCACTCCAGCCGCAGGAGGTTAACTGTGATGTTGCTTGCCTGGTATATGATGCCTCAAATCCGCGTTCCTTTGAGTATATCGCTCGCATCTACATCAAATACTATGCTGAGAGTAAAATTCCCGTCATGATTGTGGGGACCAAATGCGATCTGGACGAACGGCGTCAGGACTATCTAATGCAGCCGGCAGAGTTTTGTGACAAGTACAAACTTCTACCGCCGCATCTGTTCAGTCTGAAGACCAACAAGAAGGAACTCTACACAAAGCTGGCCACTATGGCAGCCTTTCCGTGAGTATAACAAGTTTTGGAACGGGATGGGATGGGATGGGGGGTGAAATCAACTAACTAAACGCATTTTGGTATGGGTATTGCATACACATACACATTACGGATTAATGGCTATAAAAATATATATTATTTTTTTTCTCTTGTCTCCTGCTCCTCCCTTATATCATTATGTTTATGGTAAATTTTTGTTTGTTTTGTTGATGTGCTTGTCGAATCTTTAATTGGGATATTGCTGCAAATCGATCTGGATTCGGATTGTAGGCGATTTCAAGCCGCCTGGATACTTTTCTACAAGCACAGGTTGGTACAACTTTGGGAATCAACGTAAGTGTTGCATATCTAATCAGAATTGTTACTAATCTCCCGCTCTCTTTGTGCTATTGTTTTATCCTCTACATGCGCCTCGAGTATTAACACACACCTTCACATAGACACATGCTCACACACTCACAAGCTTACTAACTGCGGTGGTACTAACTCACCCTGCACACTAACTGCATCACCTTCCCGTCTTGGAGTTATTTTACTCTTGACTAATGCCTTAACCATTCACAGATACTTGCGGCAATTTGGTATGATGACAGAGGATCCCAAGGTATGGCTTAAGGCTGGACTAGGCGTGGCAGCTGCCACAGTGCTCGGGCTGATTGTGTTGAAAGCGATAAGCTCGACGGGATCGCATATACGTTAAGCTGGTTGATGATGACAGATGATTGGTGCTTGCAAAACTAAGGAACACAACTGCCGATGCAGCGACGCGCAAGTCGAATCCTCAAGAATTAACCCACACATACACAAACAGACACGCTAACATATAAACACACATCTAAATACTGGTTCAGAGTTAAGAAATTCATGTTCAATTCGTTGCTTGATATTGGAAATGCAAAATTTATTGTTAAAATATCAGTCAAGTATGCGGGAAAAATAGGAGAGTTCGCCGTAGACTTGGTTTATCTATGCTTCATCTTCATCATAATAAGCGTCATGTACATAGAAAACTTAATACTTATTTAAAGGATTATCGAGAATTGGCAGCCGGCTTGAGGTTGGCCTTTTGCATTTCTACATATTGCGCATATATTATCTATATATATACCCATATGAAAACCTTAAATTGTACTCAAAGATGTTGATAAGTCTTATTAGTTTATATAAAACTGTCACACGAGCTAAAGTTGTGACTCCACTGTATCTGTATATATAGAGACATGTGTATTACATGCTTATATAGCGGCATCGTGTAATTTGTGGTATAATCTTGTAAATACGCGCAAATCCCCAATGAGCAATAAATCTATTTAAATATTTACTTTAATCTTAACTCTTAAATATCTTCATCGTCCGGAGGTCAGTTGTTTTTTATGGCATTTGCAGCCGCTGCGGTTGGGGACATGCAATTGCCGTCGGGATAACGTTTCTGGAATTGCGTTATCAGCTCGGGATCAACCAGCCGTATGCCATCAAGCTGATTGCCCAACGTTATCCAATTTGGTTGTATATTGTGTGGGCGGCCAAAGAGTTCGATTTTTCGTGTCCCCGGACTGAGACGTTCAATAATGCCATAGATCTCGTCCGGCTTGTGGCTAGTTGCACGCACTTCGGCTACAATCACGTCGCAATCAAGGCCACGATTCAGATTGGTGGGATTACCCTTCATGCCCACCAGACAATGCTCCTTGCCATGATTCAGCCAATGTCCGGTGCGACCAGTGCGTATGATGCGTTGCAGTTGATTCGTTTTCACCCAAATAAGCTCATCGACACGCTCGTAGCCCCAGAGCTTAAGGCAATCACGGCCCAGCTCCATGGCACGTCCGGTTACCCAGAGAAAGATGAGACCCTCCTCCTGTAACGCTGGTATACCCAATGCGCGCATCTCATCGTCCGACATGGTGCCGTAGGGCAACTCCATGTGTATATCCCATGGTGGATCGGCCATGACCACAGCAAACTTGCCCAGCACAGTCATGTCCAGAAAGCGGAGATCACATTGTATCCACTGTGGCGGATAGAGGGTGCAACTAGGATCCACGCTGCGCTTAAGGCTCAGCTTGGTCTTTACATCTGTCGGTTTGTTTGTATTGATATGCGGCAGCGTGTCCACCTCGTAGTGCACATACTTGCAGGTGGCCATGTGAAAACACGTGTTGAGGAAACTGCAGTCGCCCAGCGACTCGTCTGTGTGCGATTGAATTATTTTCTTGAAGTGCAGCTTTGTGCACTTGTCCGATTCGCCGGAGGATTCACTGTCATCCGTCGATTCCTGTGACTCACCCTCGCAGTTAGTAATGGTCTCCACGATAATTTCACCGTCTTCAGTATCCTCGGAACTCAACTTTACTAGCTTGCTACTTTTAGCAATCGATTTGCTATCGGCTGCAGCAGCTGCTCCTCGCAGTTCTTTTTCATCGCGACGCTCTTGTTTCTTCTTCTCGGCCATTTCGTTGGCCACTTGTTGTGCCTTAAGGCATTCGACTTTTGTACCGTGTGAGCAGAATTCCATGACCTGTGCACCGCCATGGGATTTGAATTTTTCTGCCACGGAACGCTCTTTGGCTGTCGGCTTGGTGAGCAGCTCAAGAATCTCTTCACCAACCTGTTTGCTTTGTTTCTCGCGTGTTGAGGGTAAAGACAGTAGCATCATGATGTCATCGGAGGCATCAATACTTGTGGATTCCTTGCGACCTGTGTTTCCATCCACTTTTGGAATTTTTCGCTGCACTGGCTCCTCCTCGTCAGAATCAATTAATAGCACCTCATCCACTGTTAAAAGATATTTTATTTAATATACACATGCCTTAACTTGCTGTAACACTTACACTTTCGTTTGGCATCCGTCTCCGCCAGCTTCTGCTGACAACTGTCGTTGACATCATCATAGATTTCCTGCAGCTCCTTGGCCTGCACAGAGATCACTTCATAGCCTGCTTCGGTGCCAATGGTCACGTTTCTAATGACAATGGCACCTTGGTTTGCTAGTTTACCCAATATGAAGTTGACCATTTCCATACTCGGCGGCGTTTCCATGAGATTCCCAACCTTATCGACAACCTGCGTGGAGACAATGGGCAGGACGAGCGTTCCAGCACTAAGCGTCTGCAGCACTGCCTTCTGCACCTCGACATCGGCTTCGACTACAGTCGACAGAAATGTTTTGTAAAACTTTGTTTTAGTTTAATTTTTTACAACTTTATCCAACTTGTTGCCGGTGCACGCGGCTTCGTTTCTTACCGAGCTCTTTTTTTGGGTTCGCCTGATCTTCCTGCTTGTCCGAAAGTATTTCAAAGCGTTCCTTTTTACGCTTTTCCAATTTTTCACGCAGTGTATTACGCTTTGTTTTAAGCGACTTAATGTCCCACGCATCTGCCATAATTTTAAAATTTTCTTTGTGTCTATAAAAATGAGTGAAACTTTGTTTACATCAAAATATCGTGAATTAGAGGGTCGTAGTACGTTCAAGCTGCTCGATAGGTACTTGCATTTTATAAAGCTCAGGCACGATACGTTTTTGTGTGAATTTCTCTTTCAATATAGGTACGTTTAATAGAAACAATTTTAAGCTAAAGTTGGTTAAAATTGATAAGAATAACATTGTATCATTAATAAATTATTTTCCGGAGAAGTCAATGGTTGGTAATTTAATGATATGTTCCGTAGCGTCATGCAACTTAATTCTTACAGTAATTCAGCTTATCGTATGCAAGCTATTTCTGCAGCCCTGTCGGCTTACGATTAAATAGTTATCGGACAATCGATAGCGTGCAGTCTACCGCTGCACGTCGCTGGCGGAAGCTGTGCGTCGATGTTAGGTCTGCGTTTTTTTGCTCAATAAAACGTGATAAAATTAATAAATAATACAAGAGTGATCTCTTGTAATAAAGAATAAACTGTGTGCGTTAAGTTTTTAGTAAATTTCAATTCATAATTGGTTCCATTGAGTTATTGTCGGTACAAGCAGCTCCACCATACATACTTTTTGTGTACAACCCACACATACACGTAAATCTACTTACATTTGTTTGCATGTATGTGCGCACACTTTGTGAGCCTTTTGTTTCTTTTTGTTTATGCGCGCGTAGGAGAGCATAAAATGCGCGAATAAACACACGAGCAAGCCAAACACGGACAGGAAATTTGCAAAAAGCGCCAATGTTGTGTGCGAGTCGGTGTGCGTGTGTGTGTGCGTTTGTGAATGTATGTGTGTGTAAGTGGGGAGTGCGCACATAGCGTCCACACATTGTTATTGTTGCCATTTGTGCTCTTGACGCGCCCCAGCAATGGATTTGCTCTCTGACTAAGTACTCTCTCTCTCTCTCGTGTACTCTCACTCTCTCCTCCATTTGGTCGGTCTTTAGCATGCGAATGGTGTTTTGAGCTAACTGCGAGAGATTTATAACGCGACATTTGCACGGCTACTTTGGAGCATGACGGTCGACTCGGATTTGCAGCGGCATAAAAGATAACGCGTACTACTCGCTACGGGTTACAGTTCGTACAACCGAGCAGAATCGTGGAATCAGTAAAAATTCTGTAACAGATTCAAATTGGGTGCGAGAAAAAATTGATTCTGTGTGCGCGTTGGTGTGTGTGTACGTGTACATACATATGTGTTTGCAAGTGTCAGTGCATATGTATTTATTTTGCAGTTGCAGCAGCAATGCTTAACGCTCTCTCTTCCGTCGCCCTCTCTGTCTACGTTTAGTCGATTTCGGTTTGGGTGCGTCGTCGTGATTCTGTGCAAATTACGAACAACATTTTTGTCCGTTAAGGGCAAGCAGGCAATATTTTCTGGCCCAATCGCTGCAGCGAAAAAAAAATTGGGGAAAAAAATGTATATACAATTAATAAATAACAAATTTTTAGTTTACCTGGCTACAAATGTTCGTTTTGAATAATATTATAAAAACAAAAACAACTTTTGCTAGAATAATTCATAATGTGCAACACAAATTAGCAGCCAAACACAAAACCAAATCAAACCAAAAATAAAAGAAAGCAACAATAACACCAACAACATAAAATCCAACAAAACAAATCAACCATGAAGATGGTGGACAAATCGTCCAAATTGATGGATAAATTTGTCACAAGCAGCAGCGGTGGCGGCGGAGTTGGCGGTGGAGGCGGCGGCGCTGGCAGTGGCTCAGCATCAGCAGCTGGCAATGCAACGTCGTCGTCTTCGGCCTCTGCAACGGCAGCGGGCTTTGGTGCGGGCGGCATAGGCGGAGGCAGCAATGTGACAACTAGTAATGGACAAAAGCCGGTGCCTATGAAACTTTTTGCCGCTTGGGAAGTGGATCGAACGCCGCCCAATTGCATACCAAGGTGAGTACAAAAGAGACACTAAGAGAGGGAGAGAGAGAGAGAGATGCCGTATGTATGTATGTACATGCATCTGTGAGCAGTGCATCAGTGTGGAAGAGCTGAGCTGTGGATTAGTTTGGGAGAGTGAGATAGCGGGGGAGCGGGGCGCCCACACACGTCACAGTGTACTATTTTTAAACTTTTATGTACCGTTACTTTTATTGTTGTAGCTTACGATTGCAAATTCAACCGTTTTTCGCCCGTTTCCGTTCGATTTGTGCGCTTTGGTTTTGTTGTTGTTTACCCGTTTTTTTTTCTATTTTTAGCTAGCCAAAACAACAACAAAATATTACACAACTGCACCGTTAACTGTTTATTTTTATTGATATTGTTGCCGTGTTGTGCTGTTGTCACTATTGTTGTTATTGTTGCTTTCATTGTCGTTTTCGTATACCATTAAATTTGGTCTATTCGACACGCCCAGTCACCTGCCGTTTCATGGACTTGACATTCATGTTTACTATTTGCTGCAGACAATAAAAAAGCGGACAATCTTCGACGTGAACTGTAGCTTACATAGATCTGAAAAGGTTTTCACTTACATATGTATATAATTTGCTTAAAGCCAAGTTCTAATTATTTGCACGCTGTTTTTTATATACGCTAAACACTTGACCTGTCCCACTGACCCCATTGTCCAAATGTTTATTATAATAACAATCTACTGCGTGAGTCACATGCGAGACAAAAAGATACGCTTAATTTTGGCGCATGTTTACACCCGCCAGATAAACCAGTTAAACTTTGGCTTGCTCTCGTTTCTAAATTTAACTTTATATGTATGTGCAAAATATAAATATAAATTTTATAAATTGTCTACGCAATTCAGCAGCAGATTTGAAAGAAATGATAAGCAAAATTTGAAGAGCCATAAATAATTCTATTGGGGTGCGATTCTAAACAGCTTGTAAAAAAAAGAAAAACAGTATCTATATCTGCGAGATTAGGTCTCGTTTGCCATAACCTTTTTCCGTTCTTTTTTTTTTCATGTCTTTTCACTTTATTGTTTGCTTTTGTCTCAGCCCCAAAAAAGGTCATGCCCCGTTGCCGTTGTGACTGAAGGGCAAGGGTAAAAAATATGGAAGGCAGACGAAGCTGTTTCATTATTCAGATACATTTTCGGCTGCCTTTTGAGATGCTGACGTTGTTTGTTTATAATTATGCGCTTGCTTGCACCGTTTATAATTAGAAAACTGAAGCAAACAGTGACATTCGCTATCCGTCACCCCCCTTTTCCCTGCCTTGATGGGGTTAACTTTTAGTCCCAAAATTTCTTTTTGGCCTATAAGCAAATTGTATCTTTATGTGCCCTTAAATTGTATCTACACGCACACGCATGTGAATGGGGCACGTAGCACAGACGGTGTTGCGTTAGAGCATGCCGCATTAACGCAACAAATTGTTCCATTTCGACCAAAAAGATACTACGTGCCGAGGCCGTAGACCCGGAGGAGACTACAAAACTTGTTTGGATCAGCAATCAAATTCAAATCAAATTCGCTGCGCCAACTGATTGCAAAATATATGTACGATATTTTTGTAGAGTGAAAATTACTTTCGATGCGAAACTAATCGAGTTGAATTAACAGAAAAGAAAAAAGAAAATAGTAAGAGATTAACTAACTGAAACTTTGTTCACTTATTAGAGCAATTTGTAGAGTTAGAGATAAGAGAGTTATCACAACTTTCACTTGCATATCAGACATAATGATCCTTGTGCAACCTTTTCCTCTAGATTTTCAGAGCTCGTATTTCGTGTAGCTTATCTTGTTTAGCCGCGCCTCGTCTTATCACAAATCTATAGGCAAACAGGGTATCCACTTTGAGGGTTGAGGGTCGAATCCTTAACTCGACAAATATTTATGCGCAATATATATTTACAACTTGTGAGTGGGGAGGGCTATAAAACACAATGTTCAGAGTGGGAGAGCACATGATAGATCAACAATCAACAAAGCAATATGTGTGTGTGTGTGCATATGTATTTGCCTATATGGTATGTATACATATGGTAGCCAAATATTTATATTGCTTTTTGCCAACTTTTCGTTTGCTTCTGTTGTGTGTGTGTGTGTGTGTAGACAAATGTTTAAAAATAAAGCACATGGCGACAACAACAATTTATGATAAACCACGAGATCTGCTCGCAAAGAAGCGATAATATTTTGTAAACAGCGGGAATAATGTTTTTTTTTTTGCTACAAAATTAATTGAAAGCCAACAACGGATTTTAGCAGTGACATATTTGAACACACACACACATACACCATTAGCTTGCTCTGCTTCTTGCCACAAAGTGACAGCTGTTTGGCAGGCAGATAGCAGGGAAAGGAGGTTGAGAGGAGGAGGAAGGGCGACATGGTGGAGGCTGGCACAGCAGCCCCATCGCCTATACCAAATGTATCGAAAATAGGATTATCTAACTTATGCGATCTTATGGGGAAAGACAGATACTTTCGATTTTTCCTCTTACATATATCTTATTTGCCATTTTTTTCACATGAGGTATACTTTGAAAATATCTATCACTATTAAAAATAATTAAAAAATTAATTTATTTATTTCATACAAGTAAAATATTTAAATTAAAATAATTATAAAAAATTCAAAATAAATTGGAATAAGTTAAAACTTAAAAATTCTAAAAGAAATTTAAAAATTAAAAACTAGGTGAATTATTCACAAATAAAAAACAAACCAAATAAAGAAAAGAGTAAAAAGAAAAATAAATAATTAAGTCAATTTTCGTACTCCTTGTAAATTTTTCTTAACTTTTAACTTTTCCATTTTTTCGAGGGTATCTACACATTTTGATTAGCAAGTTTGTCGAAAAAACACTGCTAATTCCTGCACATGTTGTTGCCCACGATTTTGTTGGCCTTGAACTTTTTGTTCTCTGCTGCCATGACAACACAAAGCAACAACAACAGCAACAAGAGCAACAAAAGCTATAGCCAAAGCAGCATCACATTTAAGGGGGGGGAGGGTACTTTCTATAGATGCATTACGGGCTTTAGCTGGCTTTATACGTGTTTGAAATCGTATGTGCTATAGTATTTGACAAATTGCATCGCATTGCAAATTCACATCGAGAAATTGCAACGTTGTTGCATTTGTTTTTGCATTTCAATACCCTATGTCGAGGGAGTAACTACACCTACCTACCTACATGCTTTAGGTAACGGCATGTAAAGGCATATGTGGAGGAGGCTATTCAATTGGCCATGTCAAATTTATTACCTTTTCTGACTATTTGTTTTTTTGACTGCGTTGCGCTTTTTCTTTTGTTTTTCTTTCTATAAACGAAACTACTGAAATTATTTTTATACCCTGCGCCCAAAAAGAAAGTGGGTTGAATTAAGTAAATGAAAATTTGTATTAAAGGGGACGGAAAATTTTGTATAAGGATTTGAATAAGAATTTTCCATGTTTCCTATTGTGTTGTTTCCGCTTGAAAATCTAATGAGTTTAAAATTTTTAAAATATTTGCAGAAGTTTAAAGATTAAATAATTAATTTGAAGTGAAATCCTATTATTCAAATCTCTTAGGCAAATAATAAATAAATAATAATCAGTACAAAGTCCATTTAAATGTAGAGCATTAAAAAAAACTTTATTTTCATAACACTTTACACACTACTTTGCAGTTTTGCTTAATGTAGGGTATTCAACAGTCGAATGTGTTAGGCAATTCCTATTGATTTTATACGCTCTTTAATGGATTCTATTGTCTGATGATTCAGTCGAAGCTTTTAAAGGCTTGGCATATGAATCAAAGTCGATGCAAGTCCATAAACAAAAATTATTTATTCCCAGAAAGATAAATGAAAATTGCAAAAAAAAATCAAAATTTTTGTTTCATTTTAAAATCGATTGCCCCATGCACGTTGCTCTGACTCAAATTAGTTGCTCTGTTCAACCAATTTGAACCCGACTTGGCTTAGATTTCTAAGCGGGAACGGGAATTGGGGCCAGCAATGGCTAAAAGGTAAAAGGCCTAGTCTAAGCGCATTAGCCGCGTTCTGCTGCTGCTTTTGTTGTTGCTGTTGTTGTTATTATGTTGAATGCTAATGCATTTTGAACTGGACAGCTGGAAAATCTCAGCGGTCATTAGGGCCGGAAAAGCGGAGCAGCCAAAAAAAGAGAGTCAATTAAATGAAATGCGGTGGGGGCAGTACTTAGATAGAGTAAGACAGATAAATTTAGAGTGGAAGTAAAAGTGGGAAAGAGAGTGAGAAAGAGATAGAGAGCGGGTGAACAATGAACAATGGCAAATATAAAATGCAGGCAGTGGAGAAGAAGTTGGTAAGCACACACAAAGCCAAGGCCTGAATCATGCAAGGAGCTGCATGCTCCTTTGTTTGCCAAGCCCTTGACAAAGGAGACACAAAGGTAGACAAAGACAAACACAGGCAGGCATTGCCAGGGGGGGGGGCAAAGTAGAGAAAGAGAGAGGGCGAGCAGTGTGTGAGACGGCCAATGGGCAACTGCAAGTGGCAGCAACGTCAACGTTAAGTTTGTTGACTCTTTCGTTCACCAACCTGTGCTTCAAGCGGAGCTCGCAAACTGTCAGCCACAACAACAGCAACAACAGTGACAACAACAACATCGACTTATACAACAACAACAAGTAGACTGGCACTACGACTAGTTCAAGCCGTCGCAGGAAGCTTCCGCCTCGACAGCCAAATGAAAACGAGCAACGGATGTCAGCTGCATAAATCGTTGCCTGTCTGTCGCTCACATCTGCATACACACACCGCACACACACACACACACACACACACACACACACCCTACCTACCCTACTCAGTCAGTTCGACCATAAAACTGCAATTTATTAGCATATAAAGTGTGCCCAGGGACTTGGCCAGGCTGAAACAGTTGAGTGTGTGTGCAGTGCAAGTTGTGCAGGTTTTTCCTTAGCCAAAAAATAAACTGAAGCAGCTAAGCTTTGTGTACAGTTGGGCATGAAGTATACTCTGTAAGAAATAGAAATAAGAAATAAGATTATATTATATTTCTACAGTTAACCTAACTTGAGTTGACAACCAAGCGCAAAGAGCTTGGCATGAAAAATACTCTGTAATAAATAGATTGTCCAAATTGTGTTCCATTTTAGCAGGAAGATTTATGATAGCACCTTGCTTTGTCATACATTTGCCCAAAAACTTAAGACAATTACTTTTCTCTCGGTGTTTACACTGCATTTTTTCTAAACAAATGCAAAATACCCTGTAATAAATAGATTGACTTTAGCTGTCTATCATTTGTACCTGGAATGCATTATTTTGGCATCTCCAAATAATGCATTTTCTTTCCATAAAGTTGCCTAACAACTAAGGTTATTTTATTTTCTCTCAGTGTATATTTACACAAACATAAAACACCGCGTTTAACTTATTTTTACATGCGCGCAGTGTATAAAAATAGAGCCAAGAAAAATAAACACATAAAATTTGAATATCACAATAGTCAACATTGTTGTTGTTGTTCCTGTTGTTTGCATTAGGTGGCACATACACATACACAAACACATACACATACACACTTTGCTAGCCATAAAAATGCAATCAAATTGGAATGCAGCTCCCGTTGGAGCATTGAATTTGGCATTTTATTTTTGGGCTTGGTTCCACTGTACATTAAAATGGAATATGCATTTTTCCGGGGCAAGTTAAGTTAAATAAAAAAAACCAAAAAAAAACAAATGATTAAATTGGTAATTGAAAGACTTAAGTATTCTCAACATTCAACAATCTAATCGCCTAAGCTGGCGGCACTTGGGCGCCTGATGGGGTGCTACATCATCAATTAGAGTTCAAGTTCAGCATCCATTAAAATTTCCAATTTTATTTTGCACATGACACATGATTAATGCACGACTAAAGAGGAAAGAAGAGGGAGATAGAGAGCGAGAGAGTGGAAGAGAGAGAGAGGCAAAGTTAATTCATTGTCTTGATGACGATTGCCATAGAAGACGATGACGATGACACATGCGCTTTCAGTTCGGACCATGTGTGAGTTTGTGGCGCAATCACACATGGCACGTGTTGTGGCAGAGGGGCAAACACATAAGATATTATGTATACATATTTTTAAGACATATGAGTATAAGAAATTTAAAAGGAATCTATAGTTACAGTCAAGCGCGTCCGTCATCTAGATATCCTTCGTTTTATACCAAAAAGCCACAAACATGTTACCAATTTAATTCAACAACAAAATATTCTTTAAATTGTGATAAAATAATATGAAGTTATTGATTTGCAGAAATCAAGTAAGCCAAATCTGCGTATGGTATATAGGTATCTCCATGCCAAATTTGGTGTCTCTAGCTATTAAAATTATTGAGATCAACTCGTTCATACGAACGAACCGACAAACAGATGGACATGGTTCAATCAACTCAGCTAGTGCTACAAAAAATATATACTTCTTGGAGTGGGCAACGTTACATACACTTGCACAAACTTAGTATACCCTTTTTCAAGTTTTCCCAATGGCCGAAGGGTATAATAACAAAAACAACTTTGGATTTGATTGAGTAGCGAGAGGCAAATGAAACTCTTGCTGAATCATTTCGCATCGTTTGAACTATTTCGAATACCCTCAAGCAAGTGAGCTTGGGTTTGGAGCATATCAGCTTGTGGTATAAATATATATTCTCAATTTATATGTACAATAGATATCACTTGCTTAATTATTACCAACCATTTCGTGTAGATCTTGGCAACAACAAGAGCTAAAGTCATTCAATTTGGTATAAAGTTGCTCTTAAACCTAACGCATATCTCGTGCCTTTCCTGCCAGGGTATTTAACAGTCGAGTGCATTGCATCTCGGCTTTCTTTATCTAATTGTGTCTGTTTTTTCGGCTTGGTCTCGTGCCGTCGCCATCAAGTGGCAAAAGTTGAATTGAAGCTTGAGCCGCGGCACATGTGACGCCAAGTGGAAGACTCAAAATGGAAAGTGAAAGGCGCAGCAATTCGCAACGTTGTTTTTTTTTCTTTTTGTGTTTTTTGCAGTTAACTTGGCCCAAAGTAAAGCGAACCTATTGCAAATCGCATTAGATAAATGGCAAGAGGAAGGGAGGGAGAGAGAAAGAGGGGGACAAATGCGAAGATCAAACCAACGGGCCCCTAAAATGTTAATGGTTTGTAGCTGTCGCGTTGTTGTTGTAGTTGTTACTGTTGTTGTTGTTGTTGGGGGCAATTATGAAATGCCGGCCAAGTTGTTGGCCCAGAAAAACAGGCCAAAGTGAAAGAAGCCGCTTGACATCGATTCTCATCGCATTTGCCGAGACCATAACGCGCAGATATGTGTTCATTAATAATAAGAGAGTGAAAGAGAGGGAGGAAAAGAAAAAGATGTAAAAAGCAAAAAGTATTTTACATTTTTGCATATTAACGCACAACTTGAACAATCTTGAAACTATATTTAAAGTGCCGCAAGAGGAAGAGAGAGAGGAGGCTTGAACTTTGCCACTTAGCACAGTTTTTTCTGCGGCTAAAGGCAACATACCGCAGCGTGGGCGTGGCAGCAAGGGGGTCAGGGAGGGTAGATGATACTCAACATCAATGCACACTTTTTTGGTGTAGGAGTTCGGCAACTTTTCGTTCTTCTACGAGAGTTTTCAATTTAGTTTTTATTGACATCCATTTTCCAAGTAGTTATGCTCTCTAGTTTTTAACCTTTATCTCGTACTGATAGAGCAACGTGTCAATCTTCTGGTAAGATCTGCAACAATTTGAAACTAGAAATTTTTTATTCCCAATTTGTTTGTGTGGCTCAGCAAATGCTTTGCATGAAATACGAATCGATAAAATTCCTTTGGCAACGTTTAAAAAAAAAAAAAAACGAAAGAAAATCAAACGCAGAAAATATTTCCAATCCAAGAAATCTAAACAAACTCGTCGATTTATTTTTGTAGTTATGCTGTGTGGCATACCACGCAATTGTAAACAATGGCGAGCCATTCATATGTGAATTCTTCCATTCAAAATAAGAGAGGAA
Organism: Zaprionus ghesquierei; assembly: GCA_018904095.1. Classification (NCBI taxonomy): domain Eukaryota; kingdom Metazoa; phylum Arthropoda; class Insecta; order Diptera; family Drosophilidae; genus Zaprionus; species Zaprionus ghesquierei. The sequence goes on from JAEIGP010000676.1 coordinate 4,030,860, forward strand.
AACTCAAAAAGAAAGATACAAATTTTTTCATGACATAAATCAAGTTTTCCTTTGCAAACAATACTACTCAAAATAATTAACGAAGGAAATTGCGATTGTGTAGAAAATGCCATAAATCGCTATGCTATATAGATCTTTTTGGGGAAATATTTAACTCTATACCGATCGTATAGATCTTAAAAAAGTGGCAAAATTTAAAGCGTGCAAAATGCGATGACGTTGAAATATACATAAATAATATTTGTCTAGTATATAAAATATAAAACTTGCGGGACGTGAGCAAAAATTAAATATGAACCGCAATTTAAATAATATAATTATGCTTAATTTGAATAATACTTAGTTGTCTTAATATTGGCCTCCATTGGCCTCCTTTTCTTAACCCAAAGAAATGCTCAATTAAAGTGAAGAATAAAGCGCGTTCAGCGAACTTGCCAGGCGTGTGCACATCCTGCTGTGTCCAGACCACCCGCCTTGTCCTGTGGCTACACGCGCCTGCACACACACACACACACAAGAGTTGGAGCTGTCCAGCAAGTTGTGTTGGGGAACACTTTAAAGACAAAGTGTCAGGCGCCAGTTAATTTAATGGGATTGTTTTACACTCTCCTGCAGTGAGAAATCTTCAAGTTTGCGGAGGGAGGCGAGGTTCAATGGGCGTGTCTGCCTATTAACTCAACGTGGCGTCCTCTCGTCGTTGTCGTTGGGAAAATGTGTTTTAAACCGCTTTGCACTGCCACGCCTTGTTTTAAGCCCCTTCCCCCTGCCGCCCTGCCTTGCCCCTTTTTCTCTACTTTATTTTATGGATTTCTGTCAAGTTTTTTCTTATGCCCCCAGTTCGACGGTTTTGTGGGCGTCATGCGTAGCACATAAATTGAATGTGCGCTCTCTATAGCAAAGGTAATAATCCTCCACACGCTGCCCCAGTTGCTATATTATTTATGTGTATTTTATTTAAGTGTCAACAAAATTTCCCAAAAAAAAATAGAAAACTTTTGCGTCACTTGAACAGATTTTCTTTCGTTTCTTTTCGCTTTTCTAATAAGCGTGTTGCGGCTCTGGCTCTTCTTGCTCAGGGAGAACCCTGACATGAATAATCGCCACGCAGCAGAAGAAGAAGACGCGTACTCGCACAGTGCAGTCGAAAAGTCACCGTACACTCTTGCGCACTTAACGCGCTTGCATCATTATTTATTTATTATGTGTGTAATTTTTGGCTTGTATAACTTTTGTTTTTGTTGTTGTTTTGTGTTTACGCTTGTAATATAATATGATGTACGTAATATATGTACAACGATTATGCGCGACTTTTATGGTCAATTAGCTGTACATGTTTTGCTAATTAAAATCTTTGTTTATAGTCGGGAAAGAAGTCTAGCTGGGAAAGTGGCTTAGAATCAGAGCCGCCAACTTACATATATATACAAAGAAAAAATGCCAAAACAAAACAAGAGCTAAAACACAGTAAGATACCAAAAATGTCAATATAAAGTGGCACTATAAAGATTTCATAGCAATCAGCTATGCTTTCTCTCACACGTACCACGCGTCACGATATGCTGCAATGTAGTATGGAAAACGTTTACTTGAATAACTTCTGTGTTGTCGGTTCGAATTGTAACTAAGGGATCGGGTGCACATCGTCAGTATCTTTGTGCATGCCGAAGCAGAGAGCTGTAACTTGAATAATTTGTCAAATACCCATAAATTATTGAGTTGATTGGGCGGTGGGCGTGGTATCTTAAATTTGAAATAAACATGCTTTGCGTATGGTATACAGGAACCACCAAGCCAAATTTAGTGTCGAAAAAGCGAATTTAACGGCACTGCTTAGAAGCCTAATGGAAACAGCAATAGTATTATCGCAGCAAGAAATGATATATGTATAACAACAGTGCAAATTACCCTCCATACATGTACATATATATGTATATATAGAAAATCTGTGCCTTAGTTGTGTGACTAATATTTTCGTATATATTTTTAGCTGTTGCATTGTACTACATATTGTTGAAAACATTTCATCAGACTTGACTTGGCTTGGCTTCGTTTCATTCGACTGATCGAAGCAGCCTCAAAATATGAGTAATCGGTTGACAGATTCATGCGGCATTCGTTATTATTTATACTACTTATATTGTTTATAAAGAAACCAGACGAAACGAGACGAGAGTATGTAAACCACACAAAGACGGCAACGCTGTATGTATGTATGTACGTATGTATGTACATATATTTAATATACACGCCGTTGAACAATTTGTTAATGACCCATATATCATATGACCCAATGGCCACGCCCACAACACCAAATCCCTGCCCGTCCGCCTCTTCACTCTTTATTATTAAGCATTGCTAGGGCTTCTGTCAGTTTACGCGTAGCTTATTTTGTTTCTCTGGTTCGGTTACCAAACCCAATTTGCCAATGCCATTTTATTGATTGCATTTAACATTCGTTATACAAACGCGTACGGCAACAGCAGAAACAACAACAACAACAACAACAACAGCAACAGCTACTACTATTGGTAAGCTGTCAGTATTGCTCAATGCCTCGCATAATCCATCAAAACTTTTTGAAATTCCGACGAAGGACTAACGAAATGGGGTGGAGGTGAGGGAGGAGAGGAATGTATGCATTATACTATATATAGTTCTTGTTATTGATTAAGGCTATTTAAATGTGTTGAGTTCTGTTAGATAAATTGATTTTTAAATTTAGTCTCGAGATAAACAAAATAGTTTAGGCATCAAAAAGAAATTGAAATTATTGGGAAGATTTATTAAGAGAATAGGAATTTGGGTAAAATATGCATACATAAGAAAACAAAGAAAAAATTTGGTATATAATTGAAAGATTACTCGAAAATTAGGTTGATTATGCCAGCTCATTAGGGGAATTCCAACAAGTTAGCTAAGCAAAATTGCTCGATAATTGCCGATACCTTGGTAAAGGACTTTCCCTGCTGGGTGACTTAATACTATCTCAGAATCTCCTTTGGGGGGGGGGCCTTCAATAGAGCTTTAATGGGGCACTCGAAAGGTGTGAAATGCAATTAAGTCGAAACAATTTAACGTCTAGTATTCCACGCTCTTTAATTGCTCATTGAATATTTATCAAATTTTTCGCCTTGTTTCCCCCCAAGTTTTCGATTACATTTATTGTTTGCACCTTTGCCTCGACTTGGCTACCTGTTGAGATATGCAGCATTTTGAATTCAATTTCTCAATTATTGATAAATTCACTTGCTGCAGTTGCTGTGGCTGAGCCACCCCTTGGGAGTAAACACTTGCTTGCTTGAGTGAATGAACCGTAGTAACCTTTCGCGACGTCATGCCGTCGGCTGCGGCCATTGACCACGCCCACGTTGGTGGGGTCTGCAGTGTGGGCAACCCTTTGGCAACTTCAATTGCAATTTGTTTGTTAATTGGTGCAAATTACAGTGGTAAATGGCAATCAAATCGATTTTGATTACCCTGTAAACTATGCTGCGTATTTTATAGTGCTATAATATAGTTAGTTAGTTTCGAATTTGAAATTATAATAGAAAAACCTTTCTGATATCTGATTTTTCAGTTTCCTAAATATCGTAATATGATTCCAATAAAAATTTTCGAGAAGTTTTATTAATTTTTATTACATTTTCTAATTTTTTCTCATTGTATTTACAACTATCAAAGCCTCTTTAAACCATTTAGTAAAAGGTATATTTAACGCTAATTCCATATCGCGTGCAGGGTATTCCTTGGTCGCAACACACAATACACTAAACGTTGCCATTATTATCACATGTAATGACAGTTATTTAGAAATAATTTAAACGATTACGCAGCCTACGTCGAGAATTGTAACGCAAAGCCCTCTTCCCCCCACCTTCGTCTATTGCCACGCCCCCTCCCACTTCCTGCCCATTTTCAATGTGATTCTCAATTTTCATGTAGATTTCCCTTTTGCCCGTTGCCATTGTTAAGCGTCTGCCATTTCCGGGGCTTTCTGGCCGTAGCAAGGCATGCGTAATTCACGAATAAATTGAGTGGACATACAGATAGAGGGGAAGGCTGGAGGGGGAGGGAGAGGTGGAGGTGGAACCGTTGTGGTTCAGTTCGTCTTGGAGCGCGCATGCATAAGTAAAATGTCAAGGCATACGAAATGCATTTGATCAATAATGCAATGACCTGGCGAGGAGAAGGAAGGGGAGCAGAGACGCGTGTTTGTGTGTGTGTGTGTGTGTGTGTGTGTGTGAGTGTGAGTTGGGGGTAAGTGAATGCTATGTAGACTGGGCGACACCGGCTGGCGCCGTCGGCAAAGTTATGATTAGGCAAAAACAGAAAAAAGTTTTTTTCAACGTTGACGGCGTTGGCGACGACAATGGCCAGTACGCGGCCCCGCCTAATTAGACGCCCACCAAGCCGAGCCACCACCAGCAGCACCACCTGCACTTAGTGGCAACCGGTTTCGTGCCTCAAATTCATTAAGCATTTAAGGCCTGACCGATGCGGTACGTAGAGGGTTTTATAAATTCATGACTCATGCCCTAATCGGGCAAATCCTTTTGTTCAAAACAACTTTTTTGCACACGAATTACAAGGGCTGGCATATTTGAATGCTCAATAAAGCATTGTATAGGGTATAGGGTCAAGTCGAATGTTTTTCTCATTTGTAACTTTTCGGCTTAACTTAAATGAAACCCTAAAAGTAGCCCATAAGTCGCGACATCGCATAAACTGCGAGTAATTCGAATAGTTTGGCGCACGAGCTGGGGGATTCTTGGGATAATGAGGTCTGGGGAGAGAGGAAAAGAGAGCTGTAGCAGCCTGCTTCTGTACCGATTTGCCTGCTGAGCATTGACACTTGACTTGTCTGTCTGTTTTCCAGTTGTTGTTGTCCTTGAGGTCGCGACATTAAACAGGGCAGCTCTTTGTCATATCAGCTACAAGTATCTGCATATATATAGCTAGCTATATGTATATGTACAGTGGTTTATATATACGTTCGTGGGGGGAATGTTGAGTTGTTATTACACTTCAATTTGCGCGCTTTCTTTGTGAATCTGTCAGATGTGAAAGGCCGCTATAAACTTCAAAAATTTACTCAGCAAACAATTTGAGTCTGAAAAAAATTTGCATAGCAAACATAAAACATAAACAACACAATTCAAATGGTAAATATTTAACTTGAAGTTAATATGACAAATTTGACGCCTCAATGAGAAAATTTATCAGTATCTTTGTCTATCTTTCCAAATAATTCTAAGATCTTTTGTGGAATTCTTTGTAAGCTGCAAATTGAACAATATCTTTATGTTTCTCAAATCTTAATTTATTCCTGTATCGCTATTTAATATATTTTTGAATGTGACCTTAATTGCTCTGCAATCTGCTCGAACAGCCCTCGCTCTCGATGCAAAGGCAGGTTCTTTGTCATCGTTTGTCTGCCTGTCTATCTGTCCGTCCGTCTGTCTGTCCGTCAAGTCGTCTCTCGTTGTCTGCCACTTGTCGTTGCAGGAAATGCAAAATGCTATTTAAGTACGCCTTCGTCGTCGTCGTCGTCGTCGTCGTCTTGCCCCCCTCCCCTTCCCCGATGCGTGAGTCATAATCCGAGCAGCAATCCGCATGACACGCAAACGAAACGTTAGCTAGAGAGTATATATACATATATACTATATTTTAGCCAAGTGAGCGAAAGAAAACAATAATAGCAACAAACAGCAAATTAACATGTTAACAAAATTGCCAGTAATCTCGTTGTCTGTCCCACTGTCCCGTTAACAGCTCCAGCAGCAGCAACAACTATGGTGAATCTCACGTACGAAGTTGTTGTTGTAGCTACTGTGCCCCGACTAATTTCATTTGTGGGTTACAATCTCACGCAATATGAAATGAAATAAAAAAAAACCCGCACACATATTTTTTAATGTCACTTTTCCTTGCCTGTTGCCATTTTTGTTGTTTTTGCTGCGTTTGTTGTTGTTTACTGTTTTAATTGTGTCAAAAGGTGCTGATGGAATGATTATCACAAGTGTCTGGGTGGGGTAAGTGACCATGTGTAGTATAGGGTATGGCATACGCTTTGCTGTTGTTAATTAAGCAGTGTAAAGCGTTTACATTGCGAGGAACAGTTTACGTTAGGCTGAGGGAATGTTAACTTGAGGAAAGTTAAAATAATGCACGAAAATTTTAGAGCTGTTTTCTGCCAATGCAGCTTTTTTTGGTCAAACTTGGCTTTTATTAAGGCTTAACTTGGGCAGCGGAACTATGGAAAACATTTACTTGAATAGCTTCTTTGTTTATTGGTCGATTGAATTGGAATTTAGTGACCAGGGGACCGCATATCGTCAGCATATTTATGTATGCCAAAGCAGAGAGCTGTAACGCTAACTCCTTGCTTAATATTTGCAAATTTCGATTTGCTTTGACGGTGGGCGTGGCATTTTCAAATTGAAATAGGCTTGATCTGCATATGGCTTAGTTAGGTGTCTCTAGGTTTTGTAATAGCTGAGATCCAGACGTTCATACAGACAAACAAAAGGACAGACGGACATACGGACATAGCTTAATTGACTCAGCTACTTCTGGCCTTTTCTTGCTTAGTCCATTTAAAAAATTTGACAGCATTGGTTTCTGTAGATCAGGTGTCTACTCTATAATTCTCTATGGTCAATATTCATCTAAGTGTTCTCTTATATCACTGTAGCCACTGTAGCTACTGTCTACATTTATGTGAACTGTGCTGTGTTGTTTCACCCTGTCAAATGCGATGATCGTGTTGACATACCCTCGTTTAATTCCCATTGGTCAATGGATGCTTATCACGATGGGGCGACTGATGGGTCGCGTCCGGCTTGTGAGTCCGGGTGCGGGCAAAGCGTCAGTGACACAGTTTCTAATGCGTCAGCTAGAAAGAGAGAGAGAGAGAGAAGGAGAGAGTAAAAGAGGGGGGAGGGAGGCAAAGACTGCGGGTCAGTGGGGTGTCTCTGACTTGCGAGTTGATTGACGCGCTCGCGGTTTCAATTTATTTATGCGCAGCATTTTCATTTCAATTTCAATTTTTGTTTTTTCCGCTTTTTCGTTTGGTATTTTTGTTTTAGTTGTTGCAATAAAAACTTCCACTAATCAGTTTCAATTTGGCTTTGCGCAGCTTTTGGCTTTGGCCTTTGCAATACTTTCATATCAGAAAGAAAAGAGGGAGGGATCGTAGTAGCTGATAATATAGGCTATTTTTAGTGCAAAAAAAACAAAACAGATTGATTACTTAATTAGCACTTGAAGGGCATAAAGATCTCGATGCGCGATCGTGTATCTTAATTAGTTACGCGTAATTTAGCCGTAATTGTGAGTTAAGATTGCACTCAAGTTTCCCGAGTTACGAGGGGCAAAGCAAAGGTATTAGCCAGGGCCAGCTAATCAATCATGGCACGACGTTAATCACAAGACCCACAAAGAGAGTGAAAGAGGCAAGTCAATGCGGCGATTTGGGCGGTGTTATCTCTGTCTCGGTGAGCGTAGCCCCTGACTGATCCGGGTACAATGAACCTTTTTTTTTGTCTTACAAAGAAAAATTTGCAAAGGCAAAAAGACATAAGGAAAATTCCTTCCGGCAGCGCTTGACGTGGTAAAAAAAAACCGTTCAAATTTACGATATATTGACAATGTTTGAAAAGCGCACAGTAAATCAATATAAACGAACAACAACAAAAACAATAAACGTCGCTTTGCATTGACCAAGTCATTCACATTGACACAACAAAAGTGGCTAAAAAAAAAAAACAACAATAATAAAAAAAAGGGGCGTGTGCGTGTCTTTGCACAAAATCCAAAAATAAACACAACAACTACAGCGAATGACAACACTTGTTGTTGTTGTAGTTTTTTTGTTGCTAAACATGCAAGCCAAAATCGCCATCAAGTGCATGCAAACAACATTGTTTGTCTCTCTCCCTCACTGGGTCTATGACATGAGATGTGTGTTGTTGTTGTTGTTGTTGACAAGGTTGAATAATCTTGCGATACGAAATATCGATTTACAAACTGGTGCAGTTATAGACTATGAGTATTATGACTGATAATTGGCACTATCTAACAGGCATAGGATGTAACTGATTCATACCTTTAAGTCGGACAAAAAGCTTAGCTAAGTTAATAACAATAATCAAATTTTAACATAACCTATAAATCATATAGAACATCTGTTATGCGAGTATTATGCAGAGAATAGGGTGAGATAACTTGGGGGTGTGCTAATTTCTGCTAACTTAAATTAGCACAATAACTTCGCTTAACTAACTTAAATATTTCTATATTTTCTATGCAGAGTACTAGATAAATTCTTAAGTAATTTTCGATAATAGATGCTGTAACTATATTCCATTGATATTGTTGTATACTATCAAAAAGGAATTCACTTATCTTTAATGTAAATATTCAATTCATTATTCATTCATTAGTTTTCTTTCTTTGAAATGCATTCCTTATAGTTAAGGGGTACGGCTTGGGCACTGACCGCCTGACCATTTGCAGTGCAAGACGTATTTATTATAAATAAATAAACAGTAGAGTATATGGATTGCCTATGCGCGCGCGAGGCGTCTAGACTTCACACTGACTGTGCAATTTGCATAGAGAGAGGTGACTGTCTGAATTATTAATCACGTAGTTAATTGTGCGACCATTCCGAGCATGGTGGACCTCCCCACAACATTCCAGGCCACGCGCTTTCATTGGGGATGAATTTAATTAGTGGGGCTATTGTTAGGACAGAAAATGTAAGGAAAGAGAAGTGGAAAGTGATAGAGAAGCTGACGTTGTGGGCGCCTTCCAAGAATTCAACTTTTATCTCTGCTGTCCATTTGCATTTTCATTTTGCCGGATATGAACATTACGACAACTCTCGTAGCAATCGTAATCGTCTGACCCAGATGAGTTCGTCGTACAAAAGCTTCCAACAAAGTGCGTAATCTTTAAACTCTGCTTATACATTTTTATTGTTTGCCACTTTCTTCTTTGTGGCACATTACCAGCCATAATTAATCAGGAAATAATTTATTTTTACACTCATACCGTATAGTATCAACACAGCAACAAAGCGCTGACCAACGTCGTCATCCTCATCCTCATCCTCATCATCATCATCATCATCGTCGTCGTCGGACTCTGGATCTGGCACTCCATTGTCCTCTGGCTTTCTTTTTTGACTTTGCTTTGTTGTTTAATTTTTCCAATCCCAATTTCCGCAGCATAATTTTTTTATGATCTATTTTGGCATAGCTCAGTTTTAATATCATAGCGGAAGGCTTTGATCTCTGGAAATTGTTGGTGTTTTTCACACATTTTTTTTGCACTTATTTCATTTGCCTATTGTCAATTTTCGATTCATTACATTGCGTTATGCTTGATTGTCTTTGGTTTTTTTTTTTTTTTTTTGTTATGAAAACGAAATTACGATTTTGCCTAGTAATTGAATTTTGCGTTTTTACTTTCCATCTGGTTTCATATTAAAATTGGGATTCTGATTTTTCTGAAATTAGTTTGACATGAAAAGTAACTAAAATTAATCGATAATGACGGCTATACGATATATACGCCTGATTTTAATGAAATTTTAACCGTCCATTAAGGACAGACTTAGATTTAGAAAGGATAACTTGCATAGCAATATATTAAATAACATTGACCAAAAGGTTCTACGGCAGCTATACGATATATTGATCCGATTCGGCTCATTCCCGCCTATTTACTACGCGCAGCAATAGAAACAAATTGAAATCAAGAAAAGTTTGCATTTTAGACGATTTGATAAGAATAGCATATACAGTATAAATATACAATCTTGCTATGAAAAGCATAGCAAGGAGTTTGTTGATTAGATTCGATTTTTCCTAAGTCATCATTGAAATGCATTATTTCTAATCGCATTCAGATACATATCTTTATCAAGGGACCAAGTGGAACAATCAAGTGGGAATATAATATCATATTATATAATATTCAGTATTATAGCAGTATATACTTTACAAATTTAAAATTAATATACTACTCTATCCTATACCAAATATAACGTATACCTTGTTCCCTTGCAGACTCTGCTCATTGACAATAACACGGCTTTCAATACTGACGCCACTGCCGGGTGACACCACGTCGCTGTCCCTGGCAGTGAAGATGCAAAGCTCAAAGCGAACGTTGCGCAGCCATGAGATACCCATAAATGGCAGCGCGCTGACAACAGTTGCCAGCTCCTCCAGCTCCAGAGAGGGCTCGATGCAGGGCAATTCGCCGTTGGCCAATGTCATCGGTGGTTCGGGACTTATTGGAACACCGGGAAATGTGGGAAATGCCGGCATAGGCACATCCAATGCGATGCCGCTAACCGAAACGGAGCTGGACTTGCACTTCAGTCTGCAGTATCCGCACTTTATTAAGAGAGATGGCAATAGGTGAGCGAGAGAGAGAGAGAGAGAGAGTTGGAGTGGCTTTATTATTATATTGATCCTTGCTTCTTCCCCTCCAGCAGACTGGTGATTTTGTTGCAGCGACGCAAGAAATACAAATCTCGCACCATATTGGGCTACAAGACGCTGGCCGAGGGCGTCATACGCATGGATGCGGTGCTACAAAAGTCCATGGACATGATCATTGAGTTGACCGCATCGGGCAAGAATGGACGACCTGGCACTGTCGTTGCCTGCCTGCGCGCCGAGCGTGTCTCCTCCATTCCAGTTGACCATGACAATAAGAACAACAATAGCGTGCTGCTGGCAGGTGAGTCATCTTCCATTGTGCAGTTCCCTCCCATTCCATGCCACGTTTCACTCACGTCTCACGCAGCGGCCAAGCAACTTATTGCCAAATCCCTGAGAGCTCGAGCATAGCAAGAGCAGATGCCATGTGGCAAGGGGGAGGGTGGCAAGTCATGATGCATGTTACGTTGTTGCAATACCAAAAGATGTTCCCAATTTAAGTTTATGTTTATGCTAATTGTGTGTGAAGAATTCTTCTCAGCTCGTGACGTCAGACGCCGCACACATATATCAAATATATATTTTTTTGTTCCACTTACATGTAAAACGAATTTTTCCGGCGTTTCTCTCGCACTCGCACTGTCTCACTCTCGCTATATCTCTCCCTCGTATATATCTCAGCAGCTAACCACATGGCAACAGCATTTTGAATGGATATTAAATTGAGAATACTCATTGCTATTTATATACCCAACGAAAATTTGTAAATTGGGGTATATGGAATAGGAATGTACTGGAGATAATTGCTCATGTTGTTGATGTAAAATATATTTAAATAATTGTTAGACAATGAGACACAATTTTATTTGTCCACTTGTACCCTTCGACCATTGAAAGTGTTAAGAGAAAGGTATACTAACTTTATTCAAATGAATGGAATATGCATAAGAAGGCATAACAGATTATATATGTATATTCTTGCTCAGTAACACAATCCAAGTCGATTGAGTCATGTTTTTCTGTGCGTCCGTTCGTATGAACGCGCAGATCTCAACAACTGTAAGAGCTAAAGACATCAAATTTAGTACGAAGCTTCCTTAATATTATACGCAGATAAATTATTTTCATTTCACTTATATTAAAGTTATTCAAGTAATTTGTGGCTAAAGAATTTTCTGTAGTAATTTAAATGTTTAGTAACATGTTCTTACCACCTTCTTGAGATTGGGGAAAGGGTCTTTTAGAGTTGGGTGCGCTCGACTGTAACATTTCGTTTCGTATTCCCTTTTAAGTGCAGGGTATCTGCAAGTCAAGCACTCTGTCATTTTGCTTGTGGTGGTGGTGCTCTCAAACCACATCCCAATACGGCTGACCACAAATTGTGAGAAAATTCAATTATGAAAATAGCTTGGGAAATGCATTTAGCATGCGGCTTTTCCATTGAAAGCAGCAGCGTCTTTTCGGCTGTAGCTGCTGTAACTGCTGCATTTCATGTGGCACAAAAAAAACGTTGCAAGGTGTCAAACTGTTGAGTTTGCTGCTCGAACTTGGCCATGGCAAGTAATACATGTGCGCAAGGTAAAGGTCACATAGAGAGAGAGCGAGAAAGTGCATCATCCCTCTCTGCTCTCCACTTGCCACTTACTAGATGAAATATGCACGCGACGCTGTAATGTGCTGGGGCGCATGTTGCATGACAGGCGAACCAGGTGGAAAGAGGGCAAGGGTAAGACAGGCATGTTGCAGCGTCCTTGCAATCGCAATTGCGGAAAGTGGCAAAGTAGTGCGCCGGCTAACGGTCAATGGTTTGTCGCTTTCCACTTGGCAGCTAGCCCAATAGAGACAGGGAGAGCGAGAGAGGAGGCAAAGAAAAGCTGAAAACTGTATCCAATTGGAAGATTACGAACGAAGCAACTGAAAGCGCTAGGGTCATTGTGTAAAGGCACTTGAACCCGCCTGTCGCCAACGGGGACAGGGTCGTCGAATAGTTTCAAGTGCAGCTGTTCCATTAGCCCCCAAGAAAGATATGTATATAGACGGGGAACGGAGGAGGACAGACAGCGGCGGTGACAGCTTTTAAATTACTTTTGCTGCTCGCTTTCTAATTTGCAAAATGAAATTGAGACGGGAAAACCTTTTTGGCCTGCAAACCCCCCACTTCTAAGCAGCAGCCACCCACTTGAACTTCATAAGCTCTGCAAACCCAAACGCCTCTACCCAATTTTATATATTGATTTTCCTGCTCTGCTGACCCGAGCCTACGGGCACGCTCTCTTCCACCTTCTCACTCTCTCGCTCTCTGCCTTGCCAGCTTGTTGAATGCTCTGACCCAGCCGCCGCACCCAGCTCCGAGAAACAGCCCCAAGCACATCCCACGGGAGCTGTGTCATTTGCTGGCCGCAGGAGTGGCCATCGTTTGGCGTTGACGTTGGCGTTTCTAAACTCTTTTGCTCATTTTGCATATGCCTTGAACTTGCCCCAGAAACCCTTGGTGTAGTTGCCATTCCGGAATTTACGAGAAACAAGAAAGAGGGGCTAACTTTGGCTAGCCGAAGGTTTTGTACCCTTGGGGATTTTAGCCTAAATTGTTAACGATTATTTCTTTTATAATTATATATGTTGTTTTATACATTAACTTCGACATATGTAGGAAAAATTTCATAGCGAGATCTTAAAAAATAAGCAAAATTGGTCGACTGGTTCTATGGCAATTATACGATACATCTGTCCGATGCAGCTTGTTCCAACTTAGTCACAGCTTTGCGTAAGACATTAGGATATCTGTAAAGCTGAGAGACTAGTTTGGGTTGCAACAGACAGTCGGACACGGCTGGTTTGACTCCCCTGCTTATGCTGATCAAGAATATATATACATTATATAGGACCATAAAATGGACTGATCAAAATGAATATACTCTCAGGAAGCGTATAAATATGTGTAGGCAGCTGCCAGAGCATGCAAATTCAAATAGGTTTAAAGGAGATGAAAATTTAAGCTGTATACAAAATGTGTAATGTTTTTGTGAGAGGTTTCTATGGGTTCTAAAATCCCCAGCACTGTGTACTCTAGCTCGTGCCTAATTGAAATGGACGTCTACAATATTAGTTGCCTCGCATCGGTTTAAACAGTTAATTATGTTGGGGCTGTGCTGTGGATATTCATCCATCAGTGGCGCTGCAATGAATCCTTGTGTATTACGCAGCAACAGAGACAGTATCCCCCCATGCTCTTCCTTCCCCTTACCCATCCCCTTGTCAGCTTGTCCGGTGCCGTTGTCATTTGCAGTTGCTGTTGCTGTTGCTGCTGCTGACAACGACAGGAATTAAGTCATTTGTCCTTGTGCGCCAGAGATAAGCACACACAAATACTTGTGCAAAGAGTAGATAGAGAGAGAGAGAGAGAGAGGGAGAAAAAGAGAGAAAGGATAGGAACATAAAGAACGTATAGTATAACAAGCAGGTGTGCTGCGCGTGGCTTTCTCCCTCCCTCCCTGCCCCCGCCCAAGGCACTCACTCGGCTCGTATTTTCAACGTTTCGAGTGTTTTAATGGCAAAATGCGTAAATTATGTTGAGCTTTATTGTTCACTTGTCCTTCCTTCCCCTTTCCCCTCAACCGACCCCCCCCCATCCACCCGTCTCTTTGTTTTCCTCTTGCCTTGTTGGGCCTTGCTCTAATGGCATCGTCCGTTTTGTGGACCAATGCGACCGCCTTGACCAAGGTCACATCATAGCAAAATCTAGAGTATTTTTTCTGTGCCACTTTTTTTTCCGAGATGTTGTTTATATATACATAAAACGCTTGTCAGCCACAACAATAACAACAGCAGCGGCAGCAGCCACTGTAAACATTAAATCAATGTCGCTCGCCGCGCGTTTTCAATACGCTTTTCATTACTCATACGCAGTGTGGGCGTTGCTCCTTAGCTTCTGTGCGATCTGTGCGTGGTCAGGGGGAATTGCCCATGACACGTTGTGCTCTGGCAACACTTTGTCTGGCACGCGCTGTACCCCTGTTTCATTTCGTGGAAATTTCATTCCATAGAATGAGGTGAAAATGCTCTTCATTTCGTGGAAATTTAATTAATATGCAATGCGCTGAAGCAGGAGCAAGAGAGTAGCAGGAGTAGCCACTTGGCATAGACTGTGGCACATACATATACATACGTCTGTTGGCCCCATAGAGTGTGCTATCCCGTTCAAGTGCTGTTTCAAAAGGGGCAGCAAGCTGGGAGCTGGAAGGCGGCAGTCAAGCTCGCATTATGTTGTTATTAGCAACAATTGCCATGGACGACGACGCATAAAAAGTCTGTCTGCTATAATTGCACTACAGCAGATCCCCGCCCAGAGAAGCTGCTCCACTTCACATGGCGCTGGCAGTTCAAGTGGAAGCGTCGTTGTTGTTGTTGATCGTCGTTGACATGCCAATTGTTGAAAGATAACACAATATGTAGCAATAAACGAAGCAAGGAAAAGCAAGCAAGAATGCGCAAAGAGATGTCTATGTTAGATGCGCGACTATAGCATGCCCTGTACAGGAAGTCGAAAGTTGGATTCGCCTAAACTGTTCACCTGGTTGTTTCCTTATCACAGGGTATGTCAAGTCTTCTTAGAGGGGGGCCTAAAGTTGTTTGTTTTCTAATTACCTGATCTTTTTCTAATCAGTTAACTGTTTGTTTAATGCCGTCAAATGTAACACTTATCCACGCACAAGCAGCAGGAGCGGGAGAAAGAGAGAGTGAGAGAGAAACAGAGAGACAAGGCGTACTCGTAAATTTTCCATTTTCTCGCTACACTCACACGCTTTTTTTTTGTTGCCGGGCCACGCGATGTGGGCGCGATTCTACCAAAAAGTTTCTATTAGTTGCCGGCCGGTAAAAAACGTTGAAACGATAACGACAGGCGAGCATGCAAGGCAGCGAATAAACAGAGAAAACATAAAACATAATAATAAAAGAGGTAAAATGCTTGACAGACAGACAGAGGGACGGACAGGCGGACAGTGCGATAGACATTAATCGCAGACAGAAGACAGAAACGTCACAAATCTAATCAGAGTTTTCCCTCGAGCTTAAAGTGGGCAGCAGACAGAAAGAGAGAGTAACAGAGGGAGAGAGGGAGAGAGAGCGAGCGAGAGAGTGAGGCAGTGCAATGCACTGACAAGTGCGCAACAGTCGTACGCTCACGTACGATGTATGTTTGTCTGTCTGTATTTGTGTTTTGGTTGAGCCCATCGATGAGTTGGCGTCAATTGTCTGAATCGATGCGTAAAAATAACTTTAATAAGCGCTTTCCTTGTCCCACACTCACGCACACAGCCGCACACGTTTACGATATCGAACAGAGAGTGTGGTTAATATCTGGCCAGTAGATACGTACGAGGGCTGTTCAAATAGTTGTGTCCTGTGCTGCCAACTTTTCGAAGTAAAAACCTTCAATACTTTTCTTAATATGTGTACGTAAATTATCGATTTGCGTTGGCGGTGGGAGTGACATTAAACAAATAAAATAAACTCCATTACTCTAGCCTTCCAGGACTTCAGACGGACGGACACGCAACGGACAGTCGAACATTGCTCAATCGACTCGACTAGTGATCCTAAGCAAGAACATATACAAATATATACTTTGTTGGGTCCGCCACGCCCCTTGATGCGTGTTAACACATTTAAATGGTCGAAGGGTATAAAAAGTCCGAACTTGCCGCTATTTGCAATTTGTAAAAACATTGGTCTGCAATACCAGAAAAATTTAAAAGAAAAAAAGCTAAATTGGCAACACATGTTGTACCACTCAGGCTTAAAGAGACTTCAAAACGACAATCGAATTCGATCCGATATTAATAAAACGCATTATCGTTGTAACACAAAATCGATAGCTTAAAATTGTTATCTTTCTCTGCCTGTCACACTTGTTGAACTGCCCTCGCAGACCTTGCCGGCATTGCCCGACAATTTCTCGCAATGATTTTCAACAATTGCCCCCGCTGCGCGGCCAGCTCATCGTGCGCTGCGTTGCGTCGAGGTGAGAAAGTGGCGCTCTTTCGCAGTCGACGTTGCCGTTGCGGCCTCTGCTGTCGCTGCTGTCGCTGCTGCCGCCTTGCGCTGTCGACGCTGGCACAAAACGTGTGAAGCGTCAGCTCAGCGCAGTCATTTGGCCGGCGAGCGTGCAGCGAAGCGCACGGCAAAGGCAAAGCGAAAACTAAGTGGCGAAACGGGCAAAGTGAAAGAGAGCGAGAGAGAGAGCGGGAGCGGGAGATGAGCCGATTGTCGATTGGCGATAACTCAGAGCTGATATCTTATGCGATTGCGAATTAAAAATAAAAACAAAGAAAACAAAAGGCGCGGACCGCGGCGTGCGCGTGTTTGCTTTTCTGTGCCGCGATCAAGTACGCAGTTCAGGTGGAATAAACAGAGAAGTCTAAAGCAAACTTCATAAACTTTAAGCTAAGCAACAACGCAAAAAGAAGCTGCCGGCAGTTCGTCACGTACCACAAAACGGTAAAAATAAAAATTTAAATAAAAAACAACATGCAGCTACTCCCTCAAACAGTCAGGGCAAACACACACACATACTCACACACAGTGAGGTGTCTCTCAGTACCGACTGCAAAACGTGCTAATTAAATATGTAAACAAGACTTAGAGAGATCTGTTTTATATATATATATGTATATATATTTATATATTCAAACAGATCGCGTTGCCGAATACTCAGACGAGGACGAAGAGGCCGAATTCAGTTCGGGCGAATTCAACGACGAGTCCAACGAACTTGCCATCACGGGATACGATCAGAAGCGTGATTATAATCCGGCCAAGCATGATATGCGCAAGTATCGTAATAAGCTGCAAAGATCTGGCATTGGGGATATAGCCATAGTTGGACATCATCCGCATCAGCATCCCGTCGATAGTGACAGCGAATTCGAGATGAAGGACAAAAGCTCGTCCCGTGCCAAGTTCAGTCGGGTGAGTAGCAAATAAAATTCCCCATAATACGTATGGCTTATACTATACATATATATATATATGTATATACATATATCGTAAGGCACTTACTAAATTGTGTAAGCCAGCGCAGGTGCGCCCCAATTTCTCCTGTGACTAATTTAAATAATTGTCTATGTCAGCTATCTCTGACATGGCCACAGTCAAGGGCGGATACGACTTGTAGTACTTCTATGTGGATGTAGATAGAAAAGTTCAAATTCCCATTATATTTGATGTTATGCAAACTGAGCAAATATCGTTTTCAGCTATCTAAACTCACCTACACACACACACACACACACACACACACACAAAGAAATGTGTAGATAGATTATAGGCTTCAGTTTTTGCATTCTCTATGCCAGGCAACAACAAAAGCGTCGAGTGATATAATATTATCAAATAAGTATAATTATGACTAGGTTTTCAAAAGGCATAATTACAATCGTTGATATAATGGAAAATTATAAATCTATTTGTAAATAAATCTATAGTTTTAAAACGGAGTATTGCCATAAATTGTAACCCTGAATATTATGAACTTTATTTATTGTGCCAATTTCACTTTAAATTTATAGATTAATTTGATTTTTTTTTTTTTGCTCCTATAATAAGGTGATATCTTTAAACTAAACTTTCCAAGAATTCGAATTATATTTTGATATCTTTTTCTGGTATTTTTGTATTACACGTGCCAAAGAGTAAGCCTTACTTTCTAGTATATTTATCTAGTATTTGAAAAATAATGATCACAATCCTTATATAACGGAGAGAGTTCTAAATTTTATGATGAAATACAACAATAGGTACAAAAATATTGTCATACACATACGAATTTAAAAATATGCAATTTGTTTATTGTGCTCTCTTCCTATTGAGTTTGTGATAATTTCACTTCAAATTTATAGATTAATTAGGTTGTGTGATAACGTGCTATCTTTATCTTTTCTTAACTTTCCAAGTGAATTTCACACAGAATTTACTTTTTGGTATATTTTTGGGACTTAACAAATATTAATAATGTATTTTTTAGCGTGGATCATTCATGAGTTAAAAATTATAGTTTTTTTTTTTTGATTAAGCAAAAATAAATTTTGGGTTAAATACACTATACATATTTGTATAAACATATATATATATATTTTTTTGATCATTCATTTTGCACGGCGCTGCAATTATCAAAGGCTTTGGCGTGTGACATGAGCCAACGCTCCAACCATACATAGTCTGCATTTGGTGCCTAGATACAGATACAGACACAGATACAGATAGATATGGTTACTATATTCTGTTTATTGTTGTTTTCGAAATTTTAGTTGGTGACGCAATCAACGGTCACTCGGCCTGCAATTACATTTCCTATCTCAAAGCCAAAGCATTCATGAAATAACTAAATCATAGTCTGTCTACCATATACTACATGTATATATGCATATATACCATGTTGTACATACATATGTTTGTGCATAGTTTGGGTAGGCAAGGAATGCTCTGTCGATTCTGTTGACAATTGTGTTCTTGTTTGTGGTTTTGCCTTGGGCATTTGCAAATACATTCTATATATGTATTTCGAGTTCGCCAGAGCGGGCCAAGGTTTTCTCTGCTGCCAGAATAGAAATGGGTTGAGGACGGGTGGGAGGGAAGAAGGCGTGGCAAGTGTTGTGCCACTGTTGCGCCGTAGAAGCCTTGAGGTTGGGTAGCATGTTCTTTAGCGGAATCGATCAAAGTGTTGATAAAGTCAACCATGCATCTCTGCTAGGGTCGGTCGTTACCAACACCCTCCTCTCTCTGTCTCTCTCTATATATATATATATATATATATGTAATATATATGTATGTATGCGACATGCAATTGAATTGCTCTACTGCTATACGGAAATAGCTGTGGGCGTGTATGGGGTGCATAAATAACTGATTGACTGACTGACTGACTGACTGACTGAGTGACTAACAGTAAATTGAATTGAAGAAATTGCCAAGTAAGAGGAACTGATGCGCAGTAATCCTAAAGGGATTACCTAGAAAGATGAAGCTCTTTAGGGAAATTGAGGAAATTCTTAGAAAAGCAAACAACCAGAAGGGGTGTCTATAAATGACATATTCATTCAAAATCGAATTAAAAGCTAACGTTTTGCACTCACATACGCAATCAAAATACCCCCTCCCAGACTTGTGACCTTCAGTATAATTAGAAAATCAATTTTACATTATACTCGGTTTATTTTTGAACACGTCAAGCGACATGAAAAACAATAACAACAACAAGTTGCCCGTAGAACGCGCGCCCGCCTATTTAGAGACAATTTTCCTTAAGCATTCGTATAAATATTTAAACAAGAACTAACAACATGACCAATTATAAGCCGCAAAAGAACAAAGGCAAAGTAGAGGGGAAGGGGGAGGAGGTGGGTTGAAGGCGCTTTTAGCCCGCCCCTGCCCATTTCCCCCTCTTTCCCTCAATTCCCCCATTCACCTTGTGTCCTGCCGCACAGACAGGTGTAATATAAGCCTAGGGCTTTGTTTTCGTTGCTTCGACAGTGTTTTGATTGTCGTCGTCGTCGTTGTTGCTGTTGTTGTTGTTGTTGTTTTTCTTGCAGCTGTTGTTGTTATTGCTGCTATGATTGCTGTTGCTCTTGCTGTTGCTGCTGCTGCTGTTGTTTATTAATGTGCTGGCCTTTATGGCCAGGATCATTTAAATGTCTGACGTAGATAAAAAGTCGCTTAATGACAGAGAAACGGAAGAACGAACACACCTAGGAAGAGAAGGGGGAGAGGGGCGACAAAGAGAGGTGCAATTAAAATGCTTTTTTGTTAAGCATCGCATAAATTCTGTCAGCGAAGTTCCTTGAGATGCTGCTTAATGATTCAGCTATAGGGGATACGGTATAGAGTCGATAGATTTGTCGTTTTTATTTTAAGTATTTTCAAAGAATTATGCTAGCCTAGTAACAAAGTATATGTATCTTCAACCTTATAAAGTATATACATTCGTCATCAGCATTAATAAGGGATCAAACTAGCCATGTTCGTCTGTCCGTCCGTCCGCCTGTCCGTCGGTCTGTTGCAATTAGAGACTAGTTTATCTCAGTTTAAAACCTATTTTAGTGAAACTTGTGGAACATGCTTGTTATTGCTGCACGCAAATAATTTGAAAGGAGCACGATCGGAAGCATATATCATATGGCTGCCATTGCACCTATAGATCGATTTATGTTATAATATCGCTATGAAACTTTATCTTTCTCTATCCAAGTGTGTTCTTGTAAAAATTTGATTGAAATCGGGGCGATATTTCGTATAGTTATCATTGAAACTGTCGTTTAATTCTTGTTATCTTGAAAGAGGTCGCTCTGAAACTTACTTTATCTTTGCTTAAGTATGTCCCACATAGCCTGTTAAAATTATATCAAAATCGAGCCGATATATCCTATAGCTGTCATAGAAGCAAGTCAAAGGCAGCCTTTCTTTCACTCTTTTAGAACATAAGCATTATATACTGAACATTGCCAACTTCACCACATGATCTATAAATATATTATCGAATTCCATACAGTTATAACATACATAGTGTATGCTGCACAATTATCTTTTATTACCTTGTCCCCTTCCCCTCCCTCTCACCTCATTTCACGCCAGTTATTTCCAGTTGATTGCGTTGTGCTAATTTTAATCGCTTTCCTCTCTTCTTTTTCCCCTTCTTTTTTATTGCATTTTCCAGACAATTTCACTGCAGCAACGCAATTTTAAGCAGAAAATATTCGCGCTACTGAAGCGCTTCAAGGCCAGCGAGGAGCTGGAGGATGAGACACACAGTGGGACGGCTGCGTTGCGCGGTGAACGCGATCTGGATGCACTCTTCCAGGAACTGGAGTCACTCTCATGTTGCGAGGGCGATGATTCGGGGCCGGACATGGATAGCATATCGATTGGCTCGACACCAAAGCCATCGTTGCGTCCGTTCTTTACCAATTCACGGATTATGCTGCACGACAGTCTGGCGGCGGGCAATGGAGCTGGAGGAGGAGGAGGTGCCCTAAGTGGAGGCGGTGTTGGCGGTGGTGCAGCAGGTGAGTTGACAGCGTATGAGGCAGTTGCAGTTGCTGTTGCCGTTGCCGTTGTTGTTGTTGCTGTTCTTATGGCTCTGTTGTTGGTCTTGTTGTTGTTGTTATTATTATTATTGTTGTTCTTGTTGTTGTTGTTGTTGTTGTTCATGATAATGATGATGAGGATTGAACATGCTCATCTAAACTCATTGCATTTCGATAAGGCAATCAAAATACTTGATAAACATGCAGAGAATCTCTCTCTCTCTCTCTCTCTCTCTCTCTCTCTCTCCCTGCATTGTCAGTTATTTCCGACTCCGTTGCCCTTGCGTTTACCATTTCCGTGTCCGTTTATCGTTGGGCAGCAGCCCCAAAAAGTAGACTATACTTTTTGCCGTTTACTCGCAGCCTTCGGTCAAGGCTGTCTCGTTACGAGGTGAGAAAAATGTCGCACAATTTCTATATATGTACATACACACACGCACACAAGTACACGCAAACACACAGGCACGCATACACGCGCAATGAGCTGCAAGGTCACACAGATTGTCTGGGCGGCTAACAGAGAGAGAGCGAGAGAGAGAGAGAGAGAGAGAAAGAGAAGCTGACCAATTTGTCCAATTGTGCGACACAAGTTTCTGTCTGTGTGTGTGTGTGTGTGTGAGAGTGTGTGTGCACATATATGTACATACACACTGTATATATATTAATTATGTACGCTTCAAATTGCAAAAGGGAGGCGTGACTTTTGAAGGCTGTGCTTCTACAAATTTTCTGTTCTCTTCATTTAAAAATCAACCCAAAACTTTTGGAAAACTTTATCGAGTCAACTCAGTTTCTTTCTTTCGTTCTGTATACCCACTACAATAAACAATATTTTATTTACATGTACATAAACTAAATTACACCCCTTAAAAATAAAACAACTACTATACTATATACATACAACAAAACAACAAAGAAACATAAAAACAGACAAAATACAAAACCAAATTAAAAAAAAAAAAAAAAATACGAAAACCAAAACATTTTGCATGGCTTGAACAAAATTTCTTTTGCAGGCAACTCTGAGCGCCGATCGTCGGATAAGAGCGACCAATTGACCAATTCATCTTACAATATTGAAAATAACAAAAACCAAAAATGCATTCATTTAACAAACAATAACAATTCGGCTACAACACCAGGTCTGTGTAAATTACAGCAAAAATATAGAACATTAAAATCCAAAACAAAACCCAAAACCAAAAATGAAAAATGAAAAAAAAAAATTAATCCAAATTCCAAAATGTAAATTCAACACTTTACCCCGAAATTTCACTTGTACACCTAATCAGAGCTTGTTAATTATAACGCACTTTGCTGGCCCCTAAAAGTACAGTGCAACCTCGATAAGAAGGCGAATGGTTTATTGAAGTTTGCACTGTTTGGATTCCATTTGGGTTATCACTTGCCCTGCCTAATGCACGCGCACGCACACCCACTTACACATACACGCATATACACACACACACCCACACACACACACACTCGCACATTCATACACACAAGCACCTTTCACTTGCTACCCTACGCATCGCTGCTGTGACGTCGATGGAGCGAGCTAAGCCAGAGCAGTTGTTCCACACTCCGCACTCAACATACTCCACAAATACACACACACACACACTCTTCCCCGATCGCATACACACACACACACACACACACACACACACACACACACACCTCTAGTACTCTCCCACCACTTGTAATAATTTTCAACGTGCATGCAATACTTTCTCGACTCTTTCCCTTACACACAAATAGATTAGTCCACTTTGCCACACTCATTTTCTACGCATTTCTTTTGCTAATTAAAGACACCCCCTTTAGGCCCTAAGTAGCCCCAATCACAAGCACGCCCCCCTTTCTTTTCCCCTGATTAATTGCGACATGGCCAAGAGAAGAAGAAAACTCGAGGAGAACACGCGACATGAGTAAAAAAAAATCTCAAGTCGCAAGGTGATTGACGACAATGCACAAATACATGAAACTATATAGTACTATTAGTATATATTCATGTGCGTAGGTCACATTTATTATTTATTTATTTCTATTTACAACCCTCCCATTGTCGTCAGCAACTTGTAGACTCCAGTGAAGAGCCGGGGGTCGGGTGGCAGGAGTAGTGTCCAGCCTAGTGTGTAGTCTGGCGTGTTGTGTATGGGTCCAGCTTTTACTTTCATATCTCCTGCATGTCTTTTTCTTATATAGTACATATATATCGCACCCAAGCTCAAGCTCTACCTAGTCCCAATCCCCTCTTTTTCCAAATGCATCAACTAAATCCCATTTTGCCAATCTTTACAGATCGCGGCGGCAACGATAGCTCCGGCAATGAGGGAAATCTTGGCTATACCGATGGCCAGAACTCTGATCCGCAAAATAGTCCGCCGCGTGACAAGGACTATCTGCGTGGACATCAGCAGTTGACACCAGTTAGCTCCATAACAGGCAACATGAGCAGCATTGGCATCACCCCAACTCAGCCACAAATGGAGAAGCGTTCGCGGCTCTTTCGCACCTCCAGCAATACGCCAGCTGTGGGTGTAGCTGGTAGCGCTGGCAACCAAGGTGGTGCAGCTGGCGGTGGTGGTGGCCCTGGCGCTGGCAAGAGAAAGCACACACTCAGCCTAAGCTCATCGGAGCCGCGTTCGGCACTGGAGACTTGCCTGTCGCCAACGAATGTGGAGCCACGCAAAATGTTGCTTGATCAGTTGAGTCGCGTCTTTGCCGGCGACGACAATATCATACCCGAGGTGGTGACCATAATCAGTCCACCGGAGGCGTTGGGCGGCAGCGCATTGCTGGCCAAGCTGGTCACACTGTTTGGCAACTCATTCAAACCAGCGTTTGTGCCACAAAACACCGCGGAGGTCAAGGCGGTGCTGCAGGCACTCATGGCCAAAATTCAGAAGTAGTGAGTATGCAGCAGCAGCAGTCCCAACCTGACTCAACTAATCTCTCTTCCTTCTACAGTTGCAATTCGAATGCCAAGCCGCCGCACACGGTCAAGGTGCTACTCATCGGTGGAGATTGGGTACAAGGTGCCACACTACGACACTATGTGGATCTGCTGGGTGTGCGTCCGCCAGACTGGTTGAATCATTTGCGCTTCTATTTGGTGCCCATTGGCGGCGGCAGTAGCAACAGCAGCGTGGCACGTCATCTAAGCCAAATGGATCAGACCTATGCAGCCATGTTTGGCTCTGACAATTGGTCTCAGCTCTGCGAACGTGCAGCAGCCACGGCGGCTGCTGTCAGCGCTGTAACCGCTGTAAATGCCTCAGCGCTAACAGCCAATCTGGCGGATTCATCTGTGGCCACCAAGTCAGACATTGCGGAGCTGGTGCAGCGTATACAGCGCTATTTACATGCCGCTGGACCCTGTACACAGATACCTATTGCTGAGGCAATGGTTAACTACAAGGATGAGGAATCCTGCCAGATCTTTGTGCCCTTTGTCAGCGTAAGTCCCTGGTAATCCTCAAAAATCTCTAACTTATCACTGTCTCTCTTTCTCTCTTCACATGCAGGATGTGCGTATTGGTTACTTGGACTGTGCTCAGGCCTCGCTGGATTTGGAGGAGAATGCTGCTTTGAATGCAGCCAGCAGCGGCACCAGCATGGGCAACGCCTCCACTATGCCCATACCCATTGGTGGCAATCAAAATTCACCAAATGTGCATGGCGGTGTATCCGGTTCACCACCTCAACAGCAAGCTGGCCTTGGCCAGGCTCAGGGCCAGGGCATGGGACGCATATCACCACCGCTACAGACTCCACCGTCAACGGGCTCATCGAATCGAGAGCGTGGCGCATCCGACTCATTGGGTACCCCATCTTCGCAATCGTTCAGCGGAGCACTTGCCAATGCGGAGGCTGTCGAACTGCAAGTGGACTATTGGCCACTGGTGCGACCCGGCGATGCGCACGTCAAGGAGTCCAAGAGCGAGAAGTCACGCGGCGGCGACGCTGGGGGTGGCAAGAATAGCATTAAGAGTACGTTTAGGAATCTGCAGGTGTGGCGCTTGCCACAGCATGCACAGCAACTGGGTGATATGTCCAATGGACTGACTGTTAGTTTTGCCACCAAGGAGAAGAAACAAAAGCAAAGTAAGTGAGCATCCCCTACAGACGTGATTGTAATTTCCTAAACGAAACACTTGCCTTTTGTAGTAATGCGCTTGGGAAAGAAGAAGGACAAGGAGCGGGATCTCGAGAAGGAGCAGTGTGTCGAGGGTGTAGCGCGTCTCATATGCTCACCCAAACAGTCGCATCCAGTGCCGCTGCGTGGTTAGTACCATCGATTCGATACCCACCAGATTGACGACGATTCTCATCCCATTCTCTGTCATTTCTTGCAGTGTATATCGATGGCACCGAGTGGACTGGCGTCAAGTTCTTCCAGCTGTCGTCGCAATGGCAAACGCATGTCAAGAACTTCCCCATTGCACTGATCGGCTGCACGCCCATGTCCTGTGCTGAATTAACCTAGTCATTTTAGAGAGAGATAGAGAGAGACGCCTCCACTCTCACCCTGTTCACTTGCAACACACACACACACTCTCTGAGATAAACACAAAAAAGATACAACTTCAACTACAACTTGAGCAAGGGAGCTAAACACATGCACGGCAATAAATAATTAACTAAGAAGAATGATAATTTATTTTATAATTAATATTTGTAAATTTTTAGTTAATAAACATTTAGCTTGTAATTTTCATTTAAGTTGTCAAAGATAATTGTGAATTTATCAAAGATTTGCGAGCCACATGCATCACATACACACAGACACACACATAATAAGTAATAATAATACTTGTAGTTAATATATTCGCATATTGAAGTTATAGAGCCGAACGTTTAACACTTGTTAAAGAATCTAACGCGTATCAGATATCCTCCATAGGGAATACCAACAACAACTACGTAGTTATCGAGTTTCAAAGAGTTTATATTATCTTATATATACATATATATAACTTTGAAAGTTGCAGTTAGCCAAAGCCATTCGGATTGGCCCAACTGTCGACTGGCTTGTTAGCGTGTTCTATTTTTGATTCAGCTGCCAGGCCTGGCTGTTGCCCAAAATGCATTGGGGAGCATTGCCAGCAGGACTTGCAATGATCTCAAACGCTGCTCCCCGCATCCCTAGGGTGACAGCGTGATATGCTCTGGCATTATCTCTACAAAACTATCTATGTATCTATATGTACGTACATACTATATATCTACAACTACTTAGCAATACAAATGCGAGTGCGATTGCGAATGCATATTTAACCAGCCCGTCGTCTAAATACTACCTACAAATCAGACATATTAACTGGAAGTGTAACTAAAAATATATATACAATAATTTCCAACTATACATCTATCTATCTATATACACATATAAATACATGAATGAATAATACCTAATATCTACATAATACTCATACACATGCCTATCTCTGTGTATGTTCTACTCTAATTGTTGTGATTTTTTGAAATTTCATAGTGTGAACAGCCAATGCGAAAATTGTATAAGCAAAGGATTTATTCATAGTATATAAAAGCAAGATATACTATATATCATATGTATATGTTCGTTATGTGCGCGTATGTATATGCAACAGACAGAGGACTGTACGAGAGGACGTGCATAGTGATGTAGACTGTATGCAAGATATTCAAGCAATATGCAGGTCGAGAGCAAGAGATTCAAGTGCGAAAATACGAAATTGCTAAGTAACGAAAGAAATATTGTAAGACGCGTAATTTATAATTGTATTATTAACTACATATATATATATAAATATACATATACACACATTACATTTAAAGACAATTGAAAAGCGTTTTTTATTTGATGGACAATAGAAATGGGTGGGTCATCGTACAGTGATTATTTTATGCAGCGATGTGGTAATCAAAATAGAACATTCTTTTAATCCAAGATCACCGTCTATTCCTCCTGGTGGCAGTAGAAAAGTGCAGTCTGGATAACCGTTGGGCTGGGCAAATTCCACAAGATTGGCGTTGCTCTCACTTAGCGCTGCCAGCGACCAAACAGCAAGGTTACGAGTCTTGCCATGTCGTGCCAAGACATAGAACTACAATAAGTAAATTGAATTAAATCTTGCTAAAGCTTTGACTGTCTACTCACCTCATCGTTATCATCGATTAGGTAGCCCACAACAAGAGCCCAATGGGCGCGATGTCCGGACTTCAAACAGGGCGCATGATTGACATCGGCATCGTAGCTATATTAACAGGATTTAAGGACAACCACATATACTTGGGGAGACACAAAACTAGTAAACCGGTTTTAGTGCTTTATTTATATTCAATCTTAGTACAAATTGTATAAATGTGGCCATCTAAATTGAAATAGCAGGGTAGCCAAAGGCAGCTACCCCACTCGCATGGGTGGCGAGACTAATATAACGCCGTCGCCACGCACAAATAGCATGGGTATGGTGCGCTTAGTGGTCTTGTACACCTCCTCGTAGGTTTCCTCATCAATTTCCACTGTGGTCACCGTCTCCTCGGCATCACCCAGCACCATATTCAAATGCTGGTCAAAGGCGTGCAGTCGACCCCTCAACTCCCTTTCATTTCGCATCTTTACGTATACCTTTTCATCCAAACTCAAACGTATGAGGTCCAATGGCTCCTTGACCGGCAAAATTACCTGGCTGAGCTGAAAGTACGGAAATATAAGCGTATTGCTCACTGCACAAATTTAGTTTCCGTACCTGCTCCTCTTCGGTTGCCATATTATGAACACTTAGAAACTTATTTAACAATAAATAATCAACTAATTGAAATCAAGTTAATATTTTGTTTGCTTGATTTCACTTTTTGCACTAAAAAATACCAAATGCAATTTGAACTTGCCGACCCTGCACGCGGCACCAGTGCTACCAATCGGTATTAGATATACATTAATCGAATTCAAACTTTGAAATAAACTTAGTTTTTGAATAAAAATTAATTACTTGTTGAAAAGGATACGGTACTAATAAACACTTGCCGGCGATTAATTGCTCCTTTATATTGTTACAATTTAAAATACCATTATGCAACAAACAGGCATTTTCGTTTCCTGAATACTCTTGGGTTAATTGATATAAATATTCCGCACTAAACATTTCTCCATTTATGGTATATTTTTGCTCGATAGCAAAAGCAAGCAACTCTGCTGCTGAATGTTGTCCATTTAACAACATGCTGAGAGCTGTAAGTCCACAAGTTGGTCCAATCTGAATAAAGACTACATTTCTTAGTAAAACTAATAGGTTGCATGTTATATTTACCTGCAGAAAACTGGGTACATCATTGTATTGACACTTCTTGGGACCTACATATTGACAAACACGACTAAGATAACAACCTTTCCGAACTTCTGGATGTTCCAACGCCCATCGACATTCATCGTTGGGTAGTTGAGCAACGAAAGAATTATCCTTCCGTTCAACTAACTGCGTGGGAGTAAACCCTTTTGGTGGTGGAGGCGGTGGTGCAACAGGCGCAGCTTGAGACATAATTCACCTAAGCACAACCAAAACAAAATTAATAAAGGTAGCAAAACAGCTGATTTTTATTCATAAGTGCTGACCATATATTGGTGTGGAGCTGCCAACTTATTTGAAAAAGCGTTGACCTGTCTCTGTTTATGCCAACAGTGCTCGAAATAAGTCTGTTCTACAGTGTTCCCAATTTTTGAGAACCAAAACTTCTGATTTTTATATATAAAAGCCAAAACAGTACTACTAACCCTATGTTAGGATGAGGATATTAATTTTCATTTTAAATTTCAAATTTCGAGAAAACGAGCACTGATAAGGCCAAATCCCATGTCTGCCTTCTTTCGATACCTTTAATTAGGTCCAAAAGTAGGCGATGGTTAAAAATCCTCTAACAAGAACACTTTTCCTTATTGCGAGTTTTCTTATCCAACACAACTGAATCATTAGGAAACCTATACGTAAGTGGATGTCTCTTCAATGCCAATGTATTTTTTGCCAAAGTCTCGAAAGCTTCATTCACATTGCGTCCGTCTACGGCAGAGGCTTCAAAGAACGGAATATAATTTTTTGATTTGCACCACTCCAAAGCACTATCTGAAAGTACCTGTACCGAAAGTAAGTAATTTTTGCCAATGTTATTATTCTAATCCGTCTACATACCTGATGATTTTTCAAGTCCATCTTGTTGCCGATCAAAATAAAAGGAAAGTTTTCGGAGTTATCTGGACTTGCATTTATTAAAAACTCCTCATGCCAGGATTCAAGATTTTTAAATGAATTGGGCGTCGTAACATCATAGACGAGCATACAACAATCAGCACCACGATAAAAGGCCACGCCCAAAGATTGGAAACGCTCTCGACCGGCCGTATCCCATATCTGTCATCAGTAAATCATAAAAAGATGAGAAAGCCCATCACTTTTTGACTTACCTGTAACCTGACGATCTGATCGTCAATAATAATTTCTTTACTTGCCAAGTCCGTCCCGATTGTTGCTTTATATTGATTGGCAAAATATTGGTTGACATATCGACATATCAGAGCTGTTTTGCCAACGCTGGAGTCCCCCAAAACGATGACCTTTAGTATTGGCTTAGGTGGACTCGACATGGATTATAAATTCTTATTCGAATATGACAAACTGGTAGTTTTCAGAATACCGAATGACCAACTTGTCCAGGTATTCCAATGCAATTGATCAGCTTGCAGTGTGTTCTTAGAAATACTCGAATACTCATCGAAACTCGAGAAATTAAGTAAATGTTTACAAAGTGACTTGCGCTGCAGTAAGATAAGGTTTAAGATTGCAAACGTTAAAGAGAAGAGTGCTGTCTGTTTAACAATAAAAATCCATTCAATAAAAGCTTAACACATATAGTTATCAGCAAAATGTGATGACTCTCTAATTATAGCCTTATTTATTAAAAACTGATTGAAAACAATTAATTTCTGTAAATTTTTTTCCACTTTTTTGATTTTGGTACATGTGACCTTAGATTTGGTGGTAAATGTGATTTATCCAAAACTACGAAAGAATCGACAATGTCATCATCGGGTTCTTGCTCAGCTTTTGGCTCAACGAGAACGCTTTGCACTATGGTCAAAAAGACATCTTCCACATTGCAGTTATCTTTTGCCGAGGTTTCAAAGTACGGGATGTCGTTATTCCGTTTGCACCATTCCATAGCTTGCCGTCTGGTTACCTATATTTAAAGAGTATTTCGATATTGAAACTATATATAAAAGAGACGCATCTCTATATACTTTGCGATTGTCCAAATCCACTTTGTTGGCCACCAATACAAAAGGAAAGGTCTCTGGACGCAGTGGATTAGCTTGTATAAGGAACTCATCCCGCCACGAGTGTAGTTTTTCGAAGGAAGTTAGCGACGTAACGTCGTAGACCAGTATACAGCAACTAGCGCCACGATAGAATGTCGAGCCGAGTGTAGGAAATGGCTCACATCCAGCCGTATCCCAAATCTATAATGCATTTATCAAAATAAAAGAAACATTGATGGAAGCGAAGCTTTTCAATCTTACCTCGATTCTAATCTTGCGGTTTTTTATAAAAATCTCTTTTGTGGTTAGATCCACTATGGTTGTTACGGGTGATTTATGTAGAAATTGTTTGTTAACATAACGGTTTATTAAAGATGATTTCCCCACATTGCTGTCTCCCAAAATGAGAACTTTTACCGGTTTTTTTACGCAATCCATTGTAAGCTCAGCTAAGTTGCTCTTTTAATACTGAAGAATTTCAAACCTTAAAATCTATCGTCATCCTTCTTTAGTTAAGGGTTTTCACATTTTTTACTGGTGTATATTGGTATATACAATATATATAAGTTATTGGTGCCAAGCAGTTAAACGTAAGTTTTAATTTCTCAATTGTAAGTTTTAATTCTCATAAATTGTTTTCAATTTATGTGTACAACGTAGCGATTTTTATGTCTTCTTTGTTGGGAAGACGAATTATGACAACAATTCTGCAGACCTTTTCACTTCCCAAGTTCGTCGATATCAGTGAACACACGAACGCTGAAAAGCTTATAAAGCTTATTTTTATAAACAACAGGGGATGTACCAACCAATGCTAAATATTCTAGGGTGACTAAACAATCTGCATTTAGGGCGCAACTTAATGTCAAACTAAGCATCCAGCTCGAAAAAATACGCTGAGCGTATCAGCTGTGAGTTCCGTTTAATCGATCAAGCATATATGTTTATGTATAATTAATTCTGATTTAAAAAGCTTATCTAGCATTTTAAGTTTTGTCCTTAGATTCCAGTTGTATAATTCGAGTTGCAGTTTTTGTAATGTTTATTGTAAAAATTAAACCAAAAGCATGATTAATATTAAATGAAAATATGGAAAAATTACAATACATACATATATAAAGTTTACACATGCGTTTGTGTATGCATTATCGAAAAGGAGCAATTTTTTAATAATACTCTATACAACTTACAAAATGAACTAACCAAATTTCGACTCAAATTTTATTGAAAATGTTGCAGTTTGGGTCCAATGTATGCATTGCCGATCGCGTTTAATGTGCAGGCAATTAATTAATTAATCATAATTAATTACAAAAGAAATGTGTATATTTTTTTTTTTATTAAATTTACAATCACAAGATTTTTTATTATTTCTCGTAGTTAATTTGTTGTTACTGATTTTGATGTTGTTGCAACAGCTGCTTGTCGCTTGTTGTTGCAGCAGCTGTTGCGTGCGGTAATTTTACTAATTATTGGCAAAATATTACTAGGAGGGCATGCACAATATGTCAAAGTTGTTTATGATTGGTAAATACGAATACACAGACCATAAATAGTAATAATAACGGTAAATCTCTGCTGAAGTTTATCTGAATTTAGCATCCTATAATTATAACTATTCTGTTGCTGAAATTGTTTTACTTAATCATATAACCTTGCTCTCATTCTTCGTATTTGCTTTTATACTCATATGCTGTTATTTTATTTATAATATAGATTGTTTAATTATGCACTTTGCGTTGTATTCTGTTTTTGTGTTTTGTTGTTGTTGTTGCTGCAGCTGCTGCACATGTATATGTAATTCTACCATTACATTAGCATTGACAATTGTCTGCGTTGCCTGGACGATTGTTTTCAGGGCTCAAGCGTATTTGATCGGGAAAATCGTTGATGAGTTCAGCCTAGAAAATTTGAAATGTCATGAGCGTTCCGCATTTAACCTTGATCAATTCAATAAATACCTCCGTTTCTTGCTCCAGCGCATTCTTTGCTATAGTTTGAAACGCCATCTCCACGTTGATGCCCTCCTTTGCCGAAGTTTCATAGTAGGGAATCTCGTTTTTAGATTGGCACCATTGTTGTGCTCGGCGCGTGGAAACCTGTACATCAATTGGTTGGATTAATTAATGCAATATTGTATACAAATCGTGCGTTTACTTACTTGACGATTATCTAAGTCCACTTTGTTGCCTAGCACGACAAAGGGAAAATGCTCAGGATCCCGCGGACTGGCCTGTATTAAGAACTCGTCCCGCCATGAATCTAGATTCTTGAATGAGTTTGGCGCCGTAACGTCATAAACCAGCACACAACAATCGGCGCCACGGTAGAAGGCCACGCCAAGTGATTGGAAGCGCTCTTGACCAGCCGTGTCCCAAATCTATAATATAATTAGAATTTTCAGCGGACCATGTCATGCAATGAGCTGGGTTTCCAGTTACCTGCATTGTGACTACACGATCGTTCACAACAACCTCTTTCGTGCAAAAGTCGGCTCCGATCGTTGCTTTATACTGATTGGAGAAGCGTTTGTTTACATATTGATTCATGAGTGACGTTTTACCGACGCTGCTGTCGCCCAGTATGATAACTTTCAGTAGAGATTTCTTTCGGGTGGCCATATCGATATTTCGTTTGTTTTTCCTATTTGCTTTTGGATGTTTCCCCTGCCTTTGCCTGAAATAGATAGCCAATCGAAGCAACGTTAAAAATACATCTAGTTTTAACGTATTGGGTATAATTGAATTATGCATATTCCTTGAACGATTCGGATTGTCAGTAACTGCTGGCGCTTGACAACGCTGACATTATCTCTCGGCTTCAACAAATATAGTCAGATTCTGCACGGCTTACTGATCCATGACTCATGATATACGAACAATGAATGAATGGCTGACACTGGAGCAAAGTACGCGGTATCATTCGAGGGGACGAATAGGAACATTTATACATATGACCCGCATTGAAGCGATAATGTATATTTTGATTAATGCTAGCCAGCACAGCGGAGAAAGTGATGATGAAAACAAAGGAGATGCACGACAAACAAAGACATTGAGCTTTACGCCATTGGAATGCAATATATCTTATGTGGTCACTAAATGATTTTCCAACTAATTGAAAACGCCCATATTTGTCACAATGACGAGGGGGAAGTTATATTTAACAGTAATATGGCACACACAAAGTACTGTAAAATCTGAAATTGCGAGCTCAGCGCTCCACCCGTTCGTGATCCACAAATGACTTGTTTTTGCGCACTACTACTAAAATAACATCTGTATGTATGTTTTCTGTGTCTGGGCTCCACTGGCATTTTCCATACTGTTTTTACTGCTGCGTAACAATTTTTCATAGACTTCGCTACGACCTGTGTTTGTTTACATCATTGAGATGCTTGACAAATGTCATTATACCACTTACTTTGTTCAAATTAATTGTTTGTTATTCGTACGCACTTTATTTCTTTCCTTTTCAACTACGCAGTTAATTTTTTTGTTTTTTTCTACGAAATTTGACCAACATCAACTTGATAATCGATACCTAATAATTACACAAATCGATAACCGATACATTAATTTACGCTTGCAGACAATTCGTAACAGAATAACAATTCACTTAACAGAAGTTCTCCTTACAGAATAAAATTAAAAAATTTAACAGGTTGCTCTGTAATTTGCAGGTGTCTGTCATCATTGATTCTAGTTCGATATTTATCAGAAGTCTTCAATAAAATTACAACAGGCACGGAATTTTGAAAATGATTAGATAGTTTTAATTTGCAGATGTTTGTATCGATAGCTTAACCAAAATGTTATGAAATTTTAAAAAGGGAATACATCTACCATATTAACGTTAGACTTTCTGTTGGCCACTCTGCTAACAGTTTTGCCAAAAGTTTTGCTAAATAGTTTGTCAAAAACAAAATAAGATGTTTTAAGCGGAAAACAAGCCAAAAACTACTGAGGTTTTAAATATATTAAAAAATTATAGGACAGTTTTTTTAATCAGTGGTCTAGTCCTCCCGCTGTGAAGTCTAAAAATCAATTAAGTCTCTTAAGCAGATGCACATACGGCCGTCCCAGCGCGTCGTCTTGCATTCGTTTTTGCAGGATCGTGAGCCACACAAACTTGCTTACGTTATGCGTGTGCCGATTGCGCTCCAAAAGAATTTTCTGCCCTATACCATCTACTCACGATTTTTGGAAAATGAGAGGATGCCCGTTAATGAATTAGACCCAAAAGTAGGCAATGGAATATTTGATGTTTAAAAAAAAATGATTCACGCGGGCTATCGAGTTTGGAGTTAGCGATAGGTGTTGAAAACGATAGTTGTGTGCGCGAAACAGCTGTCTGAACTGCGGCTAGAAATCTGGCGCTGCAGATCAAGCATTGCACGGTAAAAAAATAAATCTAGATTTCCCGCTGCCCGCTGTTTTGAAAGTGTCCCGCTAAAGAACATTAAAAAAAGCCAGTTTTGACGAAAAAAAGCCGACCTGGCAACACTGCTGCCAAAACGAAAGTTGTATTAGTTGTTTTATCAGAGAAATAATTAAAGCTAAAATAAAAGTAAATACTTCCAAATATCGTGGGTGCCAAAAAATATCGAAAAGTAATAAGCGCGAGTTATATATAAACAGTAGTTATGGCAACGCTACCGCCGCGCAAGAATCAGACGCCAACTCGCATCTGTAGCAACATGAAACCCCACCTGACACCGCTGCAGACGTTATTGCAAATGGGCTTCCAAAAGCATAGGGCGTATGTATTATTATAGCAAAAGCAGTTTAATCCACACATATCTATAGCTTTTTTAAGGAATGGAAAATAAATGAGACGCCTAACCCGCGTCTGACAGTGACAACCAGCGCAGAAGCATTTATTGATTTTATTTTTACATACGACAACTCCCTTATCTCACTGTAGTGAAAAGGCTCTGGCATCTACCGGCAACAGAGGTGTGCAAATAGCTTCCGATTGGCTTTTGGCCCACGTTAACGATGCCACCTTGGACGAGTGTGCGCCACGTGAATATATTATATATGCATGCCCAACTGGGCCTTTCCTGCAGCAGCTAGAAGAGTTTTGGTCCAAGTCCCGCCAGATGTGTGGATGGAATGGAGCCCATAATTATGTGCCGCACATCACGCTAGTCTCCTTTTTTAAGGTAAGCAAGAGTTCGGCCTCTCATAGGTTGTTATAACTGTTTGCCTTTTTTCTTTTATTTTTAGGCTCCCGACGAGTGTTCGCTGCAGCTGTCTAAAGCTCTTAAGCAGGTCGTGGACATGACTGGAGCATTACTGGATCGACCAATCAAATTGGAGCCATATATGAGCCAAAACTTTATGGGATTCTTTGTGGCCGAAGAGGATGCCAACTATTTAAAGCGCCTGGCTTTGCAATATGTCAAGGAGGTGTCCAATTCAAGTATGCCCCTGCCACTGATTGCAATTTTATTATTGGTTGCAGTTTCCAGTTGCAGTTGCACTGTGTTTTGGGTTTCTTTTTGCACCATTTATCTGGTTAATTTTGGTATGGCGTGGCTTACGGTTTCGTTTTCTTCCTATCTCTCTGCCTGCACTCACTAATCGTTGGCAATGGACTCCACTTTATGGTAACGGAGAACAGTTATAAGCGATACTTACGAGCAGCTGGATGCCATTGTGGCCTGCTTTCCCTGGTGTGGAGCAGTATCCTCAGGCACTCGCTGCATTCCACGCAGCAGTCGATGTAAGCAACAAGTCAAGAATTAAGAGAACATCCCTCCAATCAAGTTCAACTGAATCATATACCATAATACACAAAACTAACCGTTCATTCATTGCAGTAGATTCCCATAATTCTGTTTACCTTAGTTGCATGCATAACGTTATCGTACTGTAGTGTATTGGCTTATCTTTATTGATTTCGTGACGTGACCACTTTGACAAATTTTCTGATACTCATTACCACCGTGACATGGCATATTTACTCGTATAG
This sequence comes from Zaprionus ghesquierei, assembly GCA_018904095.1. Taxonomy (NCBI): domain Eukaryota; kingdom Metazoa; phylum Arthropoda; class Insecta; order Diptera; family Drosophilidae; genus Zaprionus; species Zaprionus ghesquierei. The sequence continues at coordinate 4,067,672 of JAEIGP010000676.1, forward strand.
TCTACATGTGCATAAATACTAGAGTAGAGGCGCATTCTATGTTCAGTCATCAATCGACTTGCATATCGTTTGGTCTACTAATAGACTCTTTTACCTGTAGCAATCTCACTCGAGCCACACGTTAAGAGCCTGCACCTGACGCTCGCATATCAGTTCCCGCAGGCACAATTCAATGCACTGAAATCACTTGTGGAAACGCTTGACGCCAGCTGTGCATCCAATTGGGAGCTGCGTTTATATTCCCGCGATCCGCGACTCGCCACAAAACAAGTTAGCACCGCAAAATTTTAAAGTTTATACATAGTTTACCTAAATTGTTTTTGTTTGTAGGTTCAAAAAGTTGTTTACCCCCATAATCCTCACGAAACAGATGAGCTTGAGCTACGCATTGGGGACTATATCTACTTGAATAGTGAAGGGGTTGATAGCTCCAGTGACGGTTGGGCAGAGGGCATATCTTGGCTCACTGGAAGTACTGGGCATTTACCTGTGAATTATACAGAACGCACGGCCGAATCAGATGCTTGGACTCTGCATCGTGTAGTGCAGCTTTCAAAGAGCGTAGCATCATCCCTTAACTCAGCTGAAGATTTAGATATTGTAGACGGTCGCAGCATATCAACAGAGCCCGAAGATCGTCAGCGTGAACTGCAACAAAGTAAGTTTTTACACATCTAGTGTTCTTTTATACTTATGCCCTACACCCTTTTAGGTACCCAACATCCCGAGATCATTGAGGGTTCTTCATTTGAGGAGTCGGAACAAAGCGTTGAAAAATACTTACGCCAAACTTTGCAGCCTTGCTTAGAACTTCCCTCGCTGCAGCTGCTGAACAACCACAATTTGGCACACCAGCATAATCCAAACACGCCAACAATTGAGATAACTGCCAATATGTCTTCCTGTTCCACAACTAATTCAGTATCAAAGAACGTTGACGAGATAATGGTGGAGCCACCGCCCATTCAGGCACCAAGACCTGACGACACGCTAAGTGTGCACTCGGACCATGATCAGCTGACGCAGCCAAGCTTGTTGGAAGCAGCACATACCAAGAATCGCAAGGTGTACATTATGCGGCACGGTGAGCGTGTCGACTTCACATTTGGCACTTGGATACCCTATTGCTTTGATGAGTTTGGAAACTATATGCGCAAGGATCTAAATATGCCCAAGGTTTTGCCCCATCGTAAAAATAGCCCCGATGGCTGGCAGAATGACTCGCCGCTGACCAATGTGGGTGTCTACCAGGCACGCCTAACCGGTGAAGCTCTACTGGAGGCGCAGGTTCAATTCGATCATGTATACTGTTCGCCATCCTATCGATGTGTGCAGACCTGTACCAGTGCCCTGGAAGGCCTCCAAATGAGCGGAAAACATAAGATAAAATTAGAGCCAGGTCTATTTGAATGGATGGCTTGGTATCCCAGTGGAGTACCCGATTGGCTGAGCAGTAGCGAGCTCATCGATGCAAAATTTGATATTGACTTAAACTATGTGCCTGTGCAACCGGCCACGGACTTGACGGTTCATTTAAAGGAATCCACCGAGCAGTTTTATACACGCAATCATGAAGTGCTCTTGCAGCTGCTCGAGGCAACCAGTAAGTAGCGCAAATATACATAATGATCTAATCAATCATCAACTCTATACTGCAGCTGGGAATCTTCTTATCGTGGCGCACGCCACCACGCTAGACACCTGCTCGCGACAGCTGACAGGCGGAGCACCGCGCAACACAAGCGAATTACGGCAGGTTATCCACAAAATCCCCTACTGCAGTTTGGCTACTGTAGAGCAGGTTGATGGTGTCTGGAAACTGGTCGAGCCCGAGTGCCTGCCTGTAACTCACTCGAAAAACCCGCGTTTCGAGTGGAATGCATTGTCGACCACCTAGTGCCCGTGCTTGGAGCAGTTTCTCTGCACGCATTGAGACTGATAAAAAACATATTCATTTTACAGCCGACCAAACACAGAATAACACACACACATATGCATAACACACATACATACATATACGTAATTTGTTAAGTTTTCCAACAATTGTGTAGATTTTCTGTTACTCCTATATACGCTTATTGCCTTTGCAAACCGCAATTTATTTATGCTACAGTTGTTCTTAATTTGCTTAAACATACAACATATATATACTGCATATATATATAAAAATAAAATATTATGCAGCTGCAGCTGAAAGAGACCTTCTTGGCTCTATGTTTTCATACGTTTTATAATCAACTATATGCTGCAGTTAACATGTTGCCAACAATAATTACATACATATTACATATATACAAAAAACTATATATATTTCAGCAGCAAATCGTTATAACATTCAAGCGCATTTAAAGCAATGTTAGACATTTATATGCTTAAGAATTTTATAGATATATTAATCAAAAAATAGACCTGTTTTGAGTAATTAGTTTCAACTATAATACTATTCATTGTTTAACAGCTCTATACCGCTCTTCCTATTATTACGTACTAATTAAAGAGCCGCTCTTAGCCTTATGCATCAGCAAGTTTTTGCTGGTTTAGTTTTACCTTAGTCTGGCCCGTTGGCTTGCTTAGCACTATATATACTCTACTTTAGTCTTGTTTAGCCTTGGCGAAGCTCCGTTCAAATTCACTACATACAAACATATATTTATGAAAAGAATAAATAAAAATCTGAGACACGCTCTAACAGTAGAAATAACTACAGCCACGTTTGCAGTTCTTACTTTGGGTGGGTGCAGGAGAAGATCATCAAAAGAATGAATAAATCACAATGCTCCAGGTTAATTTGTATTCATCTGCATATGGACTAAGCTCTCTGAAAAAAATGCTTTAAACGAAACCATGGTAAAGTTCACATTAATTTACGCGGCTCTACAGAAAAAAGCCAGCATTTTATTTATTGCGCATGAATTAGTACGGTAATTTGTTATAATTGTTAAAACTATTAAATATATAATTGTTGAACTATTTAGTTGAATTATAATTTGTATTATCTGTAATATGTTTATAGATGTAGATTTACATAAATACATACATACATATGCTTTATTAGTTGTCATTTCTGTTGTATTGTTTTGTTTTTTATAGTTTGTAGTAAAAACCAGCATGGTTATAATTAACGAACTTAAAATAAAAAGTTGGTGGCTCTCGAAATTAATTATTTGTATTTAGTTAGTTTATAAAAATGTTTATTTCTTGTCTGTAGCTGAAGGAAAGGTTAAGTATATTAAGCTTTTATTGTAGTTATTGTTGTAGAACAAAAAGTACTTTAAATAACTTTCACTCTCTGTAACATGTCATCGTCCAGAGAAGTGACAAAATATATTTTTAGCATGATATATGTAATGATAAAAACTAAAACTGGCGATATAAGCTGACGGGCAACCATCAAATTGTTGCTATTAAGTTAAAAGAGCTCGTCAGGAATAGGGAAAGCCATTCCCGAACATTCCTAAACCCTGGGTTAACTCAATGGCCAGCAGTAGCAGGAGCAAGACGAAAACTACGCCTGCTCGCAGCCAGGATCATTGCTCCGACGCTTGATTATCTAATTGTTAGCACTGCACTTTGCCGAACTGAACACCGCGACGTTCCAAATGCTCACGATACTCTTTGTAATGCATCTGAATCTCCTGCGAGCGATAGCGGGTGAGCTTAATCGATTTGCGCAACTCCTGAGTGATAACAGCACGATAACCACCTTTGCGCAACAACGAATCAATGGTTTGCACTTGATCCCAGCCCTGTTCAGTGGCCACCTGCGGTAGATAGGTGGCCGTACGCTTTAATCCGCGCTCAGTCAAAAACTCGATCCGGATACCATGCACGCCCAACTGCCAGTCTAGATGTCCCTGCGCCTCCTCAAAGTTTTGCAATATGGATACGGAGACAGTAAGCCTGGGCAGCTCATCACGCGAGATGGGCGCAAAACGCGAGTCCTTAAATGCGCTGGTAAGAGCATATTCACGGAGTCCATTGTGCAACTCCATTGCACTAAAGGTCCCAATACAACCACGCAAACGCTTATCGCGACCAATTTTCCAGGTTACAAACAACGGGTAAGCGTCGTTGCTAAACATTGGCGTGCCTGGCCCATCAATGTTGTTCAGCTCGCAGTCGAGCACCTCAAAGCAAAACAGACACATATCCGGAACGGCAACACTATCCAACGGCTTTATTCGAATGCCATGACCATTCATATAGTGTTGAGAGTAGTGCACGGGCTGCTGCTGATGGTAATCCTCGTGCCTCTCGTCACCATTGCTATTGGAATGCTGCGGCTGTTGTTGCTGCTGCTGGTAGTTATTATGGTGTTGCTGGTGGTTATTATAATGGGAATTGGACATTTCTGCTGCTCTTGTTGCTACGTTTGTAAAGATTAACTCTACCGGTAATTACGATATTTATATATCTTTATGTCTCTTTATATAGCTAATGGCAGTGCACGTTGATAATCTAGGTTCAATTAACATAAGAGAACAACAAATAACGAAAACAAGTCCTAATAAAAGTCACTTCTCTAGCATGTACAAATTAAACGCCAGCCAAGCGTATCTCGTCCAATGTTTTGGGTACTGAAAATTAATAATATTATAGTATAGTAGCATTGGGATCACTTCTGTGTAAAGGAATGTCGCTGTGGACCGAAGGAAGCACGTGTTGGCTTACCTTGACAAAATGTCACTGGCCCCCTGCTTTGGTCTGCTTCTGCGTGCGCACTCAAACACAGCTGAAACAGCTCTTTCTTCCTTTTCTTCTGCTACAATGCGATGCTCACATTCATTGGTATGCACCTTTGTCTTCGTCTTCGTCTTTGTTGCTGCTGCTGTTGTTCGCTTCCGGACATTGGCTCTTGCTCTGCTACTGCTTGGCTGCCGTTTTGTATGCTAGATAGCCATAGTTTATAAACACAACATTGATTTGCAGCTATTTGTGCTTCACCTTCCCTTTTCGTCGTTCTTCTCTCCTATTACTGTGGGGTGTTAAATTTATTTTCAATAATTTATAATTGATATGAATTTGTTCACCTTTCTGTATCGCAATAGCTTACTGCAATCTCATTGCGTTATCTGTGTGGAAGACGGGAGAGAGAAGAGAAAGTAATGCAATTCTTGTTTTCCAATTCGTTTCGTTTTCACTATCTTTTTAATTGCTCTTTGTTCACACTTCATTTGCATTTAACACACACTGAGAAGCGCACACAGACGAACAACATGTTACACAAGTTCTAAGACCTGCCATTATAGCTTTTGATGCAATCTTTTGAATTTATTGCGACATTTTTAAATTCAAATTACCTTTTTGTGAGATCTGATTAAATGTAAACAAATTTAACAATTTTTGACGATTTTAAGAGCAGTGTTGCGCAATGACCAAAGATGACCTAAAAAAGTGCAATTCAATAAAAATACCAATGCATTAGGGTTGTCAACAGGTTGCAGAAATAAGCCTTTTTTGCAGAATAAACCATTAATAGTAAAAAGGTCTGTTTAAGTAAAGTGTAAGTTTAATATCAAGGGGTACAGTTCGAAATTTCCTAAAACAGCATTTAAAAAAAATAAAAGTCAGTAAAACAATATGCTAAAAAAATTGTATTGCTATTATTTTGCAGTTTTTCTGTATATATGGACAGCCCTGTTGGGGTCTAACTGAACCAAAATTAAAGTTGTCGTATTTTGTTTATTTTAGAGATTACTTAAAATTCAGTTTAAGCTTGTTTGTTTGCTTGAATCTCATTCGTTGGTTTGCATCACGTTTATTGTAGTATTCAAACTCTGTATTCAAAAATAAGACTCAAAGGAACTTAGTTCGTTCGTTCACTTTACGGCTTAGTTCAAGCGAGCTCCGAAATGAACTGAGCTGAACGATACAACTCTTAGCCAAACACGAACAAATAAAATAAGGAAAAAGTATTAATAAATTAAGTGCAACAAAATGGCTTTAGCAAATGTTCTTTTGCTTAGTCAAATATCAGGGCATGTCCTACTGTTCATACTATCGTTGTGCATTGTTTTACCTTTGTCTATAAATCTAAATCAATTTTGGTATGTATGCAACGACGTAGTATTTTTTAACTCATTGATAGAATAACATGACTAATAAATAACAAACATTCCATTCACAGTGGACACTGCCTTCTGTTCACAACGGGAAAATGGCGAGAGGAGGACGGAATGTTCGATGTACATTGGGCCTCCAATGGCTTCTGTACTTTTCCCCTGGTGACAGGCGTCTTCCTGCTGATTATCTCTGTGGTGCAGATCTATCGGTTAGTAATTCTTTTAAATTCCCTCAATTTCTATATTTACTTAAAAGATTATCATTTTTAGGTATGTCCGTATGAAGGAGGAAGAATCTTTTATTGCGCTCTTCATTGACGTTGTGCTTGGAATTTGGATGTTGGCCATGTCAATTCTATCCGCAATATTCATTACTTTGGGATTCATTGTCTGGTGCGACGGAATGACACAGCGTTTTCCATCATGCGAGACTTCGGCTGGTCAAAATATAATACGAGGCGATACGGAAAAGATAAACACTTCGGGATTCTACATTGAAATGGGCACCACCCAGGTAGATGGCATACAGAAATTGCTTTATTTTTAAGATTAACTAAACTTTCTTTCCTGCATTTAACAGTTTGGCGCCTGGGGAGCATTTGCCATCTCGGTGGGTATCGGAGTCATCGCATTGCTGAAACTGATTCATAACCACCAGGTGCGCAACATTAAGGTGTCCATGTATCTGGAACGACAACGCTTGGTTAATCAGCAACAGTACGATGGGCGTTCGACACCGCCCTTGCAGGCATCGGCTGGATCTTCCGACACAGATCAGAACAAATAGTTAGAGTGCACGCCGAGTCAGCAGTTTGTTATTCTTTATGTTTTTCTTATTATTTGCATAATAATCATATTATGCCATTTAACCTTCGTTCTCATTATAACGATGGAGACGCGGCAGCATGCGTTAAATATCTAGTGCAATTGTAACCCACTGATGAATGCACTGTAACTGTAGCTATCATACTCATAAGTTCTTTACGTGATATATATATATATATATATAATTAATCGTGTATTCCAATTATTCAATAAATTGTATTACTTACGTTCGATATCGATACTTTGAAAGACAGGGCAAAGATTTAACAATGCGTGTTAAAGTCTGGAAAATAACTTTACAGTGTGCACGCATCTTGCTCGGCTTGTGCATTGTCTTTTCAGTATTTCGCCTATGCCCTTTGTTGTACTTACCTTCATTTAAATTTGGAAACAAGAAAAAAAAAACACATTCTGAAATTCTGTTATGTCAGTTACATTTATTTTGCAGTTATTTCCGTTTCATATCTGTTTTTTAATGTTGCAAGAATTTGTCCTTCTGTCAAACGGATTTAGGTTTGGATTTGCATTTCAACAAAATGTTCTTTAAAGACTTTAAAGCGATGCCCAATGTACATTATAAATTCCGTATTTGCTTGCTTAGTCTGTTTAACAATTTCCTCAGGATCTTCGAATTTCGTTTGACAAACTTCGCGTTCTCAATATAGTAAGTACATTAAAATAACATGCTTATTTCTTTTCATATCATTTCATTATCATATTTGTCATTTCTTTCATCTCCTTTGCCTCTGCATAAAGTTTAATTTAATGTGGAGCAAAAATGGTGGCATTTTACTTTGGTTTAGAGAAAAATAGTTACTTGTACATTAATGTATGGGTTTTGTTCGGTTCTCGCGTTTATGAAACAAATTTGTAGTTGGCTCTCAAATGTTATCAGTTTTGTTTTTTGTTTTTGTGTTTTGTGTTTTTTTTTTCATAATTTTGGTTTTTGCTTATAATTAACACTACATCAATATATGTACTATAATTAGTATTTTTAGTTGTTTGTTTTTTGTTCTTTTCTGTTTTAAATTTTTTTTTTTGGATTTTCTCTTTTTTCTGTTGGTAATTATGTTTTGGATTTCTTTGAATAGCATATTATAGTAATCTTTCTGTTTTTTGTTTTTTTTTTACTTACACTAATTTTTTGGTTTTTTTCTTTTCAATTTAATACATTTAAAAAACATAACAAAATTTCTTTGGGAAAAATTTGTGTTGTTTTGCTTGCAGTGTATTCTTGTACGAAACAAGGTAAAAAACTCAAATCACCTGCGAGCTGCAATTTATATGCGAGTGGCTAATCGGTTTGAATTCGACAAATGCCCCTTCGAATTCAAATGGGTCGCGATACGAAGCACGCCAGCGCTGGCCAGAGGGCTACGCAATGTACTAGGATAGATGGATTTCTCCGAATAGTCAATTAATTGTAATAGCCAAATAATTGTAATGAATAATTCAAGAAATTATTCGTTTTAGAATTTTGGTTTTCAACGAGGACAAAATGCTTGGCGCGCATTTGTATTTTTTGAGTGTTTGTTGGATTATTCCATTGCATAGCCGACTGGGGAAATGGCCCTGTGTGCGTGATCGCTGGGAGAGTCACGGAAATCGTGTGTTCCGATTAACCGCAAGCATTGAGCCCCTTAATAGCAGCCAGACAAGGTGATTTGCTGAACCGAAAATCATGTTAAGCTTTATATAGTATAGTTGAGGATAGACGGTAGGATCGGGTGTCTCTCATTTTGAACAAAATGTGTGTGTGTGTGAATTTCGTGTAATGCCATAGTGTTGGGAAACGTCGACGCTGTTATGCGATTTCCGTGCTTGCATAACAGACCATGGAAATGCGGGGTATAAAACTGTGTTTTCGTGTATGTGTTTGACTTTCTTTGTTGCTGTTCGTGTGTATGTGTTGTCCAAGTGTCTCTTTGTGTGTGTGTGTGTGAGGTGTCTGTTTCTGGTTAGTGTTGGCTGGGGCAACGGCAAGTGTTCCGCGTAGAAAACCATAGAGCGTTGCATTGGTGCCCTATGGAACCAGATATTCGCACTTGCAATTGCCCCACTCTGTGCAGTGTAGTAGGGATGGAACAAATGGGCGTGCGAATATCCGTATTTGCAGACCACGTCCATTCGCTTCATCCCAGACGCCAGCACGATCACACAATTCGCATGATCGGCGGTGTCTTGTGTCTAACCAAAACTCATAATGTAAATTAGCTATAAAAATTTCATTCAAAATTGTTTTCTTTATAAGCGTTTTGAAGTTTGAAATTGTAGTTTTCGGGTTTGTTTGGTATTTTCTTTTTATTTTTTAATTTTCATTTTTTTTTCCATTTTCATTTTCATTTCATTTTTTTGTTTTTTGGCGGATTCCAAGATCCAAAAATGTTCTTTTAGACAAATGCACGTGAAATACTTACTAGCCCTAAACTGACCGACCGATCGATTTAACCATCGATTGACCGCCTAATCGATCGATCGATCGACTGACTGACAGAGTTACAGTCAGGGTTTAGGCACATTGTTTTCTTCCGTAAGAAAATGCATTCGTTAACATTTCATAATTAAACGCACAACAACGGAGAAAATTCATACCAATTGCACGATCCAATTTTTTTTCGATTTCATTCTAAATTCCAGTTTTTTTCTATTCGTTTTTTTTTGTTTTTGTGCGTCTTGCAGATATGCTCGGCATAGTAAAGAGCAAGCGCTACTTCCCAAATTTATAAAGACCCGATTTCGATTTGTCGACGGGTTTGTTGCGAATTGTTGCGTCCCAATTGGTTAAACTTTTTGACTTACTATGCAATTTGCAGCGCGAAGCTTCGTACGAATTTTCTCGCATTTGTTGTACCATTTTGTTGTTGTTGTTTTTCTTTGTTCTGTTTTGTTTATTTTGTTACTTTGCCGTGGGTGTTTTAGCCGTGCAGCGCGTTTACAGCACGACGAGCTCCTAATTTGGTATTTAATTTGTGCTTGTCACATTAGGGTTATGTTTCTCTTCTGTTTCTTGTACTCCTCTTCTTCTTTTCTCTTTCACCCCGAATAGGTGTCAACAAACAATTCATAACAATTCAATTTCAATTTTGTACTATTTTCTGTTGTTTCGCTTGGTTTTCTTTTTTTTTTGTTTTGTTTAGTACTCTCATTTGTAACGGTATCACTAATCTGTTTCATTTTCTGCATTTTAATACTTAGGAACAAAACGATAAGGAACATAATTAAACTTGAATTTCATACAACATTTGCCAGACTATTGTTGAGTGTGTGTGTGAAATAAAACATTGGATTCTTACGCCATACCGTATCGGATACATACGAGTTGAGTATATATGCGATATAATACTAGTTTATGCGTACGTTGCAGTAATAGTAGTAGTAATAGTAGTAGTAGTAGTTGTTCTTGTTGTAATAGTAGTAATAGTAGTAGTTGTATTTTGGTTTTAGTATAGCTCTGGTTTTAGTTGTTCTTGTTCTTGCTTGTTGTTGTTGATCTATTATCGAGTATAGTATAAGTTGTTTTTGCTGTTCGCCTTAACAGCGCCGAGCGGTTTGAGTTTAACGTACTTATTTCAGACATTTGTACATATGACGTCACAATGACAAGGGCATCATCTCGCATACACACACACGCGCACACGCACATTCATACCAATCCTGCTTTCACGCACGCATACATACAATATGGTAAAAGAGTTAATTTTGATTTAAGCTTTTGATTTGAGTTCGATATCCGACTGTGACGGGAATGGCTGTGACTGTGACTCTGGCTGTTGTGACAGTGACTTTAATTGTGACTCGCGAATGAGTTGTTGTTGTTGCTATTATGTTGTGGATGTGGCTGGTTGTTGTTGTGGTTGTCTTGGATGCTGCAATTAGCACGTTAAATCAGACGCTCGCTATACCATATTCAGAAGTCCGTATTATTCGGTCCTGCATCCGCTTCGGCGGCATCGCCCACCTCGCCCACGCTGGGTGGCAACGCCAACGAAAGTTGAGGCGTTGCCGAGCCGGCGACAAGCATTGTTGGCTCCGTGTTGCGGCGCTTCATTTTGAGTTTGTTCTTTTTCAACATGGTGGCCTATATGAGTGGCGATCGATTAATCGATAAGTTGTTAATCGATGTTGTTCATTTCGATTTGAAACGGGTTAGGTTGCAATGTAAACGAAGCGTCCGGTGCATTAGTTAGTTGTAATTGTAATTTGATGTTGTTTTAATTGTATCAAGTTTCAATATAATTATATTTAATATGTTATTAAAATATATAGAGAGAAAGAGATAGACAGAGAGAGAGAAAGAGAAATAGAGAGAGTAAGAGTTAACTTAAATTAAAGTAGGTTTACTTTTGATTTCTTCCAGTATATTGCAGAACTAAAAGTATTGACTGAATCAAATGATATAATTGGTGTAAATCAAGCAAAATGCAAATCGAAATTAAATAAATAACAGTTTTGAGAATAATTGAATTTTCTTGCTTGTATGTGATTGAAGTGAGTTTACTTGTTGATGTAGCTTGTTTTTGCACACTCTCTAAGCGCATTCAAAATAAAGGCGAAAGCAACAAAAACCATAGTACACAAATCATAGACAGCTTAAAAGGGCTCTGTGGTGTGGTAAGTAAGGTGTGGTGAATTCTGATGTGTGTGTGTGTGATCAAGTTTAACAGCTACTGTTACAGTTTGAGAAGCGGTGGTCACAGTTGTTAGTTTTTGTTGCTGTTCTTGATGCTCTGTGTGCCCTGGTGTTTTTGAGGGTGGGCAAATCGGGTGGTTCAGAGTTTCATGTTTAGATAATATATTTCTACAACAAGTTTTTACATTTTCTGTTAGTACTTTTCAGTGACCAATTTTGGTATTTTTATAAACTTTAAGGTTTTTTTTTTTGTTTCCTTTTTCATTTTTCTATATTTTGTTGTATAGATTACGTGTAGGTTTGTTTCAAGACTAACTGTGTTTGATTCTCTATGGGTTTTGAGCTGACAATAAGGTTGCATTATTATTTTCCTAGTTCTATTTCTATACGTATGTATTCTTTCGGTCTATGGGAAAAAACAGGAGAACCAATATCGCAGGCCGGATGCGTATGCCGAGGCCATGCTCTATGTGCTGCCAAAGGGCAGCGGAGGTGGCACTGAGACATCCTTGTCGCCATTTTCGGCTGTTTGCTGTTGTTGTTGCTGTAGATGAATCTGCTGCTGTTGCTGCTGTTGTTGCTGCTGCTGCTGCTGAAGTTGCTGCAGAGACTGTTGCGACTGTTGTTGTTGTTGTTGTTGTTGGGGTGCGTTCTGCACTGTGAGGCTGAGAACCGCAGGTGAGATATGCGGCTCCGTTAGACGTCGCTTACTTTTCGTTTTCTTCAGCATGGTGGCCTGAATGTAGCATAAAACACACAGAGTCAAAGGCGACACATACACACACATACAAATAAGGGCAAACATTCCATCCGCAATAACACACATAAACGGTAACAATTCAGGAATATCCCTTAACATTTATAATCAGTTCGGGCATTCTTACTGATTACCTTGTAAAAAACATGAAAACTAACGGGAATGTAGGGTTATCTTCGATGTGCCGAAGCAGTTTTATGTTTGTTTAAGTTTGTTTAAGAATTTTCTAAATTTCGAATAATTTTAATTGGCTTGGAAATTGAAAATCGTCAGTTTCATATATATCATTTAGTACACAAATAGGGAATACTATGTATATACACGGGTTTTCTTGGTTCAGGGTTAAAGGTGCTCTATTTGAATATGGAGAAAATATCAACCATACACACACACAGTAACAGTGACAGTGATGTCGGATTGCACATTGGACAAAGACTGTTATCGATAACTCAATCAACGATTTGGCATATAAATAAATAGGACATTAAACACATGTAGCATAAAATACGTAATCAGTTATCGATCGCAAAGTTTTGCATTTTATTTTGGACTTGGGACGTGGTGGCTTGGTTGGTTGCATGCACATTTTTTTTACAAAACAAATACACACAGTTTCAATTATTCGATAAATATTAAAAGGTTATCGAACTACTTTACATCAAATTAATCGAACAAATCATTTGTTAAGTCATATTTTCTTGATTTCTAAAACAATCTATATCTAGTCATTCGAAAGTGTAACACCAGCAACATATCTTTTTGTTATCCTTGTAGGTATGTATAGTATAAATCTTTAATTTCCTAGTCTCTGTTAATCGAAGTAATATTTATCTTTTAAAAGTTTACAACATTTAAATTGGACGCACGTTCAGACAAATTGGATTTCTTAAAAATCCAGAAACTGAATTAGACTATCTAAAGTCGCAATGTACTTTAGTAATCTCACATATTACTGTGCTTGTACGGTTGGTGTTCGGTACTCATTGTATAATGGTTTGTTAAGTTTGATCTATGGATTCGAGCTTTAAAAGGTGTACAATCAGAAAGAAACGTATGCAGAAACTGTAGGGGAACCAAAAAAAGGAAATCGAAAAGCGCAGAGATCGGTAAACGATGATCAATGATCAGATCAGTGCTATGTGGAGAATTTTCTTTGAACTTAACTGTAGTATATACAAAATCGAAAAGTGAATTATTATAATCAAAAATAATATATTAAGAAGCATATAATAAGAGCATGCGAATTAACTGAACCTCAGAATCATGCAGACCTAACTTAAGTTTGTGCAAGGAATCGAAAGATTAAGATCATGAACTTACCTTCAAAGCGGATTTGAGGACTACAACATCGCCAGGACTTTGGATCCATGGCTCGCCGTCGACCTGAACGGGCATGTCGGTGTTTAGGTGTATTTTAATGTGGCCACCCTGTAGGCGAATAATGAAGAGAAAGTAAAAAAAATGGAATTTATAGATCGTAAAAGATAAACTGACCTGTGCAATACGCATAGCAGTGCGAATGCCCGACTGTATCTGTCCCAGATGCACGACACCTGTAACGCCCACCACCTCCAACATGCCGTCATAGTGATTTGGCGTACTAAACTGATCATCCTTGTCGGGACCCCAGGGATTGGCACCGCTACCCCAGCTGGAAAACAGGAAGTAAAAGAGCATTGGTTAAGCTCAGTTCTTATACTGATAATATCCGCACTTACCTTAATATATTCAAGATGATGATACCATCAACCGGCGGCAGGTCGACCACTTTGCCATCGACCTCAAGTCGCAGCTCCTTCTGCAAGTCCTTAACTGTCTTGCGTCCGACAATCTTACGCAATCCCATTTTGACGTAGTATCCCTTGTTGCGCAGTCGCGAATTGAACTGATTGGGATTCTCCTCGCGTGCATTGTGGAAGTCCAGACAGAGATCAGCATCGATGCCAATGCCAAAGTAGTTGTTCATTACAAAGATCTGTGAGTTGTCCTCGTTTTGTGCGCCACCTGCATCGATTTATCGATTGAGTATGGGTTAAATCGTTCGTTCCCTTTTTTAAGGGGAACAACACACACAGAGACACACTAAACGCACAAACATCGAAACATGACACCAAACATTGATTGAATTTACATTATTTACATCGAGATTGTATATCGATAACACATACGTCAAACGATTTTGCGTCGATTTACCGATATCACAACCAGCTGCCATGTGACTTGATTGTATACATTACCTGATCTTCGATGGATCACAAGCGGAATTAACAACAACAACAACTAGGGATCGATGCATGCAGTTTATAGATAGTGTGTATTTCGATAACATACTACACACATCGAAACTAACAGCATTTATCATCAGCTACCAAACTTTTCGGTTGGGGATTTTGAAGCAAAACTACTCAGGTTTTTTTTTTTGTTATATACTTAGGATTGGGACTCGGTTATATTAATATTTTGCTGGTTTTATTTATCTTTTACTAGGAATTATCGGTTAATCGATGTCAATAGGCTAAAACTATTTCCACAATAGATTAAGTGAGAGAAATTAAAAATCTTAAATAGCCCCCAAATGTATTCACAATAGCAGCATTAAAGACCCCAAAAAGTATGCTATAGTTTCATATAATGTCCAACCAATTGAATCTATTGCAGAAATAACTTGATATGCCGATAGATTAACAACTAGGTAAGTATCGTAAGCTTGATCGATAATGTTACAGCAATACAGCAAGAGCACAAATAAAATTACAACGAGAAGCGAACCCCCGTGGAAGATTAGGTCTTTACAAGGAGATCTTTTACGAGACTTGGGTAGGAGAGGGCAAGGAGGAACGGGGGACATTAGATAAATTAGACAGTGAAACGTATAAAAAGAATAAAGAATTTTGAAACATCAAATGACCTGATATATCACTCGATGTCAGAGCCGGTAATTGATGATGCTGATTCGTTTGTTGCGATAGATGTGCTTGGTGAGCCTTCTTCTTCTTACCGGTTGTTTGTGAGGGCGCCTTCATGGCGGGCTCTTCGGGCTTATCTTCCGGATGGAAGACAACGGTCCAACGATCCAATCGTATCTCCTCGGCCTCAATGACATCGCGCAGCATGTTGAGGGGATCCTCGCCACCGGTGTAGCCGGAGCCCCAACAAAGGACGCGTGCCAGATCGTTGCCTGGCAAGAAGGGCGTTGGCTTAAGAAAACGGGGCAAACAGGTACACGAAAGGCAATTGGCTACGGTACTCACCTGTACCCAGTGGTACTATGGCACACGGTGGGCTAGAACATTCCGAGTCTTGGCCAACATTATCCAGGCACTGCAGTACCCAGCCAATGGTGCCATCGCCGCCGCACACCAGGATCTTGTAGTTGGTAATTTGGCGAAATACGTAGAGGCTGCAGGAAAATGAAGCGTATATAGGTACGCCGACTAACTATTAGTTGAGCCATGGATCTTACCCTGGCAGAGGTCCTCCATTGTCCAAGTCAAAGACCTGGTACGGGTTCAGCAGTTTTCTAAAGCTCGATATTAACTCCAGACCTTGACAGCCGCCAGACTTAACGTTGACAAAGACTAGCAGGGGCCTCACATCCGAGGGCACCATGCTGGGCTCAATGTTCGGCAGCAGCAATACCAGCAGCTTCTTGTCCTCTATAATCGTTTCGCGCAGATTGTAAAAGGCTCGAACCTGCAAGCAGCGGAGAATCGTATGTCATTGGTAGCTTCAGGGACATCCTTGGGATTCCTAGGGTAGGGTGTTACTTACCGCCTTTTGAGAATCCTCAAAGGTGAGCACCACGGAACCATACTCATAGTAGATGGGTCCAATGCTGGTAAACTTGTTCTCATCGGTCACATATTTATTTAGAATCTGTTCGTAGTTGCGCTGCGAAAGTCCTGTGGGCAGGTTGCCCACAAAGAGTGCAATGTTTGGTCCATGGGGATCCTGTTTGTGTTGCATGTAGAAGCGCATCAGTTCCATTTGACGTATGGAATCATTGCCAAGTTGCTTCATAATATCCCACGGCCTTTCGTTCCACGAAAGGATGCGTTCGGTGACGCCACGATCGAGCAGCACCTCCGAGCATCTGTGGCGTAGATAAAAGAATAGAGTTAGAGTCGAGGGTAGGAAGAACAGCATGGAGTAGGGGATTACCTGTAGTCCTGTATCTGGTTATCTTGTAGTCCAAACTTGTCCAGTGCATCACGTATCAAATCCTTAATAACTGTTGTATTATCTACAGGAACACTGACATAGGGATCTTCCAGTGAGCATTGCAGCTTACCGGGATAGACGCGCACATGGCCCCTGTCCCGGTCGTGAAACCTGAGATACATGGCCGGTCGCTTGCCCTCTAAATGTGTTAGATTAAGCACTGGTGTCGGATCCTGAATGGGTGCATCCTCCAGCCCGGGGGCCGCATACAGATCCGTCAGATAGAAGGCCTTCGGATCGCGCGTTATGTGAAATGCACGCAATGCGGTGGTCAGTAGCTGTTCCAGCGTGTACGTGCGCTGCACGATGATTGCCCGGTATTGTTGGCGCCGGAATGAGTTGTTGCCGTCAAAGACCTTGATCATCTCTGTAAAAGGATCACAATGTGAGTTAATTTGATCTTGTGAACTGTGGAGAAACGGGACGGCTTACCTATATCCTTCTCTTCACGTTCCTTCTCCTTCTTCTCGCGATCCTTTTCCGACTTGTCTGATTTGTGGCCAGACGATTCGGGGCGATAGTGAGCCGAGGTGGATGAGCCACCACCACCACCACTGGTAGCAGCAGTTGCTCCTCCGCCACCGCCTCCACCACCGCCACCACTGCTGCTTCCGGCACCAGTGGCGCCGTGCGAGGATTCCCCCTTGCCCAGCGACTCCTCATCCTTGAAACGAGGCGCATCTCCGCTGCTGAATTCCTCCGATATGCTGCGTGCTAAACGATCGCAGATAAAGACAATCGATTATAAGCCATAACTCGAAGGATATTGAATTAACATGCATGTGTGTGTGTGTATGTGGGTGTATCTGTGAGATGCCTATGGTATATTTGCGTAGCTGTGAGTACATTACTTTTTGTTTGAGTTAGAAGGTTAGGGGTTAGTCACGTCTGATGATATAATGCAATGCGAAATGGTGCGATCGTATGGCAAGCGAAAGATTAGTAGGGTTAGTAACTGTAGTGTTAGTAGCGATTATCGAGTAGCGATTAGCGATTATCGAGTATCGAGTACTTAGTACTTGGTTAAACAAAGCGATTTGTTAGCTCAAGAAACACAGGAAACTATAAAAACGAAAAGGGAACCAAAACCGAAACCATAAACTAAACCGAAACCAAAGCCAATCAAAATCGACGGCAGTTGTTCTGGCAGTTGCTGTTAGCGAGAGAAAAAGAGAGACAAAAACAAAGAGAAAGATAGAAATATCCTAGTCACCTCTACGCTTCTGGTAGCGCGGCTTGCGCCAGCCAGCAGAGAGTCCACGTACGCGACGCAGCAACCGCCCGAGCACATGTCCCTGGGCGGAGCCATCTGCGTCGCTGGCACGTGATCGACTGCTGGCGCCGCCGTCACTAATATCGCCGGCATTATCATCGCCACTCAAACGATGGGGTCGATCGTCCAGATACAGATCGTCATACTCCACATCATCGTAGGCATCCGCATCGGCATCGGTGGCATCGAGTGGCAGACGATGCAGTGAGGGCAGCGTATGGAAATTATCATCATAGGGCAAAATGACACCATCCTCATCCTGTATGGTTATCTCAATGTTCTGTGACAGCCTGTCCAGGCTGTAGTTGCTCTTGGTGCCGCCGACAGCACCACCTTTGGGCGAGCGTTTCGAGCGACGACGCTGGAACAAGGCACGTCCATATTTCTTGTAACGCGACACGCCCGGCTCCTGGAACGATTTGCTACGTCCCACCGGCTGTACTGTTACATTGCCGGCCGGCGATGCCGAGGAGCAATCACTGGAATTGGGTGAGCTCACCGAACCGCCCTTGGTGTGCTTGGGCGCACTGAGTATGGTTTTTGGCTTGGGCTTGGCTTTCGGCAGAGCTCCAGTCTTTGGGTTGCGGCCAGCGAGCACGCTTAAGGCTTGTCCGGCTGCAGTCGGGGCTGTCGTACCCCTGACTGTGGCACCGGTGGCAGTGGAGGCAGTTGGGGCGGCTGCGGCAGTGCGTCGTTGCTGACCCGCTGATGTGTTAGATGTATTACTATTACTACTATTATAGCTAAGGTTGCTAATCAGATTCATGCTCGAGTCCAGGTCATCCGTATTGGTTAGCTCGCCACCCGTATCGGATGTCTCGTAGCAGCTTTCGCGCGTCGGCGCCGTCTCCAGTTCCACATCGCCGTGGTAATCCGTTTCACTGACATCGCGCGTCACACGACGCGTGCAGCGTTTGCGCAGCGAGATATCGCAATGATCGTACTCGTCGCTCAGCTCGCCGCCGCTTATATCACAGACACCGCCATCGACATCGACGTCAACATCGTCCACATCCACATCGTATTCCTCCTGTTCGCTCTGTGAGGCATCGCGTCGTCGTCGTTGCCGTCCACGCTGTGCGCCGTGTGCCAGCTTGCGAAAAAGACTGGTGTAGAGCAGGTGCAGCGAGGAGTTAGCCGATGGCGACTTTTGCAGTGCACCCAGTGGTGCCATGCTCGACACGGTCACAGTGGCTGTGGTTAACTGCATTCCACTGTCGAGTTCCGTTGCCGTATTGCATTGCTGCTCATCCTCATCCTCTTCCTGCTCATCCCGCTCCTCCTCCTCCTGATCCTGTTCCTGCTCTTGTTCGCCAGCATGCAGCGAACTACTTGTGCCCACTGTCAATGATGGCGTGGGTGAGACACACAGCGATATGGAGCCACATGAGGTGGGCGTGGGCGGCGTTGAAAGTAAAAAATGTTGTTTCGATTGCTCAAGGCGCTGTCTATGTAGTTCGAGCAGCTCTTTGAGACACAAAACCGCCGCATCGACCTCACCAGCCGCGGCCTCTCCACCGAGCTCCGGGCTGGCTGCCGCGGCATAATCAAAAACCAAAAAAGAAACGTTTAAGAAACAACACAAGATCAACTTAATAAAGAATAATAAATAAGAAACAATTGAAATTATAATAAAACCGATAAGTTATCGAAATGAAGCAAAAACGATAAAATAATCGCAGCTGCAAAAGTTTGCGAAAGTGTCTGTTGGTCTTTATGAGAAAGAATGAGTTGATAGAGTAGGAGCTGAGTTGAGTTGAGTTGAGTTGAGATGATCTTCCATGGAGTCTGAGAATATAGTACTATGGTAAATGTGCCACAACATCGATAGCTGATGCAGCTTGGTGATGAGTTTTGAGGTGAGTGTGTGTGAATGAACATGGCTCATTGTCGGTATTTGGGCCACGATTCGTCTGTGATTGAGGTTAAGTTTTTCCTTTTTTTTTTTCTTTTTTTTAAGAGGATTGGGGGGCAGTAAGGGGTTGAAGACTGTTCAAAGGGGTAAAGGATTGAGTACTTACGACACGAATAGTCGCGCACCAGCGACGTCTTGGATTTGACCTGAACGCCAATGATCGCCTCGATTGGCACCTCAGTACGTGGTATCGACACTGAATGCGGAGGTAAGTAGATAGGTTGTAGTATACCAAAATTACATTCGGTTGGCAGGTACATGCGACATCCGGCGTGTGTGGTCATGCCACACCACTCGCAGCGATAGCCTGTGCAGAGAGAGAGATGAGTCTCATTATGATTTGCGATCAATTTATCGCACTCGATTCGATACACACCTGTGAGACATTCTGAAGACCAACAGGTTTTCTTGCAGTATGCACATTTGGACGTTGATGGAAGATTACCCTCTCGCCAATGATGCTACAAATCATGCCACTATATAACTACATTCATTGTGGAAAAGGGGGGAATGCAGGACTCACCTGATGCTTCACATTAAGCAGCTCCTTGCCGGGCACGTACGTTGCATTTTCGGTGCAGTCGGGCACAGCAAAATCTTGGCACTCAGTATGAGCGAAATATTCGCAAACTATCGTTGGAATAGAGAATATATTAATAGGCTGCTGTAAAAAACGAAATAATTTATGCCTGCATACTAGAAGTTTCATTTGCTAAACTGCCTAAAGATATCTAAGAATACATTCATAATGGGATCGAACGTGCATCCTACTGCCAAGATACCTATACATATCATATCATATATCTAGTACAATGCTTGGGCGACAACAATGACGCGGCCAAGCTGAGTAAGAGAACAATAAGCTGACGCTGTAGTCGCCTGTCACAGGAATTCGCTATGAAATGCATTTAAAATTAACTGACTGCCATGTCTGCTAGCTATAACTTGGGCTGAGGGGAGGAAGGACACGGAGCAGGCGTAGAATGTGGGCTTACCTAAACAATGCACCGCTGGCGTTTCATCCAACCGCTTACGGCAAACAGTGCAGAATTTTCTCTTGTGATGCGTCGGCTCCGACCAACAATGGGCGACGGGATTCTGTCCGAAACGAAACAAACGATGTGACAGTTAGCAAGTTATTCAATGTATCTATATATATATATATATATATATATATATATATATATATATATATATATTATTGTACGCACCTTTATAATGCATGGCGCTATACCGGAACAGGGCGTTACCACGTTGCTGACACATCGCTCGTGTATGATAAAGTTGCAAACTGCAAAAGATAGAGAGAGAAAGAGAGAGTCAGTTGAGAGAGTTGATGTAAAGGGGAAGCATGTAAGTGTCATTCAATGAGAGTAAAACACAGGCTAAACATACATACATACAAACCCACACACACACGAACGCATTCGCAGCACTTATCTAAGTAACTCAGGCAAATGTCGCTGCGTAATAACATACGAGCTATTTTAGTGATTAGTGCTTGCAAAAACATAAGTGGCCACACGCATACATATGTAAGCTAGTTAGCATATATTGACATTTCATGCCCTGGCTCCTTGCACAATGTGCGTCTCTCACGTCATCGTCGACGTCGGGGGCCCATTCATGTTAGTTCTTGAGTTCATGGACAACGCTTTTCATTGAAGTTTTGCTCGCACACAAAAGCAGCGCCTGCATGCTGCACATGCACACACACAGGCATACGGGCAATGGCAAAGCCAAGTGGCTAACCGCAAAAGAGTATAAAAAGCAGCGAGAGAGGGAAAGAGAGAGTCAGCCACGCACAAAAGCGAAAACAAACGTTAAAATAATGCAGGGCAAACAAAGAACTAAGCCCTCTCTCACTCTTACTCTCACTCACACTCTCTCCCACTCTCTGCCCGCACTTGCTCTCACGCTGCGTGTTGGTGTTAGTGTGTGAATGGCAGCAGCAGGAGCAGCGCCTGTGTGACCAAAGCAGACCTGCCCAATAATCCCCCACCCGCTGCCTGACACTCGAACGACAAAGCTCACGAACTTTGAGTGCAGCGAATTTACAGTTGTTGTTGTACTTAGTTGGCGTTTGTATGTGTGCATGTGCTCAACATAGAAATTAGAATTTTATTTTTAGCACTGCGTGAAAGTTTAACACACATACATATGTACATGCATACATATGTATATAGAACTATGCACATCTTGGCCTTATGTATAAAGTTCATAATTATTATCTTTTCTATATGTATTTCCCTGCCTGTGTGCAGCTCTATGTGCGCAATTGTGTGTGTGTGTGTGCGTGTGTGTATGAGAGCGAAACTAGGCCGCTGACCTGACGATGACGCTCTGACGTCATGAATGAACTCGTGAATTTGTGTTGGCTCTGCTATTTCAGCTATATAAATAAATGAGTACTCGTAGCAGCAGCAGCGGCAGCGTCGCTTACGGCGCATGTTGCATGCTGCTCCAAGTGGATATCCAAACGTGACGTTACGCTGGCACGGCAGCAACTGCAGTCACAGTTCGTCTGTATGTACATATGTATGTATACATATGTGCGTAACACAATCTCATATTTTGCAAGACAGCAGGCAATATTATTTTAAGTAGAATAGTTATATTAATTACAATATACATTGTTTTTTTCTGCTCTCTCTCTCTCTTTCTCTTTCTCTTTCTCTTTCCCTCTTTCGCCAGCTAATTCGTGGAAAATGTGAATTAATTGTTTGCATTTTCATTGGCCTTATGTATACCGAAATACGCAAGTACATATGCTTGTACATATGTGTGTGTGCGTAGATAAGCGCCGCGACAGAAGGAAAGGCGAGGGAAATTTTCAAATGTTTTTCTTCTTCGACAGTTTTTGGTTGGGAAATTCACGAAACTCAACACACTTTTACTTTTACATTTTCCTTTTGCGCCGCGCAAGGGCGCACTGTATTTATGTCTGTGTGAATGTGCGTGTGTGTGTGTGTGTTGCTTTTATAACAACAATAACAAAGGAAACATAAAGCCAAATCTACCCAATGTACTTGAAAAACTTGGCGGAAAGTAGAAGTCAAAGACGACGAGGCGAAATTGTACGTACGTGCGTGTGTGTGTGTGTGTGTAAGATGGCGAAAAATGTTTGTCAAAATGCGTATACGTATGTATACGCATGAGTGTGCTTATGTGTGTGTTAAACTACACACACACACACACGCACGCTGTGGCAATTGAATGGGTACAAGTTGACATGCGTAGTACAATAGCAACAATTAAAATTGATATTTGCATAAAACCCAACACATACATACACACACATACAGCACATACAGCCGCATACTGTAGAGTTTTTAACTTGAAAATAGCTAGAAGCCGCCAATTAAATATAGAAATGATTTGAATCAATTCAACTCGACTCAAATGTGACGCATGAATAAACGAGTACAAAATATACGAATAGACATATTCGATTGAGTTGCGTGCGTACTTGAACTTGACCGGACCACGTGACGTATGCACAACGTCAGAGCGACAGTACCTAAAATCCAAGCGAAAGTGGAGGAAAATGTCAAGCGACAAATTTCAAGAAATCAAATCAAAGATAAAATCACATTAAATCTAATCAGAGCACGCAAATTCAATTCAAATTTATCAGTGCATCAAATTGCAGTCGGGCTTATATATTTTTAGATACGATTTGCCGCTTTAGCTTTCAGCTTCAGCTTCAGGTTCGGCTTCGGCTGCGACTTCGGCTGCGGCTGCGGCTGCGGCATCAACACAATTTGCGAGGCTGCAAATGAATTCAACTCAATTGAGTTGCGTTCAATTCAATTGAATTGAAACGCGCGCAGCAACTAAACTTATACACGTACACATACATGCACGAATACGCACACACACAGCTGCACTTACGCAAATACGTAAGCACACACAAGGCAACAGTCAAGGATATCGCGTGCGTCGAGGCGCGAGCGATGTCGACGCCGCTGTTGACGTCGTCGACATTGCCGCCAGCTGTGTGGAGAGATTGGATACACATACCCTGTAAACAGAGTGTTGACAAGGGATGTGTAACGATAGCTTATACAATATATAGTGGCAGATTGTTAACTTTTCGAAATAAATAAAAGCTATTTTTGACTGGAATGTTACCATAAAATTATTAAAAGAAAGGCTTAAAATAGCAACTATTTTAGAGGAGGATTTAGCTTGAAAGAAGCTAAATCGATTGATCATTTATAACACTTCACATAAAACTCTTCAAAACTATTGAATAGTTTCTATCGCTTATGCCAAACCGCTAAACATTATATATCATGTATGTATGATATTGCAGGGTATCTACTTGCCGTGCGTTTTGACTTATCTAGCCCAAAAGATCTGCTTGCAACGTCAGCAATGCCACTTGAGAAGCGACCTGAACTACCAGTCAAACTGACGACCCATTCCAAAAACAACAACAACAACAACGAGAATGAAACAAAGAACAAGAATGAAAACTGAAAAATCTGCTTGATTCGATTGATCGTTCAAGTTGTTGTTGTAGCTGCGGTTTTCTTTATGAATGAACGATGAGTGGAAGGTAATTAAACGGGGCCAGGCCAGGCCAGGCCAGGGCAGGGCAGGCCCCCTTCTCCCCTATCCCCGCCCGCTGACCGCCCTTCCCAGCGCATATGGCGCTCGGTTTTGGTTCCGCTGTCGTCGCATTCATGGCGGCCATTGATGACGCACTTTTAGCCCTTCGTTGCTATCGTCGCAGTTATAGCTACAGTTGCGCGCGTATGTGTGTGTGTGACTGTGTGTGGTAGTGTGTGCCTGACAGTCTATGTAGGTGTGTTTGCTAACAGGCAGCGGCAGTGGCAGCGACAGCCGGCTTGTAACAAGCCCACACACTTTTACAGAATATTCTTTCCATGCTCACCTGCTGCTGCCTCTACTGCTGTTGCTGCTGTTACTGTTGGTGTTGTTGTTGTTGTAGCTTATGTTACTGCTGTAGCTGTTGTTGCTGTTGCAGATGTTGTTGTTGCAATTGCATTGCCAGCGCCCCCGCAACCCTTGAAAACCAATTGAAACGTTGCCTGCAGCTGTGCGCAGCGTAGGTGTGTGTGTGTATGTGTGTGTAGAGAGTGCATCTCGACCTACTTTTATGAGTGCAAGAGAGAGAGAGAGAGAGAGAGAGAGAGAGAGAGCGAGAAAAGGCGAGAGAGACTGTGAAGCTGCTGCCTAGCAACTGAGTGGGCGACTTTGACTTTACGCTCTCTCTCTCTCTCTCTCTGTCTCACGCACAAACTTGCTATCTCTCTCTTACTCTTCATCTCTCTGTCTCTCTCTATCTCCATCTCTTTTTGCCTGTCTCGCGTTATTCCTATTTTGACTTTTGTACGCCTCCGCCAATTTTCAATCTCAATCGCAATCACAATTCCAACTTCAATTTACACACTCCTACACATCGTACACACTGAAACACACTGCATGCTCAACTCAATTAGTGCAGTGTGGCCAACGCTACGTATACGTGCTCTGCGCTAATAAGCAACGCAACGCCTGGGGATATGCAATGAAAATTCGACTGAAACGCATCGGCATGTTGCGATAGATTAACAAAGTTAGTTGAGTATCGAAATTCGATAACGATATTATGATTTAACAATGCGATAATTAAGTCCATGGCTATACGACATTCAACGCGATATTAACTGCTTGCTTCAAAAAGCGATCGTGCTTGTTATACCATCATTAAAAATGGTTTAATGCCCGTTTGTCTGTCTTTCTGTCACTCACAGATCTTAACTGTTATAGAAACTAGAGACATCAAATATGGCATAAAGTTATCTGTATATCATAGGCTATTACAGCTTAAGTAGGCAAAGTACTTAAGATACAAATTTCTGCTTGGACATGTAGTTAGCTTATATTAAGAATGGTAAGTTTTAAATGTTGTAAATTTTTAAATTGTCTGTGTTGCAGAGTATATGGTCAAAACATAAACAAACTGTTATTCCGCTTGATTTATGGTAAGTTATGATGGATTAAAAAGTTTTAGTGGATTTTCACCTGATTTATTGCTCATACACGTAGTTTGATATGATCTTAAACAAATTAAAGCATTTTCCACTTGCTAAATGTTTGTTTTGTGTTCCCCAATCGATTCAAAGTAATAACTCGCAATGTTAAACTGTGAATAAAATGAAAATCCAAAAAGTTATAAGTGAGCACTTAAACCCATGTTCCTTTAAATTTTCTATATGGAACTCTTTGAAAGAGTTAAGTAATCATGTCGATTAATTACTTAAATATCGATCAACGATTCATCGCAAAAATACTGCTCTTAATATAAATATAATAGTTTATAATGGAAAATAACGGTGCTGACAATGACGGACAAGCGGATAGGCTCATCTGCAAACGGGAATAAAGCACGAGGCTTTTCGAGGCTGATAGCCAGAGCGCGTGAGCCGCACATCAACTACAATTGCACACACACACACACACATAAGCAAAGTATCGAACGACGAGTGTAAACATTTGTATAATAGCAGAAAGAATAATAATAGCAGAAAACTGCTCAAATAAACAAATTAAAGCGAAGCGCTTAACACGCTTCCAATTGGGAGAGTGCCTGATTCTACATTCTCGTGGCCAGCCAGCAGCAGCCTCGTTTCACTGTGACGTCATTCGCCGTTTGGCATTTGCCGCTGCTGGCTCACGTCATGGTGCTCTGTGCCAGCCCCGCTCATGGGAAAGTTCAAAATGCGCACACTTTTCCGGCCACAAATAGCATCGGCATCATCCACACAATGATGATCATTTAGAATGATGATCGTCTTCATTATGATGAACAACATGCATCCGACCTAATGAGCGATCATGTGGTGCAGCTAAAGTCACGAGACGTATCGACTGTTAGATACCCAGCAAGTATCAATCAAAGAACTTTCAATTGCTCCCTCCTCCCTTTCAAATTGCGCTAAATACGCGCTGCCTTTTTAATCAGCCTGTTGTACACCCATTGAACATACCCCTGTTTAATGAGTGCACAGGGTATGCAAAATCACACGTTTGTTTTTACTGTCCGACTACAACTTTATGGCAATTTAATAAGTATTCTAGTATGTATTTTTACAATTTGTGGCCGCTTTTGAAACTATTTTCGCTATGCATTCGAATGCGCTTCTGACTGTGTGTGTGTGTGTGTGTGTGTGTGTGTGTGTGGAAGTGAGTGTGGTGGATTTGGAAATGGATTTGCTTTTCCAAGCGTTTAGTGCTCATTAATTTTACCTTGGCACTCTCAGTTGCGTAAAAGCCAAAGTCTTTTGCCAAGTCAAATGGAGGAAGGAAAATCAAGTTATTTGCCAAGTTCTTTATGACAGATTCGCTACTAACGTAACCTTCAACCTCTAGAGATGCTTAAGTCAATAAGAAAATTTAATGTAGTAAAGCAGATCATTCAAAATCTACGTTACCCTTCGATACATGTCGTTTGTTTATTTGATTTAAATTCCAATCCGATCTAAATCGGACTAACTAAACCCTTAACTTCCAAACAAAAAGATGCTTAGGACGATTGAAAGTAATATGATAGGATCAATCAAAATCTAATTCAAAATGCTTAAGTCAATAGAAAGATTGAATGAAATTCCCAATTCCCGAGCATAAAGATTCCTATAAAGATTAAAAGAAACATCCCAGAATCATTCGAAATCCACTTAAACTTTTGATACTTCGATTTTTCACTCGATTCAAATTTAAATCGTATTTAAATCGGACCAACTTAATTCTTTAACCCTCAAGCATAAAGAATTGAAAGAATGGTTAAAATAAACTTGACCTTTCAATACATGCCTGTTTTCCACTCGATTCAAATTCGAAACCGATCTAAATCGGATTAACTTAACCCTCTGTCCTCCGCAAAGAAAGATGCTCAAGCAAAGAAGCAGAATGAATGCAATCTATTAGGATCATTCAAAATCTACTTAGCCTTTCGTTACATGTCGTTCACTCAATTTAAATTAAAATCCGAACTAATCTCAATCCAACTTTATAAACCTTCTTACGGTACTTACCTTCACAAATGTAGCCCTGCTGTATGAGGCCCCACAGTAGATCCGAGCAGTGGTGACAGTAAGTTGGCTTATGAAATGTCTTCTTCACAAACGAATGCCCACCATCCGCCATTTTGTTTTGTCTTCTACTGTTGAGGGGGCTACAGTTTGTCCGGGCGCCTTAGCCGCGGCGCTTGTCTAAAAATGCGTGTGGACCGTTAGGTATCCCGTTATTCTCTCTGTCTCTCGCTACTTTATTTGTTGTTGCTTTTAGTGTTTGTGCTATTGTAGTTGGTGTTTGCGTTGTTGTTGTTGTTGTTGTGGTTGGCACGAGACTTTATGATGTGCTATCCCTATAGTTATTACTTCTATGGTTGTTACTTTTACTTTACTGTTACATTTACTGTTACTGTTACTGTTACTGTTACTATTACTGTTGTTGTTGGTGTTGTTGTTGTTATTGTTGAAGCGTTTGTTGCTTTATTGATGTTGTTTATCTGTTGCTCCTAGATGCAGGTGTTGCTTTTGGTGGAACGAACTAAGCCGCAGCCAGCTGAGGCAATGGCAGCGAGCTTGATCGTCTGCCTGATCGTGTACAAAAGTTGGCTTGTCCCAAGAAGGCCAACTGCAACTGGACTGCTGCGAATCGTTGTTGTTGCTGTTGCTGCTTTTGTTGTTCCCTCTCCTGTTGCTCTACTTGTGGCAGCAACACCAACTCCGGCTGCGGCTGTGACGGCTGTGGCTGACACGAAAAGCGATGACAAATGGACAACGACGACGACGAGAAAAATTCCGACGACGACGGCTGCATTTTCATCCATTGGTCAACTGATTTTCCGCTTTATCCAGACATTTGTTTGCCGGAATTTCTGCGCCCCAAGCGCAACTGCAACTTCTTTCCACTTGTCTGCTTAGCAATTATTACTATATATATTAATATATATTCTTTGGTATTTGATCATTAACTGTATCTTTAGTTGGGTCGGGTTCGGTTTGAAGGCTGTGGTTTTTTATTTATTTTTTAATTTTATATTTTGTTATTTGTAAGTTACATTTAATAATAGTTATTGGCTGCTAAATCTATGTATATCATCTTGTTTACTTATTTCTTGCTTTCTTTCGCTTCTTGTAAATTTATATATATTTATTTATGTATTTGGTGGAGTGTTTGTTGTTTGTTACTTATTTACAAATTAACGGTGACTTTAGCTTCAAGCGTTGCACTGAAAACAATTCACAATGGATAAATGCACTTGTCGCACGTATGTATGTATGTATGTACGTATTTATCGATCGACATTCTATCGACATTCGACATTATCGAATATGATTCAAATATTGTTTAATACATATGTACGTATATGTATGTATGTATGTATGTTACACATGTTCACACAGCGCGCTTTTTTAATTTCGGGAAAATTTCAGAAGTGAGCAGCAGCAGTGAAAATGTTGGAATGCCTTGTCGTGCTTGTTGACGCTGCCCCGACCCGCAGCAGCAGCAGCGACGGCAGCAGCAGCAGCAGCGTAGCTTGTTTTTCCCCTTTTCGGTTCGACGACGGCGGTGGCGGTGCGGTTCGGCCTCCTTTAGCGCTACGTGGGCGCCGCACCCCCAAAACCGATGGGGCAATAAAAGTTTCGAGATAACACATAAAATATGCGAGCACGGAGCGGGAGTTTGGGCCGAATGAGCGAGCGTGCGCGTTGCTGAGAGCGCGAGTGGTGAGTTCGATGGGGTATGTGGTGAGTTTGCAGCGTTGAGCAAAAAATACCCGTTATTTGAGCGCACTTCGTAACCCTTCGCACACACACACACACACACACACACTGGCATAAGGAATGTAATAGGCATATCATATAATAATAAAACTGGCAAAAATATGATATCAACAGCGTGTCAAGAGAGCGGCCGCAAGAGCGAGCGAGAGATAGAGCGTTAGAGTATGAGACGCGTACACTCAATTGAAATTGCATTTAAAGTTTTCCATTTGAAGAACGTTTAACACTTGAATGAAACTGCAAAATGACACATTATTTCCCTCTCGCTCTCCCCCGAAAGTAGGCAGCACCTCGTCTTGGAATTTAACAACTATTCTAGGCTGATAACGATGAGTACATACTCCATATTTGTTGGGCTGCGGCCTACAAGTTTACCAGCTAACTGTTTATGTGTGTGTGTTACGCCCACACATTGAACTGCTGCGAGCTGTGAGCTCACTCGAGGACATTTCGCCCTCCTCCCCGCTCGCAAAACTTGACCATATTAACCCATTGACATGCTAATAATAGAAAATGTCACACTTGAAATTTTCCAACTTTGCGAAGAAAAGAAAAGTGCCAGCAACAATTTACACTCATGTATGTACGTATGTCTGTGCCTAACTGTATGTGTGTGCTGCCAGTTGGTCGCGACGTGGGAGGTTTATGTGCCTGTGAGTCCTGGTCACCAGGTGGCATGCGCAGTGGCCAATTCACCACGGTCACGGAGTGCGAAACGCTCTCGCGTTGTGTGTGTGTGCGTTTATGTGTGACAGTGTGCAAAAGTGACCAAGTTTAAGGATAAATCACTACGAAAAGCCTAACAGAAAGGGAGCAACGAACAGTGGAGAAACTGAAACAGTCAAAAAGCCACACGCACACTGTGTCGCTCACACACACACACACACACACACACCCACACGCACACTAACAAACGCTCACTTCACTCTTTTGAAATTTGCAACAAATGTTGAACGTGGCAAATGAAATACTTAACGGCGCATAAATTGCGGGCGCCTCTCCATGTTTTCGTGTGCGCGAATAATTATTGTTGAAATTTAATGAATTTATTGCTAGGCAGCCCCCTCAATAGCTCACAGACACACACACACGCAGAGAGAAAGAGAGAGATAGAGAGAGAGAGAGACGTGCCTGTATGCGTAGTATGAGCAGCAGTAGCCGCAACACTTTGCACCCACTGCCCACTGCCCCCCCCCCCCACCCAATGCCAATCGCCATCCCGAACCTGAATCGCCTGCTCTGCTCCTCTCCCCCTCTCTTCTTTCGTCTCGCGCTCCTTCCCTTTCGGCTCCTACCGTTGCGCACTTCGCTCTTTTCGAGCCGCATGAGCAAATCGCAATAGATAGAGAATTTTTTTCTTGCTGCCTCGACTGCTTCTATGTTGCGATGATTCCTTGCCACACACACATATGCACAAACATACACATTTACACACAAACTCACAGTCACACATACACTCACACATACACCCACATACAACAGCAAAGTCCTTGAATGCGTGTCTTTCTTTTCCACTCAACTTATGTACATGAGTTTTGTACAATTTTCGGAACATGAATTTTCCCATCAAAAGTTTTGATTTTTCGCGGCTGCCTTCGCTGACGAACTTTGTACATATGACAACGTAATTTTCACGCAAACATTCACACACACACACGCAAACTCATTTACTCGCACACACATACACACACACACACACACGGATACTTGCGCAGACACAAATTTTATGTACCATATATTTTAGCTGGACAAAGCTGATGAAGCTGCTGCCTCTAATGCTGCTGCTGCTATTGCAATTTTCCATTTTTATTAACATTTTCACTGCTTTCTCTTCATTTGATCCGTTTCTTATTCACTTGCGCCCGTTTTTGATAGGCGTTGCAGAATTGCACTTGATTTTCAATTTATTTTCGATTTTTTTTCTTTCTTTCGTCGAGTTGGTTACGTTTTACTTTACGCGATTCTCGATTTTGAGCACTGCGTAGCGATGGTTGCGAATGTTTGCATTTTCACTCTGTAATTCTTGTGGAAAATTTTCACACACAATTCGAATCGCACGCAAGTGTTTTCACAAGAGTTTTCCAAGTTTTCTTCGTTTCTTGTACATTTTCTGTATGTTTTTTTCTTCTTTCCACTTTCGGTTTACTGTGTGTTCTGTGTGTGAAAATGTGAAAATTCTTCTCTGTGTGTGGCAGCAGAGCAGTGCCCCCGTAACGTACAAAGAGCACACACCTAGTGGTTGTGTGTGCCGCCTTGTGTGCTTGTGCCTCGCTGAAGACGATGGTGCGCTCTGACTGGGGCCGAAAACTGTTCACTGCTCGCTAGCTCCGCGCACTGCGCTGCCACTGGTTTTGCTGCTGCTGGCCGCGAATTCGGCGTGTTGAAATTTTGGCGGCCGCAGCGAAAAGTCCCACCAACAACAGTGGGAAAATAGCGGGAGCGGTTATGTCCGTCTTTTTGCTCAATCACGCTCCCGCTGCGCTCAGTCTCTCCATTTTGCGCTCGCTTTCTCTCATTGTGTCTCTCGCTGCGCGCTCATTGTTCGTGTTTTTCGTGATGTTTTTATTTATTTTTTTGGCAACGTAATGAAAATTTGAATTAATCATCGCCGTATATCGATATACTTTATAAATCGATAGCGCTTTAACTCCGGCATTTCGTTTAACTTTTTACTAAACATACTCATTGATATGGCAAGTAATTTTTATTAAATTTATGTCTGAAAGACATAATTTAAATATTATTTCTTGAACATCTATAAAAAATCTGAACGGCTTTAGTTGTTCGTTAAGTTTGTAATAATTCGTTTACATTTAGCGAAGACATCATCATGCTTAAGCTAAGACACAAGCCACGAGTAGTTAACCATTCGTAGTGTGACCAGCTCTTGAAAACAAAAACAGCGGCAAAAGCGGTTTTAGAATTTTCGTTACCCGCTGTTTTAAAAGTTCTACCGCTAAGGAATTTCAAAAAGACAGCTTTGGGGGAAATTAGCTGAGCTGGTTACTTGGACAACCAATGATTTTTACCAAATCACTCAGTAAAAAATAAAAAGCCAATGTCTAGGGTGAATATAGATTTTATGTGATAACATGTTAGTATATTTAATATATGTATGTTTATTTGAGCACGCAGGTCTGCAATAAGCTTAATTTCTAATTTAATTTAAATCGGGATCGACAATCTATGATCAATATACGATATGCAGCGCCTTGTGACGGCCTGTAGACGGCACCACGTTACATTTTAGAGGTACAACAATGATTGTTGTTAAATTGAATATGAATGCGTATGTATGTTTTATGCATTTAGGTTGTGGCAAATTGAATTTACCCAGCGCAGATGAAATAAGTCGGATGCGTATATAATTGAATAATGAATATATAACTAACAGCATTGACGTACAGCATGAAGTACTTGTATATATAAAAAATGTAATAGCTGGTAATTGTATAATTCAAAAAATATATATAGGACAATAGCGAAGTAAATACTAACTTTTGGGTTATGTTGAATACAAATACAGTTACAGTTACAGTTAATACACGCATTAGTTAAGGCGACTTTCGAAGGTTTAAGGTGCTTTGATGGCGATTCGATTGCCCCCCTTAGCCAAGGCCATGATCGTCAAAAAAACTTTGCGGTGTTTCGTCCTGGAAAATGGAAGATCCTTCTTTATTATGTGTGCAGATACAATACGTGTCTTACTTTGTTCAACGGCTAAGTTACAGAAAAAAAAAATACTACAGGGAATTCAATTCATACGTATTCTTGGTAACTATACAATAACTAAATAATAAAAAACGTGTATTACTAAGCAAAAGGTCACCAATCAGGTTTGGGTTCAGGTTCAACGAAAGCATAACAATAGAGTGGAGGGAGAGAGAAAGACAGAGTGGGGGGAGTAAGAACAGTGAGTCGAAGCAGGATCGAATAATAAGATTACCATATATAGTACACAGTCATTTGAGAAACTAAAGGTAAATAATCAATCACACAATAAGATACGATCACCATTTCAAGCTTACCTCTAAGAAGATTACGTACATAATTATTTTGATTTTACATACAAGTACATACAGAAAATTTTGGTGTTTTTTTGAAAAATATTTCGTTTTTTTGTTGTTTTTTATTGAATACAAAACACAGGAATTTGGCTAAAATGTACAACACACATATGTATATAGACAGTTATATATATATAATATACTATATATTGTTTTTTCGCTTTGTATATAAACTATTGGTTTTTTTTGTTTTAAATGTATAGTAAGTAAATTATTTACTACTAAAAAAAGTTTTACAATTCCATTAAATCTTTATTGTGTTTTCGTTTCTTTTTTCCTTTTTTTTTGTTTCAAATTTAAAGCTTACTTTCTCTACATAATATTGTTAATATTGCATTTAGATTTTCCCCTTATTTTTACTGTGTTTTCTGTTCTAGTTTATTTTGCCCATAGTTTGAAAAAAGAAAACAAACATTATTATTGCTTTTCATTGTATGATCCCTTGGAATGATTGAACTAAATGAAGTTTTTTTTTTTTATATAGGAGATAGGTTTATGTCGGGGTATTATAGGGTTTTGCATGACCTTTTCTACTCAAAGACTAAAGATGAAATTAGGAGAAAAAACCGCGCCATGTGCCAAAATGAGACGTGCTTTTTGTTGTTGTTGATTGTATTAGCCTCACTGCGCGACAAGTCTAATTGCACTTTATCTATATAATTATATATTTCAGTACTAAATCTATGTAAAGCTAAGCTTCAGTGCTTAACAGACACATAACACACACACACACGCACAACACCCACGATACGATATTTTATATACTTTCTTAATGAGGTGTAAATACTTTTGCAGGTGCACTACATTCTTGCTAAGAGGTGTGCGTGTACACGTGTCTGTGTGGGTGTGTGTTTGTGTTGTCAAGCGTGCGTGTTGTGTGTGTTCTGTGTGTACGTATGTGTGTGTGTGCGTGTGTGTGTTTGCGTGTTTATTAACTACATTCTACGTATTTGAATTTCTTTTAGAGTAGTCCAATGTCTCTTAAAGTTCCCTCAACAGCTTCGTCCTGGAGTACAGAGAATAAGAACAATAAGAACAAGAAGAGTAGATACATAGATAATAGAGAGTGTGTGAGTGGCAGTATGTGTGTGCGTAAGTGAATAAAAGTTACTTTTGTTTTGATTTTGTTAAAATAACAAGAAGAACGGCACAGCTGTTGTATGTAAGTACGTGGGTGTGTGTTTGCGTATGTGCGCGTGTGTGTGTGCATAGTAGTTAAGTAGAAGCGCGCAGGGGCGTGTCTTGGCGAGCAGGGCGGGTCAGAAACACAAACTACACATAGTGTGTATATTGCGTGGGCCGGCCATATGGGGAAAAAGCTTTTGGATTATTTACAGCCTCGTTCACGGACTTCATAGTTGGGTTTCGTAGGTAGTCGACTAGGATTTGGCCTTGTTTTCTGTATTTATATATAATATATCCGTATCAACTCTTAACTCTCCTCATGTCTCTCATGTTTCTAACATGCCTACAAACTATTGAGATTATAATAAATCTTTAGCAACTGCAGAGGAATTTGTTTTTTTTTCTTCTTTTGTTTTTATATATTTTGTGTGTTTGTATCTTTACACTGTTTGCTTGTAACTGTTTTTATTGTATTTTTCTTTTGTTTTTGTTTTTTTTTTATTTTCTGTAAACTCTGATCAATTCAGATACTCATTGAAGTCCTGTTGGATGGTTGTATTAACATCGAGAGAGTATGCAGTGGCGGGTAGGGTAAGCGTTAATAATATAATAATAACGAGAGAGAGGGTATTATGGTTACACATTTAGGTATGTACGTATGTATATGTTGTTAAATATGTTTCGCATGTAGATGCAGATACATATAGATAGATAGGCTTTAGACTAGTTAGTTAGTACATACACTACAGAGAAACGAGAAATGAACTACAAAGATCATGCAAAACAAATACATACATAACTTTATCTTTGTCTTCTCGACAAAATATTCTATTTAGGTTTTTAGTTTAGTTAGAGTTTTAGTTAAGGCATAAACAATACACAAATTGTACTAAACATTTGACTACGATTCAATGGCAAATATACTTGTACACAACATATATGTATATGTATTACGTTAATGGACGGAACTACGTTCGTTTGTTTCATTCTATAAGAGTTCAAATTATGGCAAGCTCAATACTGTGTGTGATTAAAAAACTCTCACAATTCTGGTTTATTTGTTAACAAGAACATTGTTGTTGTTGTTGTCTTTTGTCTGTTTGGCAAGTTTGTTCGGAACTTAAATTGAGGCGCACACGAAGCATGCAATGACAAGTTGAAACGCAAAGGAAAATTCAATTAAGTGTGTCGGTTTTACAAAGTATAGAGTTCGAACTTAAAATTAATCATTTAACATTTGCTTCCATTCAATGCACACACAATAAACATAAACAAAAATATAGAAAGCTATTGCAGTGAGTAAAAGAACTCTTCTTGCTATTTTTTTTTCGGTTGTTAGATGGTACACGGATAGTATAGGTAGAGAGTCGATTAGTTTCGTTTGCGCAAAATTAGAGAGAGGTAAAGAAAATCAAAATTAAGTTTACAATTTGAAAACGTATATGTACCGGGTGATATGTATGAAATGACCTAGTTTTTTTTAAAGTTGTATGTAAACAAACACTAACGAGGTAAAATTAAAAACCATAAACATATGTAGAACAATTAACAATATTTCCGGCATGTATCAAATAGATAGATAACGCTATTATGCATTATAGATCATATGTCTCTGGTGTACTGACCTCTTGTAGTAGATCCTGAGAGGCAATGGCTTTAAGTACATTCTTTTTTGATGTCTCCTGAATCTCTCCGCCAATCAGTAACTCATCGAGGATGAAGTATGCTTTCTCAAAATTAAATATGATATCCAGTTCGCAGACCTGCAAGAGGAATTTATGTTTCGTAGAATCATCATGCATTATATAGAATATAACTTACACTGCCAAAATACTTATCCAAGAGCTCGACATAGCGATGTATGATCTCCAGTGTCAGTAGCTCGTTATCGTTTTGCTCGATGGCGCAACAGAAATATAAACTGGCATAGCTGTAAACAAAGCAATGGAACTTTAACCGCACAATTTATAAGTTAAAGCCAAGCTCTCATTTACCGCTTATACACGATTTTGCAATCTTTCCATTCGAGGAACGAGCACATCTTGGGCTTACGCGCAAGTATCGTTGTCACCAGTTCGCGGGTTATCTTCTTTTTGGTCTTGTCTGGATAGGCCATGTACCATTTTTGTAACCGCAATTTTCCCTGACGACTGAACAGCAGCATGAAAAGCATCTAAACATTGGGAAACATTACATACTGTTAGATCAAAACTAGCCATATGCACTTATTGGCTAAAAAGGTGACTCAGGTGAGGTGCGCCCGCCAGCGCAGCACCGTAAACGATATTTTATAAGTGTTCCCACACGCCGCAAACTTGTTAATTTTAAGCAAATTCAGTGTACTGACCATTTCGACTGTTGTAGTTGTTTGCTTGTGCCCGTTTTAATCCCCAAATTGTAATATTCTTAACTTTATTAATTTTTTCACGCAGTACATAAAAGAAAAGTCTTCTTCAATAAATTTGGTCACTCATTGCGATGCAGTGGTCAATCAGCTGTGAATTCCGTGGTGAATGGCAAAAATCTCTTGTGTTATCGACTATGAAAATCGGCAAATCGTTAAAAATGACAATTATGCATAGATGCCATTTAATTTAAATAATTTGCACGCCCTACAAATCGTAGCCAAAGTTTAATTAAAACAAAATGCAACACTTTATTACGAAATTAATATTGAATATAAGTAAAGGGAATGCCTCTATGTTGTCGCATCAGTTTGTTTGTTCATTTCGTTCCGTGTTTTGGATCAAATTCGCATTTTAGTAGTTCGCTCATTGATCAAAATAAGCGACGTTGTGGCAGCCTGCCGTTTTTACCTTTCCGTATATAAGTCGTGCAATTTCACAATTTGAGTATAGTTGGAAATCGAATAATATAGAAGAAATGTCAATAAAACTAAAGGCGAATGTTAACAATCCACCCATAAGTAAGTTTCCATTATGGGCTTGGCTCACTGCCACAACAATATTGTCTGCAATAATGTGAGGTTATGGTTAAATCGGTGGAACAGGCGTTTTTTTTTTTTTTATCTACAATGCATACAAAATATATCTAAAGATTGCATCAGTTTTTATCAATTAACCATAATTTGCCTATCTCGTTAATCAGGTGGTCTGGCAACGGCGCATCTTATCAATGCTTCTGTACCCGTGGAAATAATATGGGGCAAGGAGACATCACTGCAGTTCCCCGACAACCGCCTGCTGGTTTGCCATTCCAACAACGATGTGTTGCGCGCACTGGCACGTGCTGCACCCGATCACAAACTGTATGGTGAAACTGCCATTGAACGAACACAAATCGATCACTGGTTGTCCTTTTCGTTGACCTGCGAGGATGACATTTCGTGGGCCATGTCCTTCCTGGACAAGTCTATTGCGCCAGTCACATATCTGGTTGCAAACAAGTTGACCATTGCCGACTTTGCGCTTTTCAATGAGATGCATTCGCGATACGAGTTTTTGGCTGCCAAAGGCATTCCCCAGCATGTGCAGCGCTGGTATGATCTGATTAATGCTCAGCCACTGATTCAAAAGGTACTGAAATCTCTGCCGGAGGAGGCGCGTGTCAAGCGTAGCATTAACGAGCAGCCGGCAGCCAAAAGCGGTGAGCGTAAGCAGGAGGGTAAATTCGTAGAATTGCCAGGCGCTGAGATGGGTAAGGTGGTGGTGCGTTTCCCGCCAGAGGCATCTGGATATCTGCATATTGGACACGCCAAGGCGGCTCTACTCAATCAGTACTACGCACTGGCCTTCCAGGGCAAGCTTATCATGCGCTTCGATGATACCAACCCTGCCAAAGAGACTGTCGAGTTCGAAAATGTCATCCTTGGTGACTTGGAGCTGCTACAGATCAAACCAGATGTCTTCACGCACACTTCCAACTATTTCGATCTAATGCTCGACTATTGTGTACAATTGATCAAGGCAGGCAAAGCCTATGTGGATGACACTCCGCCAGAGCAAATGAAATTGGAACGCGAACAGCGTGTCGAGTCTGGCAACCGTTCCAACTGTAAGTTCATCTGAATTCCTTATTTTTTAGCTTTTATTTATCTATATGGTTTTTTTAGCTGTCGAGAAGAATCTGACCATGTGGGAGCAAATGGTGCAGGGCACCGAAGCTGGCCAGAAGTGCTGTGTGCGTGCCAAGATAGACATGTCCTCGCCCAATGGCTGCATGCGTGATCCTACCATATATCGCTGCAAAAACGAACCACATCCGCGCACAGGTACCAAGTACAAGTGAGTATGAGATAATAATTCTGTCATTTGAGATGATATCTATTGCATTTGCATTTCTTTACCTTCTTGACCCTAGGGTGTACCCCACCTATGATTTTGCCTGCCCGATTGTGGATGCCATCGAGAATGTAACGCACACCCTGCGCACAATGGAGTATCACGATCGTGATGATCAGTTCTATTGGTTTATTGACGCCCTGAAGCTGCGTAAGCCATACATCTGGGAATACAGTCGCTTGAATATGACAAATACAGTGCTGTCAAAACGCAAGCTTACCTGGTTCGTGGATTCCGGACTTGTTGATGGCTGGGATGATCCTCGTTTCCCCACGGTGCGTGGTATTATCAGACGCGGCATGACAGTCGAGGGTCTGAAGGAGTTCATCATTGCGCAGGGAAGCAGTAAATCCGTTGTCTTCATGAACTGGGACAAGATCTGGGCATTCAACAAGAAGGTTATAGATCCGATTGCACCACGTTACACAGCGTTGGAACATGACAAGCGGATCATTGTAAATGTGGCGGGAGCCAAGCTGGAAAAAGTGCAGGTTCCAGTACATCCGAAAGATGAGAAACTCGGTACCAAAACAGTCACCTTGGGACCACGCATCTACATTGACTATGTTGATGCTGAGGCACTTAAGGAGGGCGAGAACGCTACCTTCATTAACTGGGGAAATTTGCTCATTAAGAAGGTGCACAAAGATGCGCAAGGTACAATAACTTCCGTTGATGCTCAGCTGAATCTGGACAACAAAGACTTCAAGAAGACACTAAAGCTCACCTGGTTGGCCGTGGAGGACGATGAGAGCGCATATCCGCCAACCTATTGTGTCTACTTTGACAACATTATCAGCAAAGCTGTTCTAGGCAAGGACGAGGACTTCAAGCAATATATTGGCCACAAGACACGCGATGAGGTCCAGATGCTTGGTGATCCGGAGCTAAAGAAACTGAAGAAGGGTGACATTATTCAGCTGCAGCGTCGTGGTTTCTTTAAGGTTGACAACGCATATGCTCTACCCAGTGCCTACACCAATGTCGCCTCGCCCATCATACTGTTCTCCATACCCGATGGTCATACTAAGGATGTGCCAACCTCGGGTCTTAAAATCAACGCAGCTCCAACAGCGGCCGCCAAGCCCAATGTAAGTTTAAACAAAATTATCTTCTATATGCTATCAAGCTGTGTCTTATCAGATAGATCAGATACTATCTGCAAAGTATGCCGACAGCCATCAGCTGTTTGCCACTCGCGCTCTGTTGCTTCGGCTCCCCCTCAATTATTCATTCTCAGCTCTCTCAAAAATAACTATTAGAGATGCGCAACGTGTAAGCCGCGTTGATAACTTCCATTTTGCCATTCACAATGTAGCAGTCACATGCCGGGCAGCTACAGGTGTGCGCATCTCTTGCAGTTGGTGAGCTGGAACTTCACATGTGAGCAAAAACCAGTTAGTTGTCTGCAGACAGTGCTGAAGATCGGTTTGGTTTTTGTTGTTCAAAAAAGAGCAAAAGAAAGGTCGGCACACTGAAGTTGTAATTTGTTGTCTTTTGACACGTCATCACAGTTTTAAGACTTTCAATTTCATTTCTGCTTATTGATTGTTGTTTTTCTATTGCAGGCTGCCAACAACAAAACTGCCAACGCTGCACCAGACAAAACTGCCGAATTGGACAAACTTATTGGACAACAGGGTGATTTGGTTCGTGACCTGAAAGGCAAGAAAGCATCAAAGGATCAAATTGATGCCGAAGTTAAGAAGCTGCTCAGCTTGAAGGCCGACTATAAGGCAGCCAGTGGCAAGGATTGGAAACCAGGACAAACGTCGGCTGCACCGACAACTGCTGCAGCTTCTGCTACAAGCAGCGACGCAAGTTCTGTGAACGCGAGTATTATCAAGCAAGGAGATTTAGTGCGAGATCTGAAGGGAAAGAAGGCACCCAAGCCAGAAATCGACGCTGCTGTAAAACAGCTGCTTGAGCTTAAAACGCAGTACAAGACTTTAACTGGACAGGACTGGAAACCGGGCACTGTTCCTCCAGCTGCCGCTTCAGCTGCAACTCCCCCGACAACAGGTGGTGTTGCTGATGTGCTAGCCGCGATTGCAGCCCAGGGCGACAAGGTTCGTGAACTAAAAACAGCCAAGGCTGATAAAGCAACCATCGACGTTGCTGTAAAGACTTTGCTTAGCCTTAAGGCCGACTACAAGCAGCTTACGGGCAGCGAGTGGAAGCCAGGCACTGTTGCTCCAGCTGCCCCTGCCGCTCCAGCTGTAACTCCCTCTACAACAGCTTTAACTGATGGTGTTGCTGATGTGCTAGCCCAGATTGCAGCGCAGGGCGAAAAGGTTCGTGAACTGAAAGCATCCAAAGCCGATAAGGCAACTATTGACGGTGCCGTCAAGACTTTGCTTAGCCTCAAGGCTGACTACAAGAAGCTCACGGGCAGCGATTGGAAGCCAGGCGTCACTGCACCAGCGGCTATTGTTGTAAAGCAAGAGAAATCACCGGAGCCAGCAGCTGCAAGTGCTGTATCCACTTTGCTGGACAAGATCGCGAAGCAAGGTGACAAGATTAGGCAGTTAAAGTCGGCCAAATCAGAAAAGTCACTGATCGACGCTGAAGTCAAGCTTCTGCTAGCTCTTAAGACTGACTACAAGAGTCTCACTGGTCAGGAGTGGAAGCCTGGCACAGTAGCACCCGCACCAGTGGCTATTATCGATTTAACCAAAGAGGCAACGAGCAGCGGTGGCAGTGACATTGCTAGTGTCTTGGGAAAAATCCAAGAACAAGGCGATAAGATCCGTCAACTTAAGTCGGCTAAGGCAGCTAAGGCGGCCATCGATCCTGAAGTACAAACTCTGTTGGCTTTAAAAGCCGAATATAAGAAGATTAGCGGTAAGGATTGGACTCCGGACGCCAAGGTTGAGGTTAAAGTAGAAATGACATCAGTCAAGGATCAGCTAACGCTGGATATTAACGCGCAAGGCGAGAAGGTGCGTGCTGCCAAGGGTAGCAATGC
This sequence comes from Zaprionus ghesquierei, assembly GCA_018904095.1. Classification (NCBI taxonomy): domain Eukaryota; kingdom Metazoa; phylum Arthropoda; class Insecta; order Diptera; family Drosophilidae; genus Zaprionus; species Zaprionus ghesquierei. The sequence continues at coordinate 4,109,619 of JAEIGP010000676.1, forward strand.
CGCCAAGGATGTCATCGATGCGGAGGTCGCGAAGCTGCTGGCGCTCAAGGCTAAGTACAAGGAGGAGACAGGTACTGATTTCCCTGTAGCTGGTCGCGGTGGCGGCAGCGGTGGTGGTGCTGTCAAGAAACCACCCAAGGAGCAACAACAGAAAGCGGCCAAGCCGGCTAAAAAAGAGTCTCCTGCTCCAGCTAAGCCAGAAGCCTCTGCTGGTGTAAAGAAGCAAACTCGACTTGGTCTGGAAGCTACCAAAGAAGAGAACCTGCCGGATTGGTACTCGCAGGTGCTGACCAAGGGTGAATTGATTGAATACTATGACGTCTCTGGATGCTACATTCTGCGTCATTGGTCCTTTGCCATTTGGAAGGTCATTAAGAATTGGTTCGATAACGAGATTACGAACATGGGCGTCAAGGAGTGCTACTTCCCCATTTTCGTGTCAAAGGCTGCCTTGGAACGTGAGAAAGATCACATTGCTGACTTTGCACCGGAAGTTGCGTGGGTAACCAAATCGGGCGAATCTGAATTGGCTGAGCCAATTGCTGTGCGTCCAACCTCCGAAACGGTCATGTATCCCGCCTATGCCAAATGGATACAATCCTACAGAGATTTGCCAATCAGGCTCAATCAGTGGAACAACGTTGTGGTAAGTTGAAGATGATTTTATTTTTGATCCTTGTTAATTAATTTCATTATCTTCGTTTAGCGCTGGGAGTTCAAGCATCCTCAGCCTTTCCTGCGCACCCGCGAGTTCCTGTGGCAGGAGGGACACACAGCATTCGCCACCAAGGCTGAGGCTGACAAGGAGGTACTTGAGATTCTAGATCGGTATGCGTTAATTTACACGCACTTGCTGGCAATACCCGTAGTTAAGGGCCGCAAAACCGAGAAGGAAAAGTTCGCTGGAGCCGACTATACCACGACTGTAGAGGCGTTCATTTCGGCCTCGGGTCGTGCCATTCAGGGTGCAACCAGCCATCATTTGGGTCAGAATTTCTCAAAAATGTTCGAAATTGTATTCGAAGATCCGGAAACGCAGCAGAAACAGTTTGTGTTCCAGAACTCATGGGGTCTCACCACGCGTACCATTGGTGTCATGATCATGGTGCATGGAGATAACCAAGGACTGGTACTGCCACCACACGTTGCCTACATTCAGGCTATTGTTGTACCTTGCGGCATAACGGTTAGCACCAAGGATGATGAGCGTGCCGAGTTGTTGAACGCTTGCAAAGAGCTGGAGAAGCGTCTGGTCGGTGCCGGTGTGCGCTGTGACGGCGACTATCGCGATAACTACTCACCGGGCTGGAAATTCAATCATTGGGAACTCAAGGGTGTACCCCTGCGTATTGAGCTGGGACCCAAGGATCTGAAGGCAAAGCAAGTTGTGGCAGTGCGTCGTGATAATAGCGAGAAGCTAACCATCAAACTGGACGATTTGGAGAAGAAAATTCCTGCCCTGCTCGAGACTATTCACGAGAGCATGTTTGCCAAGGCCGAGGCGGATCTTAGCTCACACACCAAGCTCGTCAAGGTGTGGGCCGATTTCTGCAATCTGCTCGAACAGAAGAATATTCTGCTCTCACCCTTCTGTGGCGACACGGCATGTGAGGATAAAATCAAAGCGGACAGTGCACGTGGTGAGGAAGCTGAGCCAGGTGCACCAGCGATGGGTGCCAAATCACTATGCATACCCTTCGATCAGCCCGCACCGATTGGCGACAACGACAAATGCATCAATCCCAGCTGCAAGAACAAGCCCAAGTTCTACACCCTATTCGGACGCAGCTACTAAACACAACAATCAACACAATCAACTCTCCCTTAATGCTCCCCGTAATATTCATTCTCCAATTTACTGTTAAACCTAACTGTAATTGATAAAGTTTGATTCGAAATTATTTAAAGCGTAACGAATTTTTGTTTTGTATAGAACAAGAAATACAGAATCCTAAAACGAAATCAAACTGGGATAAAAATCTATTGAAGAATAATTGTCTAGATATTGCAAAATGGAAGTTTATCTTAGCAAAAGGTCAGCATATGAAAAGTAAGCTTAATTCCATCGAACACATATCCGTTATATGAAAAGCAACGATTATCGATTTTTTTTTTTTTTTTTTTGCGGAAAAAACGTATGTATACTATATACTTAATAACCGTTCTCCGGTACATTACACGCCTTCACTTACCTGTTTTAAATGGAAAACAGGTAAATCGATACCGAATTAAAAAGCCATTCACATTATTCACGCGACAAAGTGTGAGTGCGTAAAGTGGGACCACATACCTGGAAGGCAGTTAAGCATTGAGCGTGGCACATATTAACCCAAGATCCATAATGTTCTGTGTCGGCCTTACACCATGTTGGGATATATAATTTTATGAACAGAACACACACACACACACCTTGCCCCGATTTCGTTGTATTCTAGCCGTAATAACGCCCCCAGTCAAACATGCCAGAGAATCAATTACCACATCCATTATTTATACAGTTCGTAAGTATTTGCTCGATCGGAAAGTAAATATGTTTGGACACGAATTCGTATGCGGAAAATCAGTCATTGTCCGCCCCAGAGAGCTGCCTGAGGAATAACTTCAATTAGCCATACGGGGACTGGCAATAGAGCCAATATCTGATTAGTTTGCCACTTTGTTATGTGTGTGTTTGTGTGTGTGTGTGAGAGTTATGAAACCCCAAACAAGAGACCACTTGAACCCCCGACCGAAAACTGTCTTGAATTAGCTCGATTTGCTGCAAGCCAAAAAACCAAGAAAACTCAAAAAAACTATTAAAGTCAAACTCCTGTGTAATTTATTTTTGCAAATCTTGCGAAATTCATTCAAAAACGAGAAACAAATTTTGTACAAACTGCATTTGAATAGGCATACACGAATACATATAGTATATTATAGTCGTCTTGCGGGTTATTCATCCAAAGTTCGTGAGTAACCAGAGCCAAGATATATTGCCTGTTTAAACAGTTGATATTGCCGCATAATGATGATGCTATAATTGAACTTAGTCGCACTAACTTAATTGCCAATAAATTTTCCACATTTTATTTTCGATTACTACAAAATTTTTCAAAATTATTTCAAAACTCGCGGCGATAATTTGCGATGTAGTGAGAAGTAGAATGTGACAAAAAATAGAAACCGATTGACTTCCTTGATTTACAGAACCAATTAGAGCGCGACAGCATGTGTTAGTCTGGTCTGGTTGGTCTGGGATCAGGTGCGAAATTAGTATAGCATCGTCATCGTGGTGCCAGGAATTGTTAGCTTTTGTGGTATTCCGTACCCAAATAGCCTTTGGGCCAGGCCAAGCACCCCGACGTACGACGACGACAAACGCAACGTAACGGATACTATATTAACTATATTAATATCAACACGTCAAGGTCGTCATCGTCAGCGTCAGCAAAAACAACAATGAGTGCTGATTTGAGTGTTGCGACTTGTGTTGCGAAAGATTCGCCGAAGATTCGAAGATCCTGACCAGACTCGCTTGAACCAGTCCGTGCCGAACTTGTTTATTTCGTAGTAAAGTGGACAGCAAATCAGGTTGCCATCCAAAAGGAAAATGCAAGTGAAGAGAGCTGCAGTTGGATGACAGTTTCGACTACAAGATACCCAGCATTTATTTGGTTGGTGGTAGTTTGTTTAAATAATGTTTCATAAAAAAACTCGGAAAAAACTTGGGCAACTTTTATAAAATATCATCAGAAAATTTGTAAGTAACAAAATGTTTTTCTAAGTAATTGTAAGTATTGCATATATTATTCTTGAATTTTAAAAATTTATTTGTTAATTTAATTCACTTAACGTCAACACTTCGACATATGTATTAATCATTTTAACAAACTATAGAATCAAATTTTATTATATTAAAATATTTTTAATTAAATAATAATTAATTTTAAATAAATTAAAGTAAAAGAAAAATTTCAGCTGTAACATTCCCTTATAGGTTCTTAATAACCAATAAAGCGATGAGTAATTTACTTAGCTTTTGATTGTCCGGAAATTTGAACATTCTTAAATAACCTTGGGCTTATAACAAAGTATAGTTTGATAATCTGTTCAGCTGTTTAATTAGAAAGCTTTATGTATGAATTTTAACTGCCAATACTTTAGGGAAGGAGAGTGAGGGGAAGGTGTAGTTTAAAATAAATAAGTATTATCTCTAGACTATCTTAACATGTTTTGACAGTCTGAATTAAAGTTCATATTTAACAAGCCTACAAAATTCTCTACAGTGCCTCCTTATCGGGGGTTGATAGCCCCCCCATTTGCATGACTACAGGGTATAAAGCAACCTGTATATCTGTAGACACTAAACGCCTGCTGCATCAGTATGTGCATATCTGCGCATGACATGCACTTTTAGGGTCGCCTCGACTCGCCGGCCTTGACAACTGCAACTGCCTGTCCTTTTTCTGGCCCAGCAGCGGCTGCCCTTGCACTTATTCTGCGACATTCTCCGGATGGACTCACTAATTAGCTACATATGTATGTTCATATATAGCAGATATCTTGTTGAGTGCTTTTTTTATGTGGAGAAATTTCCATAGCGTCGTTGATTTTGGGACTACCCGGAAAGCTGCACAGTCAGTATAGCTAGCCAAGCCCAAGCACACGACAGACATACAAACATACACCTGCCGAAGCACACGTTCAACCGCAAAGCCCCGTCTGTGCCTGTGTGTGCGTGTGTGTGTCTGTGTGTGCGGTGACGACGTTGAATTTCCTTTACGACGAGTATAACTTCAGGCCAATTGGCCGCTGCGAGCTCAGTCGGCGCTGAGTATTCAACGGATTCGATTCGACTAGACTAGACAGTTCGAAAAACAAAAACAAAAACAAAACCCGTAGAGAACCAAAAATTGCATTTCTGAAAAGTGAGTTTCAGTTTCAGTTGCTGTCTCGAGTGTGTGTTAATTGTTTGGGCTAACTAAGTTGGCTACTGTGTTAGCCGAACGTGCGCTAAACGGGCGCTAACTAAAGGCTAATGGGTGTAGCTGGCATCCTGAGAGGAGACGATTATCTTTTTGCGAATTTGACATTGTTAAAGCAAAAACGGAAAACAAACAGAAAACAAAACAAAACAAACTGAAAGATGATGAAAAATAAAACAGCAAAGCGACACAAGTAACTCAATTTGCGTGTGTGTGTGTGTGTGTGTGAATCACTGTGAATTACATTGTGCATATGAGTATGTGAGTATGTGAATAAGTGAATAAATGAATATGTGAATATTTGTATTGTTCCACCGATTCGACGTCAGTTTTGGCGTGAGAAGTTGGCCTGACGTACGGTTTGTGCCCCGCCTCCCCCTGAATGTGGTTACCCACAGTGTGTGTATCTGTGTGTGTGTGTGTGTGTGTGGTTATTTGCACGAAAATCTGCAACGGGGGCTCTAATAATAACGGCACATATTGCAGGCGATGCATATCGCGCGCGCCGTTGCTGCCTTTCAAGTTTGTGTTCCGAGTCTTTTGTTTTGCAAGGAAGCAGCTGCAATATTTGCCATTTGTGCTTGGTCTCTTGGTCTCCGTCTGGCCTCTGGTATTTGGCATTTTGCTTAGGGGGTATTGCAACAGACATGGTTTAACATCATCATCATCATCTCCATCAGCTGCAGCGGCGCACGCCCACAACTCAAATATTGGCAAATCTCGACGTAACTGCAAAAGGGGCCTGGCTTCAGTCAATTTGCGCAGGGCGTATCAATTACACGAAGTTCATCCATGTTAGCTATAATTGTTAGCGTATTTCAAGCCATCTAGCTTTAAAACAGCTCAAACTTCATGTCAGTAATCAGTTAGCCAAGCCATAATTGTCTTAATTGGCCCAATTAGTGTAGACCATCTTTTACGAGCAAGTGTGGAAATGTTTATGCAATATGGGAGCGCGAGAGGGTTGGGGGAATCCTTCCTTTATAGCCCCGTCATAAACTCTTTCCACCTTTCTTTAGGCCTAAAGCACCTGAGCACCTCGAAACTGAATACCTTAACCCACTAACTCAAACGAAAAGCAAATAAAAGTGCGAGTCATTCGTGAATAATGCGACATGAAGTGCTCGGACAAATGAGTCGCCTGTTTTTGGGCCTGGGTCTTTAAACCTAGGCCGCTGTTTGTTTATCCACATAAATGATGACAAAATTAAGTGCGCTGACAATGGAAATAAGAAAAAAGTGTAAACAGAACAGAATTCGAAATTATCATCAGAAATTAAGGAAAGTCACAGTCGAATGCCTTAGATACCCTACATGATGACACATTGAAATGTGCTAAGAATTCTTAGAAAAATGTTAGATCAATGTTATTTAAATATCGTAGAAAATATGCGTGATAAAGCATGTTCGATATGAACTTAAGCAAGGTATATAGCATATGCCACCTTGTGCCAAATTTTCTAACTCCAGCCCTTATAATAACAGAGATTCAGTAGATAAACCAATAGACACGCATATCTGGGAGGCTGATCAAGCATGACTGTGTGGGCGTGCTAACCACACTTGACCACATTTGCCATGCGTGCAGGGTATAAACGAATCCCTTCACGCCAATTACACCGCGGCAACAAGCTGACTCGTTGTTTCTCTGCCTCCAATTGTTGTTAATCAATGTGTGTTTGTGTTTGTTGTCCAACTGACATTGAAACAGAATATTGTGCGGAGTGGGTTAAGCAAACAACAAGTGCACCACGAGTGGAGCTCACTTAATTTGCAATAATAATTATGAACTAAACGCAATTGTAGCCCATTTTCATTTGGTTTGCTTTATTTTCTTTTATCTTACAGCATGGAGATACTCAATGGCGATGGCGATGCGGGTATATCAGAAATCGCTAGCTTCTATGCCGGCAAGACGGTGCTGATTACAGGTGCCACTGGCTTTATGGGCAAGGTGTTGGTGGAGAAGTTGTTGCGCAGCTGCGCCGATTTGGAGGCGATCTATTTGCTCATTCGCACCAAGAAGGGCGTGGAGCCCACTGTGCGCAAGGAGCAGTACTTCAAGTGTGTCGTAAGTGCTAAATGAGATCCCCCCACAACCCCCTCTCTGTCATTCCGTACATTCTTCCAAGTGATTAAATTGAAATTGTCCACGTTTTTTTTTCTTAATTGCACTCGCCCTGCATTTAGAGCATTTACTCGAGACCCCATCGAAATGTCAATGCCATCTTCGATGCACGTGCACAGCATGCCTGCATCCATAATATTATAATACCTCGATCGATCGATCGTTTACTTCGATCGCCATATCACGAGTGAACAATTTTCTTCGTTCTCCCTCGCGTTGTTCAAGTTATTTCCCGTTCGCATCGTGTACAATGGGCGCATTGAGTGTCGCTAATGTGCAATAAATAGCTAAAAAAAACATATAATTACAATTAGCTTGTTTAATAAACGGTAATCATGCATTTACAACTATTATTGTAATACTCAATTCCCCAGAAACATCATCATCATTCGAGAGAGCGAGGGAGAACACTTTATTTCCGCACTTAAATTTTTCATAATAGCTAAGTCAAGTTTCTAATTAAAAAAAAACTAAAACTTTCTGCTTGAAGTAACGCTTTATACCTCAAGTTTTTACTATCAAAATTTGTATAGTCGAATATGTAATTGCAATAATGTCTTGAGTGATATTTAAACTTGTCCTCCATTTAGGGAAAAAACTTAAGAAAATGTAACGCGTTAGTCGCCGGAACTCGTCCATAAATTACCAAAATTAACGCAACGTAAAACCATCAAAAACATGCTCAACTGAAGCACTTACACACACACACACACACACACACACACAGTTAGAGGGGGGCACATTTGTACATGCCAGGCTTTATAAGTCAAGGTAATCATTATCGGTGTCGAAAAAATCCAAAATTACAATGACTATTCATTTCTGTCATGGCTTGGACCATTCTAGGCTGTTGCGCTGCTTGTTGACTCTGACAGAGACAACAAAACGTTTGTTTGGAGGGGATGGGGAGGGGGAACTGCCTAATGAATGACCCAACGGCTAACTGTTAATCATTGCAGATTTTCAGCAAACTCTTGGAGACAAATCCCGAGATCGTGCAGAAGGTGCGCGTTGTAAAGGGCGATGTGCTCGAACCGAACCTTGGCCTGAGCGCCAATGACATCAACACACTTGCCTCCAACGTTCAGATTGTCTTCCACTGTGCGGCCAATGTGCGCTTCGATCAGCCATTGCGCCCCATGGTTAACATGAATGTGGTCGGCACACTGAAGATGCTGCAGTTGGCGGAGAAAATGAGCCAACTGCAGTCGCTGGTGCATGTCTCCACATCGTATTGTCAGTGCAACGAGCGTGTGCTGGAGGAACGCGCGTATCCGGCACCACAGAATCCCTTCGACATTATCAAAATGGTCGAGGCGATGGACGATGCCGCGTTGGCGGAAATTACACCCAAGTAAGTTTGTGCTGAAATTAATTTCCCCATACCATATGGTATATGTATAAGAATCTTTAACCTAATTCCTGCTTACTGCACAGATTGCTCAATGGCTTGCCAAACACGTACGCTTACAGCAAGGCACTGTCCGAAGATCTAATTTGCAGATACAACAAAAAGCTGCCCATAATCATCACAAGGCCTTCCATCGGTATGTGGGTCCCGCAAACTGGTTGCGTTGTCAGAGCCAGAAACGGCGGGAAGCAGGGGGATTCCTCTTTAATTTACTGACTGATTTTCTCTCTACTCCTACAGTTACGGCAGCCATTCATGAACCACTGCCCGGCTGGATTGAAGGCGTTAATGGACCCACTGGTCTAATGATTGGCGCTGCACGCGGGGTCATACGTTCCATGCACTGCAATCCAGATTATGCCTCCACAGTGATACCTGTCGACAAGGCCATCAATGGAATGATCCTATGCGGTTATCAGCGTGCAAAAGCTAATGCCGACGCTAAATCAAAGTCCAGTCAAAGTCCAAGTGAGGTTGACTTCTGCAATCTGTGCATCTCCAGCAAAGCCCTCATGTCGTGGGGCGAGAGCATCGAGACGGGTCGCAAATTCTTTTATGTAACGCCTTTGAGTTTTGCACTCTGGTATCCAGGTGGCTCCATTAAGCGCAACTATTATCATCATCTCTTTTGCGTCATATTTTTTCATTATTTGCCTGCCTATTTCATAGACTTCTGGTTGTTCCTCTTTGGCCAAAAGCCCTTGTAAGTGAACTGATTAACTTTGAAATTCAAAAAATAACTTTGTACGTCCATCGTTTTAGCTTGGTTAATGTGCAGCGCAAAATCTCCACCGGGCTTAAACTACTGCAATATTATACGACGAAAGACTGGGACTTCAGGAACGAAAGATTTCAGGAGATGAGCGATAAGCTAAATAGCACTGATCAGGAGATCTTCGACACATCGGTTAGTCAGGTCAACTGGGATATTTACATTAGCGATTACATTCGTGGCATGCGCACCTTTATACTGGGCGAAAGTGATGACACCTTGCCGTATGCTAGAAAAGTTCTGCGTCGTCTCTATATCCTCGACTGGGCCAGCAAGATTTTGTTTTTTACTCTGACCTTCTGGTTTTTGTGGACACATTTGGATGGTTTTGTGGAGAAGAGCGATATCTTTATACGATCGTCGCTTTACAATATCTATAATGAACATAACAATACAATACATGTCTAATTAATTTGTTAATTTACTAATAAAAAAAAAAACGTTAATTTACAAAGCATCAATTACGATATTTGCTCTGTACAGTGTTGGAAAATAAGTGCGCTTGTAGCTATCGATTACATTGGAATTAATACTGTCAGCACCATTGCGATAGTTTTAAAACGTTTTCCCACCTCTAGCATTTCTGCGTGCATTTTGCCGAAACGAAAAGATTAAAGTTTTCAGCAAAAATGAGTATGGATGTCGACAAGGAAACTCCCGCGACCGGTGTTGAGTTAACCGAAGCGGAAAATGAACTATACGATAGACAAATTCGACTTTGGGGCTTAGAGTCGCAAAAACGGTATGTTCACTGATTGATCGTTTTGCCGGTTCTTGCATGTGCACTTTCACAAAACTGAGAAATGGCAAACTAAGCTAAACTTAAATTGTTTTAGATTGCGAACAGCGAACATACTGATTTCTGGACTTAATGGGCTTGGTGCTGAAATAACAAAGAACATTATTTTGTCCGGTGTGAATTTGGTTCAACTGCACGATGACCAGCTGGTTACTGAGGAGGATTTCTGCTCACAATTTCTGGCTCCACGCGAATCTCTAGGCAGCAATCGGGCCGAAGCATCGTTGGCGCGTGCCCGTGCACTAAATCCAATGGTGGACATATCTGCTGACACGCAGCCCCTGAAAGAGAAGACTTCAGATTACTTCAGCAAGTTCGATGTTGTGGTTATTATCGGTGCAAGCAACGACGAGCTGGTCCGCATCGACAACATATGCCGTGAGCTAAGCGTCAAATTCTTAGCCGCCGACGTGTGGGGAATCTTTGGCTTCCACTTTGCCAGTTTGCAGAAGCATTCTTATGTGGAGTAAGTTCATGATATATGTGGCTATTCCTACTTTTATTTTATATAATTATTGTCGTTTAGGGACGTTTATAAGTACAAGATTGTTTCGAAGCCACATGAAAAAGTAAAATGCGAAACTGTCGCTACTCCAGTTCAACGTGATGTGGAATATCCGGGCTACTCCGCCTGGCTTGAATTCGACATAAACGCGCCCAAATATCAGCGCAAGCTAAAGCGCGATGGGCCCGGCATTATTCTACTGAGCGTCCTGCAAGCATTCCGTACCAATAATAAACGTGATCCAAGCTACAAGAGTAGGGAAGCGGACATTCAGCTGCTGATGAAAATCCGTGACGAATTGGTACCAAACTCTACTTTAACCGACGATTCGCTTGGTCTACTCTTTGCTCAGATATCACCAGCAGCAGCTGTCGTCGGCGGCGTTGTAGCACAGGAAGTAATCAAAGTGGTGACTCGCATGGAAGCACCTCATCGCAACCTATTTATTTTCAATCCGGAAACCTGTGTGGGTTATGTAGAGACCATTGGCGTCAATTAACAATTCAATCATTCATTAAATTATAAAAACCACCTTAAAATAAACCGAATGCATTTAAAAATCTTGTTTTTAGTTTACACTATGCATATATGGGTTGGTTTAATACAAAAAGCATATTCGCATGTGGATATTAGAAGAGAGAGAGAACTTATAATCAATTTGTGAGAATTTCCGCCGCGCGATTCTCCATAAGCTTCTCCATGTTTGTGATTGCCCCCATCCAGGTGTCCAGCGTGCTAGCCATACCGGCAATTTGATTGCGGTTGAGAACGCGTGGTTGCACCCAGGACATGTTTACCACTCCGGCGACTTGGTCAATCTCACCGCGCACTAGATCGAGAGCCAATGCCTTCATGATCAAAAACTCGACCTCCTTGGCTGGCAGCTTGGTCTCATTGGCAATGTCTGCAAAGGATATGGCACGCTCAATGGCTGAGCGTTTAAATGTCATCTCCATAAGACACAGCAATGAAATCTTCTGTCGCAGTTTAACTTCTTGTGCAGCAAGGTCGGGAATTTTCGACCAAATCTTCTTCATGTCGTTAAATCTAAATAATAGACATTATAGAACTCACAATTGCAGAATGTGTTGGCATACTTACTTATTAATATCCCCTGTGTTGAATGCCTTCAATAGCTCCACCAACCATTCATTTTCTGTGTTTTGAAGCGATTCCAAAATGGGATGCGCCAAGAGCTCGCCAATATTGTAGACTCCGTCGCCCAATAAAGCAGCGAGTCCCAAAAAGAAAGCCTGCTGTGCCCATTGATCACGCGGGTATTCATCCAGCGAACATCCGAGGAACTGTAGACCACAACGATAGTATTCGCTGTGCTTGCCCACGCGGCGATAGTACTGCGAGGCCAGCATGTAGTACTTGCCATGCACCGGCGTTACGTTTCCTGCCTCTTCGAGAACGTCGCGCAGCTCCTCGATAATCTTTTTGGTAGCATTTAAGTCGTTTAGGTTGCTCAAGTATAGGTTACCCTGCATCACCTGCAGGTACCACACCGCCTCGTCACATATTTTTACTTTGTCCTTCATTTTCTCCAGGAAATCAATTGCCTCTTTCTTCTCGCTTATATTATCTACGACCACTTCAAGTATTTGAATCAATCCATAGGGATTTATTCTGCAAATAACATGGTTATTAACAGAATTGCGAAGATAATGTACGACGATGCTGCAACTTACTTTGTTTCGAAGGTGGAGATGAAATTCTGGTACAGCTGAAGCAAAGAAGATTCGTCCTGAAGCGATTCATGACGTACGAATGCTACAAGCTTAATGGTTAGTTCGTTCCACAATCTATAAAAATGCACAAGATATTATATTAGTAAGAGCACTCGAATGAAAACATAAAAGTCGCACTTCTCGTTGTAGAGCTCTTCGATGAGGGTCCATTCGGCAGCGAGATCTTTGTTTGTGGTCTTCTTCTGTGCTGCCAAGTAAGCAGTGACTGTCGCTTGCGTATTTGACATTGTTGCTATATTTGTAGCTGCGCTATTTCTGATTATTTCAATTAAATTTTGTATAAAAATATATGCACGTATGAAGTAGGCAGGCTTTTTTTACTTAAAGTTGCAAATCACTAACAACCAGAGTTGTCGTAGATAAGATTGTTAGTTCAAATGAATAGTTCCCAGCAGAACTGAACTTGTTCCCCAATCGAAATCATCGTGAGTTTTGTTATCGAATTTTTATACAAAATGCCTGCTAAAGTTACCAGATACCGAAAAGTAAAATCACCTATATTTTGCCTAGGCATAATTGCTGACTATGGTCACACTGTCTTTCTGCTGTTTGTTAGCGGCTTGCTTTAAAAATTTAATTATGATTTCTATGTACATTTTTTGCCTAATAAAATCAATAATATGTAACACCACAATGTTAATGCCATCGTCAATTAACTGGCCACGTAACTATACGAGAAAATTAAAAAATTTTTTGCCATTGTCGCAGTCTCGACCACAAGCAATTGTCGAACCTGTAAAACAGGTCAAAATAACGTTTCAGCTAGTCTCATTGTATCTGTCTGCGTTACGAATGCAAAGCTAGTTCCGGAGGCATAGAACGCTTGTCAAGAAAGCATGTATAATATAATAAGGAAAACAAGTTATGCGGAGCGCCCTCACCCAATGCACGCCGTCTGCATCAATACATTTAATACAAACAGACACTTCTATATTTACATTCAAAGTTTAAATGCATTAATACTTAAATTGAATACTCTGCCCTCTCTCTGTTCATACGAATGTATGTATCTTTGTATCCGCTTCAAAACATGTTTTAGTTGGGCGCGTTGCTTTTGTGCTGCCGGCTCACGAGATAACAGTGCCACTCGGGTGTCGGATCTGTTATGTTCGATTGCTCTCCTTACATCGGATAAGATGTGAGCAAGTGTGTGCGTGTGCGTGTGTGTGTGTATTGGCAGCTCTTTTATAAGCTCCGCTTTTGGGGTATGTTTTTTTGCTCTCTTTATTTCGATTCGCTGTTGATAAAGAATAATTAAAACAAAGACAAAAGACAACAAAAAAATAAAAACAAAACACAGCGCGCCAGCGTCGAAATGGAAATGGAAATAAGATATACTCGCATATTGAACCAATTTATTTCAATTTTATTTCGCACCTCGACGGCGCAAGTTGTGCTCGGCGTGTTCAGTCCGACTGATTCGATGGTCAGCTGAGAATTGTGTTCTCTGATTGCAAGTTTGCGTGTTCGTTTGTGTTGTACGTGTATGTGATGAAATAAGGAAAAGCCAAGATGCTGCTTATAAAGTTATTGCGATTTATGCTATTTATTAGCATACTGTGCTGGCAAAGTGAGTGAAAACCGACGACTTAAACAACGAACTTAACACGCGCATGTGAATGGAAATTAATGGCAATTGGCAATTGGTGCAAAAGAACAGGGTTGCCAGGCGGCCGATCGCCGCACTAGGTCAAGGTCAATCGCAGGAAATTCCCCAAGCAAATTTGCTAGCATCATGCTGGCCAGCCAGCGAAGGGCAATAAACCTCAAATATGTATGATTATACAGCCAAAACGATGGCAAAAGTGAGTGAGTAATTGTGGAGCCGGACCCGTGTTTGGACTTGGGGCATTTCTGGTTTGCAGATTGTGTGTTAACCTTGGCTACTTCGAATTTTGGTTTGGTTTTTTTTCTTTTGACTGTTTTTGCAAGTCACTTCAATACTTTACAATCCCGTTTTTACTCAGAGATTTGCGTCACCAGCTTCTGCCACTGCGTGGTACTCAAGGCCTGCGCGTCGTTTGCCCAACCTCTGCTGCAACATCGACCCGAAGAGCGCGATGCACTCTTTGCCACAGTTCGTGATGCAGTTTGCGGTTTTCAAGGACTCGATACACTCGTCTGCTGTCCGACACAGCATAAGATCTCCAAGCATTTCAGTCGCAATCAACGCTTCGTGCCGCCCGAAAACCATTGGATATGGGATGCCGCGCCCGGATCGAGATCACGTTCAGTTATTAATCCACACGAAATAGAAATGAGACTACATGATTACCACGATTTTCATGCAAAGCGTAACTATCCTCAGCCTCTTGATGAGGAGTTGGATGCCTCCTACTTTGGCTTTGATGGCAGCCAACATTTCCACTATCGAATCCAGCACGGACATGCTAGTAAAACACCACGCCCGCCCCCAAAAGACAGGCCAATTGTCTTCCCAGGAGACCTAAGATTTCACGAGGCCAACGATTTCCCGATAAGGAAAGACCCGCCAATTAGCGACTCAAACCAGGAGCAAGTCGTACGAGAGATGCCGTCCCAAAAGCCAGTCGTAGTTGGCAGCACATCGACAAATTCGCACGTTAATCCCCCAGATTGTGGCATAAGCTTAACCACCCGGCTGCTGGGCGGACAATCTGCTGCACCGGGACAATATCCGTGGATGGCGCGCATAGCCTATAGAAACCAAAGTAAGTAGGAACAGCACCTTAAGCTACTGGTAATTTATAATATCAACATTAGGAGGTGTACAGCGCGCACTAGCAAAATTTATGGTAACAGTAAAGAAATGCATGAAATAAGTTAGGGAAATGTTCTTAAAATGAAAGGGATTGTTGGGATCTCTTCGTTATTCTTAGCCCAGTTCGAGAGCGACCAGTGTCATTTTCATGGTCAAATAACCACCGGCTGTGAAAACCGCAACAGTCTTGAGCAGACACATTCCATCTTTATCTCCAGTACCCTGTCCATCTTTTACTGGAGCTGCTTCTTTGTGTGGAGAATCTTTTTCTTTTGACGCACTTCCTCCATGTGGACCATCCTTATCACCTCCTTTATTATCTGCATCTCCTGTTCCACCTCCTGAACCTTTGTCCGGTACTTCTCCTGGACCACCATTATTACCGAGTACATCTGCTTGAACAACCCCTCCATTTTTATCTTTCCCTGCGGTCCTTAGTCCTTGATCTCCCTTCACGTCTATTGGTTTTTCTTTTTCAGGCCCAGATTCTTTACCTTCTACTTTTTCTGTACCTCCTTTATTACCACCATCAACTGGTCCACCACCTGGACTACCATTGTTAGCAACCGCTTCTACCTTTGCGGGTTCAGATTCTTCACCTCCTCCTTCACCTCCTCCTCCACCTCCTTTATTACCTCCATCTCCTGGTACAACTTCTTGTAATGGCACAAAAGCTCCATTAAAGGGCCCAAGTCCTTTACTCTGTGTTTCTCCTGGAACATGACCACAAATTGAACATTTACCATCTGCTTGAGCTTTACCCTTGCAGTGACAGTTTTTCTTGCTCATTGTAGACACTCAGTGGCGAAGAAGTGTGAATGCAATCACAAATGATGTGTAGTTATATAAATAGGGTTCGTGGGCAAAGGTTCAATATGTAGGCGAACACCTCGACATAATAGTTTACTCTCTCGGTACCGTCACAAATATGTACCACTAAGGACGAATTAGAATAAATATATGAACAAATTTGGCAGATATATATTTTTTGCATTAATCGACTTTCTAATCTATAACTCTTTTATCGCTTCGACAGCAAATGGTCGCATCAGTTACCGCTGTTCGGGTTCTCTTATTTTGAACCAATATATCGTGACTGCTGCCCATTGCGTAATCAATTTGGTAGCCGATTTGGAGATGTAAGTAGTATACATATATAAACCATGCTGCTACAGAAGCTAATCCTCTAACAGATTTCAAGTGCGCATTGGCGACGATGCGCCTGGCCAACAGGATTGTGCCGAGAGTGTCGCCAATTGTAACAGCCCAAACTTATTTGATATCGGAAGAGTCCTTGTGCATCCCAACTACGATCAACCCAAGTACGCTAATGACATTGCCCTGCTAAGCCTGCGGACTAGCCAAAGTAAGCAAAATACCCTTCGCCTCTTCCCCTTTCAACTGGTAATTCTTGCATCTTTCAGGGCCGATTACTTTCACATCGATTTGCTTACCTTTAAATGGAACAGCCGCGCTGGCAGACAGACTTATTGGACAAACTGGCGTTGTTGCTGGTTGGAGCTCAACTGTTAATGGTACTTTTTTTTACTACAAAAACATTTAATGATTTAAGATGCTAAGTCTAAATCTGAATACAATAAAACTGCCTGTTTCGTTTCATTTCAGCTAACAACTCATCGAGCATGGCCACCTCAAGCTCAGCACGATTCATTCGTCTACCCATTGTGAATACGACCTCCTGTGCGATCGCCTATTCTAGTATTAGTGAAAATTTTCAGCAACCTATAGTTATTACGCCGCAACATCTCTGCGCTCAGGGGCAACCAATGAACGATGTTTGTCGGGGCGACAGCGGTGGACCCTTCATGGACGACGGTACCTCTGGACTACTCAATTCAGATGGGCGTCATACGCTTCTGGGCATTGTTGCGTTTGGACCCACGCTATGTGGTGTTGCTACCATTCCGGGGGTCTATACGGCAGTCAACTCGTACACGAACTGGATATACGATAACATCGGAATGTCGAGTGTCTAGTAATGTAGCTACTCGAACGGAGGTCTTGCGCGAGGCACGAATTTATCCAAAGCTTTTAGACACCAAAGTTTGTAGAAATAGCTAAGAAACAAAACCACAATAAAGAAACCAAGTAACAAGCCCAGTCGATTCATCAAATTAAGAAGTAAGCAGCTTTATCACCTTAAACCTTAAACTACCATCAATGTGTATTATCATCACTAAGAAATACACACATACACCTCTTCTGTGGGATAACATTTGAAATAAGTATGTACATGGGCCAGTACATATACTACTATATGCTTGCGGTCCAGGTGCCTCCTGGAGTAGTCTCAGCTCTTGGATTGAAGGACACAAACATAAATAAGAAAATAAGAAAATCCTGGTTAAAATATTCCAAATCATCACTCATCCTTAACCCAATTCAGCAGCGACCAGTGCCATCCGCATGGTCAAAAACCCGCCGGCTGTGAAAACTAGAAGCGGCCTTAATTTTGACCAATCAAGACAGTCGAACAGTCCATTATCTATTTCAGCGCCCTCGCCACCTTCCCCGTCTCCTAAGTTGTCTTGACCATCTCCGTCAGGGCCAAACCCTTTGCCATGCGGGTCTTCATCAAATTGACCTTCTTTGAAACCGGGAGGTACACGACCACAAATCGCACATTTAGTGTTTCCTAGATTTTTACCCTTGCAGTGACAATTTTTGCTCATTGTAGACACTCTGCGGCAAGTAAGATTAAAATTATATATGGCTCGAAAGGATAGAGATGCAGGAGCTAGGTCAGAGTAAAAGAGAAGCGTACCTTTAAATGGGACAGCTGCGTTGGCAGACAGACTCTTTCTGGACACACTAACGTTGTTGCTGGTTGGCACTCAACTATTTAACGTACGTAGCTTTTAAATGAAAATTTGAAAATAAATATTTAATAAACCAAATTATGACGCCTAAATCTGAATATAAATTAACTGCCTGTTTTGTTTTAGCTTAGTGCTCAACGAGCAAGGCCGCCTCCAACTCAGCTTCCAGCTGAATCAGGATCCTTTATGGAGGTACCACATGAGGTACCAGTTAGCCACTAATAAGTTTGGATGGGCGTCATTCGCATCTGTACATTTCCGTCCTTGGAATTACGCTCTGAAGTTTCTTAAAGGCCAAGGATTTAGGGGGTCTACACGGTTGATCGATGAGACGCCTTTGTTTATGTATTTGGTAACCTTAGTAATCCTACACTTCAATATGTGCAATGTAGACTAATTTCAAAATTTTGAAATTAACGAATTTAAGGAAAGGGTCCCTTATTACTTTTAAGTCTCGCGATTTTACTTTGAATCGATTACGGAGATAAAATTTATAATATTAGTGCGTACAGAAAAGCATCGGAATGTCAATTGTCTGGTAATGACAGTACGCAAACATAAGTCTTGCGTGAGGCACGTATGCATTCAAAGCTTTTAGACCCCAGCGTTTGTAGAATTAGCTAATAAACAAAACCACCTTTAGGAAATAAAAATGTGTTAAGAAATAACTTTAATCCAACGGGGTTTCCCACACACTCATCGAACACTTTTGAGCCGAACTAAGCGAGGAAAAAGCTCTAGCAAAAGTTTAGGAAAGTTCCCTTACCTCGAGGCTTACCGCCGGTTAGCTTGGATTCTGACTTAACTTTGGAATTGTTAGTGGAAGAGATTTGCGTCTAGTTCGTAAATGTCAAATCCTTTATTAAAAAATGTTAAGTATACCTTGTGTTTTTGGAAAAGTACATTTGCCGTTATTCAATTGTTAACAAAAATATAAAAGTGCCAAGAATCGGTTCATAAGTTTGGGTTAGTAGTAGATAGACAACTGTACATGCATGCATTTGTATAGCGTCAAAATCTCATAAAATCATTTGTCAATATTAGCCCAATTCTGCAGCGACCAGTGCCAATTTCATGGTCAAAAAGCTGCCAGCAGTAAAGACTAGAAGTGGTCTAAACTTGGACCAATCGAGACAATCAAAATATCCATTATCTGCTTCAGGTCTCTGGCCAGCTCTTTGACCTTTAGGACCACAAAACCCACAGTTGGGGTCTTTGTTTTTCTTACCCTTGCATTGACAGTTTTTTTTAGTCATTGTGGACGATCTAGAAAGATATATTTTGGTTAGGGTAGACGAATTTGTGTAGAAACTGAAGTGTTACCTTTGTGGGAGAGTTGACTTTATTTACCTTCTTCTTAAACAGTACAAAGCTAACTGAAATAAAAAATACCAAGTTACATTATGAAAAACATTTTTCTTTTCCTTTTCTAGCTACCGAAGTGATTCTAAACCGTTGCGTCTTTCAGGTTGCCCCGATTTCCTTATCTTTTTCAAAAAGCACAGCTGTTTTGGCAGAAAACCCGACGTAGTTTTTTGAATATATAAAATAAAGGTACGTTTTTTTTTAAATTTGAAAATTCGTCCAATTTATTAAACATTAATAAACCTAAAGCTCCTTCTAAAACTGACTACATTGTAAATGCATGTTTCGTTTAAAAAATATAAATTCATATAACTTTCATGATAACTTTCTTAGCAAACAGTTTCACTAATATATTTAAGAACTTTCCAAAAAAAATCAAACAATAATTAACCAGACAGTAAAATACCCTTTGCCCAAAGTCAAGAAGCCATTTTACTCATTTTATTTCAACAGTAAATTCTGCACAAATGCTTCTGCCAACAATTGCTTTCTTGCTTGTACAATAATTATCGATTGGCGTGAGCGGTGGGCGTGGCATCAAAAATTGAAATACACACTAAATTTAGTTTTTCTAGCTATTCCAGTTGATAAGATTGCCATGTACATACGAACGGATAGCCAGGCAGATAGGGCTCAATTAACTAGGCTACAAAAATTTGCACTAAGCTAATATACCCCTTTTGATCATTTTCAATGGTCGAAGGGTATAAAAACTACATATCGTATTCATAAAAGGCAACTTATTTCCGATACACTAATCGAACGTCTTCATACAGAGCTCAGCGTGCGAAAAAGCTCTTGCGAAAGCTTTGCTAAGTTCTCTGTTAAGCTGCGCTCGCGGCCTGTCCCCGACTCAGTTTTACGCCAAGCTTTACTTCGGGCATCTCTTTAGCGGAAAGGTTCACGGCGAATCGGCGTATTAGTCTAAAGTCTTATTCTTAAGAAGCTAGGAGTTATTAACAAAAAGTATTTAACTAACAATTACAAGTTCTTTTTACGTTGTACTATTCAACTTATGTGAAGAAATTTCGATATGTTTAAGTTAATCAGTTCCCTAGTGATTCTGGGAATTTTTTGCATAAATGCTGCGAAAGCGCGTAAGTAAATAGATAAATATAAATAGAAAAGAAAGCGCAAAGAATAGATGATAAATGTGATAGTGTGTGTGAGCACAAATACATATAAACGTAGTCAGGTGTATGCTCATTGGGGACCTTCGGGTCTGTCATCAGATAAGATATTCCAAAACCAGTTTCCATAAACAATTAATCGTTATGAAATTGTTTTGATCATCGGCGACTTGTGACGTTTTTTTTTTTAATAACTTTTGTTGCTTATCTACGCAGAAATCTATTTTCCCAACGAAGCAAATCAAGTGCCTAATTACGGACGCTGCATAACGCCGAACCGTGAGCGTGCACTCTGCATACACCTGGAGGATTGTAAATATCTCTATGGCATATTGACTACGTCTCCGCTGAAGGAAACCGACAAACTCTACCTGAGTCGCAGCCAATGCGGCTATGTTAATCGCAAAGTTCTGGTGAGACCAATTGAATATGGTATCGCACAATTGTAATTCTTATCACACTGTTTTCACTTTCAGATCTGCTGTCCAGATCGTTATCGGGACAGCACACCGGTGACCACAGTGCGTCCGCCGGTAAACAATACGAACACCAATTTGCTACCTTTGCCAGGTCAGTGCGGAAATTTACTCTCGAATCGTATTTACGGCGGTGTCAAGACCAAGATCGATGAGTTCCCATGGATGGCATTGGTCGAGTATACCAAAGGTAGGCGCGCGCATGTTACGCTGGTTAAACCCAATGACTAAATGGGTTCCCCATTTCAGGCAGCGGCTCCAAGGGTCATCATTGCGGTGGTTCCCTCATCAGTCAACGTTATGTTGTGACGGCGTCGCATTGCGTCAACGGTCGCTCGCTGCCGGCGGACTGGCGTCTTACTGGTGTGCGCTTGGGCGAGTGGGACACGGCCACAGACCCCGACTGCGAGGTCGATGTGCGGGGCATGAAGGATTGTGCGCCACCGCACTTGGATGTGCCCGTCGAGCGTACCATACCGCATCCATCGTACGATCCTGGCTCGAAGAATCAGCTGAACGACATCGCTCTTCTTCGACTGGCCCGTCAGATCGAATACACCGACTTTGTGCGTCCCATTTGCTTGCCTTTGGATACGAACCTACGTTCGGCTACATTCGATGGCATTTCCATGGACGTGGCTGGTTGGGGCAAGACGGAACAGTTGTCGGCCAGCAATTTGAAGTTGAAAGCTGCTGTCGATGGCTTTACCCTAGATGATTGCCAATCGGTCTACAGTCGCCAGAGTATTCTTTTGGAGAAAACACAGATGTGCGCCGGTGGCATGGAGGGAGTCGACTCATGTCGCGGTGACTCTGGCGGGCCTCTGATCAGTCTGGATACCAACAAAGTGAACACCTACTACTTCCTGGCGGGCGTTGTTTCCTTTGGACCCACGCCCTGTGGTCTAAACGGCTGGCCGGGAGTATACACTCGCGTCGGAGCCTATGTGGACTGGGTTCAAGCGACACTAGAGCCATAGTATCATATTCATAGCATAGTAACTGTTGCGATTAAAGACGACGAAATATTAACCACAAATAGCAATTTAGTTTGGATTAGCTAGTTAGCGGAGTGGAGGAATTTTATCGTGACACAGTATTGTAGTACTTTGAATTTTATTTTCCGGTCTCTTTCGGAGTCAGCCTAAAAATATGCTTTGGGCTTGAGGGTCCAAGTGCCAATGAGAGCTACTGAAATTCGACTCTTGGATTATATTAAATACCATTTTAATTATGCAATAAATAATATTTCAATTTTTTTTAAATTATAAAAACACTCAAAGTTCAACATAATTTATGAACTTAACTACTTTGTCGGCTTAAACTTACTCGGGACTATACATGCGTATTTGACTGTTATTTTGATTTTTGTAATTCAATATCGGGATTCGTAATAATTTGGATTTTGTAGTGCAAGGAGTTAAGAGTAAAGAATCACAAGCTCAATTTTCAAATTCGAAACTAAACATTATCGTATATATTAAATAGCGCTTCGAGGGTTGAATTGCTTATGAACGCAACGAAGCCAATCGGCTCTGCATCTCCTGCAGCTCTTCGCCTTCGTCGTCATCTTCCTCCTCGACTTGAACGCGGGCAGCAGTTACCGGTGTCTTTTCTGCTGTAGCCGTAGCCTTGTCTGCTGGTGTCGCCTCTGGCGGCAGTGGAGCCTCACCCAATTTGCCGTCCGTTATTTCCCAGAGTACTTTATCAACCTCCTTGGCGGCTTCCTCCTCCAACTCCTCGGATTCCTCCAGCGAATCCATTGTCTCATCAAGCATTTCTTCGATTATGCCTGCCTTCATCATTTCCTTAGACATGTCCCGCATGATGCCAGCTAGTTCTGGATATCTTACAAGACTCTGCATAGCCTGCATGACTTCGGTGGATTTTTGCAGCGAGCCCGCAACGCGAAGGGTTGCTAGAATGTGAAAAAACAAACGCTAAGCAATTTCACAAATGTTGGCAATCACAATGTACATACACAACTGATTTTTCATCTGCATCTGTATGGAATTCAGATGCGCTTTGGACGTATAAATACGGTTAATAGCTTTACGTGCGTTCACAATCTCCTTGGCAAGAATAATACAGGTGTCACGGTCGTTCTTTTGTGCGGCCTGCTTCAGGGAGCGCTTGACTTTCTCCTCCTCCCGCTGTATGCTGCGTATTTGCCTATCAAGTTGGTTTCCCTCTTTTCGTATCTTGTGCGTCCATTCTTGCACCTAGAAACAGATGTTGACAATTAGAACCAAAACAACTGGAACATGACATCATTTCACGGTCATCAACCAAGTGGCCTCGTTAACGCGCAAAAGAGAAATTGATCTCGCCGGAAAGATGTCTGACCTGCTCCTTTGGATCTTTGCTTGGAGTTTTTCCAAATAAACCCATTTTAATGATTGAAACGCCTTCCGCCTAGAGTTAACGAATTATTTATGTATTTTGTTTAGCTTAACACTTCGCGTGAGTCATTTTTTGCTGTGAATACGGCATCACTTTTATATTGTTTATATTTGACAGTGCACCCTCTGGCAACGCCTGCCCAAGTTTAGTATGCAGGTCGAGCTAAATCTATTTCAAAGTTCAATAACATAATATCGGGCTTTAATAAATTAATTAATTAATTACTGTTATATTTATTTAATTAAGTTGGTTATTTTATTAAAAAAATTAATTTATGTTCATATTTTGTGTTTGCTTAATTTACAAAAATTTACAGAAACAACCTTTTAAAATTTGCTCACTGCTCTCAGAGCATCATACCTTTCACAGCTGTGTAAGCACTGTGGTCACTTTCCAACACTACTGCAGTACCCGCGCAAATGTGCTCAGGTGTTTAGCTCGGTTCCTTGCCAATTTCGTAGAAGTTTTAAATATAAAAATAAATCGCAATGCGGACGCACGCAATACTTAGTTACTTACTATTATTATTCCACAATTTACGTTGCAACGAAGATAACTGGATTGAGCCCCATGCTTGGTCAGAATTAGCAACAGAGACGTTCTTACCCGGTGGTGACATTTCATGCCAATGTGAGGCTCCAAAAGGAAAATCACTAGCAAATGTTGAGGATCAGTTAGCATTAATATATTTTAAAAAATTTGTTAATGCTTTATTCAGTACTAAAAACCTTCAAGTAAGTTTACAACCACGTAGTTGTCAAATTACTGACGCTGACGTCATGTGGTCGGTATGTTGATTTAATAGCTTATTTACACATTTCTAGTATGGCAAAACGGCGCAGCATTTTAGGCGATCTATGCTGTTTACATTGCTGCCGTCTCAGGTCAATGAGCTGGAAACGGTACAAGATGTGCGAGATCTTGATATTATGCTCACTAAGATACTTGAACAAGCGGAAGATTTGTCATTGCATACCATGGATGACAGTGATTATTCCTACACACATAAAGGAATGGGTTTCCTAGCACTTGTTACGGATATATTCAAGGATTTTGTGCAACTATTACGCATATCTGAGGTAGGAATTGCCATATATGACCAGCATACAAATACGGTAATTAATATAAAACAAAACAAAACGTTTCGACAGGTTAAATTCATGCTGATGTTCTTCCTGGCTATTGCTATCGGATGGATTGTTCGAAGACGATATAGAATTCCTGTTATAGTTATTATACGTTCGTTTGTTTGATAAGACCGTGACTTTTTGTATTTGCCGCGCACCTGCTCTAAATACAACACTGCTCCTGTCAGCAGTTATCGATTAACAGCTGACTGTAAAATTTTGAGAAAGCTGCGTTTTTTGGTTTGCGTTTTATAGGCATTGAAAGCAGACGATCTCGTGAATTTTAACGAAAATCGAAAAAAGTGAATTTCGTGTGCTAATTAAGCATTATTTTTTGCGTAAAAAATCCATCACCGAAACCAAGGAAAGACTTGATAAATATTATGGGGACTCTGCACCATCAATTTCAATGGTTAAGAAATGGTTTACTGAGTTCCGTTGTGGTCGTACCAGTACAAGTGATGCCGAACGTTCAGGTCGCCCAAAAGAGGTCGTCATGCCAGAAATCGTCGACAAAATCCATGGAATGATATTGGATGATCGGAGAATGAAAGTGCGTGAGGTAGCTGAGGCTGTAGGCATCTCAACTGAACGGGTACATCACATTTTACATGAATATTTGGACATGAAAAAGCTTTCCGCGCGATGGGTGCCGCGATTGCTCACACACGACCATAAGCGCAACCGTGTGACCATTTCAAAGGAGTGTTTGGCGATGTTCATCCGCAATCCAAACGAATTTTTGCGCCGTTTCGTTACCGTAGACGAAACATGGATCCACCACACCACACCAGAGACCAAAGAACAATCAAGACAGTGGGTTTCTCCGGGTGAACGTGCACCAAAGAAGGCCAAGGTGGGTCTGTCGGCCAACAAGGTCATGGCCACAGTTTTTTGGGATGCACAAGGTATCATTCACATCGATTACCTTGAAAAGGGTAAAACGATCACCGGCGAATATTATTCAGAGCTTTTGGACAGATTCGATATTGATTTGAAGCAGAAACGACCGCATTTGGCGAAAAAAAAGTGCTGTTCCATCAGGACAATGCACGGGTGCACACGTGTGTAGTCAGCATGGCAAAATTTCATAAATTGGGCTACGAACTGCTACCCCATCCAGCATATTCTCCAGATTTAGCCCCCTGTGACTATTTTTTGTTTCCAAACATGAAGAAATGGCTCGGCGGTAAGAGATTCGGGTCAAATGAAGAGGTCATCACAGAAACAAACGACTATTTTGAGGGCCTTGAGAAAACCTATTATTTGGAAGGAATAAAAAAATTGGAAAAACGCTGGACTAAATGTATAGAGCTAAAAGGAGATTATGTTGAGAAATAAAACGCTTCTTTGACGAAAAAAATATATTTTATTCAAAAAGTCACTTATCAAACGAGCTTTTTCACTTACGGCTTAACACTTCGCGTGAGTCATTTTTTGCTGTGAATACGGCATCACGTTTATATTTGACAGTGCACCCTCTGGCAACGCCTGCCCAAGTTTAGTATGCAGGTCGAGCTAAATCTATTTCAAAGTTCAATAACATAATATCGGGCTTTAATAAATTAATTAATTAATTACTGTTATATTTATTTAATTAAGTTGGTTATTTTATTAAAAAAATTAATTTATGTTCATATTTTGTGTTTGCTTAATTTACAAAAATTTACAGAAACAACCTTTTAAAATTTGCTCACTGCTCTCAGAGCATCATACCTTTCACAGCTGTGTAAGCACTGTGGTCACTTTCCAACACTACTGCAGTACCCGCGCAAATGTGCTCAGGTGTTTAGCTCGGTTCCTTGCCAATTTCGTAGAAGTTTTAAATATAAAAATAAATCGCAATGCGGACGCACGCAATACTTAGTTACTTACTATTATTATTCCACAATTTACGTTGCAACGAAGATAACTGGATTGAGCCCCATGCTTGGTCAGAATTAGCAACAGAGACGTTCTTACCCGGTGGTGACATTTCATGCCAATGTGAGGCTCCAAAAGGAAAATCACTAGCAAATGTTGAGGATCAGTTAGCATTAATATATTTTAAAAAATTTGTTAATGCTTTATTCAGTACTAAAAACCTTCAAGTAAGTTTACAACCACGTAGTTGTCAAATTACTGACGCTGACGTCATGTGGTCGGTATGTTGATTTAATAGCTTATTTACACATTTCTAGTATGGCAAAACGGCGCAGCATTTTAGGCGATCTATGCTGTTTACATTGCTGCCGTCTCAGGTCAATGAGCTGGAAACGGTACAAGATGTGCGAGATCTTGATATTATGCTCACTAAGATACTTGAACAAGCGGAAGATTTGTCATTGCATACCATGGATGACAGTGATTATTCCTACACACATAAAGGAATGGGTTTCCTAGCACTTGTTACGGATATATTCAAGGATTTTGTGCAACTATTACGCATATCTGAGGTAGGAATTGCCATATATGACCAGCATACAAATACGGTAATTAATATAAAACAAAACAAAACGTTTCGACAGGTTAAATTCATGCTGATGTTCTTCCTGGCTATTGCTATCGGATGGATTGTTCGAGGACGATATAGAATTCCTGTTATAGTTATTATACTAGGTAGCTTTTTCACTTACGGCTACCTGCACACCTACTTAGAATGCAATAGGGTAAGTATTATGAATTAATACAAAGATATTTTGAAATTAAATAGATAATCATTTAAATCTTTTAAGAAACTGGAAGTTGAAGCGATGTTGGAAGTAATGGAGAGCAATGACGAGAACTCAAAATCTGCCCAGACTTCTGCATTTTTCAACCTATTTGGATTCTTTTCAAAGGCATCGACTAAGTCGACAATTAAGCAGAAATTATTGTAAGTATCAACTGAAAATTATATGGAAAACTTTCTAAAACATTTATTACAGAAAATCGAGTAAATTAAATTTACCATTTTGTGGACCTCTTGACGTTCTAATCGAGTTCAGCAATCATATATTCCTTAAACAACTCGAAATGTTACTTGAAAAGACAACGCAAACTCTATCGAAATTAAACAGTGAGTTAAAGTTACTAACTAGAGTTTCCGAAAGCACTAATGGGTTTTTGATCTGTACAGCTGGATTATCGTTTCCCTTCAATCTAATTGCTCCTTGTGTACTTGTCCTGCTCATATGCTACATACTTAAACTTACTTTTAAATACGTCATATCTCCCAAAGTTTGGATGGGATTGCTGCAAAAGAGATCAACGGCATCTACTGCAGGCAGTCAAGAAACCATCACTGCCGGCGAAACAGGTGGGGATCGGTTGTCCGGCGATAATCTTAAGATGTTGTTGAACGTCATTAAAGCTACAAGTGTAACACAAATTCAACAGCAACAACAACTAGCTGTGTCGGGTGTGCAAGAGCTAGGGGAACCGCTGGAATCACTGCCAGCAACAAAACCAAAAAGGAAATCAAATTCAGCAAATAGTTCTAAAGAGAAAGTTAACGTCAGCAGCTCCTCAGTAGATATTGCACAAGATGCTGGTTTTACTGTGGTAGATGACGTAGAAAACGATGATGATCACGGTAGTAGTTAGATAGCGTATAGCCTATAACCTTTGCCTCATATTAGGCATAACTTGTGATCACATACAAGTTTAAACTGCCGCTATTGATATTATGTTTCCAGTTGAGTTTTTGTCATAGTTAAATTATTCTTTATTTAAATTATTTTTGCGTGTACTTAATTCATTTTTGCACGATAATTATTATAAGTTAAATCTCCAACAATAAGATTTCTTAAAGTGTCATTAATAGGCCTCCCAAAACTGTCTATTACATGTTTCTCTTTTATATATTATGCTACTGGCCACTTCAAAATTGTATATACCGTTTTGCCGAATTCAATTTGTGTTTATATTTACAACATTTTATTAGCATTGAGTGTGTCTCTTTCTTTGTATGAGTTGCATATTTCAATTTGTAAGCAATAATCAAATATTCATCATGAATAAACTAGATTAATATACAACTAATATGTTGTGTGTATAATAAGTATTATGTATATTCATAAAAAAATTAAAAATAATTCGGTGTAAATATATTCATTCGTTGTATTTTAAATTATACTTCTGAATTCCATATACATACACATTGTCTTGCTGAAATACACTTTACATTATATATCCTTAATATTATCATATATAGTATGTATATATATATATATAGATATATATATTTATGTATAATATGCAACTAATTATCCATTTTTTTGTATTGTTCTGTATTAAATTTATACCTCAATACACGGCACGTACATTTAAGCCATAACCAGTTTTGCTGTTAAGAGCCTAATAAATCTAACTAAAACTAGGGAAACTAAGCGCGAAAACCTAAAGCACGCATGATCTGTCTAACAATATTTATATATATGTATATGTATGTAAATAACTTGTAACTAAGGCTGGCATTAGGTTCATATGTAATATACTATGTATGTAGGTATTCCTTTCTATGGCAAACCGAGAGAGAGAGAGAATTTATCTAAATTGATTTCTGAAATCTTATACGCAAATTGGTCCGCTATCAAAATCTTGGTTAATAATTGTACTACACAAATTCAACAATATAGGTATGCACTATGTAATATTAATATATGTATATATATATTATGTTTTTGTATGACTTTTTTTGTTGGTTGTTTATGTATGCATTTAATTCAGTGCTTAACAACAAATATGCGGCTTTCGTAGTGTGTGTTTTACTGTGTGGAAAGAGTAGGACTTGAAATGAGCAAAGTCATAATATATATGTATATAAATATATTTTTATACGTATCTTGTTCAACGCATAATCGCCATAGATTTGGCTTAAATTACATAGGTTTAATTTCAGGTAATTGAAACTGTTCTCATATTATTTGGGATAGGAGATATAAATAATTTTGAAAACTAATGCCATTTTAATATCAAACAACAGCAAAACATCGCGAATACTTCAACCGTCCCATCTGATCTGATATATATATATGTATACTAAATATCTGCCATATGCACAAGCCAACCAACTATTTTAACTGGTTAATACCACAACTTGTGAACTGTTTTTTTTTTTTAAATTAAATTTAATGTGTGTTTTTAAAAAACAGGCAACTTAACTATGTCTAGATATATGTATGTATGTATGCAAGTATGTATATGTCTCTCTATATATTCTGTTCATCCTGCGCACATAACAATCTTTCGATGTACATGTTGTTGTTACAGTTTCCTCAATTTGGCCTACATATATGTAGTATATTCTAAATCTATAGTTACTGAAATGAGCGGCAAAAATTGTGCTTAACTAACCTACAGCATTGAGAGCTGTCGCACCTAACCGAATATTCAAAACATCGGGTATTGCAGGCGCAGCTCTTTGCCCCATTGACTAAAGCTAATTAAAGTTTTCTGCATTATTCGTTAAATATAAGTTAATAAATTTGTTCAGCAAATAATTGTAAATGAATACATATTCGATTACAAAGTACATAAACAATGTGAGTTGATCTTAAAAACTCTTTAAAGTTAAAAAATGTTCAAGAATTCAAACGGTTACGTGGTTTACGGGTTCTTCTGTATTCTGTGTATACTTTCTTATACATGGACATGGCTGTGAGTATTATCTTAGTTAGTTATTAAGACATTTCAAGCGATGAAAGTAGCATTTTCTTTTTTTGGTATTTATAGATTTCCTTTTTTTTTGTTATGGTGGTAAATAGTTATACAGCAATTGATTGATAGTCAGAAAGGAGGATACGGATACGGAACAAGCCAGTTCCATACAGATCCGTTACAACTGCACAAAGCACCTCCGTAATTGTCTTTTGTATTTGTAAATACATGTACACATTGAAATCGGTTTATCGTTAGTAGTTAAGAGTAGATATAGATAAAATGGTATATATCATTTAAATAGTAGGTACTTTGGTTTTTCATATGAAATATATACGAGTACACACTCATTATATGATTCACACATATGTAGTGGGTTGTGTAGCATAATGATCTGTATAATCTCACTTATCATATTATGTATGTAGTATGTATGTCATGCGAGTATGTCATGCAATGTAAGTATGTCATGTATTTGATATGTATGCCGTTACGTTTCAGATGCAATTATCAGAACCAAAAGAAATCAATCGTATCCACGTTGATATTTCTATTGTGGATGGGCAGGGGTAGGGGGAAGGGTTGGGAAATCTTTCGTAATGCTGTCTCATTATTTCGTCTATATATATAATAAATAATATGTGCTAAATCTATTTCAAAGTTCAATAACATAATATCGGGCTTTAATAAATTAATTAATTAATTACTGTTATATTTATTTAATTAAGTTGGTTATTTTATTAAAAAAATTAATTTATGTTCATATTTTGTGTTTGCTTAATTTACAAAAATTTACAGAAACAACCTTTTAAAATTTGCTCACTGCTCTCAGAGCATCATACCTTTCACAGCTGTGTAAGCACTGTGGTCACTTTCCAACACTACTGCAGTAACCGCGCAATTGTGCTCAGGTGTTTAGCTCGGTTCCTTGCCAATTTCGTAGAAGTTTTAAATATAAAAATAAATCGCAATGCGGACGCACGCAATACTTAGTTACTTACTATTATTATTCCACAATTTACGTTGCAACGAAGATAACTGGATTGAGCCCCATGCTTGGTCAGAATTAGCAACAGAGACGTTCTTACCCGGTGGTGACATTTCATGCCAATGTGAGGCTCCAAAAGGAAAATCACTAGCAAATGTTGAGGATCAGTTAGCATTAACATATTTTAAAAAATTTGTTAATGCTTTATTCAGTACTAAAAACCTTCAAGTAAGTTTACAACCACGTAGTTGTCAAATTACTGACGCTGACGTCATGTGGTCGGTATGTTGATTTAATAGCTTATTTACACATTTCTAGTATGGCAAAACGGCGCAGCATTTTAGGCGATCTATGCTGTTTACATTGCTGCCGTCTCAGGTCAATGAGCTGGAAACGGTACAAGATGTGCGAGATCTTGATATTATGCTCACTAAGATACTTGAACAAGCGGAAGATTTGTCATTGCATACCATGGATGACAGTGATTATTCCTACACACATAAAGGAATGGGTTTCCTAGCACTTGTTACGGATATATTCAAGGATTTTGTGCAACTATTACGCATATCTGAGGTAGGAATTGCCATATATGACCAGCATACAAATACGGTAATTAATATAAAACAAAACAAAACGTTTCGACAGGTTAAATTCATGCTGATGTTCTTCCTGGCTATTGCTATCGGATGGATTGTTCGAAGACGATATAGAATTCCTGTTATAGTTATTATACTAGGTAGCTTTTTCACTTACGGCTACCTGCACACCTACTTAGAATGCAATAGGGTAAGTATTATGAATTAATACAAAGATATTTTGAAATTAAATAGATAATCATTTAAATCTTTTAAGAAACTGGAAGTTGAAGCGATGTTGGAAGTAATGGAGAGCAATGACGAGAACTCAAAATCTGCCCAGACTTCTGCATTTTTCAACCTATTTGGATTCTTTTCAAAGGCATCGACTAAGTCGACAATTAAGCAGAAATTATTGTAAGTATCAACTGAAAATTATATGGAAAACTTTCTAAAACATTTATTACAGAAAATCGAGTAAATTAAATTTACCATTTTGTGGACCTCTTGACGTTCTAATCGAGTTCAGCAATCATATATTCCTTAAACAACTCGAAATGTTACTTGAAAAGACAACGCAAACTCTATCGAAATTAAACAGTGAGTTAAAGTTACTAACTAGAGTTTCCGAAAGCACTAATGAGTTTTTGATCTGTACAGCTGGATTATCGTTTCCCTTCAATCTAATTGCTCCTTGTGCACTTGTCCTGCTCATATGCTACATACTTAAACTTACTTTTAAATACGTCATATCTCCCAAAGTTTGGATGGGATTGCTGCAAAAGAGATCAACGGCATCTACTGCAGGCAGTCAAGAAACCATCACTGCCGGCGAAACAGGTGGGGATCGGTTGTCCGGCGATAATCTTAAGATGTTGTTGAACGTCATTAAAGCTACAAGTGTAACACAAATTCAACAGCAACAACAACTAGCTGTGTCGGGTGTGCAAGAGCTAGTGGAACCGCTGGAAGCACTGCCAGGAACAAAACCAAAAAGTAAATCAAATTCAGCAAATAGTTCTAAAGAGAAAGTTAACGTCAGCAGCTCCTCAGTAGATATTGCACAAGATGCTGGTTTTACTGTGGTAGATGACGTAGAAAACGATGATGATCACGGTAGTAGTTAGATAGCGTATAGCCTATAACCTTTGCCTCATATTAGGCATAACTTGTGATCACATACAAGTTTAAACTGCCGCTATTGATATTATGTTTCCAGTTGAGTTTTTGTCATAGTTAAATTATTCTTTATTTAAATTATTTTTGCGTGTACTTAATTCATTTTTGCACGATAATTATTATAAGTTAAATCTCCAACAATAAGATTTCTTAAAGTGTCATTAATAGGCCTCCCAAAACTGTCTATTACATGTTTCTCTTTTATATATTATGCTACTGGCCACTTCAAAATTGTATATACCGTTTTGCCGAATTCAATTTGTGTTTATATTTACAACATTTTATTAGCATTGAGTGTGTCTCTTTCTTTGTATGAGTTGCATATTTCAATTTGTAAGCAATAATCAAATATTCATCATGAATAAACTAGATTAATATACAACTAATATGTTGTGTGTATAATAAGTATTATGTATATTCATAAAAAAATTAAAAATAATTCGGTGTAAATATATTCATTCGTTGTATTTTAAATTATACTTCTGAATTCCATATACATACACATTGTCTTGCTGAAATACACTTTACATTATATATCCTTAATATTATCATATATAGTATGTATATATATATATATAGATATATATATTTATGTATAATATGCAACTAATTATCCATTTTTTTGTATTGTTCTGTATTAAATTTATACCTCAATACACGGCACGTACATTTAAGCCATAACCAGTTTTGCTGTTAAGAGCCTAATAAATCTAACTAAAACTAGGGAAACTAAGCGCGAAAACCTAAAGCACGCATGATCTGTCTAACAATATTTATATATATGTATATGTATGTAAATAACTTGTAACTAAGGCTGGCATTAGGTTCATATGTAATATACTATGTATGTAGGTATTCCTTTCTATGGCAAACCGAGAGAGAGAGAGAATTTATCTAAATTGATTTCTGAAATCTTATACGCAAATTGGTCCGCTATCAAAATCTTGGTTAATAATTGTACTACACAAATTCAACAATATAGGTATGCACTATGTAATATTAATATATGTATATATATATTATGTTTTTGTATGACTTTTTTTGTTGGTTGTTTATGTATGCATTTAATTCAGTGCTTAACAACAAATATGCGGCTTTCGTAGTGTGTGTTTTACTGTGTGGAAAGAGTAGGACTTGAAATGAGCAAAGTCATAATATACATATATGTATATAAATATATTTTTATACGTATCTTGTTCAACGCATAATCGCCATAGATTTGGTTTAAATTACATAGGTTTAATTTCAGGTAATTGAAACTGTTCTCATATTATTTGGGATAGGAGATATAAATAATTTTGAAAACTAATGCCATTTTAATATCAAACAACAGCAAAACATCGCGAATACTTCAACCGTCCCATCTGATCTGATATATATATATGTATACTAAATATCTGCCATATGCACAAGCCAACCAACTATTTTAACTGGTTAATACCACAACTTGTGAACTGTTTTTTTTTTTTTAAATTAAATTTAATGTGTGTTTTTAAAAAACAGGCAACTTAACTATGTCTAGATATATGTATGTATGTATGCAAGTATGTATATGTCTCTCTATATATTCTGTTCATCCTGCGCACATAACAATCTTTCGATGTACATGTTGTTGTTACAGTTTCCTCAATTTGGCCTACATATATGTAGTATATTCTAAATCTATAGTTACTGAAATGAGCGGCAAAAATTGTGCTTAACTAACCTACAGCATTGAGAGCTGTCGCACCTAACCGAATATTCAAAACATCGGGTATTGCAGGCGCAGCTCTTTGCCCCATTGACTAAAGCTAATTAAAGTTTTCTGCATTATTCGTTAAATATAAGTTAATAAATTTGTTCAGCAAATAATTGTAAATGAATACATATTCGATTACAAAGTACATAAACAATGTGAGTTGATCTTAAAAACTCTTTAAAGTTAAAAAATGTTCAAGAATTCAAACGGTTACGTGGTTTACGGGTTCTTCTGTATTCTGTGTATACTTTCTTATACATGGACATGGCTGTGAGTATTATCTTAGTTAGTTATTAAGACATTTCAAGCGATGAAAGTAGCATTTTCTTTTTTTGGTATTTATAGATTTCCTTTTTTTTTGTTATGGTGGTAAATAGTTATACAGCAATTGATTGATAGTCAGAAAGGAGGATACGGATACGGAACAAGCCAGTTCCATACAGATCCGTTACAACTGCACAAAGCACCTCCGTAATTGTCTTTTGTATTTGTAAATACATGTACACATTGAAATCGGTTTATCGTTAGTAGTTAAGAGTAGATATAGATAAAATGGTATATATCATTTAAATAGTAGGTACTTTGGTTTTTCATATGAAATATATACGAGTACACACTCATTATATGATTCACACATATGTAGTGGGTTGTGTAGCATAATGATCTGTATAATCTCACTTATCATATTATGTATGTAGTATGTATGTCATGCGAGTATGTCATGCAATGTAAGTATGTCATGTATTTGATATGTATGCCGTTACGTTTCAGATGCAATTATCAGAACCAAAAGAAATCAATCGTATCCACGTTGATATTTCTATTGTGGATGGGCAGGGGTAGGGGGAAGGGTTGGGAAATCTTTCGTAATGCTGTCTCATTATTTCGTCTATATATATAATAAATAATATGTGCTAAATCTATTTCAAAGTTCAATAACATAATATCGGGCTTTAATAAATTAATTAATTAATTACTGTTATATTTATTTAATTAAGTTGGTTATTTTATTAAAAAAATTAATTTATGTTCATATTTTGTGTTTGCTTAATTTACAAAAATTTACAGAAACAACCTTTTAAAATTTGCTCACTGCTCTCAGAGCATCATACCTTTCACAGCTGTGTAAGCACTGTGGTCACTTTCCAACACTACTGCAGTAACCGCGCAATTGTGCTCAGGTGTTTAGCTCGGTTCCTTGCCAATTTCGTAGAAGTTTTAAATATAAAAATAAATCGCAATGCGGACGCACGCAATACTTAGTTACTTACTATTATTATTCCACAATTTACGTTGCAACGAAGATAACTGGATTGAGCCCCATGCTTGGTCAGAATTAGCAACAGAGACGTTCTTACCCGGTGGTGACATTTCATGCCAATGTGAGGCTCCAAAAGGAAAATCACTAGCAAATGTTGAGGATCAGTTAGCATTAACATATTTTAAAAAATTTGTTAATGCTTTATTCAGTACTAAAAACCTTCAAGTAAGTTTACAACCACGTAGTTGTCAAATTACTGACGCTGACGTCATGTGGTCGGTATGTTGATTTAATAGCTTATTTACACATTTCTAGTATGGCAAAACGGCGCAGCATTTTAGGCGATCTATGCTGTTTACATTGCTGCCGTCTCAGGTCAATGAGCTGGAAACGGTACAAGATGTGCGAGATCTTGATATTATGCTCACTAAGATACTTGAACAAGCGGAAGATTTGTCATTGCATACCATGGATGACAGTGATTATTCCTACACACATAAAGGAATGGGTTTCCTAGCACTTGTTACGGATATATTCAAGGATTTTGTGCAACTATTACGCATATCTGAGGTAGGAATTGCCATATATGACCAGCATACAAATACGGTAATTAATATAAAACAAAACAAAACGTTTCGACAGGTTAAATTCATGCTGATGTTCTTCCTGGCTATTGCTATCGGATGGATTGTTCGAAGACGATATAGAATTCCTGTTATAGTTATTATACTAGGTAGCTTTTTCACTTACGGCTACCTGCACACCTACTTAGAATGCAATAGGGTAAGTATTATGAATTAATACAAAGATATTTTGAAATTAAATAGATAATCATTTAAATCTTTTAAGAAACTGGAAGTTGAAGCGATGTTGGAAGTAATGGAGAGCAATGACGAGAACTCAAAATCTGCCCAGACTTCTGCATTTTTCAACCTATTTGGATTCTTTTCAAAGGCATCGACTAAGTCGACAATTAAGCAGAAATTATTGTAAGTATCAACTGAAAATTATATGGAAAACTTTCTAAAACATTTATTACAGAAAATCGAGTAAATTAAATTTACCATTTTGTGGACCTCTTGACGTTCTAATCGAGTTCAGCAATCATATATTCCTTAAACAACTCGAAATGTTACTTGAAAAGACAACGCAAACTCTATCGAAATTAAACAGTGAGTTAAAGTTACTAACTAGAGTTTCCGAAAGCACTAATGAGTTTTTGATCTGTACAGCTGGATTATCGTTTCCCTTCAATCTAATTGCTCCTTGTGCACTTGTCCTGCTCATATGCTACATACTTAAACTTACTTTTAAATACGTCATATCTCCCAAAGTTTGGATGGGATTGCTGCAAAAGAGATCAACGGCATCTACTGCAGGCAGTCAAGAAACCATCACTGCCGGCGAAACAGGTGGGGATCGGTTGTCCGGCGATAATCTTAAGATGTTGTTGAACGTCATTAAAGCTACAAGTGTAACACAAATTCAACAGCAACAACAACTAGCTGTGTCGGGTGTGCAAGAGCTAGTGGAACCGCTGGAAGCACTGCCAGGAACAAAACCAAAAAGTAAATCAAATTCAGCAAATAGTTCTAAAGAGAAAGTTAACGTCAGCAGCTCCTCAGTAGATATTGCACAAGATGCTGGTTTTACTGTGGTAGATGACGTAGAAAACGATGATGATCACGGTAGTAGTTAGATAGCGTATAGCCTATAACCTTTGCCTCATATTAGGCATAACTTGTGATCACATACAAGTTTAAACTGCCGCTATTGATATTATGTTTCCAGTTGAGTTTTTGTCATAGTTAAATTATTCTTTATTTAAATTATTTTTGCGTGTACTTAATTCATTTTTGCACGATAATTATTATAAGTTAAATCTCCAACAATAAGATTTCTTAAAGTGTCATTAATAGGCCTCCCAAAACTGTCTATTACATGTTTCTCTTTTATATATTATGCTACTGGCCACTTCAAAATTGTATATACCGTTTTGCCGAATTCAATTTGTGTTTATATTTACAACATTTTATTAGCATTGAGTGTGTCTCTTTCTTTGTATGAGTTGCATATTTCAATTTGTAAGCAATAATCAAATATTCATCATGAATAAACTAGATTAATATACAACTAATATGTTGTGTGTATAATAAGTATTATGTATATTCATAAAAAAATTAAAAATAATTCGGTGTAAATATATTCATTCGTTGTATTTTAAATTATACTTCTGAATTCCATATACATACACATTGTCTTGCTGAAATACACTTTACATTATATATCCTTAATATTATCATATATAGTATGTATATATATATATATAGATATATATATTTATGTATAATATGCAACTAATTATCCATTTTTTTGTATTGTTCTGTATTGAATTTATACCTCAATACACGGCACGTACATTTAAGCCATAACCAGTTTTGCTGTTAAGAGCCTAATAAATCTAACTAAAACTAGGGAAACTAAGCGCGAAAACCTAAAGCACGCATGATCTGTCTAACAATATTTATATATATGTATATGTATGTAAATAACTTGTAACTAAGGCTGGCATTAGGTTCATATGTAATATACTATGTATGTAGGTATTCCTTTCTATGGCAAACCGAGAGAGAGAGAGAATTTATCTAAATTGATTTCTGAAATCTTATACGCAAATTGGTCCGCTATCAAAATCTTGGTTAATAATTGTACTACACAAATTCAACAATATAGGTATGCACTATGTAATATTAATATATGTATATATATATATTATGTTTTTGTATGACTTTTTTGTTGGTTGTTTATGTATGCATTTAATTCAGTGCTTAACAACAAATATGCGGCTTTCGTAGTGTGTGTTTTACTGTGTGGAAAGAGTAGGACTTGAAATGAGCAAAGTCATAATATACATATATGTATATAAATATATTTTTATACGTATCTTGTTCAACGCATAATCGCCATAGATTTGGTTTAAATTACATAGGTTTAATTTCAGGTAATTGAAACTGTTCTCATATTATTTGGGATAGGAGATATAAATAATTTTGAAAACTAATGCCATTTTAATATCAAACAACAGCAAAACATCGCGAATACTTCAACCGTCCCATCTGATCTGATATATATATATGTATACTAAATATCTGCCATATGCACAAGCCAACCAACTATTTTAACTGGTTAATACCACAACTTGTGAACTGTTTTTTTTTTTTTAAATTAAATTTAATGTGTGTTTTTAAAAAACAGGCAACTTAACTATGTCTAGATATATGTATGTATGTATGCAAGTATGTATATGTCTCTCTATATATTCTGTTCATCCTGCGCACATAACAATCTTTCGATGTACATGTTGTTGTTACAGTTTCCTCAATTTGGCCTACATATATGTAGTATATTCTAAATCTATAGTTACTGAAATGAGCGGCAAAAATTGTGCTTAACTAACCTACAGCATTGAGAGCTGTCGCACCTAACCGAATATTCAAAACATCGGGTATTGCAGGCGCAGCTCTTTGCCCCATTGACTAAAGCTAATTAAAGTTTTCTGCATTATTCGTTAAATATAAGTTAATAAATTTGTTCAGCAAATAATTGTAAATGAATACATATTCGATTACAAAGTACATAAACAATGTGAGTTGATCTTAAAAACTCTTTAAAGTTAAAAAATGTTCAAGAATTCAAACGGTTACGTGGTTTACGGGTTCTTCTGTATTCTGTGTATACTTTCTTATACATGGACATGGCTGTGAGTATTATCTTAGTTAGTTATTAAGACATTTCAAGCGATGAAAGTAGCATTTTCTTTTTTTGGTATTTATAGATTTCCTTTTTTTTTGTTATGGTGGTAAATAGTTATACAGCAATTGATTGATAGTCAGAAAGGAGGATACGGATACGGAACAAGCCAGTTCCATACAGATCCGTTACAACTGCACAAAGCACCTCCGTAATTGTCTTTTGTATTTGTAAATACATGTACACATTGAAATCGGTTTATCGTTAGTAGTTAAGAGTAGATATAGATAAAATGGTATATATCATTTAAATAGTAGGTACTTTGGCTTTTCATATGAAATATATACGAGTACACACTCATTATATGATTCACACATATGTAGTGGGTTGTGTAGCATAATGATCTGTATAATCTCACTTATCATATTATGTATGTAGTATGTATGTCATGCGAGTATGTCATGCAATGTAAGTATGTCATGTATTTGATATGTATGCCGTTACGTTTCAGATGCAATTATCAGAACCAAAAGAAATCAATCGTATCCACGTTGATATTTCTATTGTGGATGGGCAGGGGTAGGGGGAAGGGTTGGGAAATCTTTCGTAATGCTGTCTCATTATTTCGTCTATATATATAATAAATAATATGTGCTACGTCTGCATGCAGGCTATGCTCCAATAACATCAGTCCCCAAGTGGTATATTTATATATTTAATATGTATATGTGAATATGCATATGTATGTTCCTCTCTTGTCCGTGTACATGTGTGGGTGTGGGTTTGTGTGTGTGGAATGAGTTCTCGAGTAATGCCACTGTCCCAATGCGAGTATTTGTCTGTCACCAATTTTGTTTGCCGAGAATGCATTGAAAAACACGTTACATAACGCCGCATTTCTCCTTGACGCCGGCTCCGCTGGCACTAGCCTCACCGTTCTCCGGTATGGCGCCATTTGTCTCCTTGCATTTCTTCTCCTTCTTTTGTTTCTTTTGCTTTTTCGTATCCAATTGCAGCGATACGGAGCGCGTCTTCTCCATGTTCAGCAGCTCCTGAAAGAGTTCCGTAACATTGTGATTGGTTTTGGCCGATGTCTCCATAAAGGATATGCCCCAGGTTGTTGCCTGAGCCTGACCCTCGATTTGCGACACCTCACGCAGCTCGGTGCTCTCGTCGCACTTGTTGCCCACTAGCATGACGGGAATCGAATTGACATCGCCCTAGGGGGTTAAACATTAGTTTCATCTTTCCACTCTTATTTTTTAAAGATTCTCTCACCTTTAGCTCTTTAATGAGCGCCCAAATGGGACGCAACTCCTCTAGGCTCTGCTTGGAGCACACGGAGTAGACCAGTATAAATGCGTGTCCCTTCGAAATGGACAATCGCTGCATGGCTGGGAACTGATGCGAACCTGTCGTGTCTGTGATTTGTAAGGTGCAAATGTTCTTGTTGCAGCTGATGACCTGCAACATGAAAATGGCATAAGATTGGAGTCTAGGATTGTGGAGGTACCCTTCTCCCTACCTGTCTGTAGGTATCCTCAATGGTGGGTATATAGCTCTCACGGAATGTGCCCTTTATGAAGCGTAGAACGAGGGAACTTTTGCCCACGCCGCCGGCACCAAAGACCACAACGCGATAGTCGTTGCTCTGCTCCGGCGCAGCGCGTGTTACTTGATTCTTCTGCTCCGTCATCGTGGCGTCTGTCGCAACGCGTCCGTCGTCGTTGTAAGGTTACTCTAGTTGTTGTTATTCGTAGTAGTTGCTGGGCTAGCTAGGTTGCTAGGCTAAAGGTTGCTTCTTTGCTGCTGCTGGCTTCGTTGTCAACCGCGCTGGAATGTGGTTTACTTGAGCGCCATATTTTGGTTTATCTGCAAACGAGTTGGGAGGGGACAAATCAGTGGGTTATATTGCGCCCACACACGCACAAGCCAACCGCGTGCTCGGGTTTCCTGCTGCTCGGATTGCCCCTAGGGCCGCCCGAGCAATTTTAGATGCCACTCTCTCTGTAGGCTTAAAGCAAGGAGAGGGTATTGATTTTTAGTTGTTGTTGTTGCTGTTGTTTTTTGTCAAAATTAACCAAGGCAGCGGAGCGAGTTTGATCAGGCTCCACAGGCCAGAGGCAACGGCATAGGCCAACGCCAACGCAAGCGTCATTGCCAATATCATCATCATCATTTTGATGGGCATTATCATGATAATGATGCTGATGCTTATCATGATTATGATTACATACTATTATTATTGCTACGTGGGTGGCGTGGGCACGTCGGCTGTGGGTGATTCTTTGATTCTGATTGGGCTCAGGTATCAGCTCGTTCGCATGATGGGCAGCTTGGCAGGAAAAGGCAAACACACACGCACGCACACACAAAGACACACAAACACACGCACGCCTACTCATTCACAATATTAATAGAAGCTTTGAAGTGCAAGCGATTACAACAACAACAACAACCACAACAAGAGCAGCAGTAGCAAAATTGCCAACAACAGTTAAATGCGTCGGTGAGCAAAATAATCGTTTGCTGCCACCCCCACACACTTGCACATACACATACGCGCACGCACAAGAGGCTATGCATGCCTGCATACACCTACTCACACACACACACACACGCATATTCGCACACATTTGTCTATGTATTGCCTCTGCTCGGGTGACCACAAACTTTAAATTGTTCACTTCCGCACACTGTCTCTGGCGTCCTGTTACGGTCCTGCATGCCCGAGTTGCCACCTTTTTGCCCTACACAGCGTTTTGTCGCTCTCGCTGTTTTGCTCTTTTTGTTTTTTTTCCCACGCCCACACAAACACACACACACACGCACATTCATTTGTCGTTGATTTGAGCTTATTTTATTTAGACTTGGATTTATTGATTTTATGTGTGCATTGCATTTTCACCTATATAAAACACGCACGCACCCGCACACGCACACAGAGCCACGACTTACGCACACATATTAACTGATTGCCTATTGGCATAGAAAAATACACTAAATATTGCCAGGCTTTTCCCACACACAGTTGTAACTATGTGGGTGTGTTTATGTGTGGGTATGTGTGAGTGTACGTGCTGTTAGGCTAAAAGGGATAATCATAACAATGTTTGACGAAAATTGCGCATTATTTACTTTCAGTTTTTGCATTGCGGTGCACTTAAATTCTCTGCGAAAATGTTCTACGACTTTTAGCTGCTTCTGCTGCCGTAGCCGAGCCATAGAAATCGCACAGGAAAAACACTGACTCTCCACGGAATCACTCCGGACACACACTCACATTCGCAGCAGGCACAGGCACTGGCACGGGCACGGGCAACGGGCACAGCCGTAGCCGATGATGAATGGACAGATAGACAACAAGGGTCTACATTGAGAATGGTGTGCGCGAGATAAGAATCCCAGCGCCGCCCCGGCTCTATATTCACCATACTCTCGCAGCGAACGCGTGCGCAGTGCACACGACTAACGGTTAGCGGCACAGCGAGTACAACATAGCAAAGCACACGGCAAGCTTGCTAGCCGAGACACAACCCACTAGCAGCTTTTGTTTTATGTTTTTTTTTTTGCACACGACACGAACAAGTTTTTGCCGGCCGGCGTGTGCAAAACTGGAATTGAAAGCGCCAGCACGCCGTGTGAAAAGCCTCGTTTCGAAAGTGTATAAAATCGGGCAACATCCGTAGATAATGCATCAGTACACTTCGGTTCTAAAGCCAAAGAAAAGTGAAAAGTGAATCAACCACAACAACCAAACTCAAAGTTTTCTTCTTGTGCAGTTTTTCCTCAAGTGAAACAAAAAATCAAACTCAACATGCCTTGCCCATGCGGAAGTGGTAAGTTTAAGCGAGACAGAGACAATTATTGAACGTCCTTTGCTAATTACTCTCCCTTTTTCTTTTCCCCTCTCTCTGTTAGGTTGCAAATGCGCCTCGCAGACCAACAAGGGATCCTGCAACTGCGGCACCGACTGCAAGTGCGGCGGCGAGAACAAGGCCAACTGCGGCTGCGCCTCCAAGTGAACGGCTGGCGAGAGAAGGGAGCAAAGACCCTAAACTATACATAGACTTTCATGCGCACGGCGTATGCACCATATACTATATATAATTTATACCTTTTGTTATATCATTACACATTACTGTTTCTTATTCTTTCAATTTACTGAAGAATATGCAATAAACAAAATTTAAACTCAATTGCCGCTGCGTCATTTGTGTGCTGTGTGCTGTGTGCCGGTTCGCG
Organism: Zaprionus ghesquierei; assembly: GCA_018904095.1. NCBI lineage: Eukaryota > Metazoa > Arthropoda > Insecta > Diptera > Drosophilidae > Zaprionus > Zaprionus ghesquierei. The sequence goes on from JAEIGP010000676.1 coordinate 4,153,388, forward strand.
TGTGTGTGCTCAAAAGCTCGTTGCGCAATCTGTCAGTTGTTTTCTAGGTTAGGTCGCCACTTTTTTACTGGCATTCTTTCGTTTCTGCCGCTTGTGGGAAATTCGAAACCCATTTCCCAATGACTTTGAGGGTTTATTCAGTTTTGACTGCAGTATGTCGTATAATTGCTTCCATTGAATCGTTAAGACTGGGGTGTGCGTATGATACTATTTCGAGAAAATTGTCACGCAATATGCAAAAGTTGTATGCTAAATCTCAGCTATAGGAGTGTTTCTACATAAATTTGACTCATTCTATGCGAAATATTGTGTGGAACATGAACGTATAGGCTACTTGAATTACAGTTATGGCTTGCAGTTCTACAAATATTGAGGTTAGTTTGAAAATTTTATTTCTATAACAGCTATATACATATGTTATACTGCCTCTAACTGATGAACTACATGATCAATTAAAAGAGTATTCTAGACTTTCTATATATAACTTGTCAATTGTAGAGCTAACGAACTGATATGACCAGATGAACTTATGTTCGCACAAAATAAAGCATCTAAGTGCTGACGTAGATAGTATCTACTCATGTATGTATGTATGTATGACCCCACCCATATAATAAATTTGCTTATATACGAAGCCCAAGAACCCAAGGTAGGAACAAGACCTTCGTCGCAGTACTGAATATACATAGGTCAAGCGGTAACCGGACACCTATTGACCTTTATGTAGAGTGAGACGTGGTCGAGAAGTAAGAAGATACAAAGTAGAAGCTTTTACGCATTACGTTTATTATCTAAGACAAAAAGTACGGTGTAAATAGGTCTATCTCTCTTGCTCTCTGCAGGTACCTACCTACAGCAGTTATCAGCTCAAGAATAGAGAGGGAGAGAAAGAGAGCGAGAGACGACCAGCGCGATATCATGTTGGAACTGTGTAAATATAAGATCGCTTTTAGCTTGCCGAGGGAAGTGGAAGAAGAGCAAGTGGAAGAGTTCGCATGGGTGCGCTGAAATTTTCCCCCCGTTGGGGGGTTTAAGTTCAACCAGAAGTAACTCAGACAGATGGATATAAAAACGAAAACATTTTAATCATAAGCTGAAATAAATACGAATAGTAAAACATCGTATCATGCATTGTGGGGATCGTATGAACGAGGTTGCTATACAAATATATATATATATGATATGTATGTATGAATGTGTGAGTGTGTGGTGTTTTTCCCCCCCGTTTACTTGATGACAATGTTCTGTGTGAGCCGCTTCACAAAGTCCACATTCAGGAAGTTAGCCATCAGAGTAAGCACCGACTTCTTGGGCGGCCTACAGTGTCTCAGTCCCGCCTCCTGGCAGCACACGTTGGGAAAGCAATCCAGCGTGGAGGTGCACGCCTTGGGATGCAGATCAAATATGGGCGGTGGCGGTGCCGTGCACTCCAAGTACTCTGTCACTGTGGATGAGATAAATAAGAGATGTGAGCTAAAGGTAAGCAGCGTAAGAGTAAGTGCATCTTCTTCATTTACGATAGTCGAAGGAGCGCTTCACGGGCACAGGCACCGTCTCCAGCTCGGGCTGTGAGGTGCGACAGTAGCGACGTCGTCCATCGGGACAGCAGACACGAGGCCAGCAATCCATGTCAGTGTGGCACTCCTGCACATCCCACCAGAGCTCGGCCAGCGGTCGTGTTGGGCACTTGCGCGGTATCAGACCCAGTATGGCTATCGAAGCGAGGAAGGATTAATCAGTTCAGTTAAGTTGGTCTATGTGCCACAAACTCACGTGCATGAGCCGTCTCCTCCAATGGCTTGGCAACGCCCGCCACACAGCTGCTGGCGCCGAAGATGTCACAGCAGATCTCATCGCGCTGCCACACGGCACAGTCCTTGTCGGTCTTGCAGATCTTTGGGAAGAGCTGAAAACGCACCTCGTTCTCGCGTGGGCAATTGAATCGATGGCGCAGATTGGCGGCACGTTTATCCTTCTCCTTTTCCCCAGCGACGCCACCGCCCGCTGATGCTCCGGAGCTGGGAAATGTTAGCGTGGGCAGCGCGATGCGGAATGGACCATCTGTGCTGACTGGACGAGCTGTTGTGCTTGTGCTGGTTGTTGTTGTTGTTGTAGTCGTCTGAACTGGTCGCCTGGACTTTGGTGTGGTCTTCTGCTGTTTGCGATAGCTAAGCTTCTCCTCCTTGGAATTGCTTACCGGAGAGTGTGTAAATTTCTTTGGAGGATGTGGATGCGATGGCTTTGTGGGCACACTGACTGGCACAATGCTCTGACGTCCGAAACTCCAGAAATTTGGATTGAAAAAATTGAACCCATTGGCCAGACTCGGACGTGGCGCTGTGCGTGCGAAATTGGAAGAGATTAGTCAACAATGTTGCTGCTGCTGGTGGCCATTACCAGTTCTGCTCCAAAAATCAGACGGTTGCAAGACAAGCAATGCGCAGTTCCCGTCACCCATCACTCATTAAAACAACGAGTGCACACACTGATTTAATGTTGCGATCCCGGCAAGCACAACAATAACAGCCCCCCAACTAACTCCCCTCGCTAACAGACCATGTTTCCCATGAAATTGGTTTATGTAGATGTCCGCGTCCATTCACCATACTTTTTACTGACCTACTTGTTCCCTTGTTGAGGGTATTAAAGCTTTCGCTTTCAGTTTGCCAACGGAGCTCGGGATTGAGCTGGGATTGGAAGAGAGTGATATAGTGGCAACTTTGAGGTGCTAGTTAGTATCAGTGGTGCCAATTTTTTTGTATAAAATAGCTGTTTTTACAAAACAAGCCAACAATTTTTTAACAAGAAAGACATAAAAAAGGTTTTTAGAATGATAAAATTACAAACAGTAAAATTGCAATTACCTTCATGAAAATGTTTTACCGTATTTTTGGTTTTAATTTGATAGAATACGTTGGCTAAATCAGCACAAAATCACAGAAAAATTTTAGTCTGTTTTGTAAAAAATACAGAACTCCCTTTGCAATTTATAATTAAATAAATTGTTTCTGAAGTTATCCTTCAAAAAAAGGCAAAATTTTAATCCAAAAAAATCCTAACTGGCACAACTGGTTAGGAAATTTCAAGTCCTATAATCCCAAATCTTGAGAATTAGTTACAAATAATTAATAAAACTGTTGCCAATTTGCAATTATATTTAATAACATCAGTTACTTTTCTTTTCAGTCTTTAATAGCACACTATTATTCCGTAATCGATTTCAAACTGGTTACTGTTTTGTATTGCTTGCGAAGACTTAACTTGAGAAACTTGAGGAAAATGTCTTTCCATAAAAGTATTTTTATGTTTTGCTGTACACTGATAAATTGATTTACATCGCAGCCATTAAAATTCGTCACATCGTAGGTAATAATCATAAAAATCCAAGTACAACAAAAGGCGGGCGTAAGTTTCGCTCGATGATTTTCTATTATCTTTGCAGAGTATAGACCTCTCCTAACCATATCTAACTTGAGCTAAACTTTACACAGAGTGGGAGAGTGTGTGCAAGCGCAATAATCGCACTGCAATTACAAAAGTTTTGAGCCTCAGTTAAGCTTGAGCAGCTACAATGTAGCTGGGAAAAATCGAGGTACAACTGTGAACTTTGAGCAAAACCGATTATTATGCTTTTTCCCGTCAAATATGGTTTTTAGTGAAAGAAAACTAAAGGAAAAATTTACGACTGTGGGAAATGAGAATTCGCTGCAAATAAAGTTAGAATTTTTTTCGATGTTTTTGACATATCCGAATTTAAATTTACCCAAAATTATTATTATACCATTCGACCATTGAAAATTGTCAAAAATGGTATACTAAGTTTGTGCAAATGTATGTAACAGGCAGAAGAAAGCGTGGGAGACATTCCAAAGTATATATATTTTTGCTCAGGATCACTGGCCGAGTCGATTGAGCCATGTCCGTCTGATTGTCCGTCTGTGTGAACACACTGATGTCAGCTATTATAAATACCAGATACACCAAAGTTGGTATGAAGGTGTATAAACAACACAAGCTCCTAGAGTTTATTTCAAATTTGAGGTGCCACGCCCACCGCCCCTGAAAATTGATTAATCAATTTTTAAGGTTGGTTTGTGACGAAAGTATTAAAGATTCAACGTTTTGATTTAACAGACACATAGATATGCATATACTATATGCATATGCATATTCCAAATTGTCGATCGAATCGTAAACACAATAGTTATTTAAATAAACGTTTTCCGTACTTCCATTCAGCCGTAGCGTGTATAAAGCTGATTGCTATTACGTTTTTATATGTGTAGATGGCACTATTCAAAGAACGATCTAATTTAAACAATAGGTGGCAGAGGAAATAAAATATATACATATATTAACGTTGTAGTTTTGACTTTTTTTTGGCTTTTTATAAATAATTTTTATTTTACACATTTTTAAAATATTTTTTTGAGTTTTTTCCAGTATTCATCAAAAATAGCTTTTTTGTTTATCAAAAGTGGTGGCATCACTGACTGCGGACGACCCAATTGCCTTGATTAGCTGCGGCGCCACGAGCAAACGACATCTCAAAATTCGCGCATCATAATACACGCTAATTGTGAGGCAAGTTCAAGGCGCACTAATTCAAGCTACTTCCAAAAGGTGTTAACAATCAATGCATCCTTGATTAACTTTTTAAAATGTCACATGGCTTGAAGGGGCGCCACAGCCTTGAGTGCGCATTACATAGAAAATTTGCATTCGGATTTGCATTTGCATTTGCCAAAGAGCAACTCTAGAGTTGTCAAGTCGCCAAGGTCTCCACCACTTGCGCTTCGGACTGCAGCAACAATGCGAATTGAAATTTGAAAGCTGCGGTCCAGATTTATCAGTAGCGCGCCATAAATACACTGACACCGCATAATTATCGAACTCAGACAGCTTCTCGCAGCGCTTTGTTTGGTGCCCGCAATCTTTAAAACCGAAAGCTAGGTCAGTGCCAGACAAGTCTGCGAGACAAGTCGTTTGCCTCTGCAGCGGTCATTTGTATGGACATGTCTACAGGTCCAGTTGCTGCAGTTGCTTACTCACTTGTTGTTGTTGTCGTCGATGTTGTTGTGCTTGTTGTTGTTGTACTGCTGTTGCTTGGCCTGCGTCGCATAACCACTTGCGTACGCCTGCGCGCTGGTTGTTGCCTGCTCTCAGCCCCGGAGGAGTTTCTGCTGCCCACCGTAGGCTGTGCCACATCGAGTGGCAGCCTATATTGTGCAATGCCGCGCGATCTGAGGCCACGGGAATTATTGCGCACAAAGGCTTCCTCCGCCGAAACGTTAGTCTCTGTTGCATTTTTCAGACGTAGACGCGTCGTTGCATCATTTGCCTTGGCCGCCAGGTAAAAGCTACTCAGAAGTGGCATCAACAGCAGCCACAGCCACAGCACTTGAAAGTCCATTTGATCGAAATCGGGTCACGCAGGTAATGAGCAAAATAACACGATAGTGCAGGGCATCAACTTCAATTGATTTACCAGTTTTTCTTTGCTTTTTAAATGTTAAACGTCGCGTTAGCTTTACATAGTCGCGCACACACACACACACACACACACACCCGAAACGCTGCACGACGCGTTGTTAAGGCTTCCAACAACCGAACTCGACTCGACTCAGCGGGCGAATGTGCAAAACGTTAACTTTTGGCAGAAACAGACAGCAGCAGATCAACACAACCAACACAAGCTGAGAGAGAGAAGCGGCCGCTCTTCAAGTGGTCAGAGCAAGCCACTAAACAAACTGGTTTTTAGACGTTTGTGTGTGTTGCGTTTCGGCACAAAGCGCAGTTCGAATGCAACCCGATGATGTTGGTGGTGCGGCGACCACTAACCCAATATCTTTTTTGAAATGAGGAAGTCGAACCAAGTGAGTGCGACAATGCACTTGGTTTGCTTCCGGCATTTGGAGTTTGACAGGGATATATAAGTATGCAATAAAGATGCAAACTATAGATAACAGAGTTAAAGACAAAACACATCATTGTTTACGTTACTTGTTATGGGTTTAATCAAACGGAGATTTAAATAAAAGAACCTTCGTAGAAGGCAACAACTACAAGGCAGGAATTAGGTTTGTGAGATTTGACTCTGTTTTGCATGTGGCATCCACCAGCAGTGTGTTGTGAGTGACGCGTTTCTTTCGTATTCATCTTGTTTCCATGTTTCAATCAATTCTGCCATGTTTTCAGCTTTGCTGTCATTTAAATCCCCTAATGATTACTTTGTTGTTGCTGTTGTCGGCATATTAATATACGTAGTCCCCTTTCGGCGACTACTTAGATTAATATGCCTATTTGGTGTTGGACACACACACTTGATGCATGTCAACGCTTGAAGCGGATATTTAATCCAGCTGAAAATATACAAAGAACAACAATTAGGAATTTGTATAAACAAATCAAAATCAAGTTATGTATTTACCTTCTTGAAGCCAATGTCGTTGGCGTATTCCCTGAAGCACTGACGGCAAATGTTCAGGCCGTACTTACGGATCAGACCGTGACGGTTAGAGCAGGCGCGGCTATATTAACAAAGATTCCTCATTAGTTTTGCTGGATTTAATTCACCGTTTTTTTGTCGTCTTAATAACAATTGAATTAAGTTGCATAGTTGTTATTGCAGCTGGCTGCACCCTTCTGCAAGCAAAAGGTAGCGAAATGCCAACTGCAATACTTGCTTTGGCCACCCTTCATTAAGGAAATTGGTTTTGAAGTCTTACACATATTTCCGTACTCAACTGGGGGCAAAGTAACGTTTAAGCAGGGAATTTTGCATTCCACAAGCAATAATACAATAAAACATAAGGTGTGTGTGTGCTAAAATTCAACACCATGCGAGCTAGGGAGGGCTTAACCTCAATTACTCAAAGCAAATCAACTGTGCAACCAAATACAACTATCAAATAACAGGCGTACATGCAAATTATATAGCAATAGATGCACAATTTTAAGAGCTACATTTTACGTACCAGCAACGGGAGCCTTGGCCGTATTTGCGGGGATGTGAGTACCAGAGAGTAGCGAAACCCATGTTGGCGTCTACGATGGAAAAATCGAAAAGAAAGAAACGGGGAAATATGGCCGCTTGACAGAAGGAATGACAAGCCAAAGCGCTGCCACACTTTGGAAATTAAAAATAAAAAATGCTGTTTCTCAACACTAGTTGGGAGAAAGTAGCCTCTCACTCACTCATTTTTAGTGCTGCCAAACACGTTTAATTAGTCCAACAATTTGCAAACCGCGTAAATATTTTAAGCGTAAAATCAAATTAAAATCGATATTATATAATTAAATTAAAAATAAAACGGCTGTGATGAATTATTTTCAACTACAACAACTTTGGCATTGTCCAACGGAAATTGAGGTAGCTCGACTGAATCCAATGCATCCAGCTCATCGTAAGACAATTCCATATAATCTGTGCTATTAATGTTAGACATGGGTATATCCTGCACAAATTCAGATCCATCACCAAAATCGTTTGGATCTAGTTCAACCATGTCAAAGGATTGCTCTGGAATCATAGAACTTTGTGGCAGCTCAGCTAATGTGGCAACTGCCTCCTCGGTGGAGTATTCAAATGTGCTTTCCTGCAACTGCTTAGCCTTCAGGGCAGCGGCCGTCTCCAATTCGAACTTCTGCATTTGCATCATTAGACGCGCGTTTGCATCCAGATGCGAATGACGCGCACGCACATGCTTATCCCGATCGCCACGTTGACGAAACGTCTTCGTGCAGAATGGACAGTCGTACGGTTTCTCGCCAGTATGAATACGTTGATGATTTTTCAGAGCATCAGCGCGATAAAATCGCTTGCCACACTCATCGCATTCGTAACGCCGTTCGCCGCGATGAATAAGACGATGCTGATAAAAGACCGATCCCGTGAGAAAACGCTTGCCACAGACCAGGCAATGATACGGACGCTCGCCGGTATGGCACTTTCGTATATGATCATTAAGATCCGGCCGTATGGTGAACTTACGGCCACAGTTCTCCTCCTGGCAGACGAAGGGCTTGACACCTGCAACAAGTAACCAAGAGACGAACAGCATTTACAATGCAATCAGCTGTCGGTTAAAAATTTACTCACCCTGGTGAAAGCGTAGATGTTGCCACAGATGACTGGATTGTGTATATGACTTGCCGCAAATGTCACATAGATATTGACGTATTCGCCGCACAGCCGATACGTTGCCATTGTTGCGTAGTTCCTTTTCACGTTTTTTCTTGTTCAGGTGCTTCTCTTCATAGTGCGGCTGAATCTCGTGCGCGTACTCAAAGTTAACGGCACAGAATTCGCATGGCAGAAGCAGCCGCTTACCGTTCTCGCTCAGACGCGGAAAGTAGTGATAGCTGCTGTATCTGTGGAGCAATAGATATTAGAAGATTAACGTCTACTCAGGGAAAGAGAGAGAGAGAGAGAGAGTAAATTAGACAAATTACCGATGCTCCTGCAGTAATTCCACATTGGCAAACTTCAGCTCACACACGTTGCAGACAAAGGAGCGACTGGGCGAGGTCTGCAGCCGCTTTAGCCCTTCGCGCATGTAGACACAATCGGTTTGATAGTGAACACTGGCCTCCTTGGCCGTGGTCATGCACAGATCACAGGCGGTACACTCAAAGCGACGCTCTGGCACATGAGTAGCCGAATGCACCAGCAGGAGGGAGACATCGGCAAAGATAAAGTCGCAGAATTCACATTGCAAAACGTTGCCCAATATAAGAGTGGAGAAGTAGCTGCTTCCAATCTCCTGTTGTTTTGCCTCTGTTTGTTGAAACAGCGTTAAAAGCTGCTCTCCCTCCAGCATCAGTTTATCCAACTGTTCCTTTTGATCCATTTCGATTTCATTGGTTTTCTTCTCAGGGTCAGCAATCTCTTTTTGTGGTACCAGATGAACGTAGAGATGTTCTAGCGCCAATTTGACATCATAAAAGACGCGTCCACATGTATTGCATTTGATCACCACCAGAAGACCAAGTGACGGCGGTGATGCACTTTGTACACTACCCTGTGTTGGTATTAGATCCAGAGCATGTTTCTCCATATGACGCACCAGGCCTGATGCATGAACAAACTTGCGATCGCACATGCTGCATTCGTTGGGTCCCTTGGTCGAGGTCTTTTTTAATTTAGAATTATCGACACCAGTTTCCAGATCGAATTTGAGCTCTTCCTTCATGTAGCGACGTATACGCACTTGATTCTCGACAATGATGCGTTCGCTGGCCGATTTCTTCGGGGGCGTTGACACCTTATCCTGTGGTGACACTATATTTTGCACCACAATGGGCTTGTGATCGGCATCGTAGACACATATGTGAGTCTGAAAGGAGGGCGCATCGAAGAGAGCGCTGCAATTGGAGCACCTAATAATGCGGAAGAAGTTCGTGGGGGCAAACGCAATGCTCGGACCAGTTGGGTGACCTGTCAAGGGAGAAAGGAGTTAAATTTCAATCACCCTGAGTATAACTGATGAAATTACTGTTTGTAGTCGTTGTGGTTGTCAAACGTGTAGCTGCTCCTGAAAGAAACTCTCTCAATTTCTCCTGCTCAGCCTCTGGATCGAAATCCACTTTGTCATTGGCTTCCTCCAGTATTTGCTTAAGTGCAGGATCCGCCAGTGTACGTTCCACGGCATAATCGGTCTGAATTTGTTTGGCAGTTGACATGTCAAAGAACTTGGTCAGATCTTCGTAGCTGACAATGCCATCATCCTCATTGGACACCAACACAGTGGCGCCTCCTTGCAGGTCATCGATATTGGGCAATGCATGCGAGTCACATTCTAACTCCACCAGCAGAAGCTCTCCATCGTTATATGTCTGCAAATTGGAATTCATGACAAACGAACAAGAGAACAAAAATCGACGTAAAATAAAAAAAAACCAAATGAAAAATTTATTTTTCTTGTTTTATTTTTTGTGATGAATTCCGTTTCACAGTCGGATTGTAAGTAAGCGGACAGTCAACTATTTTTCACACAGACAGCAATGTCAGTGGGGAAAAACAAAAGGGTTTCTCTACACTGAGTTCTTTGACAACTCCTCAAATTTTGGGCTGATATAGAATGTCAATTGATTTGAAAGCTTTTGAAATTGTAGAGATTCGTTAGCACAAACCGTTACAGTTTCGAAAACCTATGATTTCTTTTCCATGAAACATATAGCTACATTTGTACAGACATAGCATACGAAAAAAAAATAAGAGAGCTTCCGCAACTAATAAATACCAAAGGCTCCAAGTTATATTGGAATTATGTCCTTCGAACATTGAAAATGCCAGGAATATGAAGGCGTGGCAGACCCCACAAAATCTTTGTACTCTTGTTAAAAATCACTAGCCGCTCAATTGCGCCATGTACTTCTACCTGTCCTTCTGCACCTGAGGTATTATAAAGCCTAAAGACAACACATAGATATATACAATATCCTACATAACAAATCGATCAGATCATAGACTATGTTGTTAGAAAATTAGGCGAAGGGTATCATATTGTCAATGCTCGACTGTAGCTTTCGTCACTTGTTTATTGCTTGTTCCTTTGATAAAAACTTGTCGCTGCAAATCCAACCATTTTCGTATAGACCGAGTAACTACCTCTATACACTTATATACTATAACACAAGCCTAACAATCTATACTGTATTTCGATTTGTACTGTTCGACAGACCCTAATTTATAGCATTAGTCAAGTGTTTAGTCACTTTTTAATGACGGCAAATCATTTTCTTAACTAGATTCAAATGAGGTGCTTTGACTGGGCCATTACAGCCTGCCCAAAATGCTGTCTATGCTGTCGATGTTATAACTGAGTTGAAGAAGTCCACTTTGTTTACATACGCCTCGGGAGCTTAAGATGTGGAAGTCCCAGGTGAATGGGGGCCCAGGTGAATGTGATTACTGCCCGTCGGTTATCGCTATCTGCGTTTCCAGATAACACGCTTCGCGAAATGAGTAAACGCGCCCGCGACATACCGACTTGGTTAATCAGTGCGATACCTTAGCTCGGTCTGAACGGACACGTTACATTGCACGAATTGTTGGACTACGGCTGTAATTTATATTTTGGCCTCAAATCTACCGGGTTGTGGATTCGATTAGCTTGCGACGCGTTTGGATTTGACGGTAATTAAAGTGGCTCAGCACTGGTAACAGGATGTGCTCCTAACCGGGTGGGGGGGTAGGTCGGAAAGGGGCCGTGCGTGTCTTTGTCTTCGACGATGTAATGATTCACCCAACATTCGACAGTAGAAATCCGTAATTGATAAAAATAAAAATAATACAAGAACATCAAGTTGCGGTAACGCTTCTTATCTGCAAATTTTGCTAGAAGATAAAGCGCCGCCGTAGTGAATACGGATACGTACATTGTGGCCCCGACATTTGGGTGACGGGGGGAGGGAGTACGGGAATACGAGTTGCCCTATTAATGCACTGCCCGCACACCAATCTATCGCCTTTCGCATTTCAGGCTGGAGGAACATGGATATGGACAGTGTGACATATGCGTACATCTCGGAGCCCGTTGAGTTTAGGCATCTGCAGGGGCGCGCCATCGATTTTCGCAAGACGTTCGATGTGCGTGGTCGCGGTCACGATGAGATGCTGCAGTTGTATTTGCGCAAGGCCCATCAACCAGACGACGTCGAGGAAATGCCGGCAATGCAGCGTCGGGCCTATGTTTATGACATAATTAGAAGCAATAAAGGTCCCGGTTACTGGGTGGTACGACCAACAGCCAAGTCACTAATCCCTATATACATCATTCATCATCCGAAAAGTGCACATTCCGTTGTAGCTCATCCTAACGCGCTGCTACTCGTTTCTCGTTTCTTGTAGCCACCCAGCTTACAGGTGAGCAGCGACATATTTGCCCAGCCACCGCCTGCCGTGCTGCCGCCGCCCCCAAAAGGTTTTGCCACACCACACGGCAGCCCCAAAATGAACCACGCCCCTTCGTCGAAAAGCTTGGACAGCTTGGCCAGCACGGGTAGCGCAATGCCGGGACCTAGTTTTGCCACCAGCGTGGTGGTCAGCAATAAAGGGTCCAAGTACGAGATAAGCGGTCCAATTAATTTCCAGCATGTTTCCGGGGATGTTACCAGGGATCGGACGCGCAACGCCTTCGACCTCAACGGTGGCGCCAATGACAATGTGCTTAAGAAGTACATGATGGAGCATGGCATTACGCAGGCGGATGTAGCCGGTATGCGGCGCCAAGACCTCATCGCAAAGATTGTTCACTCCAATTTCACTTGGCTGGTAAGTAGTAAATCATTTCCCTCTGATCTACCTTAACTTCACTTTCCATTTCTTTTGACAGCCCAATAAGCAGCAGCAGGCACAAAAACAGTCGCAGACGGCCAGGCCAAAATCACCGACTCTGCTGTACGCTACAATTTCAACGAACAACCAAATAACACCACCATCTTCGCCTCCGTCGGTTGATAAACGGCCGCGAGCACCAGCAGCTCCTGTGCCAGGAGCATATTCCAATTATGCATCAATAACGTCGCGATTTGTGGACATCTCGGACTTAGAGCTGCCACGGGTGCAGCCAGTGTCACAGGAAGTGGGGACTGTGGTTCCAGTTCAGATCCAGCAGCGGACTCAGCCAGCCAGAGCCAATGTTCCACCACCTCCGTCGGCTGTTACGGCGGCCAATACACGCGGCTATCCAGCGGCTATTGAAATACGGCCAACAGTGCCCAAAACTCCACATGAAACATACGCAACAATTGCGCCACAGACACAACGGAAGACAGGCACAATGCGGGTAGCGCCACCAACTCCGCCAAAGCCAGCCGTAGTGCCCAACGCAAACTCGAGTAGTGTGCAATATGTGCCGGTTAAACAGCCACCACCTCCAACACCCGTTAAGGTGTCGACTTTGCAGAATCGAAGTCCACCAATGCAGTTCACTGCCAAACCAAATAATGCTGCTATTAGCTCCAACTTGGCAGTTCCTCCGCCACCGCCTCCACCAGCGCCTATGAGTGCAGCGCAGGGTGGTGGTGCACCACCACCGCCACCTCCACCCCCTGCATTGGCTACGGGTGTTCCAATGCCACCACCTCCACCCCCAACGGGTGTTCCAATGCCGCCACCTCCGCCTCCAGCAGGTGGAGCTGCTTTGCCGCTTGCCGACAAACAAAAGGCGGCACCAGTTGCCGCAGGAGACAATCGCGATGCTTTTCTGGCAAGCATACGTAACGGCGTGACATTAAAGGTAAATCAACTTTCTAAAAAGAGAGTATCAAATTTCTACATACTTTATTTTATAATCATTACCCTCGCGTTGCAGAAAGTCGATCAGAAAGCAGCGACAATTAGCGGCATCAAGCCACGAGCAGAGAAAAAGCCCGCAACCAATGATTTTCTAAGCGAGTTAAAGTTGGGCATCACGCTAAGACGCGTTAAGAATCCCGTAGATAATCCTTATTCTGAAGCAAATACGGATGAATCGCAGGCGTAGAAGGCCGCGCGCAGCTTTTTTAACTTTGAGTTAGTGGGCAACTCTTCGCTCGATAAGTAGAGTGACCATCTATTTATGTTTAATCGATTTTTTTAACCACACATTTTATGGGCGCTTGGAAATCGAAATTTAAAATCTATTTCGACATAAATAGCTTAAGTATTGTATGATAAAACCTATGTATATATCGCTTGTAATCACTTGTAGTTGTAAAATATATTAGTGACGATAACAATTATCAGGGAAAGCGGAATATGTGGCATGTATATTTGTATGCACATTCGTATACGCTGCTGAGGTGTGCTCGAAGCTTATCTGCTGATAAAATTTGTACAGCTCAAAAAGCTTACGGCGCTAACGAACACTGTTCGCTGCACATATACGATTGCGTTTCGTTGTGTGCGTAAGTCACAATCACAATCAGCTGGACAATTCAGGTGAACGCAGTCGGTGGCGTTACAAAAACAAACACTCAAATTTGATTCAGATTCGCACACGATAACTTTAAGACAGCTTTGGTGATATTGCATTTTTGCATTCAATAGGTCGTTTACTTCAATAAGGGCGAAAAAAAAACCTGAGAACATTATGCAACGCATCGCTGTAATTGGTGGAACCGGCATGACCGGCCAATGTGTGGTGGACTATGCCTTACAGAAGGGTAAGTGATCGATGATAAATTTCAAAAATGTCTTTATATTTCTTGGTCTCTATCAGGTCTAAAAGTCCGATTACTTTACCGCACTGAACCCACTGTTCCGGAGCGTTTTAAGGACAAAGTTCAATTGGTTCAGGGCGATGCGACGAAATTTGAGGACGTTAAGCGTCTGATTGAGGACGATGGCGGAGTCGATGGAGTTTGTGTTATTTTGGGTACACGCAACAAACTGGAGGCCACAACTGAGTTGTCTCGCGGCACCGAAAACGTCATCAAGGCTATGAAAGAGGCCAAAGTTTCCAAGCTCTCCATTGTCATGTCTTCGTTCCTGCTGCGTCCCCTTAACGAAGTACCAGCCGTATTCCACAAATTAAACGAGGAACATCAACGTATGTTGGATTTGACAAAAGCCTCGGGATTGGATTACATTGCCATACTACCCCCGCATATTGCCGATGAGCCGGCCAGTGGATATACCGTTGTCCATGATGCTGCACCCGGTCGCCTAGTGTCCAAAGATGACTTGGGTAAATTCATCGTCGATAGCCTGGATCAGAAAGAGCATTATGGCAAGGTTTGTGGCATAGCCAAGAGTGTAAAAAGCAATTAGTTAGCCAAGCATTTAAATGGACGCCTGGAATGGCGTCAACGATTCGATCGAAGATCGTCTCCTATGCATATTAATTGTACATCAACTCGAAGTCGAGGCATTTTAATCGCACAAATATATATATATATAGATGTACACTAGTCCACTGAGTGTATATCAAGTTATCTTTCCATTTTGATACAAAGAATAAACAAATTTTAATTGCAATTACGTGTGTATCAATTGGCGATCAAGGAATGCGACTGCCCGGTCAGGCACCTGAAATTTCGAGCTATTAGCAGCTGTCGCCTTAGACGTCAGCCAGGTATTTCAAAAATGTGCGCCTGTAGAAATTGTACGAGTGTAAAAAAAAGAACTATCATTTTTTCTGCTTCCGCTCGAGCGCCCAATGCCAACAATTTTAGTGAGAATCAGCGTCATATGCAGCAAACTTAACTACAGTGCGCCCTGATAAAGCAAATGGGTACATAAAGGGAATACCTACTTAAAAAACAGAATAATAATAAAGAATCTGCATCTGGCAGCACATGTTGTTTGTTAAAGCTTACGTAAAGATCAGACAGATCTCTCATAATGAGTGTACACTGTAGACTTGGTCACTGTGCATTTGATAAACAAATTTATTTGTGCCTTTGACTAGTGCTCTCTGCTTCACACACACACACACACACACACCACGTATACGGTTTATTTTTGTGAGAGAGCAAAGCTTCGTGTGTGTCGCTTGTTGGGCAGCCTACGCGAAATTCCCCCACCGCGGATGAGGCAAATGCAGCAGCTGTAATAAAAATAACATTACCGGGGCACATCAATTTTGGCTTGTCGCAGCACCATGAACTTGAACTTGTCATAGATCTTACAGATAGATCGCAGACGAATGTTTCCGTTTTATCTTCCCGGTCTGCGGCATAAGAGAAACACACGAATATGATTTAAGTATATATGTATCTACATCTTTAATATAATTTATTGCCTTTTGTTTGTTTGCTTATTGCTACGTTATCATCTCGATATGTATATATCTATGCTACGCTTTGATTTGGAAGATAATTGAGCTATCATATGTTTTGTATTAAGGTAGTTAGATATTGTCTAGTAAGCATTGTCGAGCAAAACCACAATAAATCATAAGAACATGACGTTGAAATTAACAATTATAAATTAAATTAACAAATTGTATAATCAATATGTTTATATTACTTGGGTAGCGCATCGCCCCTTTTAGAAATTGTAACAAAAAATACATGCGGAAAGTAATATTTAAAAATCAACACGAGCGTAATATGAATGTTTTGTTTTTTTGTGTAATTGTAATGGAATCGAAAGCAAACGCTCACGGGACACATCTAGTACGGCAGTATATATCATAACATATGTGTATTACTAGTATGCAACAACCCTGAGCGTTTACCACAAATTTGACTAGTTTGTACTGACAAACGCTTCAATCATCAAGCTTAAAGCGTTCGCAGCTTTGTTTAAGCCAACACAACTACTACTACAGGTGCTGACGTCTATAAGACCTTCTTCATGTATTTCTTCTTAATATTCTGCAAGCTTGGCAGCTCACAGTGACGCGGCCCATACATGGAGATCGGAGCGCAATATTCATAGCCAATACGTTCGTAGAATCCGTCCTGATCGATGGTTGACAAATAGATGGTATTCAAATTCAGCACCACACGGCAGTAATCCTCGGCGAACTTCATAATCAGCTTGCCGAAGCCCTGGCCACGATAGCCCTTATCCACGACAACAGATTCAACAAAACAAGCCTTCTTCTTGGACGTTATCGGGCTGAGCTTCAGGTGTGCAATCACGCGACACATGCCCTCCGTGGTCAGCACTAGACTGCAGGGCAATGAATCGCAAGACGCTTCGAGGGAGCGCATACGTGCCGTTTCGGAGCGCGGCCATTCCGAATTGATGAGCGCGCATGTATCCTTCATTAGCTCCGGAAAGTTGTGAATAGGAACGACATTGAACGGACTGCCAGTAACATTGAACGGTGGAAGCCCCTGTAAGAAGATAAAACTCATTAGAAATACTGCAACTTTGGAATATATACAAATATTTTTCTTGTATTAAAGATGTGTGTTTCTGTCTGTGCGCATTAGAATTCTCCAGCTACCTCATAGTACGGTTCCGGTTTTATATAGCGCATATCGCTATCGCTTTAACTGGTAAACTAATTGCTGGGCCGACTGTCGTTGAGCCAGCATCGGGCTACGAATGTGTCTCAAAATCTATAAGAAAATAAAATTGATTCTATTCGTTTCGGTTTTTCTTTTTTTTTTTCTATGGAATTGGGTATTGACAACATAGTTTGTCTAGACATTTGGGGTTATTTACACGGTATTTGGGAAACGGCTGACCGGCATGAATGCTCATTATGAAAAAATGTAAATTTGATAATAAATATGTAAACATTAAAATGATAGAAAAGATTTCTTGTATTATAAAAATAAAAATAAGAAGTGAATGACTTATAGATCAATGTACATATATGCACATATTCTGTATAGGATGAATTTTTCTATGAAATGTGACACATTTAATAAGTACAGTAAATCTTTGTTCCATTCTAATTGGAACAACATTTCAATGCCCCAAACACAGAGAAAAATATGAATATATATATATATATATATATACACCCACATTTTCATTTGCATTTAGTTTTGTGTCCGAGTTTATCAAGTTCTAAATATTGTTTACATCTGTCTGTATGTATGTTTGTATATGCAAGCACGTCATGTCTACTTAACATGTAAACTCACACACGCACACACATTTATGAATGCGAATAATTTTGTCCGTGAAAATCAAGGTGAGGCATAAAAAAGAACATTTCTATTTAATGCTCACGACACTTCAGCGACCTTGGCTGGCCAAAAAAACAACAACAAATACATACACATATCATAGGTACATACATACACTTGTAGTTATGTTAGTTCAAATGACACATAGTTTAATTAAGCAATAGTAAGCCGAGTGTTAAAAATAAAAGTTGAGTTCACTTGAAGAAAACCGCACACGCACACATCAAACTCAAACATGATTCAATTGTTCAACAATACGTAATAATTATTGATTTTCCTGTGCTTTTACCATTGCGAGCAATCGTTGCTCTTTCTGCTGTTGTATTTCTTCACGAGCGCCACGGCGAAATGTACAAAGCGAACTGATATAGTTCCCAATACTGACGATCCAAAAAATAATGGGCCAAGTTCCGCTGGCCGAGCAAATGGTTAATATACAAATTTATGTATGTTGATGTTAAATGTTTGCTGTATTTGTATTTGTGGCGGTTGCCGCGACGTCAAAAGCAACAACAGCGCACGCTTCGTTGAACTTTGTGCATTAGATTTGCTCTGATATGTATGAATGCTAGTCCTGCATGTTTAGTTTAACATGTGCTCAATTTGAATCGCAGCCGTTACGTTTTATTTTATTTTTAAACATTTTGTTTAATATTTTCATGTGTGGAGCGCTGTATGTGTGTTGCCACCTTGCATGCAAGCCGATCGCTCTGCCAACTCATTGCATTGTGACTGACCGACCGTTTATCGACCGGCCACCACCAATTATCGGGCATTTTCGTGTATATCGAAATTTATAAACAAAATAGTATATAAATAACAAAAAAGCAGGGTACTCGAATTTCTGCAGTAGCATTCGTGAAGAGTATATGATAAATACACACAAACTAATATTAACAGATTAACGGTGAACTTACTGTACAATAGCCACTAAATCAATTTATTGCGAAGGAGCAGCAAAAAAATTTTCCTGTTCGCGACACTGAAATATATATTACACAACAAATAAATCAAATAAAGACATATCGACAAAGTGCAACATTTTAAAATTGGCAGCGTGCAGGCTATAAATAATTTGTAAACAAAACGAGAAAGAGGAAAGACGCGCGAGCATACAATTAGCGGCCAGGCATTGACACTGACCCAGCGCTTGAATAGAATAGATCTGTCATCGGCTGACACAATTATACCAACGGCTGCCAGCTGTCCATCAGATTAGGCTAAGAAACGTGCATGTGCAGTTGTTGCCTTGACCATGGCGAACCGGCAAATGGCACCAGCTCCAGAGAATCATCTGCGCCTTTCTTGGCACGATACCCAGATGATGGCCTCACTGAGCCCACAAACGGTTATGGATTACTTTTGCCGCAAAAGCAATCCCTTTTATGACCACATGTGCAACAATGAAACTATTCGTATGCAACGTCTGGGTATAGAGCATTTGCAGTAAGTGCTATCAATATTAGCAAATAGTTTACTATCTTGTAAAATATCTGTCTATCTAATTGCAGTAACATGTTGGGTCTCGAGTACATTCTACTACATGTTGCCGAGCCCATTCTCTATGTCATACGCAAACAGCATCGACATAATCCCTCAGAAGCGACACCAATTGCGGATTACTATATAATTGGAGGCACCGTTTACAAAGCACCTGATCTGGCAAATGTGATAAATGCACGTATTGTAAGTTAATGAAACTTGTTCAGTTTACATATTTAATTAATGTCAACATATATATAGCTCAACACGGTGGTTAATCTACAGTCTGCCTTCGAAGAAGCCAGCAGCTATGCCCGCTATCATCCGAACAAGGGCTACACGTGGGACTTTTCATCCAACAAAGTTTGTGAGTTAAGCGAACTGATTTGATATAACGTAAAATAACGATAAATTTCATTACTTTTAGTATCTGACAAATCCAAGTCGGACAAAAAAGATTCAAACACTTCAAAGGATGACAATAGCGGGACGTTGTTCCAAAAACAACGCGTCGACATGCTCCTGGCCGAGCTGTTGCGGAAGTTTCCACCACCTATACCTCCAATGCTGCAAAACTTGCAGCAAACGGGACAATTGCCAGCCGCTGCGGCGCCAGATGGTGCACCCACAGCCAACGCAGCGGAGAATCATGCAACTGGGCCATTGGATATAGCTACAGAGAGCATCGACATGAAACCGCCGCCAGAGAAGAAGATGAAGTGAAGCGAAGTGCAGTTTTATCGTATATTTGATTCGAACTGTATGTAGTATAGAATATACATATGTAGGTATTAAAGTAAACAACTAGAACTAAACTATTTGATTTAATCTTGAGCACTCGGTGCCTAAGCTCACTCCTGCTCTTGGTTTTTCGAATGCATTGTTAGGCAATGGTTGGTGTAAGCAATTATGGTCTTGAATGACAGTCCACAAATATGGCATGGCACCGGTTTGGTGGGCGTGCGGTATACGCCGGTATGAGCAGTCTTCTTGGGCACCTTAGCTACTGATGGCGGAGCCATTGGCACGGTTTTAGTTACTTTCACAGCTTCCTTATAGGTTAAGGCTAAAAGAGCAGAATAAATGCTTCAAATAATGCAACATATTACCTAAACATTGTAGGCTTACCTGGCGGCGGTTGTTTGTCATTCGTAGAAGGCATAATGCTTTCACGCGGCTTAGAAGAGCCACAACTAACGGTTCCTATAACAGGAGCAAGTTTTGGCAACTGCGCCTTCGCCACATGATTCAATTCTGTGTAGTGAAGTTTTCGCTTCTCACTCGGGGGTATCTTGTCGCAATTCTGCATTAGATGAATATGTAGAGCGCGCTCCAATGCAAATTTTTTGTCACAGAATTTGCAAGAATTTGACGTTTTGAAGTTTCGCGCCGATGAAGTATCAGCCTCCAGATGCGTACCCATGTGCAGATCCAGTTGATACTTCACACGGAAATTTGCACTGCAGAGCTTGCAGTTATATTTAATATCAACCGTTTCCTTGGGTTTTGCCTTTGCAGCAGCCGGAGTTGCTTGTGCTGCCATGCGGCTACTGGCAGTCACCGAGGGACGAGGTTGTATAGACTTGCGGGGTCCAAGGGCACCGCTAGAGATGCTTGTTCGCGGAGCTGGTAAGCAGCTGCGACGAGCACTGGACTGACTTGCGACTAGCTTTCGTGCCGGGCTATTCAATGTGGTCTTTACAACGATCGACATACGTTGCTTGAACATGGCTCCATTGACTGTGGGCAGATACGAGCGCCGTGGTCGTGGCATGGTAACCAAAGGTAATTTTGGGGCCTGTTTTAATTCCTCTTTTGGCTTCTGTGGATTCTCGGTCAGCTTAAGTGCATTGGCAATCAATTGAGATACTTCGTCAACCATTTCACTAACAACAAAGTTACTCTCTTTTTTGTCCTCCGAAGCTTCAGCAACTTTCGGCGATGTGGAGGGCATTTTAATTGACGGTTCCCCTTCTGAAACTGAAAAGATCCAACATACAGTACATTAAGTAAGAATACTTCATATTCACAATGGTATTTACCTTCGGTAATATTTTCAAGCACAACATCAGCGTTCAGAGGATAAACATTAGTCTTATTGCTGCTCTCTTGCACAGAATTCTCATCGATTGTAGCGTTTTCTGCATTAGACATTGTGTTGGTTTTTACCGTGGAAGCTGTGGCATCAATAGTTGAAGACAATGTAGAGTTTTCCACATCCGGTGGACTGTTTTCTTTATTCAAATGGTCTGATGCTGACACATTCTGGCAATTGTTTGCTTTTGTAAGATTCTTTGTGGGCGTCGAGCAGTGGGCATTGTGTTGTTTCAGAAGGCTCTGATCGAAGGGGCGCAAGGGTGAGACCCGATTTGTAGCGTTGTCATTCTTTATCAATGCCTTTAGCACAGATTTCTTATCTTTTATTGCTTTATCCTCTAGGGTTTCATCTAGTTTCGGGTCTGTTTCCATGCTGCGTGCTTCCAGATACTGACTGGTTGGGCTTACCATTACCGATTGCCATTTGCTGGCTAGTGTGTCGTCTGCGTCGAAGGACAAATACATGCTAATGCTGTCCTCGTTGGGCACAATCGAGCGGCGTGAATTTTCCATAATGTATACCTTGAGTATCTGTGTTTATAATATTAAATAGTTAATGTTGAATTTTCGAATGCTTTCTTATCTTATTGTTAATTGCAATTCCGGGATTTGGCAAAAAAAAATACAAATTGAGTGTGTATAGGTGTGTTGAGCCCATTATTTGCCGAATCAGGACAATTTCTTGCACTGTTCGAGCCAAATCCCGAAATGTTTGCCTTGCCATAAACAATAAGTCCATTCTCTAGACATTTACCTTATTTACAATGCGAAATACAAAATCGTCAAGCTTGAAGAGTAAAATATAATTTACATCGAGGATCAGTGACGCTCGACCTTGGCTGTACTAAGCGTTAATATTTCAAATGAATTATTCAACACTGAACCCGCGATATAATTTTGTGCGGCGTTCAAAACAAACACTGGCTTCGTACTCGGAAAAATAAATAATTTTTGCAGCAAGTTTTTCAGGTTTTTCTTTTAGGACATTCTAGTCATACTAATATAATGCTTGATATAATGATAAAAGGTTTATGCTATTACAACGGCTTGCTAGGAATCATTTGTTTTTTATACGATAGCTATGTATTCCTGATCTATCGATAAGATATCGGTCTGATGTATTTCGATAAATCTTGTATATACACAATTGGTTTTGTACTTGCATAAAAATACTTGCCAAATATTGTACAAATTTAAATTAATATCAAATCTGTTTACTATTTACTGAACTCAAGTTCCTGCTATTGCAAACAAACGAGCTTAAACATTCAATATTTTTATTAATAAAAGCAAGTGGCATCATCCGTGATTGTGAGTCATTCGCAAAAAATTCCCAGACTCGCGAAAGCGTTCGCAACCACTTGCTAAATCATCAGTTCGAAGTAATTACCCTAACTTAGACGTGACAGCATTTGCAATGTCTGCCGCTGTGGATAACGAGCCGCGCACTGAGCTGCAGGAATTGCAGCTCAAATCTGCTCAGGTTGCCGATGAATCATTGGAGAGTACTCGTCGCATGCTTAGCTTGATGGATGAATCCAAAGAGGCTGGCATACGTACTTTGGTGGCACTGGATGACCAGGGCGAGCAGTTAGATCGGATCGAAGAGGGCATGGATCGCATCAATGCGGACATGCGAGAGGCCGAAAAAAATCTTAGCGGTATGGAGAAATGTTGCGGCATTTGTGTGCTGCCATGGAAAAAGGTGAACATTAAGGATGACGGTGATAATGCTTGGAAAGCCAATGACGATGGGAAAGTGGTGGCTAGTCAACCGCAGCGTGTCATCGATGAGCGCGAACGTGGCGGCATGGGCGCGCCTCCACAGTCCGGGTATGTGGCACGCATTACCAACGATGCACGCGAAGATGAGATGGACGAGAATTTGGGACAAGTGAATTCAATGCTGGGCAATCTGCGAAACATGGCCTTGGACATGGGGTCAGAATTGGAAAATCAAAATAAGCAGGTCGATCGCATCAATGCCAAAGGAGATGCCAACAATGTGCGCATGGATGGCGTTAACAAGCGAGCAAACAATCTCCTCAAGAGTTAAGCACTGCATAATGAATCAAAAACTTAAAGCGATAACGATAAGGCATACGGTGTTAATCCCCCCCGATCCCCCCTCCACCACTCAAACCCGTTTGGCACTCCACATAGAACTTATAAGACTAAATATCTCATTTAACTTTCACCACAACCAGTAGCAGCAACAGTAGTGATAGCACAAAACAACAACAAGAAATGAAAACAAACTAGGAACACCTACGTACAGGGAACCAATGTTGTGGGCACAAATTTCAACTACTGAAGCAACACACTTTATATATTGCTTTATGTATTTCGAGAGAAATCAAACGTCTATATTTATATACAACAAGTATACACTTAAAAGGAAAAATTGAAAACGAAACAAATTGACTAACAATTATCGCAACTTAACCCATCAATATATGACATGTGCATGTAGTTTGTCTACCGTCTGACTTAACTAACAATACGTTATACGCGACATGATGAATGTAATAATTTTATAATGAGATTTTTCGTATAGATGTACTCATGTTTTTGGTACAAACTTTTTGAGGCATTTTACGACACCCCCTTTGAACCAATCTATGCAGCTGTGTATTGAACTCGTATATGTAATCTTTATGATAAAATATTTACAACTTAAACAACCCAAGGTGAGGCATTTATAGCAGACGGAAGGAAGGAATTTCGATAGAGATAGAGAGAGCGAGTGAACGATTACGGAAATTGAAGAATAAGAAGGGTAGCGTGTCATAATATTCGTAATCTAATCAATGTGCATTCTTTGAGTGCTCAAATTTGTTAATACTATACAACTATCACATATTCATCTATATACACCTATATATATTATATATACCCCTTCTATTGTATAGCCTATACTTTCTTGTTTGTACGTTTACCCAAATTGTGAACTTAGTTTTTCATTAGACTAAGTAATGAAATGAAATGTGTTGTGTTTGTTTACTCGTAATAGTCCCGAATTGTTCATCTATATGTATATGTATACAATAATATATTACACAAATATGTATATTAACTAGATATATAAACCTTTGCATTAACTGCTTACAGTTGCTCTTATTGCCACTTTAGTTTCTATTGTAGCCGTTATAAAATGCAAGTATTTAAAAAATGAAATTATTCACCACCCAGAGGGAAGTTCGTTTTATTGCTTTGGGATTAAACAATGACAATTTGCTCAGGCTTTCCTGAAATAGTTATAGGTAGCTATGTAGCCAGTGAAGTCTTCGTTGCAATCCTCGGCCTTTGCAAACTCGACATATGGAGCTGCCTCGACGGGAATGTAGACAATGCTGCCGCGCGTTACAGTGATCTCTTTGGGTCCATCGGGTGTGTTCAACTGGAGAGTACGCGCACCCGTTAGCGTTAGCAAAATGGAACCAAAGGGCTGTATCTCAAGTTTGTACGAATCCACAGAATGCTTTATAGCCACATGCATCACAGCAAAATCGTTAACAGGTGGAATAAACACTTCCACCGTCTCGTCAATGCGATAGGGCAAAAACAGTTTGTTGTGAACTTCTGCGCCCTCGAAAATCACCGAGGCGATAAGCTGTTCGACGTCTTTATATTTGGGCGTGAGACCAGCTCGTATAACGTTGTCCGAACAAGCCATGCACTCCACACAGTCACCCTCCAGATATGCGTGAATCTCATTTGCGCCTAAGTAGATAGCCTGACCGGGCTGCAGTTTTACCAGATTCAAAAAGAATAACGACAATATTCCCACATCGTCGGGAAAGTCCGCTTTGATTGTATTGAAAATGTCCAGCAACTCGTTTTCCTTAAGCTCTGTAAAAGGTAAAGAATTTATGAATAGAACAATAATGGACGAGCTGCTCCAACCTTGTTTGTAGTTCTTCGCTATATCCTTAATGCATTTGGCAATAGCCGCTTCCTCGGACTTCATAACTATTTCATAGCAAAGCTTTACGCCCTCTGCGTTACGCATCTCGTGCAGTTCATCCACCGCCTCCTGGCCAATGAGTTTGGTTAATGGCTGGAACTCGTCAATAAGATCGATTATATCTTCAGTCGGCTGAAATCCAACTAATGCCAGGAATGGTGTTAGCGCTATGCTTAGCTCTGGTTTGTGATTGTCATCTTTGTAGATAAGAGGTCTTTCCTCATGCAGCCGCTCTGCCTCGCATTTGTTTGGATGCACTTGAATGCTCAACGCCTTCCGAATGCTGAGTACCTTGAACAGATACGGCAGTTCTGTTTTTATTGCACGATCTAAGGTTTCGCCAGTCTCCTTGACAATGGAAACACCACAGAAATGTGTACCCATCCACATTTCGGCATATGTTTCCTCTTCGTTTAGTACAAAGTCCGGATCGTTGGCCATTGCCAATTGGGCTACCGCTGAGTTAATACCCGCTTTACCCCAATCGTATGTCTTTATCCAGCCAGTAACCTCCATTTCGGTTCCTTTTCGCTCAACTTTTCCCTGTAAACTGAGGTCAACCTGAAGGTGATAAGAAAAACATCTGATTCTGATTGCTGTGTGGGCGGGTGCATTTCGCTCCGATAACTTATTGTTATCAATCTGTTTGGGCAATGATAAACTTTACCTCTTATCTACCACTGTACATTAAATTTTATCTGCAAATAAAATTTTGCTTTCGCATCTGCTTACTAAAAATATTTAAGTAACATTTGTAAATATATACATATTTATATAGTGTCAGACAGTGTGACCAACACACAATTATAAAGTATCCAATAAGATATTAAAGTAAATAATTGTATATTTCGTAGAGCAGTTTCTGGTCAGGATTTTTTTTGTAGTATATACTAGTTGTAAAAATGGGGATATTTCTTGTTTCATGGCACGAAAATTTAAATGATTTCCATTTCCATACAATTTGCAGGCGAAAATTGTCAGTGTGACCATGTTTCATATTGCTTAACTATGGCCTCACTGCCAATCAACTGTGTTCGCTTACGGGTAATTTTTGAAATTTAATTACGCCTTTCGTTTAATAACACTAACATCACTTTGTATACGGGTTGTTTAGTGCAATAACGTCACAAGTGCAATTGTAAACAAGCACAGGTGATTGAAAGTGAAATCGTCGTTAAAAGATTTTGAATGAGCATTTTAAAACGCTGTCACACTATAAATGATGTAGCTTTTTTCGCCAATGAAACGGTTTGTCGATCCAAGTACTTGGCATGGCGCAATAATTTGAATCAGTTAGATAATTCGGAACTTGTTTAATTAAAACCTACCAAATCAAAAAAATGAACTCAACTAACGGTATATTCTATCAGTAATTACACGTTAAAAATCGTGAAGTCTGCTTTTAATTGAATATTTATAAACAAAAATTTATTTTATTTATCTTCTTCATTACAGATTCTAAGCATGCGCTTCAATCTTTCCAGGCTCCATCAGCTGGTACTTCCAAATGCATCGTGCTGGTTTGCACTCTCTCATTGGATTGCCATTTGGAATATTGGAGCAGCCGCAAAAGAGACGACAGAAAACGACACCGTTGAAATGAAAACAACAAACCAGACGACCTCGACAATGCTGTCGCAAAAAAATTAAATATGTATGCATGTGCGAAGATGCGAAAACTTGGGGGCACGGGGCTTGGTTTACATTCTGATCCATTGCAGTATATATCCATGCGTATGTATATATGTGTATAAGGTATTCAATTAAAATAAAACATCAAGTTTGAAAGTTTGAGAGTATTTATGAGTTTAGGCTGTATATTGCCTGTTTTACCGTTACCCATAGCTACATCAACAGCAGCTCAAGCCAACAACAACAAAGTACGTAACTAAGCCGAATCTCAATAAACAACAGCAGATAAATACATGCATACCCACAGTCACATAAATGTGAGTATGAGTACGAGCGCGCTCATAAAAATTGACTTCCAGCCGCCAATGGCAACAGCAACGACAACAACAACAACATCAACAGCAAAAGAAACAGCAAGCAGAGTCGACCAACAAGCTCTGCTACCGCGACCACTTCCAATAAGCAAAACCGAAAGACTTCAATTCAGTTTGGCGAAGACAACGAACTCGAGAAGAGCTTGGCGCGGACAACGGGAAAGGTCGAAAGCAGAAATCACGTTAACCGTCTGCGTCTGCGTCTCCGACTCGAAACGGTACGTGCGCGCATGCGTGTGCATGTGTGTGAATGAGTGAGAGCGCTGGTGTGTGTGTGTAAAGTTTAATGCAGCAACATCAAAAGCTACCATAACAGCAACAACAACAACAAGACAACACGAATAATAAGTAAGCCAAAAACGAGCAATGGCTGCGAAAGAAATACGAAAACAACAACAAATAAATGAAAAGAAATCAAATGCTAAATTAATTTTAAAAATTTGTGAGCCACGCAGGCGATACGTAAAATATATGTATATACAATATACTATAAGTGTGTATATAATACGACTGTGTGTGTGTGTACAGAAAAGTGAAATGTGTGCATATAAAGTGCGCAACGGTTTTGGCCAATGTGAAACGGACAGAGAAAAAATGTGCAGGAATTCTGTGAAGAAGGAGAAGAAGCAATCTCTCAATCAACATTCACCTGAGCAGATGCTGCCGCGGCTGCTGCTGCTAGGCCAACATAATTTCTCTTGGCCTTTTTCTTTTTTGTCTCTTTTATTATTTTCATTTTCTTTTAAGCCTTTTATTTGTGTTTTTGTTGTTGTTCAAACGGTACAGTACGATGTGACTATGTGAAAGTTATAAAAGACAACCTCATTCTCAGCTTGGTATTCGGATCCAGATTCAGACTCGGTTTCAGTTTCAGTCGCAGTAGTCGCTTTCCGTTTGCTAGCGATTTATTATTTTTCTTTCACTTCTTCTCGTTTTCTTTGTTGGCTAACGGGTTTTGTGTAAGACATTGGCAACACTTTTGCTTTTTACGAGCAGCTCAGCACGGAAAGGCAAAACTGGCTAATTCGCATTTTAGACTTGATATCATTTTGCGTTGTTCGCCAAAAACCCGTTCCGAAAAGAAACAAAGTAGAATAAAAGAGACGCACACACACACACCTTAAAAACAAGTTGTTCTTTAATT